>CM062817.1:1366283876-1367483876 GCA_031772625.1 Pinus tabuliformis | reverse complement strand
AGGAGTCCAATGGCTACAATCCTTGGGTACAATAGCTTTTAATTTTCAAGAACTTTTCATGAATTTTTTTGTGGAAGGAAAGGAAGTTTAATTAAGGTGTAATTGCACAATTATGTTCGCTAGATGTTTCCACATTGCAATCATCTATTTCTCCAGATCTCCAAAAATTCTTGGACAATCATTCCAAGGTATTTGAGACTCCCAAAGGTCTCCCACCTATTTGTGATCATGATCATGTTATTCATCTGATTCCAGGAAGTGTTCCTCCAAACATCAGGCTGTACAGATATCCCTATGCCCAAAAGAGTGAAATTGAACGTATGGTTGCAGAAATGCTAGAGGCTGGTATAATTCAACAAGTCAAAGTTCTTTCTCTGCTCCAGTAGTATTAGTGCACAAGAAGGATGGATCATGGCGCATGTGTCCAGATTATAGGGAGCTCAACAAGCTCACTATTAAAGATAAGTTTCCCATTCTTGTCATTGATGAATTACTGGATGAATTGCATGGATCAATTTACTTTACACAGTTGGATCTTCGTTCAGGATATCATCAAATCAGAATGAAGACTGAAGACATTTTGAAAATAGCATTTAGAACTCATGAGGGTCATTATGAATTTTTGGTCATGCCTTTTGGCCTTACCAATGCACCTTCAACATTTCAAGTTTGATGAATTCCATTTTCAAACCATTCTTTAGAAAATTTGTGTTAGTATTTTTTGATGATATACTAATCTACAGCAAGTCTTGGAAGGATCATGTTGAACATGTTGACAGGGTGCTACAACTATTGGAGGAGAAACAATTATATGCAAAAAGATCCAAATGTTTCTTTGGAGTACAAGAGGTGGAATATCTGGGTCATATTGTATCTCATGAAGGAGTTAAGGTAGACCCTAGCAAAATTAAAGCCATTAAGGAATGGAAAATCCCCACATCCATAAAGCATCTGCGAGGATTTCTCGGGTTGACAGGGTATTATCGCAAGTTTGTTAAGAATTATGGGAGAATAGCAGCACCTCTAACAACATTATTGAAGAAAGATGCATTTTCATGGACTCTAGAAGCAACAAAGGCCTTCGAACATATTAAAGAGGCAATGTGCAAAGCACAGGTCTTAGCTACACTGGACTTCACAAAAACCTTTATTGTGGAATGTGATGCTTCAGGAAATGGAATTGGTGCTGTTTTAATGCAAGATGAAAGACCCATTGCTTTTGAAAGTCGTCCAATCAAGGGAAAGTTTTTACACAAAGCTATTTATGAGAAAGAAATGTTGGCAATACTCCACGCACTTAAGAAATGGTGACCTACCTAATGGGAAGACACTTCAAGGTAAAAACAGATCATGATAGCCTTAAATACTTTTTAGAACAAAAATTATCCTCTAAAGAGCAACAAAAGTGGGTCACAAGGATGTTGGGTTATGACTTTGAAATCATCTACAAAAAAGGGAAGCAAAATGTGGTGGCAGATGCATTCTCAAGAAAGGATGAGGATGTGGAAGCATTGTTGTGCGCCATTTCTATTATCCAACCAGATTGGATAAACGAAGCAAGGGAGGAATGGAAGAATGACAAAGAAGTGTGGGCACTTATTCAAAATTTACAACCAGATTCCAGTACGTCTGATACATTTAGCTGGTAAAATGATTATTTATGGTACAAAGATCGCTTATACCTCTGTAAGAATTCCCAACTAAAACAAAAGATTCTTATGGAATTGCACACTTCTCCCTTAGGAGGGCACTCAGGATTTTTAAAAACTTACCACAGGGTTAAGAAGGAATTTTTTTGGGATGGCCTTAAATCAAATATTCAAACATTTGTGGTGGAATGTTTGGTTTTCCAACAAAATAAAGTTGAAACAATTAAGACACTGGGTCTATTACAACCTTTATCCATTCCAAGCCAACGTTGGAAGGAGGTTTCAATGGATTTTATCACAGGTTTACCCAAGTCTGAGGGAAAGAGTGTCATCATGGTGGTAGTTGACAAAATTACCAAGTATGCACACTTTTGTGCATTATCACATCCATTTAAAGCCAGTACAGTTTCTACTGCATTTATGGACACAATTCAAAAGCTACATGGAAACCCAAAGATTATTGTAAGTGATAGAGATCCCATTTTCACTGGAAATTTTTGGACATAATTATTTTCTTGTCTTGGTACTCAATTAGCTCATAGCTCATCTTATCATCCTCAATCTGATGGGCAAACTGAGATAGTAAACAAATGTTTGGAAGGATATCTTCGTTGCTTTGTATCTGATAAACGAACACAATGGGTCAAATGGTTGCCTCTGGTTGAATGGTGGTATAACACTTCCTTCCATACAGCAACAAAAATGACCCCATTTATGGCACTTTATGGATATCAACCACCATCCATCACATCATATTTAAGAGAAAATTCTAAGGTTCAAGCAGTGGAACATCACATCGAACATCAACAACAAGTACTCCAACTCTTAAAGGATAACCTCGTGTTGGCACATAATAGAATGAAACAACAGGTAGATCAACATTGCAGTGAAAGAAGTTTTGATGTAGGTGATTGGGTATTCCTACGGCTACAACCATATAAGCAAATGTCCCTCAAGCAAGCTAAGAAGGATAATAAATTATCACCAAAGTATTATGGTTCGTACAAGGTGTTGCAAAAGATTGGTACTATGGCATACAAATTGGAGCTTCCTGCAGCTTCTTGATTGCACCCAGTTTTCCATGTTTCATGTTTAAAGAAGGCTATAGGCGACAAGATCCCAGTTCAAACAATATTGCCAGAACTTGACGAGGAAGGAAAAATTATATTGGAACCAGAAGTAGTCACAGAAAAAGAACTCAACAACTACGAAATCGATCAATTTCGGAGTATCTTATCAAGGGGAAGAACTTATCCACTGAAGATTCCACATGGGAGGGTGAGAATTTTATACAGAAGCATCGAGAACTACTCAAGCATTGAGGACAACACTTTTTTGAAGGAGAGGGGCATGTTGGGTCCCTATAATACTAGTGATTACCCCATTACTATTGTAGTTGCATCCCTTATTAATATTTTTGTGCCCCTATTATCCCCATATTGTTATTACTGTGCCCCATAGAATCCCTCTATTGTTATTTTTGTGGCTTTATATTATTATTTTTAGGTCGGCTTGGTTATATTTTGACTCCTTAGACTCCTATATATAGAAATGAGGTTTTGTCATTTGAATCATCGAAGAATTTTTCATTTGTGTAATGTAAAGGAGGTTTCCCCCTTGAAGAGGCTGAATTCTAAGGCGTAAAACTATCTTTTATATCTTTTTTGTGAGTTGGTTTCATAACACATTAAGACCAAGAGGAGATGTTAGGAAGTGTTGTCCCTCAACATTGTAAGTGAGTTGAGCTACTTCCTTGTGTGGGTTTGGAAATGGTGGTACAGGTAGTTGAGTTCAATTGGATTTTTGAGATGGACGTGGTTTGGGTTGTGTTTGTGGAGGAGGTGGATGGTAGGGATAGCATGGAGTTGGGTGTGGAGGATATTGAGGAAAATATTGAGGATATTGTGGATTTATCCCATAAAGTTCTTGCCAACCTTGTTTCCAATATTGGTTTTGGGGTTGAGATGGCCAAGGTTGCCAAGGAAAGGGTGAATTCCAATTAATTTGAGATGGATTTTCATAACCGTAAAATTTTGAATTCGGTTCTTTCATCACACTAGGCTGACTAGGCTGCCATGGTCCTCTTGGAGCTACATAACATAGTAGCTTTGGTGATTGTCTTGCTCCATTTTCCTCTTGGTAAACTTACTTCAACCTTGGTAATGATGGGTAATATTTAGCAGCATGTGATTCTGCATGGACAACACAAATATCAACATCTTCTTTTTCCTCATCTTGCATTCTTAACATTTCTACTTGTTCACTTAGATTGCTAAGAGTTTTTGTTTTAAATTCATGAAACCAATTTCCAAGTTTAGCTTGACTTATCGATCTTGATGTTGATTTAGTTACTCTTTCCCTTCCTCTTGATATGTGTTTGCATGTTTCACAAATTTCTTCAAATGATAATTGGTATACATCACCTCTACTCATGAGATCAAGGAGATCAATCCACTCATCGCTAATTGTTCTAAAGGGTTTTTAGTGTGTCAGATCCTAAATGATGTAATTTTTTCCTCCCAACATTGTACATGAACCTCTCTGTTATATCCTTAAGGCTCTCATCTTCTTTTTGAGTCATTCTAAAGATTTCCTCTTTAATATCATGATTTTTATTTTTTTCTAGAAATATCGTTTTCGTATCATTCCATGATCTTATTGAATTAGTCCTTCAACTCAGGAACCATTTAGGAGATATATCTTTCAATGTTGGAGGAAACAATCTCAGTTTTTGAGTGTTTGATAAGAAACCATAAGATACACAAACAATTTAAAATTCAAAGAGAAAGGTTTCTGAATCCAATTATCTCATACCATGGAAGTTGGGAAGGAAAGGCGGATGGATGTTATTCATATGCACACTAACATCAGTATCTTGAATGGGAAATCCAACATGATCTTCTTCATTGTCATCATCTCCATTCATTTCTTCTACCTTCTTTGTCACCTCCTATTTTTCTAGCTGCAAAAGTGAATGGTGATGTGGCTCTTACGAGACCATGTGATCAAATGAAGGGGTTGGTGTTGGAAAAGTTTTCTTTTATGTCTTTAAAAATATATATATATATATATATATATATATATATATATATATATATATATATATATATATATATATATATATATATATATATATATATATATATATATATATATATGCAATTTTCTGTAATGAAATATGCCAAATGCAATTTTTTATTTTTTTTTGCAGAAATGGATCAACTTTTGACACCTCCCCAGAAATGACACAAAAAAGTGATGAGCCTCAGTATTGCAACAAGAATGTTGCAACTCCCAAGGCTACCAACTTAAATTATCAACCTGGGGTTCATACAAACTTAAGAGGTGTCAACACTATATGTGCAGCATACAATGTGTCCTTATTTCATTGATCTAATGTAATGGAGTGAATTTCATGAAATCAAAGCCTAAAATAATTACAGAAATGGAAATTTTACTTTGAAAAGAAATTAATCCTAGGCAAGAACAACAATTTGTAATTGAAATCCTAAGAGCATGAATTCAAATAAATAGGCCTAATCTAATTTGTAAAAAGGCATGTCCTAATTGGTGTTTATTCTTCCTCAATCATGGATTTAGAGACTAGGGGTCATGATTAAAGGCGAAGAGACAAAAACCAATATTTTGGAGTAAATATGGTCAATTTTACATGTACTATAGGAGTGTTACAGAAAGTTGCCACAAGCGAAACATAATTGCTACAAGTGAAACATAACTGCTACAAGAGGAGATAATTCACTGAACGACCAAGTAAACCAAATGAAAATGGTATTGGAATTTTTTTTTATTAATTAGGATGTCTTAGGACTCCATTCCAAATGGAATCGCTCCAAAATAACTCTGTTAACATGTGCTAAAAAATAACAGAAAATTACTACGTCTCTAGAAACTAGAAATTCAAAAACTAGTGAGTTAGTTAACCTATCAAATGCCTAACCTAATGAAGTGAAACGCAATGGGGTAAATCGTGTTATTAAATTGAATGTTTTTATGACCTAATACAAATGGAATCAACTCAAATGAGGATCATTTACATGTTCTAAAAAATAGCAGAAAATTATTGTTATTTTGTTACAAAAGACTTCCATAAATTCTATATTTGTGAACTAGTAAACCAATCCAAGTAGATCAATGATGAAGATGAATTTTTAATTTTTTTCTAAGAATGCATCATGCCTATGACTCTGTAAATAACTTGTGAAATAACTTCAATAATTTATTCCAATCCTACAAACAGAGAAGCATCAATACTAAATGTAGAAATAGGAAAAATAAGAATAAGAGATGCATGTGAATAAGAAGTGAAAAGAAGAAAAGAAAATTATAAAAAATGCTTTGAGGATCTTAGGATGGCCAAGCCCAAGGATGTTCAGATTTATATGAAGGAGAACAAACTTTAGAAGCTAAAAATGGCACCAAACTTCATTATTTGAATCAATCCAAGTATGTCCCTACTAGAAATGAAAGTGGAGCTACAAAAATACAAATTTTCTCCACAAGAAGGCTAAGAAATGCATGCCTCTAGAGGAAGATTAGAATTGGTACTTATACAATTTTATGAGGAAGAATTCTCCTTCAAAGGAGGAAGCCTTCCCCTCCATAGTCCCTCAAATACTGGATCTGATTCCCAACACTAGGAATTTGCATTAAATGACAAAGAACCCATTCCTAGATTTTCTCAATCAATGGAGCTCCAGAAATTGTCAATGATTTTATGATATTTTGTTCATTTATTATCTAATATTTATCCTCATGTAGTAGGGATAAAGTACCTAGATTATCTCCTCCTCCAAAGATTCATAATCTTCTCAATATTCTCACAATATTCTATAAAAATAAATAATATTAGGCACAAATATGCAATTATATCTGAATCTTTCTAATGAACATATTAAAGCTAAAAAAATAATATTAAGTGTAGAAGGATATGTTTAATATAGCCTTCATCTACCTAAGAAAGGTCAGATGGGCTTTAAGTTGTGCCTAATTTGGAGGCCCATTAATGCCTACAGATGGAAGCATGTCTAATGACCTGGTATTAAGGAGACCAGATTCTTGTCTACTGTCTACTAAGAACCATACCATCCACTGATTGTGTAGAACATATAGTGAGGTGGCCATTTAGCAGAGTTTAAGACTACAAAATTTCATCCCTAACATATAACATTGTTCATGGTTGAAAGCACAGATGTTGTGGCTAAACATACAACATGATCTATGTCATACAATTTTGGCAGAACTTGCCATTTTGGATCCTTGAATTTGTAGTCAACTGTATTGAATTCTTCCTAACGTACAACAATGTTCATGGTTGCAATCTCAGATGTAATGGCTAAACATGCAAAAAGATCTACGTCATGCATTTTTTTCAGCACTTGCCATTTTGGATCCTTGAGTCTTAAACAATTTCTAGGCAACAAAGTCTTTTTAAGACACCTCAGGATGGACATAGGGATAGGTTTCATTATTTTACTCCCAACCATTAACAACTTAGTAATGTGAAAGTGTCACCCCCTAGCTTATGAAACCAGTCCCAATGTTTAGGCCAAGGATTCTAGAGGTTTGCTCCACCTCCACCTTGCATATTTTTATTTGGTTATAGACTTATACATGGGTTCCATAGGTAGGTTTTTCTTTTTCCTCCACCCATTAGTCCATGAGGGACTCTAGAGTTGTAGATCTCCACCCACTGGCTAGTAAGGTATTCCATAGACGTACATATCAACCCATTGGTCAGCAAGGGAATCTTGAGATGTACATTTCTACCCACTGATCAGTAAGGGAGTCCAGAGGTAAACATCTCCACCCTTTAGACAACAAGTGATTCTAGAGATAGAGTATCCACCCTTACTTTACTCAGGGTTTCCATAGACTTGTCTCCACCCTGAAATTGCTTCAACAACTTTTGCCAATGTTGGGTACATAGTTCATTCTAATATTGATTTTTTCAAAGGAACTACGTTAAGACAACCTCCAACGAGGGAATCAAGAATTAAAAGACATCTACCCTAAAATTTGGCTACTATCATAGAGAGAGTTCACCTTCTTGTAGTAAGTGAGCATTACATGAACCTATGCTGATACGACATAGACTACAAGGTCTATCAAAGGAGGGATTCCAGAGATAGAGGATCTCCACCCTTGAGTTTAGCAAATATTCTTATTTACAAAATTATGAATTCGCATTCTGGTAGGATTATATTATTTGTAGGTAGTGGAGAGTAATAGAGTAGATGGACCTACCCTGGTATCCTACAAACTATAAGGTCTTTCCCTTGCAAGACGAGGTCAATCAGATAGGAAAATTAGTCAAATATAGGATCAGGTCTAAGGTTGGTCTTATTTTCTAAGTGTCTCTTAGCTCATTCAATGTCAATCCAACAATTTGCTAGTAATACCCTAGCATCTAGGCACAAAGTCATTCAAAACATACTATAATACTAATATTTTGGCATCAAGTAGAAATAAATACAATGAGAGCCTAATCTATGTGATTCCATAGGTTACCGTTACTAACTTGTGGTGTTGTAGGTCCCTTCTACAACCCTCATGATGTCATTCCCGCAGTTCCAGACTCTTGATTATCCTTCCTCTGCAACCAAATCCCAACATTCGCTCCTCATATGCTAACCTCCTCTTTGTATCCCAAAATTTTTTTGGCTTCCTTAATTCACTCTTTCTATTGCTCCTCTTTCATAGTGTCCCTCTTAGTCCTGACTTCCTTTTCTACAGTCACCCCCACCTATGGTTAGTGAGGATTGTCTAATGTCTCAATTTTTTTTCCATTTGGCCATTCTTTACACTTGGTCTCCCATTTTCCACCTTCTCAGTCCCCATTCTAGAATCAACAAGGCATGCCAAATTATACCCTCTTCCATGTGCTTGAAAACATATAAATATCACCTTTCATTCTATGTCCTCCATCCTCTCTCGAACTGTTTGAGCGAAGTCAAAGATCATCCCCTCCTCATACCTTCTCTATGCTATTGTATATGGTTGATTCTATTTATTTTATTATGATCTAGGTTTCAATGAATTTAGAAAGTATTAATTAGGTCCATGGTATATGTTCTTAGGATAGGGTCCCCTGGGGTAAATTTTGTAATAGTTTTGTTACTTTTGTAAAGTCCCCACATTTTGAGGAGCGAAGTGTGAAGATAGTTAGGAGTCAAATGGGATTTAGGAAGGTCAAATCCCCTTATTATGTTAGAAGTTAAGATGTTTTTGTGACCTGCCCATGGTTCGCGAACCGTGGTATTGTAAAGAAACATGGTATAAAAAGGAGTCATAGCGAGTCATAGGAAGATATAAATCATTGAAGATCTATGTGTGGGCAAGTGATCTAAGTCAGAAGATTTTGTTTTCTATACTTAGGCAAAGGGGAAGGCTCTTGCAGCTATGTGCACGGAGACGGTGGTAAGTCTGCAGCGAAGTGTGCAGGCCCCTCCAGCTGTATGCACAGGAAAGAAAGAATTTGTAACAGAAGGATTGAACATAATAAAGACTATTTTGGAGAAATAGCTATGTATCTGTGCCTTTATGTTTACTTCTACATTTTCTGTGTATTTTCTTTGTTTTCTATAGTTATCATAAGAAACACTTAATATTTGTGTGAAAGTGGTAGATCTATTAGTTTACTTGATGTTATGAATGTTTAAAGCAATCATCATAGATTCAGAAACTGTTTTCTTCAAGTTGCTGTAATTTCCGCATTTTTAAGGGTTAGGGTTTGCGAAGGTCGAGACAAATCCCTAGGAATCATAGAAAACTATCACACAGACCTCTGGATGCAAAAACCTGGTTTTATCATCCCATAATACTACCTCGGGTGAAACTGCAGCCTGCACTACGCGAGTTGTTACTAAAAGGGCTGATAGTGTAGGGTTTTTTTGGTTGGTGTAGCTAACTCTAAACCTGGGTCCAGACCTCCTCAAGCCAACAAATGATTCCGTTGTTGGGACTAGGATCTGTCTAAGGAATGTGTGATGTCAAATAAATGGTTCCCAACTAAGAAGGAAATCGAGAAGTGGATAGATCGAAAGATGCACGAATTTGCATCCCAGGAAAATAGGACTTCACGCCTCTCGAAGGAATAGTGGTTGAACAGATACCTATATACAAACGAACATGAAATTTTCATTTGATCTTTTCCATGCGAATTACACCATTGATTTTCTAAATTGGCAAACAACTAAGGTATGTGGAAGTTGCATAACCCTATTGTGTGGACTCTGAAATTGGCAAGGCACCTAGAAGTTTCATAAAATAAGATCGTGAGTGGTGTCAATTACTGGATCAATAACATTCTAGGTGGATTCATTACTGAGTTCGTGATCGATACCTCTATTAGCTATAGCAAATCTGAACAACAATTTTTCAAAGGACCATGAGGTAACTATCTGAAGTCCCTGAAAATTGGAAATGCCATTGTGTGAGAAAAGGGTTATGCCATTGAATTAGTGTTTAGAAGAGAATTGATGGGTACTATGCGAAGTAGAAAGACATTCAAAAGAGATCTAGATTTAGGTTCTGAGTATAGTCCTCTGTTGGGAGCCTCTGATAGTGATGAATAAAGTAGTATTATGAAAACACATCTAGGTGCATTGCAGACAGTAAATCAGGGTATCGCGGTAATATCACATCCATCCACTCCACCTCCACCATCAACCCCACCTCACACACCTACACCACCTACACCTACACCTCCACTATTCAATATGGAAAGCACTATGAAGATACATGTATTTAAGGGTCCGGGGATAGAACACCCTCAACAGTTTTGGTTTGTAGCAAATGTTGTGTGGAAGTCATTGTAGATTACAGATGATGACCTGAAGAAAGCAGATCTAGCCACAACATTACAAGATCGAGTGCTGAGCTGGTATATTAAGTATTGTTAGACCCATCCCAATGCAACGCTGAAGGAAACAAAGGAAGTGATAAATAATGAATTCAAGAAGCCTAAGTCGCAAGCTCAGTTAGTAAAAGAGGTCAAAGAGATCCCACAGAAGGTGAATGAGTCTACGGGGGACTTTGATCAGAGATTGAAATGTCTGCTCAATAAGCTAATATGCATATCATAGATGACCAACATAAGGACTGGCATATTGCTTCGCTACTACCCCATTTGAGATTTCCATTGTCACAATAGAAGATTGGAACTCAAGCTCAGGCTGTGGAGATTTCCATGAAATTGGAAATCTCACCTATTCAGGATACGAATATGGGAGTACCACAAATTTAGTCACAACTGGCTAGCTTGCATATGGAGTTGCAGAGCCTCAAGAAGGGAAAGGAAGTCTAGAATGAGGTCCTCATGAAAGTATGGTGTTTGAAATGTAAGGGCCATGGTCACTACAAGGACCATTTCCCAATGTATCTGAATTATCTTGTTTGGGGAGGTCTTGTCCCTCTGAAGCCAGAAAACACCATTGGGCCAAGTACGGGTGTAGTACCGTGGTGTGCTATTTGTCAGATTATAGGGAAACATACGATGAATAATTGTAATTTACTACAGAAGTTTATGAAGAATCCATAGCAACTTTTCTATAATTTATGTAAGTTTGTGGGTCATGATGAGAGAAATTGCCAACATTATGAATTAATGATGGACAGAACACCAACGTATAGAGTACAGATGGAGGCTCGTTCTTAGGATCAAGGCGTAACTGCAACACACATAGGATTTCAGGGATGAGGAAGAGGTTGAGGAGGAGGAGTGGAAGAGGTAATGGCCATATCATTTGCTACAATTGTGGAGAACCATGTCTTTTTGCACGATATTGTCATAATTCAACACACCCATCATGTCAATATTGTCGCCAGTTTGATCATGTCATAGAAGGCTGCCCTGTTCTCATCGCAAAGATGCAAGAAAATAAGACTCATACTCAACAACCTACCTAGAACATCTAGATGATTATATTTGAACCCTGCGAAGAGGGTCTTAGTGTTAATATTGTCACGCAAAGTGGCATAGCTACCAGGGTGGATAAAGGGAAGCAACTAGAGGAAAATGTATGGTTTTGAAAGGCTTGTAATAGGGATATTAGATTTGATGTAAATAAAGTAAAGAAAATGTTTATGGAAGCAAAAAGGAGCTTTACGCATGCAGGAGCTTCTACTTCAAGGTCTCAAAGTACATACACGGGAAAGCCTGAAGACATCAATATTGCACATGAGGAAGACCCCTCATTATTAGCATCATTTTTACAAACCTGCATGAAGATCCTAAGGGATAAGAAGGTAGTAGAGGGACTACAAGAATTGATAGATAACTACATTGGTAAGAATAAGCCACTACCGTAACAACGCATGGTACATAAGGTGGACAAAAGCAAGAAAAGGATTGGTCACAAAATGAGGTTGACTGCCTAGATTGGAGAATTCGAAATGGACCACGTAATTATTGATTTAGGGTATGATGCAAATGTTCTACCAAAGAAAACCTGGGAAAGAATGGGAAGACCAACACTACAGTGGTCCCCAATCCAGCTGAGGATGGCGAATCAACAAAATATTATCCATATGGGGCACCTACATGGAGTGACTATGGATATTGAAGGGGCACGTGCCATAGCTGATTTTGAAGTGATTGAAATAGTGGAGGAAAATAACCCATATCAAGTGCTACTTCGAATTTATTGGGAATTTGATATGAACTCAATCATCAACCTTAAGGAGTGCAATATGACATTCGAAAAGAAAGAAATGAGGGTTAGTGTGCCATTGGACCTAGCGAAGGGTGCACGATATACTGAACTAGTTCGTGATTATGATGAGGAGGACGATTTTGAGCATATCTATAAGATGACTGTGTGAGATGAAGATTGGATCAACCCTATAGTGAATGAGTGAATTATGTGGGAGAAGGATAACTCCTATAATTCAGATTCAGATGAGGAGCTTGAACATTAGCAAAATAGGTTGCATGAGGTATCATCACTACGATGAAACATCCTTACAAAATCACTCCAATGTATATCGACTGAGGTATGCAACTTACCGTATTATGATGGTTTAGAGGATGTAAATTTATTTCTGGATAAATTTGAAAGAGATGTACCAGAGGAACATCGGTTCTAGGTGTTAGACATCACGCTGCGAGCTACACCTACCATATGGTGGGGTATGCATAAGAACAACTTCGTATATTGGAAGGAATATCGATAGATGATGAAGCTGCGGTTTGGATATGCTAGTACCTACATCACAGAGAAATACACAAGGAAGGATGATCCACGCTAGCATATGGCTTGATGGATGAAAGCATGGGGAGAAGAACCACAACCAGAATGTGTTCATATATTCTTCCATAATTAAGATATGATTTCGTTGAACTGGTATCTAGAAACAGAGCTATGACATGTAACCGAAGAATGGGATGTTCTGAAAGAAATTTTTTATTGATATCAGTCTTTCAAATTAATCACGTCATTAGGATTTGGTCGATGTTTCGAACCAGCTAATGTGGTTCATCCTCAGGACAAGGTGAGAAATCAATAGATCTAAGGGAATAAATAGCAAGGATGCAACACTACCCAGAGTTAGCCGTTGGAAAAATACGAGAAAATAATAGAATCAATGATGCATCCCTGAACCTTTTAAGAAACATTAGATATAATTTCTTCTTAGCAACTTGAAGTTGTGCCCGTTCAAATTGACGAGCCTTGTTTTCCATTTCCCTTCCGAATAGGGCGATAACGTTAGATCTAAGACTTTTGTGATCGATAATGTTGATATCAGTCTTTCAGATTAATCACATCGTTAGGATTTGTTTGACATTTCGAACGAAATAATGTGGTTCATCCTCAGGATAAGGTGATAAATCCTCGTCCTGAGGATGAACCACATTAGTTGGTTCGAAACATCAACCAAATCCTAACAATGTGATTAATCCGAAAGACTGATATCAACATTATGGATCACAAAAGTATTAGATCTAGCATTATCGCCCTATTCAGAAGGGAAATGGTAGACAAGGCTTGTTAATTTGAATAGGCACGACTTCAAGTTGCTAAGAAGAAATTAGATCTGACATTTCTTAAAAGATGCAAGGTTGCATCATTGATTCCAGTATTTCCCCGTATTTTTCCAATGGTTAACTCTCGGCAGTGATGCATCCTTGCTATTTATTCCCTCAGATCTATTAAATTCTCACCTTGTCCTGAGGATGAACCACATTAGTTGGTTCGAAATGTCGACCAAATCCTAACAATGTGATTAATCCGAAAGACTGATATCAACATTATGGATCACAAAAGTCTTAGATCTAATAAGAAAATTTTGTGTTAGCTTTTAGCTTTGTAGACATATTTGAATGCATTGATGAGGCGTTACAGGAGATCAAATCTAAAATATTTAGAATGCATGAGGAACCTCTTGCATGGGTACGACCAGATTGGAGTACGCAGTTGCGCCATGCACTCGAATGTTACAATGTAACCACTGAGGAAGGTGAAGAAGATCCTAGGAACATCAACATCCCTGAGTAAGAAGAAAAACGTGAAGTCGTCATTCCTAAGGCAAAGGTTCATGATATTCCATCCCCCTTGAAGACCAAGTAGGTGAATATTGGATCAGAAATGCAGCCAAAGTTTGCAAACATAGGTGATTATTGGGATGAAGATACAGTGGACAAAGTCATAGAGTTACTACGAGAGTATCAGGACTTGTTTCCCACCAAGTTCTCTGATTTGAAAGGGATAGTAGGGGATCTGGGCATCATGAAGATCACTCTAAAGCCAGATGCGAAGCTAGTGAAGCAGCGCCCCTACTGATTGAATCCTAAGTATAAAGAAAAGGTGCACGAAGAATTAAATAAGATGCTTGCAGCTGAGATTATTGAACCCATTGAGGAATCAGACTGGGTTAGTCCTTTGGTGGTTTAAGAAAACAAAACACAGGGTGAAATTCATATATGCGTAGACTTAAGAAATTTTAATGATGCTTGTGTCCACGATCCATTTCCTAAGTACTGGAAAATGTTAGAGGTCAGGAAGCTTATTCTTTTACTGATGGGTTCACAGTGTACCATCAGATCAAGATCGCGTCAGAGGATATAAGTAAGATTACCTTCACTATTAAATGGGGTTGTTTCCAGTATAAAGTTATGCCTTTTGGACTTAAGAACGCCCCTAATATATTTTCTAGGGTGGTAGTCATAGCCTTCAAGGAGTTTATTCAAAAGTTTTTGGAGGTTTACTTCGATGATTGGATAGTGTTTGGGTTTGTAAGAAGAAATGTTGTCAGTCTTTGCCTCATATTGGATACTTGTCGAAAGTATCAGATATCCATTAATCTGAATAAATGCATATTCTACGTACCCTATTGGATACTGTTGGGCCATGTAGTCTATAAGAAGGGGTTGATGGTAGTGTCAAGCAACTGCGCACAATGTTGGGCCACATAGGGTACTATAGAAAATTCATCAAAGCATATGCGCAAATCATTGTGCCCATGGAAAAGTTATTGAAAAAGATGCAACATTTTGTTGGGATGAGGACTTCCAAAAATGCTTGGATGTATTAAAGGAAAAGATGGTCACTCCACATATTCTATTACTTCCCAACTAAAAGAAGGATTTTCACATACATGTAGATGCTTCCTGAATCACACTCAAAGCTATTCTAACCCAACCAGGTGAAGGTGATATTGACCATCTAATAGTGTTTGTGAGTCGGAAGTTATCGACGGCAAAAAAGAATTTTTCCACCACAGAGCACGAAGGACTAACAATGGTGTATGCGTTGCAGAACTTTAGGCACTACTTGTTGGGTGCGCACTTTAAGATGTAAATAGACCATTTTGTTTTAAAATACTTGGTCAACAAGCCTTTGTTGGGGGGGGGGATATATCAATGGTTGTTGCTCTTTAAAGAATATGACTTTGAAGTAATTGTAAAGCCAGGATGACTGAATGTTAGCCTAGATCACCTCTTGTTGATTAAGAATGGTGATGATGTTACAAATATGGAAGATGGATTGCCTAATGTGCAACTCTTTGCTGTGCACATCACAAATGACCATTTCATAGACATAATCCAATTCTTATCTACAGGTATAGCTCCTGAAGGGTATATGACCCAACAAAAGAAGGAATTTGTGGTCTGGGCTGTCGATTTCTCTGTTATCATTGGAAACTTATATAGAATGGGCTCCAATGGAATATTGTGAAGATATGTCCTAGAGTATGAATCAGAAAGTATCCTCGCAGAAGCACATGGAGGGGTTGCAGGAGTACATTATGTGGGAAGAGAAACCGCAGAGAAGATCCTGCACGTAGGACTATGGTGGCTAACTGTGCATAAGGATGCCAAGGTCTATTTCAGGGCATGTGATGTCTATCAGAGAACAGGGAGACTATCGTGAAGGATGAATTTCCCTTGAACCCATAGGTGTTATTACAATCATTTGTTAAATGGGTGATAGAATTCATTGGGCCAATTCAGCCACTCGGAAGGAACACAAGTGCCAGACACATCATTACAATGATCAAATATTTGACCAGGTGGGATGAGGCGCAATCTGTAAAGGATTGTAGCATAGAAACAACTGAAAAATTCATCTTTGAGTATATTCTATCTTGGTTTGGCTGCCCTAAGATCTTGATGAGCAATAGAGGTTCATACTTCTTAAATGAGACAATTGTTTCTTTTCTCGACAAATTCCAGATATGTCACAGAATAGTATGCCGTATCATCCTCAAGCGAAAGGCATAGTGGAAGCATTTAACAAAATTCAGTAGAATTCCTTAACAAATATTTTCAATGCGAAGCGAAATGATTGGGATGTGCGCATACCTACTATTCTATTGGCATATAGAAATACCTGCAAGAAGTTGACTGGACAAACACCGTTTAGATTGGTTTATCGACAAGAAGCTATAATGTCGATGGAGTACATAGTGCCCAGTTTGCAGATTCTTGTGGTTATATAAATGGACGATCAAGATATCATGGAAGAACACCTCATGCAGCTATTTGAGTTGGAGGAAGATCACTTCTTGGTGGGCTTTCATCAACAGGTACAAAAAGAGTGTGGAAAGGAATGGCATGACCGCCATATCAAACAACGCACCTTCAAGAATGATGATTTGGTATTGGTGTATGACAACAAGTTCACAAAGTTCCTAGGGAAGTCCCAAATGCATTGGCTAGGGCCATATATTATTAAAGAGATTACAGATGGAGGTGCAATTGAGTTTGTGAAGCTAAATGGGGAATTGTTTCTGGGAAAGGTCAATGGAAGCCGATTAAAGTTGTACAAGGGTGATCCTGCCCCTGCGTAATGACTATATGGAGGTGGGATAGTCTCAGTGCTCCAGCCAGTTGCAAGGGCACGTGGGACTATAAAATACACTACCAAAAGGAAGGTTTGATGAAGCAAAGGGGTTGCGCAACGAATCAAGGCAAGGTACAGAGGAGAGCTACGACAAAGGAGCTGCACTAGGATGGTGGGTCCCATGTAGCCTAGCTAAAAAGTGACCATTGGAAGCATTGTAGCTGATTGGATGGAAATTTTTCCATTAAATGGAGTTGGGGGGGGGGGCATTTAAGATGCATATATTTAGAAATGTTCTACTCGAAATGCAATAATGATAGGGATTTCGAGAGAATGGACAAAGTTGAATTCAAATTGAGCGACAAATATGGCATCCTACTCCACATTTGAACACTTTGCTTCCTGAGAATTTTCCTTAAGTTTTCGCTCTTTAAATTGTGTCTAGAGCAGTGTTGTATGTATGATAAGGATTTGGAGAGAATTAAGGAGAAGATTTCACAGTCGTGATTTGCAAATTTGACATATTGGCAACGCGCGATATTCATCGAGAGAATGACTGCAACGAGACCTGAGACATAGCCAACCCAACATGTACCTATAGGGTTGCCTACTACAACACCTAGTTCGTAAATGCCTAAGCCATCTAGTTCCATGGCGAGAGATAAGAAGAAGAAGAAGCCTCAGCAAGCACTGGCGTAGAAATCACCACAGAAAAATCTGATAGAAATCTTCCAGAAGGGAAAGATGGATAGGTCCAAATAACTGACAAAGACCCTGGACCTGAATGAGGAAGAACTACATGGAGGAATAGAGGATATTTATGTTGAGGGGCTAAGCCAATAACTTGGCTACCTACGTATATACCCCTAAGAAAAGCCATGGCTAAAGTGGCCAAAGATCTAGATTCCGCAAAGTTCATGGTCTCGTCACCTTTGCCGTTGGAGAAAGTGTTGTTTGAGGGAAATTTGGTGGCCCATATACCATACTTGAAAATGGAGGATTGGGACTTGGGGTACCATGAGACATTTCCATAGTTGGCGCTGATCAAGTACCTGAAGAAGGTATACTATGAAGAGTCAGACGTCACGCGACTTGAGCTGATGAAATGGGTGGCTAGAGTTGGGTGCGGGGCTCCTAAATATGTTGTGGGTGCCGTATTTCAGTCGCACCACTATTAATACAGTCTGCGTGTGCCAATTGTTGACGCTGGTGCATGATGGGTGCCTCTGGTTGGGAGGGCCCATCACGATCACGACACACTGATCCACATAATAACATTGCTTCCATACCAAGGAGTGGACCCTGCAAAGGCATTTGTAGGAAAAGTGCAGAGAAAATGTTGGCAAACCAAATGAAGAGTGGTTTTGATATGGTAAAGAAGTCACATGGGTATTCGATTCAGTCAATCTCAGATGGTGCAGTGTAGTTTGTTGCACAAATTTTGGTTGGAAAAATCATGTGCAAGTGTCGCATGGATGAAGTACTAGCACTAGTAGTTTCTTTGGCTTCACAGTGCACCAAGGAAGTCAAGTATAACTGGGCTCAATACTTTTGTCAGGAATTTTTAGAGGACTACAAAGAGGCCTAGGATGAGGGTAAGGAATTCCAGTATGCGTGGTTGTTGTTGTTGATCATGTTGGTGGCTTGGAGGACACCCAAAGAGAGCTAGTTCCCTCAGTAGGAATCAGATCTACCTGAGGCCGCAAATTTTGCTTCATTATGGGCTACCGAAGACCTCACATGAGTTATGGAGACCAAGATATTTTGGGTCTTGTTTGAGTCAAAGTTGAGGATGGTGATTAACCAGCGGCCAAGGTTATCACCAAGTTTACATGAGTAGTACCTCAATGTCATAGACTTCAAGACCAATTTCCATAGTTTTCACATCCACAAAAAGAAAGATGCCAAGGGCATATGGCATAAGTTTCCATACTTAGTCGATGAGGATGATATTTTAGGGGTTGTCAGTAAGTGGCCAAGTGACTGGCTCACCCCTTCT
The DNA here is from genome assembly GCA_031772625.1 of Pinus tabuliformis. Classification (NCBI taxonomy): domain Eukaryota; kingdom Viridiplantae; phylum Streptophyta; class Pinopsida; order Pinales; family Pinaceae; genus Pinus; species Pinus tabuliformis. The sequence continues at coordinate 1,367,464,926 of CM062817.1, read as the reverse complement.
AATGCCGATATAGGAACTAGTAAGGCTGTTGAAGGTGAAGCAACGCATACTATAGAAATGACAACAAAAAAGAAGAAGGAAGCACATAAGGCTTCCACTAAAGAAAAGGCTGCAGCAAGAGAAAATTCCGCACAACAGAAATAAGTTGTTGCAAAGGTGAAAGAAGTGACTACCAAGGAAAAAGAAGCAACAAAAGAAAAGGCTATGTCACAGGCCACCATTGACCTTGGTGAGTCAGAAACCGAGTGCACAGACATGGAGGAAGAGATAGAAGGAGAATAGGAAGGGGGTGCCGACTTGGAGTCCCCCTTCATCATCAAGAAGAGGCAGAAAAGGAGTTTGACCGGGCCACACAAGAAGCAAAAATTAGATAAATCAGTGAGCATGACGCCTTTGATCCTCATGTAGGTAGACCTAGATGAAATTGGGGATGTCCTCCTTCATGCAACAATGGATCTTTGGGCACACTTTGAAGAGCAGTACCAACAAACACTAGGTAAGGTATAACAGGGCTTGCAGGAATTGCAGATACAAATAGGTCTCGTTCAAGCGAGTGTGGGACATGCGAGTGTGAAGCAAGCAAGTCTGAAACAAGTGAGCCAATCAACCTTAGAAGTAGAAATCACCCTAGATCTCCGCATAGTGCAGTTGCCTGAGAGGTCCCTACATGTTGACTCAGTAGAAGGAAGGGCACACCTATTACATATGAAGGATTTGAGTGTGAATCTAGCAATGATTCCTATTTAGACACTGCACAAGCTCCACCAAGGGGTGTCAAATGAGCTTAGAATTTGGGAACAACGTGCACTGTTGGTAATCAATGAGGTCAAACCAATAATCAATAAACATTTGAGGAAAAGGCACAGGCCCTCAAGGAAAATGAGGAGGTAATGACGTGAAGTCATCAGCTAGAAGCAACTATTGCACAGGTCTATAGTGAGCTTCTTAAGCTCCAGATTTCAGTTGACGCGACCTCTGTAGAAAATATTTAGAAGATAGCTGCCACAGTAAAGGAGTAACATGCAGAAATTGGCAATGTCCAATTTGAGTTGTAGCTGGAAATATACGAGTTGAAACTTAAGCTACAGCCCACTACTCCTCTAGAAGTTAGAGAGCATCACAAAGATTCTATTAAGGAATAAATGGATACTTTAGAAGCTACAGTCAAGGGCTGCACTCAATTATTTGAATAAGTCATGGAATTGTGGACCTCACTACAAGAGTATCCAACTTTACAGAAAATTCAAGCAGATATTAGAGAGAAGTAGAGGTAGTTCGATGAAATCAAGTCAACAACACGAACCTTAGCACAAGTGAATAGGTTCACTAGATTACAGGAGGGAAAGCTCATCCAGAGCAAAATTGATGAGCTGTGTCGAAAAAAATCAATCATATCTTCTAGGATGCAACCTTGGGCGGATGAGGCTAGTCAGTTTACACTGTCAGTGCAGGGCACTCTAAAGGCCATGCAACAGACACAGAGAATAGTGGACCTTGCAGTCAAAGGCCCCACCATTGAAAAATTTGTTGAAGAAGTCAATCAGGCCGCTGTGTAGGCGACAATAAACCCCCAAGTATGTATGGTTGACTTCAATGAGCTATAGGTGAATATCGAGGCGCCACAAGCAGAGTGACTCAAGGACGAGTCACAACTTTGTGTTGGGGGCCTGCTGGGACAAGGTCCCATTGGGTCAATTTTGTAATAGTTTTGTTACTTTTTTAAAGTCTTCGCATTTTGAGGAGTGGAGTGCGAAGATAGTTAGGTGTCAAAGGGGCTTTAGGAAGGTCAAAGCCCCTTAGTATGTTAAAATTCAAGATGTTTTTGTGACCCACCCATGGTTCGCGAACCATGGTATTGTAAAGAAAGATGCTGTAAAAAGAAGTCATAGCGAGTCATAGGAAGATATATATCATTGAATACTTATGTATGGGCAAGTGATCTAAGTGAGAAAAGTTTGTTTTCTATACTTAGGCAAGGGGGAAGGCTCCTACAACTATGTGCGCAGAGACCTTGGTAAGTCTGCAGCTGAGTCGGTAACAGAAGGATTGAACATAATAAAGACTATTTTGGAGAAATAGTAGTGTATCTAGGCATTTATGTATACTTCTACATTTTCTGTGTGTTTTCTCTATTTTCTGTAGTTATCATAAGAAAAATTTAATATATGCACGAAAGTGGTATATATGTTAGTTTACTTGATGTTATGAATGTTTAAAGAAATCGACACAAATTTAGAATTTATTTTCTGTAAGTTACTGTAATTTATGCATTTTTAAGGGTTATCATTCACAAAGGTCAGGAAAATTCCCTAGGAATCACAAAAAACCATCACAAAGATCTCTGGATGCAGAAACCTAGTTCTATTATCCTCTAATACTACCTCAGGTGGGACTTTATCTGCGCTAAGCGGGTTGTTGTCGAAAGGGCCGACAATGTAGGATTTTGTTTGTTGGCGCAACTAACTCTGAAACTAGTTCCAAACCCCCTCAAGCCAACATATGTTCATATGAGCTCTTCACTATTACCCCCATTAGCAATTGAGTGGCACCATATTTCATAGGTTTACCCATTAGGCCTTACAAACCTTATAAACACAACAATTATAAATAAAACACTTAGAACACATCACTTGTTACCCTCATTTCTTTAGCGACACCATATCCTAATTTATAAGAATGCCAATGCTTATGAATATAGGAATCTAGCATATCCATGTATTCAACTAATGTGGTATCTAACATGTACTCATTTATAACAAATCCTAATAACTGAAAAAAGAATTGACTTGTGGCACTTAAGTACATATATCAAACATACATAAAGATTACTAAGGGAAATATTTACATTATCCATACAAGTGTAAGGTGATATTTACATTATATACATGACTACAATCTAACTAAGACAATATGCACATGCTTGCAAGATGACTACAGTCACTACACAATATCTACATGTTTTGCAAGATAACAGGGTTATTACATTATCCAAGCTCTGACATCCAAATTCCACTCAAGAATCCTTTGTTGTCTTCCTTCACAGTCTGTCAATTCTTGTACAACATACGCTCAACATTGTATAGAGCCTCATTCCATATATTGCATCCCTTGCTTCCCTCATTCAACATTGCATATACCATATATTAAAACCTCACCTCGTCAGTAGATATGAGATCTTCACTCGATATAGAGAAGGGAGGGGATCACAGAAATAATGGAAATGGTGGTAATATCGATGGTTTTGATTATGAGATGGAACAAGAAAGGCTATAACATATGACCCATCACTCATACGTTCCTTTAGTGAATCTACCCTATTTTGTGTTGTCTTTTGGCAATCCTGTTTATGGTATCATTATATTTATTTAATACATTTTTGGCATTAAATGAAAAACGATTGTTTTGACTCCTATTTTTTTCCCTGTTATTGTGTGTGTATGATCTATACTTTATTGGCGATCTTATATTTGAATGTTCAAAATATTTACATCTTAATATTTTCTTTCCCCAATTTTAATGCACACGCTTGCACATAATCTAAATGGGTTTAACAGTAAAGGACATGTTCTCTTTGGACGTGTGTTATAGGGAGAACCCAAGACCCCCATTTTTGACTTATTTACTTCAAATAATGGGGACACTTTATATTAATTTTTGACTAAACACCTTTTATGATTTTCATTAAGTTAATTATCTTACAAATTTACCATTTTTTCATTTTTGTCATATTTCTATTTTGATTATTTCATTGAATTCGACTTTTAGCAAACTTTCCATAGATACTTGTTTCGCCTCAATTGGTCAACTGGTTTGTAAATATCACTCCTTTGAAGTTTGATCATTTTTGTTTCCAAGGTTAAAAGTTGTATAAAACGTATAATATTTCAATTTTTGCAATTAAAATAGTCATCCATTGCAAATATGAACTCTTAGTTAATTTTTACTAATTTTTTCATTTTTCACTAACTATCCTACAAAATGACCTAGCCAAATGAGTGATTTATTGCAATTATCTGTCGTTTATCTCTGCTCTTATGTGCTGAACTCTGATTTCTGAGTAACAACTGACTCATAGATCAACCTTTTAATTCTATATTAAAATCCAATAATATTATGTGAACTATTTCCTTATATTATTGTTTAATCATTCGATTTATTGATTTAATAATCATAATAATTTTGTGAACTACTTCCTAATTGCTGTTGATTAATTATTTATATTAATAAATCTTTGAACATAATTTTTTTTGGCATTCATAATGTGAGTTAATTGAACTACTTCATTAGCTTGATATTCATTACAAGCCATACATATTTAAATCCCAATCATTTAAATACTATGCTTTCAGTTGGGTTAGATCTATATCTAGCTAATTGAGATAGGATTATGATACTTTTCCTTTTTGCTTCATTTTAGGATAATTTTTCATTTAGATTCAATTCTACATTCCTAGAATTCCACTTCCCAAAGAGACAAACTTTAGTTCTGGCTTGGATGAGCCCCAAATTAGCTTAAATATTAGTTTCTTTCCTAACCAGCAAGATGGATGATCTGATGTCTCTTCTCTATTGGTAGATGAAAGTCACACTTTAAGCCATTGGAGATAAATAAAAGGTAAGTGGACCTACTTTAACCAGTGAGAACCACCATTTCAATGGAAAAGGAGCTTCTCTATGGTCCACACCGGGTGGTCTCCCTTATAATGTTGTAGATGTTAGGTTCCTATACCAATAGGAGTCATAATTTTTGAATGTCTGAGATTAAACCTGTAAAATGTACATACCTTTGCTTTTGCAAATGTTTTCCATATTCAAAAACTTAAAAAAATGTAAAGAGAGTATGTCCTAAAAAAATAATCAAAGGACAAAAAGAACAAAAAGGTCAAAAAATATGAAAAATATGAACCCCAAGAAAAAAAAAAAGACCATGAAAGTGAGCAAGCCAAAATGCCACTACTATTTACTTTGGTGCATAATAAATGATTGTGTGTAGTTTGTAATATTTGCCACAATCCATGATAGTCAAAATGTTTAAGCTTGGCTATTTCATGTTTTAAATTTCATGTCTATAGATATAGAATAAAAATCTGACCAAACTATTTAATCTTGGCAGATAATTAGATAGGTAAAGTAAATAAAATGAGCTCAGTTATTTAATCTGAGCCCTTGGATGTAATAATTTTAGATTTAGTTAGTGTACAATTGTAAAGAGAAAGAAAAATATTTGATAAGGGTTTGCTAGCTTAAATGCATCCTAATAAAGAGAAGTAAAAATGGTAGGATGAGTAGATGGGTAACTAGTAGAAAGGTTGCAGAAGCATGATGATTGATAATACAAAGCATGTTTATCATCTTTTCCATCATAAAGGTTCTATAGATGAATGGAAAATCAGGCATGAAATTGGATGCCAAAGTCAATTAATTAACTTCCTTCATTCATTTCACCTTTACTTTACTAATTTCCTAGAATAAAGTTCAAAGTGCCAAAATCTTTAAGTCAAATAGGCTCAGAGCATTTCTTTGACTTTTGGAGGGACTGGACCCTCGGCTCAATGACTTATAGGCAATAAACACTAAAACCCCCTCATAAAAATTCATTCCCCCCTTTAGTTCATTCATTTTCCCTAATAATACTCCTTTCCTAAGGTTAAAATACGTTTACCTAGGAAGAGAACTTATCCCTCCCCCCCCCCCCCCCCCCCCCCCACCACATAAATAATTTTCATATAGGCAATAAACACTAAAATCCCCTCATAAAAATTCATTCCCCCTTCAGTTCATTCATTTTCCCTAATAATACTCCTTTCCTAAGGTTAAAATACATTTACCTAGGAAAAGAACTTATCCCCCCCCACATAAATCATTTTCATATCAAAAACCCACAAAAACACCTTATCCTAAGTATTTATGTTAAATGTTGGAAAACATTCAAAAACCAAAAATCATTTACTTAAGGGTATTGTGCCCCTTTCCGCTCATTTTATTAATTACTAACTTTTATTTATTAAATCCCGCAAATAAAAACCCTTTTTCCCCGTAAATATTTAACTCCCGCATATTAGCTAACCCTATATCCTAGTTTAAAATATAAACTATAATTTCACCCAAAAACCCACTAACTAATCGGTTTGCGATTAAGTTAGATAATCCCCTGTTTAAACTCATCGCTAATGACCCCGACGCCTTAAACCCCCTTAAATCCCCTATTAATCTAGAAACCGCCACACTTAAGTGCTTGTTGGGCCCCCCACTACCTTCTGTGCAACTCCCCTGCCTGATCACCATATGATCGCCTCCCTCTACATCTAGCAACCCTTATCCACTTTGAGTGGGCCTGATGTCCAAACAATACCTGCCAAAAACACTGTTTTCCGCCAGGCCCCCGATGCTACGTGTCGTTCAACGTATGGAATCGGGCGGCCTCCCCCCAATACCACCAAGCGCCCAAAAGTGGTGCGATGGAAACCACTTACCACCCGCCCGCTACATGACAAAACAGTTACTATTCACCCCGCTACGTGAAAAAATGACTGTTGTTCACCCATACCCGCCAAAATTGACTTTCGCGCATAAAGCCAAAAAGCCCCAAATCATTTGTTTTTATTGTTTTTTCAACTGTAAACCTTCATGCACGCACCTGCGAATCTTGAAGTTGTCAACCTACGTCCAATTGTACCTTAACGACGCCACAAAGCTACTAGTTTGCTTTCCAACTTACTTAAAGAATTTTCAACCATTCACAGTTGCCAGTCACCCTATTTAGAGCCAATTCTCCTTAATTCCAAGTATTTAAGCCATAATTCACTAGAAAACCCTGTCAATTTCAGAACCAGTTACTGAGTTTTCTTAAATTTAAAGTAAAAGAATTAATTACAGAAACTCTAGCAACTCAAACCTACTCTGTACAGAACCACCATTTCCCTAAAAGACTGAAAATTACCTCCCCCATTCTCAAATCCACAAGAACTGAGAATGGCTGCCCCAATTGCCATGGATGTTAGATCTATTTCCACTCCTCATCTAGACCTAGACCACCACCCTTTGGCTGATAAGGATTTCCAGATAAAGGACACCTCTATCCATGAATCCCGTCTCAAACTATATTGCCGATACAAAGACCTATACCTGAACCATGCTGATAAAATTGGTCTTTGGGAGTCCAATTTTCCCAAGTATCAATTCCTTGAAGTTCACATTTTGCCAGAGATTGTCCATTACTGCCATGCAAATTATATCCCCAATCAAAGAGCAGTGATGTCCCCTAACAAAACCATAATTTTCACCATCACTACTGAATCTATTAATGAGATACTACAACTTCAACAAGGGAAAAACCTAACCCCTATTTCAATTGGAGACCTATTAGATCGATTCCCAAGCTTACCACTGCAAAACTTGCTGAGATGTTCCAAACTTTCATCACGGAGGAAAATCATATCCCAAAAGATCCTCCTCCATATGTGTATACCATATTTTCTCAATTTGTCCAAGACATTGTAGTAATGATATCCAGTATCCTAGGTTATACCACTAGTGAGTATATAGATGAAATCATCCTGGCTTTCATGTCCATATTCACTCCAGGATAGCCTCCTACTATCATTTATGATTATGCCAAGCATATAGCCGATAGGATGCATGACCAGTTCCTTAGGATGAGTAATGAGCGAGTCTTCAAGTATTCCTCTGTTTTGTATCAACTTTTTCTATACTACCAAGCATAGAATTTCTCGTTTACTCTTTAGAAGCTTGACACAAATGGTCACCCTAGATCAGTAATTTTCTGGACAACATTGATCCATAAATATAACTCTTCATATTCATATGCAGATTTCATAGACCTATTTGTACATCCCATTGTGACAATGCTGATAGGTAGCCCTCCTCCAAGAATCAATTTATATATAAAGAGGATCATGCAACTCTCAAAGAAATTCAAAGTAGGGGATTGGTACTTGTACCAAAACCACACTGAGATTAGGATTTATGGCTGTGAGATGGCCCCTTACAAACTACCTAAATACCTCCCAGTGATATTATTTTCTCTGGAGTACTATAGGCAGATAATAAATTCAAATGAGGTAAAGTTTGTTAAAGCCAAAAAGAAAGCTAGGCTCAAGATCAAAGACCAATTAGGTCCCTTTATTTGTAATAGCAGAGAAGCTGGAAAGGAGGCAGACCTAATCCATCAAATATTAAATCTAAAACAGAGCTTCATATGGAGATATGATCCCTTCGATTTCATCTGCAAGAGAAGGTAGAAAAACAAGATGGCTCCCTAAATTCATCACCACATCCCTAAAATAGAAAAGTATGCCAACCAATTGTAATGGGTGGAAAAAACTTTAGAAGGCAGGGATAGTACTGAAGTTGCTGTGGAAAACGCATTAATTGACCTAGAGAAACAGCTTGATGAGGGTTCTTTCCTACAGGTGCCAGAAGAATCACAGATGTTAGAGGGATCAGAAGTAACAGACCTATCAGAGGTGCCAAATCAAAGAGACATACCAGAAAAATTAGATAGGAATGAAACTACAATGAGTACCCCTCCAGTTATACAAACTCCTCTAAATGAGGAGAAAAGCCTCAAGAGAAACAAGGAAGGGGCCACTACTTCAGAAAGAGCAACATCACAAGCCTATGCAGAGAAAAGCTAGGCTAAGAGACAAAGAGTGAATCGTGTCTTTGAACAAGAATATACAGAGGAAACAGCTGAGGTTAAAAGCATAGAAAGAGATGGGAGCATGCATGCCATTCCATCTAGAGGCATCCTAGAACCTTCCACATCGCACACCCAGATGTTGGAATGACAACAAAGTATTCAGGTATCCTCTTTCAGAAAGCTAACAGATAAAGACCAAGACATTAAGGAGGGATACAAAGAAATAAAGGCTAGGAATGAGAGGCTGAAAGCCGAAACCTATGCACAGTACCTGAAAATGACCCCTACCAATCAAACAGAGCTCATGTTAGCCTTTGATTTCAAAGAGGGGAAAATGAAAATGACCTTCATCAAGCCAACTACTCAGCAGTCAAGGACAACAATAGATTTTAAAAGAGTGGATTTTGAAGTACTTGCAAGGGATATTCATCCCATTGACTAGATTGAGCTGCATAAGCAAATAGGGGAGATGATATACTCCACCTTAACAGGGAAAGCCATTGCTTCCCACCAACTGCAAAACTCCCATAATAATATATCAACACAGTTCCAGTTAGAGAAGGCCTCCTCACAGGCCAAAGATACAAGAATCAAGTCCTTGGAGAACTTAGTCATAGAGTCGGGACACGATCCCAAAGATGTAAAGGTCACAAAACAGCTAATAAAAAAGAAAAATGATGATATTGTTGCACTCAAGAAGCAGCTAAATATACCCCAGTTACATCATCCTCAGACACAAGAAGTCCTGGAGGCACAAAAAGGACACGAAGAGCTCATGGACTTGGTCCTGAAACTAAATGATCAACTCAAGGAGACAGAGAAGGAGATGGACACTTTAATTCAATCAAAGCAAAGTGACCTGGCCACAACTTCCAGAACTCTTATCCTCACAATATCAACAATAGTTCCTTCCACATTAGCAGCATCATTGGCACCTATAGCTCCACTTGCCACAACACTGCCAATGACAACTGAGTCCACCACAGCAGCGGGTACACCAACTGAGAAAACAACAGAGCTGGTAAAAGCCATGGAGGAGATGTCAATCCAAGCAACAGAGCTCACAATATTAAAGGAGAAAGTGGCAAGTTTGGAAACTGATTAATAACTTACCCAAATTCAGCAAAGAGAAGAAACACAGAAAGAGCTAAGAATGAGTGAGAAAATCAAAGTCCTGGAGAAAGATTTGACACTGCAGAAGCCACTAGGACAGACTAAAAAGATGTTGTAGGCCAATATCATTGACTCTGTCAATGATATTTGGTCATCAATCCAGGTTATATTTGAGCAAATTGAATTGGTGAAAACAACCACTGAAGCCATTCAAGAAGTGAAGGAATAATTGGGAGATAAACCAGAGGATGCAAATCGACTCATCCACTTCCTGAAAAACAAAAACAGGTATGAGCTTCAAGAGCTTAACATAGAATACAGGATTGAAGCCATTCTGGAGATTAGAAAGGTTCTTTCCAAAAGGAACCTCATACACAACTTAAAGGGAAGTGCCAGAACATGCAAGTAGCCATTGACAAGTTCATGGGTAAATTTCAAATTTTGAGGGACAAAGGCCTTCCCAGTCCCATGGTCATCAATGAAAAAGTCATGACCCAACTAGACTATAGTGATAGGTCAAGAATATTGGCAAAGGAACATGCAAGTACATCAGCCATTAAAGCTTTGCCAATAGGCAAAGTATTATATGATACATTGGAGAACATGTTTTTCCTAGAACATGAGGTGAAACATTTGTTTATCACCAAGGCCAATTTTGTAAAATACACAGGGGCAGACAAAATTTACAGAATAATGTTGAAATTAAAGTTACCTGAAGATGAATGGTGGGAGAAAATGACATATTTACTATGGAAAAGTTTTATATCAGAAAATTACCATAGTAAATCTGAAGGTAGCTAGGTAAAATAGGTGAAAGACAGATCAACAGGTTCAAAGAGTAACAGAGTCAAGGAGTATCAGTGAAAGATCAAAATAAAGAAGATTCCAACGTAGAAATAACACAACTATCAGCCAACTTAAAGGGCTCCAACTCAACAGAAACAACCAACAAAGCCATAATAAGAGAGACAACAAGAATCAATTCTCCATCTGTCTTTATCTTCATGCAAGAAGATTTTTTAATTCCCTAGATTAAATCTCAAGTTGTTTTGAGATATTTTGTAATTATTTTTTGTATAAATACTTCACATTTCTATGTATGTAGGGTGGATTCCAAGACATCTCTATATACTTTTTCTCTCAAATCAAATTCCTATTGTATCAATGACTAGATTGGCTTGCTAGATCAAGGAATAAAGACAAGATATTTTACAGGATTTTTGTGTAAAGCGATATACAAATAAGTATTCTCTCATGTTTACTGTTGTTTTTTCTTATGTTTCTTCATAATCTTGTTTGTTTCTCTAAAATCTAAATGTATAACAAGGCATGGTATTTCTGAAATTACTTGAATGCACTCTGTCTTGACTGTTTTACATTCTGAATGTTTTCTCCTAAACTATCTTAGCTAGGGAATTCTTAACTACTCCTTAGCTTCCGTAGTTTCCCCTCTGGTCTATAACAAAGGATTCTTAATTTCCCTTTGTTCATGATCATCTTCTTTTCTTCATTCTGATCCCGGTCCAAGGATTCTTAAGTGCCCTTTCACCCTAGTTAGAATCAGTTCACCCATTAGACCTGAAGATTTTCCTTTTGCTTTGCTAGCCTACCATGTGAACATTCCCTTTAGTGATCTGGTCCAGTTATGCTATCCATTTGTTGACTCCATAGCCCAGTGGCTTGAAGACATAGCTCTATCCATTTGCTCCAAGAATTCCACCACCCAACCTTCAATCCAAAATAAAAACCCCATGAACACTAAGAACTACCCTAAAATCTCATATAAACAAAGCTAAATTATAAAGAGAGAGCCCTCTTTGGACTTAAATTGGCTAGAAGTTGAGCCTAAAAGAATGGTTTGTGGTTACCTCGGATTATTCCTTCTTTTGATAACTTGTAGGGAAAACTTCTGAGTGATAATAATAGGCAAATAATTTCAAGCCTTCAACATTTTTGGCACTAGAAGGAGTGCCTGAAGACTTGCTGTCTTTTGGAGCTTTTTTTATTTTAAAAGTTTTATTTTAATCAGAATGATTCCTCTTAAACTTCCCATTTGGAGTTGTATTTCTGGACGTCCATCTACGAATACTCTACCAGAAATAGTAAGACTCTTGTCTCAGGTAAAGTTTAATGGTAAGAGGAATGTTTCTACATTTAATCTTGCTTTACAATTTATTCAAAAATTTACAAATTCAGATTTTTAAGGAATTGATGAAGGTATTTTATACAAGAGTTTTACTCTTACATTCTTAGCAAAATCCAAAACCTGGTGTCAATCTCTTCTAGTTGCCTCAATTTATAATTGGGATCAGTTTATTACAATTTTCATTTGTAAATTTCATGGTTATGACTATGAAAAAGTATGTAACTAAATTGAAGATATACGAAGGTTCGAAAATGAGTATTTTATTGATTTTACTATTAGATTTCATTTAAATTATTTGAGACTTAATATTGAAGATAAACCTTCAGAAGATGAACTATTAGATTGGTTTGAATATATTTACTCTCTTCCTTCCATTCACAATTCATGTGAAATTATTTCAAGATTTGCTCAATCTTCTTCAAATTTTATTAGCATAATTGAGAAATCCAATATGGAGGTACAAATTAATGATGATGAAGTGACCTATACTATGTACGATCAATTCCTTTATTTAGTACACACTTCCTACAATGTTAATAATGATCAGTATGCACCTTCACATATCAGTGAATTTCAATCACAAAGCTTGGAAAATTTTACAATTCAAATGCAAGAAGATACTACCAACAACCTTGGAGAAAACATTGTCTTGAAATCTGAAAATAACTATGCATGAAATTCAGAAAATCAGATTATACATCAACAAGTAAAGGCATTAATTCAAACTTCCAATAATATGCAACTTGTTGTACACATTTATGAATTCTTTCATGATGATCAAATGTCAAAATCATGGCAGCCAAACAATATTATTCAAGAAAGCACAGTTAATCAATTGAATGATAAAAAAATCTAAAATTTGTAATGAAGAAAATACAAATAGAAGGTATTTTAAATTTATTTCTTCAAATTCACAGTTTTCCCTTTATCCAGATATTTTCGTTCATAGTAATTTTCCTTCTCATTTCCCTAATATTGTTCTTGAAAACAAATAGGTTGATCCAAATAAATTCCCTATTACTTTTTGTCATGATAAAGAATTATTTATTGATCATTTTTCAAAAATTGATGAAGTCGGGCTTAATTTTTCTTCTTCTTTTGTTTTTTCATATGGGAATGAAGAAAGTTTTAATGAAATTCGTGAAGTTATTTATGATAATTATTCTAACATTGAGAATATTAATTTGTCTTATTCTCAATTGAATCCTCATAATTAGAGATTAATTATGGGTGAGAATAAAAAGAATTGAAATTATGAAATTATTCCAATTAATTCTCATTCTCAAGCAAAACAATATCTTCATGATTTCAACATTCAAGAACCAATCCTGATTTATGATTCTTATGACGATCAAGCTCTCATTCCTATTCATACTCATGATCTTCTCTCTAATTCACAAGTTGGTGTTGGCAATAATTCTAATTGCATAATTCTAGCCAATTATTGTGAGGAGGAAATCATTTCAAATTAGTCTCGCTTGTGCTGTAACACTAGTTGTACCAATAATGATTTAATTTAATTTTTTCTCTTTCATATATTTTGTTTGATTTCAGATTTATTTTTTGTTTTCATTTTTCAAATTTTACATACTTTGTGCTAGCACATTGAGCAACTCACTATTGAACACTTAATTGATGCATTGCTTGAATGGGAAAATGAAGTTTCAAATAATAATCATGAACATCAAGAGTTATTACTCTTCCAATTCCAATTGATGTTCATCTCTTATCAATAACTTCTTTCTTCTAAAAAACAGTTCCAACAAGAAAGTGTATTTTCACAATATGACCAACAATCTAATTCAATTAATAATCCTCTATTGAGTATAACATATTTCCATCCATTTTCATTGGCCCATTTGAAAAATATTTGGAGAATTTTCATTCATAGAATATTATTAATAATTTAACATATGCACATAAGGCTCACAAATATTTATAGGCCATTGTATCTAAAGTTCATTGCCACAATCTGACCTACTATCCTCTCTTTTCAATCTCTTCCAATCGTTAATGGAAATCCATCCAGATTTATATGATTCAAATGAAATTTAACTGAAAGGAACATTTCAAGAGAAGGAGAATAGGGTGATTTCTATAAATATATTAGCAATAAATGTAGTTTCTGCATTCACTTTTAGTTCAGTTGGTTTAATTATATTTGTATTTTTATTACTAATATTTGATTTCTACATACATACATGAAACAAAATGAGAGAATGGTTACACTGGAAGTATGACTATACCTAACCATGTTTCCTTCCATTTAGTTAGAAATTAGGGATAGATTAATTTAGATTAGTTTCCTTTTATGTTTGCATTGATTTCATTATTTAAATTTCTATAAACAAGTAAAGAGCAGAAACTTTTTCCTTGCCATCCCTTTTCTTTTTCTAACAAGGTGGCGCAGAAAATATCTGAAGCTTATGAACCGCTTGATTGTCTTGTTTTTGCAAAACTCTGTCACTTTGAAAACAGTGTTTTAAAATCATATTTGAATAAATTCCAAAGAATTGCTATGGCTAGGAAATCTTTGATTCACGAATACTTTTGAAGAGCTCATTTTCACAACTTGTGTCCTTCGATGTAAATTTGAGGTGGATGCAATTTTAAAATTCATTACTTATCATTTTAAACTGAATAAGCAGATGATGTTGAACATATGCAAATTTTGAGAAATGCATGGGAGAACTTGAAGATTCATAAGGTAAATTTACAGTCAAAATTATTCCATGTATGCATTAACAATTTCATCTTTATTTGTTGTTTGATTTTCTTTTTCATATTTATTTCTTATTTATGTTTTGTTTCTTTTGTGGGTCTTCATTCGCTTGATTTTGGAGACTTGAGACAAGCAACCAACCAACCAACCATTTCTAAATGTACAACATGTTTAGGGAAGTATTTGTTGTTTTGTCAGACTTTGAGGATTCTTTGATTTTTCTTATATTCATTAAAACCTCGATAGATCTTTAATACATTATCAAAAAATTCATATCAGATTATAACAATATCACAAATATCCTCATAAGAAAGTTTTGATAGCATCTTTCTCCGATCGAATGCTCTCGATAGTTAATTAAATTATTAAAAGGAGGTTCTTTTATTAAAAGGTAAAGTTAAATTATATCACTTTCTTTTGAATTAAATAATTCAACAACTATTGACCCCACAAGATTGTAATGTAGCCTTATCGAAAATTCTGAATATCGTAACATTTCATATAAGTATCAACCAAAACATTGCGATGTCCATACATCCCCTGAACCCGATATGACATTTAAATCCAGTTTTAAAAATATATCACGTCCATTCATAAATCAAAATTTTGGTTGGGGCATATGTTTAAAAGTTCCGATGTCTCAGATTTTATATGAAATTAAATCCACATAATAAAACTATCGGGTCCATTCCATATCGCACATCAGCGTATCGACAATGTTACATCTTGTAATAATTTTAAATCCTCTGATTGCCGATCTCCGATATTCCCAAACCTCCGATCCCCAATAAACTTCCCGCTACTTATATCGTAACTTCCAATTGGTTGTTATCCTTTCGCACACCCGATATCAAATATCCGATAAACGATCTCCAATATCCCTTCCCGCTTATGTTTAAGCTGTTACATTTAAAGGCCTATCAAAAGGTAAGTATATCACGTGTTTTAAAATACAACGATAATATTTCTCCGATTTAATTTTTTTTATGGCATTCATGTGTGTAGAAACTTGGGAATTTATGTTTCTCCTTAGCAATGTGAGTCAATAATCATATTCTTCCTCTCATCGGTGCACCTGGAATGAAATTTTTGTACTCACTATTGTTATAATTTGTGATAAACAAAGGAAAATTCACACGAGATACTTACATCAAATGATCTTATTTGTGATTTTATATATGCCTTTTTTGAAGCTTACAATTGCCAAATTGAGTAGAATCATGACATCACACTCATTCATATTATTTTCCCTTTAGTCACATTTATTTTTTTAAAGGGACTCAGAGCCTATTTGAAAGCTTGGATGTATTTTAATCATAATTTCAACAAATCCAAGTATTCATTCATCAAGATAACCTTTTGACTATAGGGATATACATTCTTCATGATGTATGCACATTGACAATATTTTACTCTTCTCGGTAGTCTGCTTGGTTAATGGAAAATTTCATCACATGCGGTTCATTTATGTTTTTCCCTTTGACTCGTTATTTGATGCACATTTTGTCATCTCAATCATCCTTTAGTGAGAATCTTCATTTTCTTTTGAAGGCACTCTTGAGCAACCACTAAGGTAATGCAACAATTGAAAAGAAATTTGGTACCGGTAAAGGTAATGAATCATGGTTAATTCATTTTTTATTTCTCTTTTATCTAAATTTTTTATATTTCATTCCATGCTTATCATATAAAGATTCAAGTCCCCTTCATATACATAATTGGTACATTATTTGGGATTTTGAATCAATTTCAATCTTTTAGGGCTGATATAAATTAAGAATGGAAAAGCAAAGAGAAAAATCATCACTGCAATTCATTAAGAAGAATATCTTCATTCTCATTTTGATGGATTTGGTATACTTTCGATTCCTTGAACATGAAACATAATTTTCTTCTAGTTTACTGCGTTTTTTTAGTATAGATTTAATAAATAGTGATTTTTGGTTAATGAAATTTCAAAAGGATTAAACTCTTTCACACTTTTAATTCTAATTAAAATAAGAAGTTATATTTTATCGGAGAAGATGATATCTCTCAAGTAAGATTAAATGAAATTCTCCAACGGTAAGTTTCATACGACCACTTTTATTCATTTTCTTACTTTTGCTTTCAGTTTTGTTTTTAGTTTTTGCTAATATAAAACTCTATTTTGCAGGTCCTCATGATTCGTTTTCATGCCTCTACCAGATCAAATTTGGAGTTCAATCTCCTTTGTTTGGATTTCTTTGATTTGTTCATTGATTTTTTTTGGAATTCTTTTCGTTTTGCTTTCAGTTTTGTTTTGATTTTGGTGACTCTGCCATGATTTGTGTGAAAGGCCTTTTCCTCACCCGACAATCATTGACATGCATAGGAAATATTTTAACTCTATCTATTTTAGTGAATTTGATTTATCATTAAATGTTGAAAATAACAACAAGAAATGCTAAAAATATAAGTGCTAAAAATAGCACTGCTATAAATAGAAATTTAGGTACCAGTGCTGGACTGAGCAATAGGGAATGAAAAATGGAAGTGCTAAAAATAGCATTGCTATTTTTAGTAGTTTGGGATAGATTCCAATTTTAGTTAGTCCTTGAACTAAAATTGAGAAGTAAAATTCGAATTTGATCTTAACAGTTGTTTGTAAAATAATTAATTAATTCACCGTGAGTTAATTAGTTGTGAAAAATCAAACATGAAGTCTATGTAAGGACGTGCAATAGTTTCTCCATTGATTGAGGAATTTATTCATCAGTTAAAGAGATAACGATGAGTTGTAATATTGAGTTGTAATTAGTTGGCTCAGTTAACCGAATGAAGTCCAATTAGATTAGTTCTAACAGTTTGTAGAATTAATTGTGAGTTCAGTTAGTTAATGCTTGCATGCATGTAACTACTGCTCTCCAGATAACTGAATATTCTATCATAAATAACTCATGCATGTCAGTTCAGTCAGGGACAATGTACTATTAGTTGGATGGATTTTTCCTATAAAGGAAACTCATCCATGGAGAAGGATTTATCTCCTTCAAGTTTGTGAAGTGATTTCTGAGGCAAGTGAGTAGTGTGAGGTGGGAATTCACACTTGTGGAAGCACTAGACCCCAGGAAAAACTACGCAATGAAATAAGAGGCTTTGAGGAGAGGAGAAAGTTTGTGAGAGGCCTTTGACTGTCTATGAGCATTAGAGGGATTGCAAAGAGAGAAGGATAGCTTGTGAGCTGATTCTTTTATAAACCGGACGGTATTTCCACTTGTATGATAATACAGAGTTGGGGTTTTAGGCTGAGGCTTTCCCCGGGTTATTTGTTATGTGTGATTGATTTCTCCTTATCAGTTATATGTGTTCTATTGATCTTGCTCATATTCGATTAAGCTTCCGCATAATTGTTTGTACAAGTAAATCAAGTATTTTGCTTTAGTACATTGCATATCAGGTGATGTACAGTGGGGATTTCTACATGGTATCAGAGCAAAGGTGATCAAGGAGAGAACAATATTTAAGAAAGGAGAAGTTTGAAATTTGTGATTCCTGAATATAGAAATCGAGTTCTTATCACATCTGATTTTCAACAATGGCGTTCAATGGTTTAAGACTCGAATATGCCCTTGATGGCAGTTCGAATTATATAGCCTGAAAGGATCACATGGAAGCAGTATTAGAGGATAATGATCTAAAGGACTTCATTGATCAAGAAGTCCCCAAGCCGACTCATGCTACTGAATTGGTGGAATGTAAGAAATGTGTGGGTAGAGCAAGAAGAATCCTTCTGGAGGGAGTTCGAGACCACATAGTCTTGAGTCTCCATGGGAAGGAGACACCGTTTTTGATGTGGAAAACATTGAAAGATCTATATCAAAATAGTATTGGTCAGAGGAAGTTGGCGTTGAAAGAAAAGCATCGGAAGATCAAGTGCGAAAATGGCGATATGATCTCAACGTATCTGAACAAGCTCACCACCTGTAGGGATGAGCTTGGAAGTGTAGGGATCATGACAGCTGATGATGACATGGTGAGTCTTGCTCACCTCGGTCTTCCTAAGAGCTGGCATAGCTACCAAGACTAAGTTAATGGAAGAGAGAAACTGCCAGATTGGGAACGACTTTGGTCAGAGATGATGTGGGAGGAGATAAGGAGAAGCACCAGATATGGTTCTTCATCCATGGTGGATGAAGAAAACTACGCCTTATCGAGTAAGGTGAAGAAGGAGAAGAAGAAGGATTCGCATTCCAATTCCATTTCTTCCCATGGTGGGAAGAAGTTTGACAAATCGAAAGTGTGATGCTTTCATTGTCATGAGGTGGACCATTTTGCTACAAATTTTCCACTGAGGAAATCTAAGATGGGATCCAAGGAAGGATCTGAAGGTGAGGCATTGGCCTCATAGTTCGAGTTGGATTTCACTCTCTTCGCATGCATGGTTTCATCAATGGTAGGATGTGGTTGGCTTCTTGACAGTGGAGCTTCTTTCCACATGACCGGCGACAAGAGTTTGCTTAGTACTTTGGAGGAGAAAGATCTCCAAATACTCATAGCGATGGGTAATGATGAAAAGTATAGTGTCTCAGGTGTAGGCATGGTTGTTTTTGAGAGGGAGCATGAAGCTCGCATTACCTTGACTGATGTCAAGTATGTACCAGGATTAAACAGAAATTTGGTGTCAATCACAATGTTGGAAGACAGAGGCTATGATGTAGTCTTTAGTAAGGGAAAGTTTTTCCTTCAACACATCACCACGAGACAGGTGAAGCAGATCAGTTCACGGGTCAAGAACTTGTATGCTCTTGAGTTTCAAGATGCATGCAAAGCCTTAAGGAGCAAGGCAATTGATGGAGACTTGGCGGTTGAGAGGGAGAGCACATTACCTCTCAACATGCAACGCGAGAAGAAGTCTTAGATGATTGTGGAGGAGCCATGATTGGTGAAGCAGCTTCAGGAGGTTGTGGAGTAGACACAACTAGAGAAGCTAAGAGGAGATCAAGTAGAGACATCTACTCATGCAGAGACCTCTAGTAAGCGGAAATTTCAAGCCAAGTGGGCAGAGGGATCACATGTATCCATACCTCTACATAGGAGGTGGGGTAATGTGGAGTGATCATCCCAAGAAGGTTGGAATAGGGGTAGGATCATTGAGGTACCCAACCTCTTTGATTAGACCTTGCTATAGGAGCCTTGACGAGGAGTAGCAAGACTAGCTGAGTGGGTAGAGATAGATGCGGATGGAGTGGTAGAGAGAGCTACAGTGCAGGAGCCCCAAGACTGTGTAGAGCTAGCAAGCTGCAACAATGCGAGAGGTACATGAGTGTTGCGCTAGTGCAAGATGGCGCAACAAGGTGTGCAATGGTATGAGATGCATGGAGTGTTGCAACAGCTTAGAGGTACGAGAGGGAGCACTTGTCAGCAATAGATGAAGCTTTAGCATCAGATGATGTTTCTAGCCAACAGAGAGGTCAGTTAGGAGTTTCTTTTGTTTCTAGAGTTGCTGGAGCAATAACACTTGGGAGAAGTGTTGCATGAAGAAAATTCCAAAGGTACAGGAACGGGTTTGAGTTGAACACCTTTCTTGTTGAGAGGGAGTGTTGAAAATAGCAACAAGAAATGCTAAAAATAGAAGTGCTAAAAATAGCACTGCTATAAAAGCAGTTCAGGTACTAGTGCTGGACTGAGCAACAGGGAATAAAAAATGGAAGTGCTAAAAATAACATTGCTATTTTTAGCAGTTCGGGATAGATTCCAATTTTAGTTAGTCCTTGAACTAAAATTGAGAAGTAAAATTCGAATTTGATCTTAGCAGTTGTTTGTAAAATAATTAATTAATTTACCATGAGTTAATTAGTTGTGGAAAATCAAACATGAAGTCTATGTGATGACATGCAACAATTTCTCCATTGATTGAGGAATTTATCCATCAGCTAAAGAGATAAGGATGAGTTGTAATATTGAGTTGTAATTAGTTTGCTCAATTAACTAAGTCAAGTCTAGTTAGATTAGTTCTAACAATTTGTAGAATTAATTGTGAGTTCAGTTAGTTAATGCATGCATGCATGTAACTGCTACTCCCCAGATAAGTGAATATTCTCTCATAAATAACTCATGCATGTCAGTTCAGTCAGAGACCCAATTGAGATTAGAAGAGGGACAATGTACTTTTAGTGGATGGATTTTTCCTATATAGGAAACTCATCCATGGAGAAGGATTTATCTCCTTCAAGTTTGTGTAGTGATTTCTGAGCCAAGTGAGCAGAGTGAGGTGGGAGTTCACACTTGTGGAAGCATTGGACCCCAGGAAAAACTACGCAAGGAAATAGGAGGCTTGGAGGACAGAGGAGAAGGTTTGTGAGAGGCCTTTGACTGTCTATGAGCAGCAGAGGGATTGCAGAGAGAGCAGGATAGCTTGTGAGCTGGTTCTTTTGTAATCCGGATGGTATTTCCACTTGCATGATAATACAGAGTTGGGGTTTTAGGCTGAGGCTTTCCCCAAGTTATTTCTTCTATGTTATGTGTGATCGATTTCTCCTTATCAGTTATATGTGTTCTATTGATCTTGCTCATATTCGATTAAGCTTCCGCCTAAGTGTTTGTAGAAGTAGATCAAGTATTTTTCTTTAGTACATTGCATTATCAGGTGATCTACAATGGGAATTTCTACATGGTATTAGAGCAAAGGTGATCAAGGAGAGAATAGTATACAAGAGGGAAGAAGTTAAAAGTTTGTGATTCTTGAATATAGAAATCGAGTTCTTATCACATTTCATTTTCACCAATGGCGTTCAATGGTTTAAGACTCGAATATGCCCTTGATGATAGTTCAAATTATATAGCCTGGAAGGATTGCATGGAAGTAGTATTAGAGGATAACAATCTAAAGGACTTCATTGATCAAGAAGTCCCCAAGCTGACTGATGCTACTGAATTGGCAGAATGGAAGAAATGTGTGGGTAGAGCAAGGATAATCCTTCTGGAGGGAGTTCGAGACCACATAGTCTCGAGTCTCCATGGGAAGGAGACATCTTTTTGATGTGGAAAACATTGAAAGATCTATATCAGAATAGCAGTAATCAGAGGAAGCTGGAGTTGAAAGACAAGCTTTGGAAGATCAAGTGTGGAAAGGGCGACACGATCTCAATGTATCTGAACAAGCTCACCACCTGTAGGGATGAGCTTGGAAGTGTACGAATCATGACAGCTGATGATGAAATGGTGAGTCTTGCTCTTCTCGGTCTTCCTAAGAGCTGGCATAGCTACCAAGACTCGGTTAATGGAAGAGAGAAACTGCCAGATTGGGAACAACTTTGGTTAGATCTGATGAAGGAGGAGATAAGTAGAAGCACCAAAGATGGTTCTTCATCCATGGACGATGAAGAAAACTAAACCTTAGCGAGAAAGGCGAAGAAGGGGAAGGAGAATGATTCTCATTCCAATTTCAGTTCTTCCCATGGTGGGAAGAAGTTTGACAAATCGAAAGTGCAATGCTTTTGTTTTCATGAGGTGGGCCATTTTGCTACAAATTTTCCACTGAGGAAACCGAAGATGGGATCCAAGGAAGGATCTGAAGGTGAGGCATTGGCCTCATAGTTTGAGTTGGATTTCGCTCTCTTCGCATGCATGGTTTCATCCATGGTGGGATGTGGTTGGTTTCTTGACAGTGGAGCTTCTTTCAACATGATCGGTGACAAGAGTTTGTTAAGTACTTTGGAGGAGAGAGATCTCCAGATACTCATAACGATGGGTAATTACGAAAAGTATAGTGTCTCACATGTAGGTAGGGTTGTAATCGACAATCTCTGGCAAAATTGGTCTTTGGGAGTCCAATTTTCCCAAGTATCAATTCCTCGAAGTTCACATTTTGCCAGAGATTGTCCATTACTGCCATGCAAATTATATCCCCAATCAAAGAGCAGTGATGTCCCCTAACCAAACCATACTTTTCACCATCACTGCTAAATATATTAATGAGATACTACAACTTCAACTGGGGCAAAACCTAACCCCTATTTTAATTGGAGACCTATTAGACCGATTCCCCAAGCTTACCACTGCAACGCTTGCTGAGATGTTCCAAAATTTCATCAGGGAGGAAAATCATATCCCAAAAGATCCTCCTCCATATGTGTATACCATATTTTCTCAATTTGGCCAAGACATTGTAGCAATGATATCCAGTATCCTAGGTTATACCACCAGTGAGTATATAGATGAAATCATCCTGGCTTTCATGTCCATCTTCACTCCAGGATAGCCTCCTACTGTCATTTATGATTATGCCAAGTATATAGCCAATAGGATGCATGACCAGTTCCTTAGGATGAGTAATGAGCGAGTCTTCAAGTATTCCTCTGTTTTATATCAAATTTTTCTATACTACCAAGCATAGAATTGCCCTTTTACTCTCTAGAAGCTTGACAAAAAAGGTCACCCTAGATCATTAATTTTCTGGACAACATTGATCCATAAATATAACTCTTCATATTCATATGCAGACTTCATAGACGTATTTGTACATCCCATTGTGATAATGCTGATAGGTAGCCCTCCTCCAAGAATCAGTTCTTATATAAAGAGGATCCTACAACTCTCAAAGAAATTCAAAGTAGGGGATTGGTACTTGTACCAAAACCACACTGAGATCAGGATTTATGGCTGTGAGATGGCCCCTTACAAACTACCTAAATACCTCCCAATGATATTATTTGCTCTGGAGTACTACAGGCAAATAATAAATTCAGATGAGGTAAACTTTGTTAAATCCAAAAAGAAAGCCCGGCTCAAGATCAAAGACCAATTAGGTCCCTTTATTTGTAATAGCAGAGAAGCTAGAAAGGAGGCAGACCTAATCCTTCAAAGATTAAATCTAAAACAGAGCTTCATATGGAGATATGATCCCTTGGATTTCATCTGCAAGAGAAGGTAGAAAAACAAGATGGCTCCCTACATTCATCACCACATCCCTGAAATAGAAAAGTATGCCAACCAATTGTAATGGGTGGAAAACACTTTAGAAGACAGGGATAGTACTGAAGTTGCTGTGGAAAACACATTAATTGACCTAGAGAAACAACTTGATGAGGGTTCTTTCCTACAGGTGCTAGAAGAATCACAGGTGTCAGAGGGATCAGAAGTAACAGACCTATCAGAGGTGCGAAATCAAACAGACATACCAAAAAAATTAGATAGGCATGAAACCACAATGAGTACCCCTCCAGTTCTACAGACTCCTCTAAATGAGGAGAAAAGCCTCAAGAGAAACACGGAAGGGGCCACTACTTCAGAAAGAGCAACATCACAAGCCTATGCAGAGACAAGCCAGGCTAAGAGACAAAGAGTGAATCATGTCTTTGAACAGGAATATACAGAGGAAACAACTGAGGTTAAAAGCATAGAAAGATATGGGAGCAGGCATGCCATTCCATCTGGAGGCATCTTAGAACCTTCCACATCACACACCCAGATGTTGGAATGACAGTGAAGTATTCAGGTATCCTCTTTCAGAATGCTAACAGATGAAGACCAAGACATTAAGGAGGGATAAAAAGAAATAAAGGCTAGGAATGAGAGGCTGAAAGCCGAAACCTATGCACAGTACCTGAAAATGACCCCTACTAATCAAACAAAGCTCATGTCAGCCTTTGATTTCAAAGAGGGGAAAATGAAAATGACCTTAATCAAGCCAACTACTCAGCAGTCAAGGACAACAACAGATTTTAAAAGAGTGGATTTTGAAGTACTTGCAACGGATATTCATCCCATTGACTAGATTGAGCTACATAAGAAAATAGGGGAGATGATATACTCCACCTTAACAGGGAAAGCCATTGCTTCCCACCAACTGCAAAACTCCCTTAATAATATATCAGCACAGTTCCAGTTAGAGAAGGCCTCCTCACAGGCCAAAGATGCAAGAATCAAGTCCCTGGAGGACTTAGTCATAGAGTCGGGACACGATCCCAAAGATGTAAATGTCACAGAACAACTAATAAAAAAGAAAAATGATGATATTGCTGCACTCAAGAAGCAGCTAAATATACCCCAACTACATCATCCTCAGACACAAGAAGTCCTGGAGGCACAAAAAGGACACGAAGAGCTCATGGACTTGGTCCTAAAACTAAATGATCAACTCAAGGAGACAGAGAAGGAGTTGGACACTTTAATTCAATCGAAGCAAAGTGACCTGGCCACAACTTCCAGAACTGTTATCCTCACAGTATCAACAACAATTCCTTCCACATTGGAAGCATCATTGGCACCTACAGCTCTACCTGCCACAACACTGCCAATGACAACTGAGTCCACCACAATAGCGGGTACACCAACTGAGAAAACAACAGAGCTGGTAAAAGCCATGGAGGAGATGTCAATCCAAGCAACAGAGCTCAAAATATTAAAGGATAAAGTGGCAAGTTTGGAAACTGATTATCAACTTGCCCAAATTTAGCAAAGAGAAGAAACACAGAAAGAGCTAAGAATGAGTGAGAAAATCAAAGTCTTGGAGAAAGATTTGACACTGCAGAAGCCACTAGGACAGACTAAAGAGATGCTCTAGGCCAATATCATTGACTCTGTCAATGATATTTGGCCATCAATCCAAGTTATATTTGAGCAAACTGAATTGGTGAAAACAACCATTGAAGCCATTCAAGAAGTGAAGGAATAATTGGGAGATAAACCAGAAGATGCAAATCGACTCATCCACTTCCTGAACCACAAAAACAGATATGAGCTCCAAGAGCTTAACATAGAATATAGGACTGAAGCCATTCTGGAGATTAGAAAGGTTCTTTCCAAAAGGAACCTCATACACAACTTAGAAGAGAAGTGCCAGAACATGTAAGTAGCCATTGACAAGTTCATGGGTAAATTTCAAATTTTGAGGGACAAAGGCCTTTCCAGTCCCATGGTCATCAATGAAAAAGTCATGACCCAACTAGACTATAGTGATAGGTTAAGAATATTTGCAAAGGAACATGCAAGTACATCAACCATTAAAGCTTTGCCAACAGGCAAAGTATTATATGATACATTGGAGAACATGTCTTTCCTAGAACATGAGGTGAAACATTTGTTTATCACCAAGGCCAATTTTGTAAAATACACAGAGGCAGACAAAATTTACAGAATAATGTTGAAATTAAGGTTACTTGAAGATGAATGGTGGGAGAAAATGACTTATTTACTATGGAAAAGTTTTATATCAGAAAATTACCATAGTAAATCTAAAGGTAGCTAGGTAAAATAGGTGAAAGACAGATCAACAGGTTCAAAGAGTAACAGAGTCAAAGAGTATCAGTGAAATATCAAAGTGAAGAAGATTCCAACGTAGAAATAACACAACTATCAGCCAACTTAAAGGGCTCCAACTCAACAGAAATAGCCAACAACACCATAATAAGAGGGACAACAAGAATCAATTCTCCATCTGTCTCTATCTTCATGCAAGAAGATTTTTTAATTCCCTAGATTAAATCTCAAGTTGTTTTGAGATATTTTGTAATTATTTTTTGTATAAATACTTCACATTTCGAAGTATGTAGGGTGGATTCCAAGACATTTCTATAGACTTTTTCTCTCAAATCAAATTCCTATTATATCAATGACTAGATTGGCTTGTTGGATTAAGGAATAAAGACCAGATAGTTTACAGGATCTTTGTGTAAAGCGATATACAAATAAGTATTCTCTCATGTTTACTGTTGTTTTTTCTTATGTTTCTTCATAATCCTTTTTGTTTCTCTAAAATCTAAATGTTTAACAAGGCATGATATTTCATAAATTACTTGAATGCACTCTTTCTTGACTGTTTTACATTCTGAATGTTTTCTCCTAAACTATCTTAGCTAGGGAATTCTTAACTACTCCTTAGCTTCCGTAGTTTCCCCTCTGGTCTATAGCAAAGGATTCTTAATTTCCCTTTATTCGTGATCATCTTCTTTCCTTCATTTTGATCCCGATCCAAGGATTCTTAATTGCCCCTTCACCTTGGTTAGAATCACTTCACCCATTAGACCTAAATATTTGCCTTTTGCTTTGCTGGCCTGCCATGTGAACATTCCCTTTGGTGATCTGGTCCAATTATGCTATCCATTTGTTGACTCTATATCCCAATGGCTTGAAGACATAGCTCTATCCATCTGCTCCAAGAATTCCACCACCCAACCTTCAATCCAAAATCAAAACCCCATGAACACTAAGAAATAGCCTAAAATCTCATAAAAACAAAGCTAAATTATAAAGAGAGAGCCCTCTCTGGACTTAGGTTGGCTAGAAGTTGAACCTAAAAGAATGGTTTTTGGTTACCTCGGATTATTCCTTCTTTTGATAACTTCTAGGGAAAACTTCTGAGTGATAATAGTAGGCAAATAATTTCAAGCCTTCAACATTTTTGGCACTAGAAGGAGTGCCTGAAGACTTGTTGTCTTTTGGAGTTTTTTTTATTTTAATCAGAATGACTCCTCTTAAACTTCCCATTTGGAGTTGTATTTCTGGATGTGCATCTGCCAATACTCTACCAGAAATAGTAAGACTCTTGTCTCAGGTAAAGTTTGATGGTAAGAGGAATGTTTCTACATTTAATCATGCTTTACAATTTATTAAAAAATTTACAAATTCAGATTTTTAAGGAATTGATGAAGGTATTTTATACAAGATTTTTACTCTTACATTCTTAGCAAAATCCAGAACCTGGTGTCAATCTCTTCTAGTTGCCTCAGTTTATAGTTGGGATCAGTTTATTACAATTTTCATTTGTAAATTTCATGGTTATGACTATGAAAAAGTATGTAACTAAATTGAAGATATACGAAGGTTCGAAAATGAGTATTTTATTGATTTTACTATTAGATTTCATTTAAATTATTTGAGACTTAAAATTGAAGATAAACCTTCATAAGATGAACTATTAGACTGGTTTGAATATATTTACTCTCTTCCTCCCATTCACAGTTCATGTGAAATTATTTCAAGCTTTGCTCAATCTTCTTCAAATTCTATTAGCATAATTGAGAAATCCAATATGGAGGTACAAATTAATGATGATGAAGTGACCTCTACTATGTATGATCAATTCCTTTATTTAGTACACACTTCCTACAATGTTAATAATGATTAGGATGCACCTTCACATATCAGTGAATTTCAATCACAAAGCTTGGAAAATTTTACAATTCAAATGCAAGAAGATACTACCAACAACCTTGGAGAAAACATTGTCTTGAAATCTGAAAATAACTATGCATGAAATTCAGAAAATCAGATTATACATCAACAAGTACAAGCATTAATTCAAACTTCCAATAATATGCAACTTGTTGTACACATTTCTGAACTCTTTCATGATGATCAAATGTCAAAATCATGGCAGCCAAACAATATTATTCAAGAAAGCACAGTTAATCAATTGAATGATAAAAAAATCTAAAATTTTTAATGAAGAAAATACAAATAGCGGGTATTTTAAATTTATTTCTTCAAATTCACAGTTTTCCCTTTATCCCGATATTTTCGCTGATAGTAATTTTCCTTATCATTTCCCTAATATTGTTCTTGAAAACAGATAGGTTGATCCAAATAAATTCCCTATTACTTTTTATCATGATAAAGAATTATTTATTGATCATTTTTCCAAACTTGATGAAGTCGGGCTTAATTTTTCTTCTTGTTTTGATTTGTCATATGGGAATGAAGAAAGTTTTAATGAAGTTCGTGAAGTTATTTACGATAATTATTCTGACATTGAGAATATTTATTTGTCTTATTCTCAATTGAATCCTCATAATCAGAGATTAATTATGGGTGAGAATAAAAAGAATTGAAATTATGAAATTATTCCAATTAATTTTCATTCTCAAGCAAAACAATATCTTCATGATTTCAACAATCAAGAATCAATCCCGATTTATGATTCTTATGATGATCAAGCTCTCATTCCTATTCATGCTCATGATCTTCTCTCTAATTCACAAGTTGGTGTTGGCAATAATTCTAATTGCATAATTCTAGCCAATTCTTGTGAAGAGGAAATCATTTCAAATTAGTCTCACTTGTGCTGTAACACTAGTTGTACCAATAATGATTTAATTTAATTTTTTCTCTTTCATATATTTTGTTTGATTTCAAATTTATTTTTTGTTTTCATTTTTCAAATTTTACATACTTTGTGCTAGCATATTGAGCAACTCACTATTGAACACTTAATTGATGCGTTGCTTGAATGGGAAAATGAAGTTTCAAATAATAATCATGAACATCAAGAGTTACTACTCTTCCAATTCCAATTGATGTTCATATCTTATCAATAACTTCTTTCTTCTAAAAAACAGTTCCAACAAGAAAGTTTATTTTCACAATATGACCAACAATCTAATTCAATTAATAATCCTCTATCGAGTATAACATATTTCCATCCATTTTTCATTGGCCCATTTGAAAAATATTTGGAGAATTTTCATTCACAGAATATTATTAATAATTTAACATATGCACATAAGGCTCACAAATATTTATAGGCCATTGTATCTAAAGTTCATTGCCACAATCTGACCTACTATCCTCTCTTTTCAATCTCTTCCAATCGTTAATGGAAATCCATCCATATTTATATGATTCAAATGAAATTTAACTGAAAGGAACATTTCAAGAGAAGGAGAATAGGGTGCTTTCTATAAATATATTAGCAATAAATGTAGTTTCTGCATTCACTTTTAGTTCAGTTGGTTTAATTATATTTGTATTTTTATTACTGATATTTGTTTCTACATACATACATGAAACAAAATGAGAGAATGGTTACATTGGAAGTATGACTATACCTAACAATGTTTCCTTCCATTTAGTTAGAAATTAGGGATAGATTAATTTAGATTAGATTCCTTTTACATTTGCATTTATTTCATTATTCAGATTTCTATAAACAAGTAAAGAGCCCAAACTTTTTCCTTGGCATCCCTTTTCTTTTTCTAACAAGGTGGCTTAGAACATATCTGAAGCTTATGAACCGCTTGATTGTCTTGTTTTTGCAAAACTCTGTCACTTTGAAAACAATGTTTTAAAATCATATATGAAGAAATTCCAAAGAATTGCTATGGCTTGGAAATCTTTGATTCACGAATACTTTTGAAAAGATAATTTTCACAACTTGTGTCCTTCGATGTAAGTTTGAGGTGGATGCAATTTTAAAATTCATTACTTATCATTTTAAACTGAATAAGCAGATGATGTTGAACATATGCAAATTTTGAGAAATGCATGGGAGAACTTGAAGATTCATAATGTAAATTTACAGTCAAAATTATTCCATGTATGCATTAACAATTTCATCTTTATTTGTTGTTTGATTTTCTTTTTCATATTTATTTCTTATTTATGTTTTGTTTCTTTTGTAGGTCTTCATTCGCTCGATTTTGGAGACTTTAGACTAGCAACCAACCAACCAACCATTTCTAAATGTACAACATGTTTAGGGAAGTATTTGTTGTTTTGTCAGACTTTGAGGATTCTTTGATTTTGCTTATATTCATTAAAACCTCGATAGACCTTTAATACATTATCAGAAAATTCATATCAGATTATAACAATATCACAAATATCCTCATAAGAAAGTTTTGATAGCATCTTTCTCCGATCGAATGCTCTCGATGGTTAATTAAATTATTAAAAGGAGGTTCTTTTATTAAAAGGTAAAGTTAAATTATATCGCTTTCTTTTGAATTAAATAATTCAACAACTATTGATCCCACAGAACTATAAAGTAGCCTTATCGAAAATTCTGAATATCGTAACATTTCATATAAGTATCAACCAAAACATTGCGATGTACATACATCCCCCGAACCCGATATGACATTTAAATCCAGTTTTAAAAATATATCACGTCCATTCATTAATCAAAATTTTGGTTGGGGCATATGTTTAAAAGTTCCGATGTCTCGAATTTGATAAGAAATTAAATCCACATAATAAAACTATCGAGTCCATTCCATATCACACATCAGCGCATCGACAATGTTACATCTTGTAATAATTTTAAATCTTCTGATCACCGATCTCCGATATTCCCAAACCTCCGATCCCCGATAAACTTCCCGCTACTTATATCGTAACTTCCAACTGGTTGTTATCCTTTCACACCCCCGATATCAAATATCCGATAAACGATCTCCAATATCCCTTCCCGCTTATATTTAAGCTGTTACATTTAAAGGCCTATCAAAAGGTAAGTATATCACATGTTTTAAAATACAACGATAATATTTCTTCGATTTTTTTTTTTTTTTTTGTATGGCATTCATGTGTGTAGAAACTTGGAATTTTTGTTTCTCCTTAGCAATGTGAGTCAATAATCATATTCTTCCTCTCATCAGTGCACCTGGAATGAAATTTTTGTACTCACTATTGTTATAATTTGCGATAAACAAAGGAAAATTCACACGAGATACTTACATCAAATGATCTTATATGTGATTTTATATATGCTTGTTTTGAATCTTACAATTGCCAAATTGAGTAGAATCATGACATCACACTCATTCATATAATTTTCCCTTTAGTTACATTTATTTTTATAAAGGGACTGATAGCCTATTTGAAAGCTTGGATGTATTTTAATCACAATTTCAACAAATCTAAGTATTCATTCATCAAGGTAACCTTTTGACTATAGGTATATACATTCTTCATGATGTATGCGCATTGACAATATTTTACTCTTCTCAGTAGTCTGCTTGGTTAATGGAAAATTTCATCACATGCGGTTCATTTATGTTTTTCCCTTTGACTCGTTATTTTATGCACATTTTGTCATCTCAATCATCCTTTAGTGAGAATCTTCATTTTCTTTTGAAGGCACTCTTGAGCAACCACTAAGGTAATGCAACAATTGAAAGGAAATTTGGAACCGGTAAAGGTAATGAATCATGGTTAATTTATTTTTTATTTCTCTTTTGTCTAAATTTTTTATATTTCATTCCATGCTTATCATATAAAGATTCAAGTCCCCTTCATATACATAATTGGTACATTATTTGGGATTTTGAATTAATTTCAATCTTTTGGGGCTGATATAAATTAAGAATGGAAAAGCAAAGAGAACAATCATCACTGCAATTCATTAAGAAGAATATCTTCATTCTCATTTTGATGGATTTGGTATACTTTCGATTCCTTGAACATGAAACATAATTTTCTTCTAGTTTACTGCATTTTTTTAGTATAGATTTAATAAATAGTGATTTTGGGTTAATGAAATTTCAAAAGGATTAAACTCTTTCACACTTTTAATTCTAATTAAAGGAAGAAGTTATATTTTATCGGAGAAGATGATATCTCTCAAGTAAGATTAAATGAAATTCTCCATTGGTAAGTTTCATATGACCACTTTTATTCATTTTCTTACTTTTGCTTTCAGTTTTGTTTTTAGTTTTGGTGATATAAAACTCTATTTTGCAGGTCTTCATGATTCTTTTTCATGCCTCTACCAGATCAAAATTGGAGCTCATTCTCCTTTGTTTGGTTTTCTTTGATTTGTTCATTGACTTTTTTTGGAATTCTTTTCGTTTTGCTTTCAGTTTTGTTTTGATTTTGGTGACTCTACCATGATTTATGTGAAAGGCCTTTTCCTCACCCGACAACGATTGGCATGCATAGGAAATCTTTTAACTCTATCTATTTTAGTGAATTTGATTTATCATTAAATGTTGAAAATAACAACAAGAAATGCTAAAAATAGAAGTTCTAAAAATAGCACTGCTATAAATAGAAATTTAGGTACCAGTGCTGGACCGAGCAATAGGGAATGAAAAATGGAAGTGCTAAAAATAGCATTGCTATTTTTAGTAGTTCAGGATAGATTCCAATTTTAGTTAGTCCTTGAACTAAAATTGAGAAGTAAAATTCGAATTCGATCTTAACCGCTGTTTGTAAAAAAAATAATTAATTCACTGTGAGTTAATTAGTTGTGGAAAATCAAACATGAAGTCTATGTGAGGACATGCAATAGTTTCTCCATTGATTGATGAATTTATTCATCAGTTAAAGAGATAAGGATGAGTCGTAATATTGGGTTGTAATTAGTTGGCTCAGTTAACCGAATCAAGTCCAGTTAGATTAGTTCTAATAGTTTGTAGAATTAATTGTGAGTTCAGTTAGTTAATGCTTGCATGCATGTAACTACTGCTCTCCAGATAACTGAATATTCTATCATAAATAACTCATGCATTTTAGTTCAGTCAGAGACCCAACTGAGATCAAAGGAGGGACAGTGTACTATTAGTTAGATGGATGTTTCCTATAAAGGAAAATCATCCATGGAGAAGGATTTATCTCCTTCAAGCTTGTGCAGTGATTTCTGAGGCAAGTGAGTAGTGTGAGGTGGGAATTCACACTTGTGGAAGCACTGGACCCCAGGAAAAACTACGCAAGGAAATAAGAGGCTTGGAGGAGAGAGGAGAAAGTTTGTGAGAGGCCTTTGACTGTCTATGAGCATTAGAGGGATTGCAGAGATAGAAGGATAGCTTGTGAGCTGATTCTTTTGTAATCCGGACTATATTTCCACTTGTATGATAATACAGAGTTGGGGTTTTAGGCTGAGGATTTCCCTGGGTTATTTCGTCTATGTTATGTGTGATTGATTTCTCCTTATCAGTTATATGTGTTCTATTGATCTTGCTCATATTTGATTAAGCTTCCACATAATTGTTTGTACACGTAAATCAAGTATTTTGCTTTAGTACATTGCGTTATCAGGTGATCTACAATGGGGATTTCTACATGGTTTCGAAGCAAAGGTGATCAAGGAGAGAACAGTATTTAAGAATAGAGAAGTTTGAAATTTGTGATTCCTGAATATAGAAATTGAGTTCTTATCACATCTCATTTTCACCAAAGGCGTTCAACGGTTTAAGACTCGAATATGCCCTTGATGGCAGTTCGAATTATATAGCCTGGAAGGATCACATGGAAGCAGTATTAGAGGATAATGATTTAAAGGACTTCATTGATCAAGAAGTCCCCAAGCCGACTGATGCTACTGAATTGGTGGAATGGAAGGAATGTGTGGGTAGAGCAAGGAGAATCCTTCTGGAGGGAGTTCGAGACCACATAGTCTTGAGTCTCCATGGGAAGGAGACACCATTTTTGATGTGGAAAACATTGAAAGATCTATATCAAAATAGTAGTGATCAGAGGAAGCTAGCGTTGAAAGAAAAGCATCGATAGATCAAGTGTGAAAATGGTGACATGATCTCAATGTATCTGAACAAGCTCACCACCTGTAGGGATGAGATTGGAAGTGTAGGGATCACGACAGCTGATGATGACATGGTGAGTCTTGCTCACCTCAGTCTTCCTAAGAGCTGGCATAGCTACTAAGACTCGGTTAATGGAAGAGAGAAACTGCCACATTGGGAACGACTTTGGTCAGATCTGATGTAGGAGGAGATAAGGAGAAGCACCAGATATGGTTCTTCATCCATGGTGGATGAAGAAAATTGCGCCTTAGCGAGTAAGGTGAAGAAGGAGAAGGAGAAGGATTCGCATTCCAATTCCATTTCTTCCCATGGTGGGAAGAAGTTTGACAAATCGAAAGTGCCATGCTTTCGTTGTCATGAGGTGGACCATTTTGCTACAAATTTTCCACTGAGGAAATCCAAGATGGGATCCAAGGAAGGATCTGAAGGTGAGGCATTGGCCTCACAGTTCGAGTTGGATTTCACTCTCTTCGCATGCATGGTTTCATCCATGGTGGGATGTGGTTGCCTTCTTGACAGTGGAGCTTCTTTCCACATGACCGGCGACAAGAGTTTGATCAGTACTTTGGAGGAGAAAGATCTCCAAATACTCATAGCGATGGGTAATGATGAAAAGTATAGTGTCTCAGGTGTAGGCATGGTTGTTTTTGAGAGGGAGCATGAAGCTCGCATTACCTTGACCGATGTCAAGTATGTACCAGGACTGAAGAGAAATTTGGTGTCAATCGTAATGTTGGAAGACAGAGGCTATGATGTAGTCTTTAGTAAGGGAAAGTTTTTCCTTCAACACATCACCACGAGACAGGTGAAGCAGATTGGTTCACGGGTCAAGAACCTGTATGCTCTTGAGGTTCAAGATGCATGCAAATCCTTAAGGATCAAGGCAACTGATGGAGACTTGGTGGTTGAGAGGGAGAGCACATTACCTCTCAACATGCAGCGCCAGAAGAAGTCTTAGATGATTGTGGAGGAGCCACGATTGGTGAAGCAGCTTCAGGAGGTTGTGGAGCAACCACAACTAGAGAAGCTCAGAGGAGATTGAGTAGAGACATCTACTCATGCAGAGACCTCTAGTAGGGGGAAATTTCAAGCCAAGTGGGCTGAGGGATCACATGCATCCATACCTCTACATAGGAGTTGGGGTAATGTGGAGTGATCGTCCCAAGAAGGTTGGAATAGGGGCAGGATCATTGAGGTACCCAACCTCTTTGATTAGACCTTGCTATAGGAGCCCTGACGAGGAGTATCAAGACTGGTTGAGTGGGTGGAGATAGATGCGGATGGAGTGGTAGAGAGAGCTACAGTGCAGGAGCCCCAGGACTGTGTAGAGCTAGCAAGATGCAACAATGCGAGAGGTACATGAGTGTTGCACCAGTGCAAGATGGCACAACGAGGTGTGCAACGGTATGAGATGCATGGAGTGTTGCAATAGCTCAGAGGTATGAGAGGGAGCACCTGTCAGCAATAGATGGAGCTTCAGCATCAGAGGATGTTTCTAGCCCAACAGAGAGGTCAGTTGGGAGTTTTTTTTGTTTCTAAAGTTGCTGGAGCAATAACACTTGGGAGAAGTGTTGCATGAAGAACATTCTAAAGGTACAGGATCGGGTTTGAGTTGAACACCTTTCTTGTTGAGAGGGAGTGTTGAAAATAGCAACAAGAAATGCTAAAAATAGAAGTGCTAAAAATAGCACTGCTATAAAAGCAATTCAGGTACTAGTGCTAGACTGAGCAACAGGGAATAAAATATGGAAGTACTAAAAATAACATTGCTATTTTTAGCAGTTTGGGATAGATTCCAATTTTAGTTAGTCCTTGAACTAAAATTGAGAAGTAAAATTCGAATTTGATCTTAATAGTTGTTTGTAAAATAATTAATTAATTCACCATGAGTTAATTAGTTGTGGAAAATCAAACATGAAGTCTATGTGATGACATGCAACAATTTCTCCATTGATTGAGGAATTTATCCATCAGTTAAAGAGATAAGGATGAGTTGTAATTAGTTGGCTCAGTTAACTGAGTCAAGTCTAGTTAGATTAGTTCTAACAGTTTGTAGAATTAATTGTGAGTTCAGTTAGTTAATGCATGCATGCATGTAACTGCTACTCTCCAGATAACTGAATATTCTCTCATAAATAACTCATGCATGTCAGTTCAGTCAGAGACCCAATTGAGATTAGAGGAGGGACAATGTACTTTTAGTTGGATGGATTTTTCCTATATAGGAAACTCATCCATGGAGAAGGATTTATCTCCTTCAAGTTTGTGTAGTGATTTCTGAGCCAAGTGAGCAGTGTGAGGTGGGAATTCACACCTATGGAAGCACTGGACCCCAGGAAAAACTACACAAGGAAATAGGAGGCTTGGGGGACAGAGGAGAAGGTTTGTGAGAGGCCTTTGACTGTCTATGAGTAGCAGAGGGATTGCAAAGAAAGCAGGATAGCTTGTGAGCTGATTCTTTTGTAATCCAGACTATATTTCCACTTGTATGATAATATAGAGTTGGGGTTTTAGGCTGAGGCTTTCCCCAAGTTATTTCTTCTATGTTATGTGTGATTGATTTCTCCTTATCAGTTATATGTGTTCTATTGATCTTGCTCATATTCGATTAAGCTTCCACATAATTGTTTGTAGAAGTAGATCGAGTATTTTTCTTTAGTACATTGCATTATCAGGTGATCTACAGTGGGAATTTCTACATGGTATTGGAGAAAATGTGATCAAGGAGAGAATAGTATACAAGAGGGGAGAAGTTCAAAGTTTGTGATTCTTGAATATAGAAATCGAGTTCTTATCACATCTCATTTTCACCAATGGCGTTCAATGGTTTAAGACTCGAATATGCCCTTGATGGTAGTTCAAATTATATAGCCTGGAAGGATCGCATGGAAGTAGTATTAGAGGATAACAGTCTAAAGGACTTCATTGATCAAGAAGTCCCCAAGCTGACTGATGCTACTGAATTGGCGGAATGGAAGAAATGTGTGGGTAGAGCAAGGAGAATCCTTCTGGAGGGAGTTCAAGACCACATAGTCTTGAGTCTCCATGGGAAGGAGACACCGTTTTTGATGTGGAAAACATTGAAAGATATATATCAGAATAGCACTAATCAGAGGAAGCTAGAGTTGAAAGACAAGCTTCGGAAGATCAAGTGTGAAAAGGGCAACACGATCTCAATGTATCTGAACAAGCTCACCACCTGTAGGGATGAGCTTGGAAGTGTAGGGATCATGACAGCTAATGATGACATGGTGAGTCTTGCTCTCCTTGGTCTTCCTAAGAGCTGGCATAGCTACCAAGAATCGGTTAATGGAAGAGAGAAACTTCCAGATTGGGAACAACTTTGGTTAGATCTGATGCAAGAGGAGATAAGGAGAAGCACCAAAGATGGTTCTTCATCCATGGAGGATAAAGAAAACTACACCTTAGCGAGTAAGGCGAAGAAGGGGAAGGAGAATGATTCTCATTCCAATTTCATTTCTTCCCATGGTGGGAAGAAGTTTGACAAATCGAAAGTGTGATGCTTTCGTTTTCATGAGGTGGGCCATTTTGCTACAAATTTTCCACTGAGGAAATCGAATATGGGATCCAAGTAAGGATCTCAAGGTGAGGCATTGGCCTCATAGTTCGAGTTGGATTGCACTCTCTTCGCATGCATGGTTTCATCCATGGTGGGATGTGGTTGGTTTCTTGACAGTGGAGCTTCTTTCAACATGATCGATGACAAGAGTTTGTTCAGTACTTTGGAGGAGAAAGATCTCTAGATACTCATAGCGATGGGTAATTACGAAAAGTATAGTGTCTCAGGTGTAGGCATGGTTGTTTTTTAGAGGGAGAATGGAGCTCGCATTACCTTGAATGATGTTAAGTATGTACCATGACTGAAGAGAAATTTGGTGTCGATCGCAATGCTGGAAGATAGAGGCTATGATGTAGTATTTAGTAAGGAAAAGGTTTTCCTTCAACACATCACCACGAGACAGGTGAAGCAGATCGGTTCATAGTTCAAGAACCTATATGCTCTTGACGTTCAAGATGCATGCAAAGCCTTGAGGAGCAAGGCAACTGATGTAGACTTGGTGGTTGAGAGGGAGAGTACATTACCTCTCAACATGCAGTACCAAAAGAAGTCTTAGACAATTGTAGAGGAGCCATGATTGATGAAGCAGCTTCAGGAGGTTGTTGAGCAGCTACAACTAAAGAAGCTGAAAGGAGATTTAAGAGAGACATCTACTCATGCAGAGACCTCTAGTAGGGGGAAATTTCGAGCCAACTGGGTAAAGGGATCACGTGCATCCTTACCTCTAGGTAGGAGGTGGGGCGATGTGGAGTGATCATCCCAAGAAGGCTGGAATAGGGGCAGGATCATTGAGGTACCCAACTTCTATGGAAGACCCGACAAGGAGTAGCAGGACTGGCTGAGTGGGTAGAGATAGATGCAGATGGAGTGGCAGAGAGAGCTACAGTGCAGGAATCCCAAGACTGTGTAGAGCTAGCAAGCTGCAACAATCCGAGAGGCACAGGAGTGTTGCACCAGTGTAGGATGGCACAATGAGGTGTGCAACGATGTGAGATGCATGGAGTGTTGCAGCAGCTTAGAGGTCAGAGAGGGAGCACTTGTCAGCGACAGATGGAGCTTCAGCATTAGAGGATATGTCTAGCCCAACAAAGAGGCCAGTTGGGAGTTTTTTTTGTTTCTAAAGTTGCTGGAGCAATAACACTTGGGAGAAGTGTTGCATGTAGAAAATTCCAAAGGTACAGGATCAGGTTCGAGTTGAATGCCTTCCTTGTTGAGAAGGAGTGTTGAAAATATCAACAAGAAATGCTAAAAATAGCACTACTATAAATAGCAATTCAGGTACCAGTGTTGGACTGAGCAACAGGGAATGAAAAATGGAAGTGCTAAAAATAGCGTTGCTATTTTTAGCAATTCAGGATAGATTCCAATTTTAGTTAGTCCCTGAACTAAAATTGAGAAGTAAAATTCAAATTTTATCTTAGCAGTTGTTTGTAAAATAATTAATTAATCACCATGAGTTAATTAGTTGTGGAAAATCAAACATGAAGTCTATGTGAGGACATGCAACAGTTTCTCCATTGATTGAGGAATTTATCCATCCATTAAAGAGATAAGGATGAGTTGTAATTAGTTGGCTCAATTAACTGAGTCAAGTCTAGTTAGATGAGTTCTAACAGTTTGCAGAATTAGTTGTGAGTTTAGTTAGTTAATGCTTGCATGCATGTAACTACTTCTCTCTAGATAACTGAATATTCTCTCATAAAGAACTCATGCATGTCAGTTTAGTCAGAGACCTAGTTGAGATTAGAGGAGGGATAGTGTACTATTAGTTGGATGGATATTTCCTATAAAGGAAACTCATCCATGGAGAAGGATTTATCTCCTTCAAATTTCTGCAATGATTTCTGAGCCATGTGAGCAGTGTGAGGTGGGAATTTACACTTGTGGAAGCACTGAACCCCAGGAAAAACTGTGCAAGGAAATAGGAGGCTTGGAGGAGAGAGGAGAAGGTTTGTGAGAGGCCTTTGACTGTCTATGAGCAGTAGAGGGATTTCAGAGAGAGTAATATAGCTTGTGAGCTGATTCTTTTGTAATCCGGACTATATTTGCACTTGTATGGTAATACAAAGTCGAGGTTTTAGGCTGAGGCTTTCCCTGGGTTATTTCTTCTGTGTTATGTGTGATTGATTTCTCCTTATCAGTGATATGTGTTATATTTATCTTGCTCATATTTGATTAAGCTTCCTCATAATTGTTTGTAGAAGTAGATCAAGTATTTTGCTTTAGTACATTGCATTATCAGGTGATCTACAGTGAGAATTTCTACATTAAAGACATATCTTTATGGAACCATAAAACCATCTTTCTTTAAATATTTTTCATGGAGGAACACACAACCTTACTAAGTAATATAGTTTACTTTTTCAAGGAAATAAATGATTTGAGTTTAACACAGTGGATCCCTCCCACACCTCCACTTTACAAGAAAACCTCTGATTGATAGTCGCGGGGAAATAATTTGAATTCAACACTATAAAAAATATGATGTCCATTAAACATAAGTCTCTGCTACCAGCCCACCTCTTTCTCTCAAATTATATCATAACCTAAAAGCTTGCAAAATGCGCTAATCAAAACGGTGATTAAAGAGGAAGTATGGGAAATACAAGTAAACTCGTCGAGGCTATGGATGCTCGCTGGCAATGGGTTTAAGCTTGTATGACATAAAAGACAACTTTGTCGAGGTACTGTTCAGGCTCACTAGAAACGAAACAATGTCATAGACCATTCATAACAATGGATATATGCTTTATAAAAAATTCTTATCTGTATCTTCTTCTATTTTTCATGCAAGATAATATTAGAATAGATTTTCCCAAAATTTGGATTCATGAATTTTACTCGAGTCTTCTTTGAGTACTTATCTTTACAAAATCATATTTCTTAAATTATTTATGTGGGACCTATGGAAATGTTTTATTGTTAGATGATTTCATAAATTCCATTATTTTTAACCTTCGAGTAAATTAAAGTTCATTATCTTTAACCAGAGATAACTAGTTCTTCTCCTGTGTGTCCATATTGTTATAGGGAAAACCCAACACCCCTATTTTTGACTTATTTACTTCAAATAATGGAGACCCTTTACATTAATTTTTGGCTAAGCACCTTTTATGATTTTGATTAAGTTAATTATCCTACAATTTTTCCATTTTTTCATTTTCGTTGGATTTCTATTTTGATTATTTCATTGAATTCGAATTTTAGAAAGCTTTCTAACAATACTCATTTTGACTCATTTGGTCAGCCGCTTTGTAAATAACACTCCTTTGAAGTTTGATCATTTTTGTCACCAGGATTAAAAATGTATAAAATGTATAATATTTCAATTTTTGCAATTAAAATAGTCTTTCATTGTAAATACTAACTCTTAGTTAATTTTTAATAGTTTTTTAAATTTTCAATAATGGTCCTACAAAATGAACCAGCCAAATTGTAGAACAATTAAAAACACATTTTCGGGATCTCGATAATTTATTTCAATTTCTTATTTTAAAATAAATTGCCAATCCCACAATCTCAAAATTCCAAAGTGGTTGTAGTCTATTTTATAGAATTTTTAATTCCATGTGGGCCCCACTTCTCATCACCTCCTCCCTTCCAAATTCAAAACCTTGAAATAAAAATCTCAATCCAATTTAAAATTTGCGATATCACAATATCACAAATCAAGGTATTTGTGTTTTGTTTGCGGGATCATTTTAAAATTGCAATATCTAAAAACTAATCTGATCACAGATTTTTATGTCATGCCTATTTTGATTTTAATACAAAGTTTGTTTGTCCTCCTTATGACTCCCATCAGCGTGACCTCACTCCACCTTCCACCTCTCCACGTTATCACTCCACCTCACCATTCCACTCTTCCTCCATTAAGCTTCATACCACATGTGTTTGGTTTTGTTTAGTTTGGAATGATATGGTTTTATTATAATATATTTTTATCATAATTAAATTAAATTATAATTATAATTATAATATTATATTATAATTATAATATTAATATTAATATGATATAATTATATTTTAATTAATTTTTAACTCAAAATTTTTAATTAATTTAATTATGTTTATAATTAATTCGTAATAAATTAATTTAAGTTGTAATTACAACTAATTAGAATTAATTAATAAATAATTGTAATTTAATTTAGGATTAGAATTTAATTTAAAAATTCCAATTTTTATCGAGACAACAAATTTTTCAGAATTTTGGCAGTTTTGACTCCCCAACTTTAGAAGCTTATAGGCTGAGTTTTACTTGGCTAAATGAGACCCAAGATAGCTCGTTGGATAGATAAAATCATGGAGAATATTTATGAAGTGGTTTCATAACTAGATCTAATCATTTAATGAGCCTAAAATTCAGCAAAAGATCAAGATTTGAATTTTTAAACAAAAATAATTTCCTGAGTTTAATTTTCTGCATTTTCATTTGTTCACAGCTTCTATTGAGTGCAGATCTATTCGTCTATGTTCACCTTGACCAATTAGATCTTCACAAGAATTAATTATTTGATTGAGTTTTGATTGGATATGTTTTATTTTCCATATTTAATATTTTGATTTTAGTTTGCAATTTAATTAAATTTTGATTGATTTTTTGCAAGGAAACAGTTGAAGAGATGAGGACAAAAAAACTTCAATCAATGATAATTATCCAACAATAGAAGAATACAAATTTTTGCCAACGAAAATTGATTGAGCAGAACTAATCTTCAACATTTTT
Organism: Pinus tabuliformis; assembly: GCA_031772625.1. Taxonomy (NCBI): domain Eukaryota; kingdom Viridiplantae; phylum Streptophyta; class Pinopsida; order Pinales; family Pinaceae; genus Pinus; species Pinus tabuliformis. Next base: position 1,367,422,754 of record CM062817.1, on the reverse strand, counting down.
CCTATTGATAATTCTTTTTGTAAAAATTATAAATTGTAGATTGTAGAATGTATTAGGGGCTTCTCTTCTATGTAATTATGGAATTCTTAAAAGAACTATTGTAATGAGGATTTAGATTTGTCGGTAAAAGGAGACAAAATATCAGATCTGGGGGATTATTGAGGATTTTTCTTTTGCATTCTGAATTATGTATGAAAGGTAGAGCTTGCACTATTGCAACTCTAGGTTTAAAAACAGAAGTTCAAACATTGTAAAGGGTTGTTGGAGATCAAACCCAAAGAAACAGTTTCAATAAATTGGTATTTAAAATACTCTTGTTTTAATACTAGTTTCATTTGATAATAGCATACTTGTGATTTTTTAATCATGTTTGTGCACTATTGTCTATGTGAGTGATTTATTGCAATTATCTGTTGTTTATCTCTACTCTTATGTGCTGAACTCTGATTTCTGAGTAACTACTTACTCAGAGATCAACCTTTTAATTCTATATTAAAAGCAAATAATATTATGTGAACTATTTCCTTATATTATTGTTTAATCATTCAATTATTGATTTAATAATCATCATCATTTTATGAACTACTTCCTAAATGTTGTTGATTAGTTATTTATATTAATAAATCTCTGAACATAATTTGTTTTGGCATTCATAATGTGAGTTAATTGAACTACTTCATTAGCTTGATATTGGTTACAAGCCATACATATTTAAAACCCAATCATCTAAATATTATGCTCTTGGTTGCGTTAGATCTATATCTGCCTAATTGAGATAGGATTAGGATACTTTTCCTTTTGCCCGCGTTTTAGGATTTTTTTAGTATTTAGATTCAATTCTACATTCCTAGAAGTCCTCTTTCCAAGGAGGAAAATTTTAGGTGTGGCTTGGCTGAGCCCCAGATCAGCTTAAGGATCAGTTTCTTGCCTAATCACCAGGATGGCTGATCTGATGTCTCTTCTCTATTCATAGATGAAAGTCACACCTTAAGCCATTGAAGATAGAGAAAAGGTAAGTGGACCTACTTTAACCAGTTGGAACCACAGTTTCAATAGAAAAGGAGTTTCTCTAAGGTCTGGACCAGGTGGTCTCCCTTATAGTGTTGTAGGCAGAGAGTTTCGAGCCTTAAACAAGGTCATAGGTTCGAATCTAGAGGAGCATAGGGTGTGTAGTGTGTACACCTCCATTTACTAAAAAGTCAAATTACTTCATAGAGGGGGTGCCTTGTCCCATAAACAAGGGGATCTTATATGTCAATTTGGTGTTGAGCTATGGACTTAGATTATTATTATACAATATTATATTCTCATTGATTATTACTATACAATATTATTTTCTCTTTGTCCTATTTTTTGGGGTCTACATGTCTCTGGTGGACATTCTAATCCTCATGTCCAAGTTTTAGGTGACTTAATTTGTTTTTATGTGCTAAAGTGCTTAGTTTTTGGTTTTGAAAATGTCTACTCGATTGTTTTCCAAGATTATGTTGTACTTGTTAGTGCAGCTAGAAATGAGCATAATATGTGTGTTCAATTCTGAAATTTTTTCTTTATGGGTGAGATGAATATGTTTGTAGGAAGTTATCAATTGTTTTTTAATGATTTTTTTATTAAAATTCTATGTTTTAGGTTGGGGTTGTTGAAATGAAAGTAACAATTGAAATAACATGTGGCCTTGTTGTATTAGCAGAAAGCTTTGGTCATTTTGTGTTCAAGGACTCTTTCAAACATATTTTTGAGGCTGAAAATCAATCCCTTAGTCTTTCGTTCAAGTAAGTACTAGTGCCATTTTAGGTTGGATATGATATCATCTACTGTACATTTCTTCCTATCCTACATAGGTAGACATTGTTCTTTTTATAAGGACATTTTTGTCTAACGGTGATAGGTTTTGCTTTTCCTTTTACTTTCATTTTCAAAAAGGGAAGATAGATGGTTATTCCAAAGACATAACCCAACTTGTTTTTCTTTTAGCCTCATGAACTTTGAAGTTTCTTACCATAAGATGTGCTCAATTCATTATGAGAAACAGAGGGATGACCACTCACATATTAAAAATGTCCAATTCTAAACTAAAATCGGCAGTTATATTTTTTCCTTAATCAACCTCAAAACAAAGTTGGATTAAGCCAAACCTTCCTAGTTTAGATGATAGGATGGGTACCTTGCAGATCCGCAAATCTCATTTTAATTTTCTTTCTCTCAAAACTACTATTTGACACAACCCCATATTCATTTTATTTCTGTGTTTTCATGGTTTCCCATTTATATGTAGTTTGACCTTCTTGGATTGGGCATGTAGCTATACTTGTTAGTATCTATTCTCTATCGTGGTAGTTGCACCCATTTGATGTTTTCCTTTCATGAAGTGGAGGGTTATTTCTTGAAATTCACATATCAATTTAGTGTCTAATAGTTCTACAGGAGTGGTTGGAGCCTAGTGATTTGCATGTACAGAGGCGGGGAAAGATGTCTTCCTCTTCCCTCTATCTATCCTATATTGTGTTTCTATTTTCCTTTTTTTTCCTTATTTGTCTGGGAAGAAAGAGATTCAGAAGGAACAATGCAATACTACTGATTGTCCTCATAAAATAGTAAGGTTATTGGTGATTAGGTCCTTCAAAATGAAGGTGGCTAATTGGTTAAATAATGTATTACAAGGTGTATTATAGAAAGACATGTTTATGTATTGACTCCTATTTAATAAAACATACCTCTCTATATCTCAAGTTGTTTATAGTGGTACTAAAAACACTCAATGACGTTTTTTTAGGAGTCTCCTAACGTTAAATAGCGTTGTTAGTTTCCCTAAGGTTGAGGATCTTAATTAGTGTTATTGATCCACATTAACTATTAATTAGTTATGGAAGTGGTTAAATAACTAATTATATTAGCTATATGTGCACCTATTTCTTCTCTTTTTCATTTACAATACATTGTGTAGCTAGTACTGACAACCCACAAACCAGTATTAGTAGGAACTCCATGGGATAGACTCATAGGGGGGTCCCACTCCAGGGGATGCCAACCCTTAGAGTCTCACTACAATGGGCCAATATTAATTATTCAGCATGTAGAGGCTCTACACTTCTCTTATTTTGAACCTGTGATCTCCAAGGAGGAGACATGTTCCATACGTCTCAATCTTTAATCACCATAATTATCATATGGGCAATCCTGAGATCATATGGACTCAACCTTTGTCTTTAGCCAATTTAGGGACGATATCAAATTAGGGATTTAATGGAAATGCATATTCATAAGTGAAATTATAAAAGCATTTCAGATAGTAAAAATTTCTTGAAGGAATGTAGGTTGAGACCTTTACGAGGGAAGTTTTGGTGGTTTGTAGGTATTCTCTCTAAATTTCTAACAAAGGCTTTATTAATCTCTTTTGGAGAAGTTAGAAATTAGGAGCATGTAGAAGAGTCTGATGGGCATTGGGCAAGACAATGGGGATGGAAACTATTTCTCAGTTGTAACATTTTATATATCTTTCACATGCCGTCTTGGTTTGTTTCTATGTTGTTATTTTGTCATTTCAGTAATAGAGGGATATCATAACACTAGTGCTTGGCTATTTGGTCAAGATGGTTGTGTTGTTCAACAATTTTTCCAACCTAAGACTAACATGAAATATTAGTAGTTTGTCATTGATTCCTTGGGACATTGTCTAGCCTCAAACCTAATAACTTCCCACAAGTAAATAGTATCTAGAAAACCAATAGGCTCGGAACCCATCTGAACAAGATTTTCTTTTAGGGTTTCTAAATGTTGCAGTAGACTACTTTCATAGACTAGTCTGAGTGAGGTTTTCTATGCTCTTGCCCTCCTTCTGTATTTCTTGCAGAGCCTTGAATTGGTTTTGGAGATCGCGTTAGTGGGCTTGATCATAAATTTTTAGAGTTATTGCTTTGCATTTCCTATTTAGATGGTTTTCCTTGAGTGTTCTCATAAGGAGTAATTAATTAGGTATTCTTAAAAGAAGGCTACGATGGCTTGTGGATTAGGAGATCAAGGTGGATTCCTTGTGATTTTATAGTGGAGCCAAAGGACTATATCATTTTAGTCATATTACTACCTTGGTTGGCAGAACTTTTTTGCCTTCGGGTATGTAGATGTTTTGGCTTGTACTTGTTTCCTGTGAATAGTTACTAGTGTTGTCCAACATACTTATTTTTCTTTAGGGTATTATTGAGCTAAATGGGGGTGAGCCTGAACCTCAACATTTCCACAAAATAGTGGGCAGTCCTTAATATTATTGTCTAGGTTGACCTGTTTGTTCAGCTTATGACAATGGAATCACGTATTTTGGAGGTGTAATGTATTTGACAGGTTGGCCTCAATGCAAATGGTGCATATTTGAATGGTATTTTAAATGTTCATGATTGTTCTTGGCAAAGGAATTTACCAGCGGGTTAGGAAAATTGCTATGTAGAGGGCCAAAACTTTAAAGCCAATCTGAGAAAATCCTTGTTGATGAGACAATGCAACTCAACATGTTTATCCATTGAGAGGTCCTCAATCCCCTAAGAGAGTACAATAGACATAATCCTTCACTCCACTGAACAAAGCTAATCACCTAGTTACTGTGTGTTGGATCCATGGGATTCCAGTCACCTTGTGCCGAGGTTTCGATTATGTTCTTAGAGGGGAACACCCAACTCGAGTTTTATATTCATCAGTGTCAATAAAAAGTGGATTGGCTTATGAGTCATTCCCTTGTCATATAACTTTGGTACAAACTTGTTGGATTTATTAGAATCATAATCCTCCTGACAACTTGCAGAGTTTACTACCATGATTGAAAGTGTGCGGGCCATAAAAGGCTTGTTTCCTAAGGGATAAGGAGCTATCTACTTAAGATTCTTGTAGGACGCTAGTAAACACTAATGGTATATGATGTGAAGAAAAATGAATGTGTATGGTAAAGTAATGGAAGCTATTGATGTTAGAGAATTTGATTGGCATCACCTGTGATAAGCTAGAGTAATGTAAGGATGTCAAGTCGTCATGTGCCATTTATCCAGGTGTCACATGTTATTATGACTAGGAGAAAGGATTATTCAACCTTTGTAAGGACATACTTAAACCAAAAACCTGCCCTTATTTTTATTGCAGGCCACAAATCACTTTGATGAAGTAGTACTCTAGCATACTCATACCCAAATTTTTCTCATGTAGCACATTGCAGTATGGGTGTTGGCCATTCCTATAGTTTCTACCTTAATCAAAAGGGATTTGATGTTATAGTCAAATTTAGTTATAGGAATGGAGTTGTAACAAAGTAATGGGTTTCCCTATTGGCAGATGCAGCAATAGAAAATCACTTTTAAGGAGAGCTCGTGCTACTGTTTACTTTTTGGTTTGGTGTTGCTTGAAACCCAAATGAGAACGTGCCACATTTAGAGCTTAAGATGGGGAGGAAAATGAAGCACGAGCTAATTAATGATATTTAATATCCATTTGAGGTCAAAAAAGAAAGAGAGGGAAATGGATTCTCTCACTTTTGGTATAGTAGGACAGACATGCAAATGTGTTATTAGCTTTGTGGTAGAGAACACACTTGATAATTGCTAAGTTGACTCACCTTAATTAATAACATTTGATGTACATATCCCAGCCAGATCTATAGATTTCATCCATTCACAGTACATCAAGACATTAACATGATTTTCACCAAGAAATGTCCGGTGATCAGCATAAGGTATCATTTATATTTTATCATAGTATGTTTTTGGATTTGTTTTTATGTCTTTATGTATGCTAATACTATTTTTTCATATTTTTAATTTCTTTTAATGTGACACACCCATGTGTTGGTTATAATTCATCATTGATTGTGTTGAAAGAATGTGTCTGAAGAGTTGGAGACTCGCTATAATAATTCAGAATGAGAACTTGATGACATATTTTATTCAATTTTTTATCGATACTCGGCATTAACACTATTCTATTAACAGTATATATATATATATATATATATATATATATATATATATATATATATATATATATATATACACTGATGTGACTCATTATGTATGCTAATATAGTTTTTTTCTTCTTTTAACAAAATCACATCTTACTTTAAATCTCTCATACATGTGTGTTTGTAATTGTTCATTGATTATGTTGAAAGATTGTGCTTGAATGAGAACTTGATGATATCTACCATCCAGTTAGTGGAAATTGTGCAATTTTATTATTAAAAGACAAGAATCATGCTGCATTTTTATTTTTAAAATGTATTAATTTATCAGAAGTTGCTACATGCCTTTCAAAATTTGTCTCAAATCGCATTTGATGATTTAAAAAGTTTTTTCAAGTAAGAAAAATTGTGATAAATTAAAGCTGACATATTATGTTTATTGCAGTGGCACCTTTGAAGTAAATTGTTCTAAGGATGTAAAGATTCAAGGTATTATAGGACCTTGTTCATCTTTGGAAAAGGTTTATCCTTGCTCACTTTTTCCTTTCTATCTTTGATATATTATTTCTGTTTTTTGAGAAGATTTTTTGTTTAGTATGATACTTAGCTATGTTCAAATATATGATACACTCACGTAATTCTTAGATACATTAAATTTGGGTCCCAATAAATAATCTTGTCCTATCTTGTAACGAAAATTTGAAGCTCTTTCAAATTAGAACCCTGATTTCATTTTTAGTATATTTTAATTATATCACTTTTATTAAAGCAAGTAGTTTTAATTAACGGAGCATTGAGAAAGTAGCCTAACCTATATAGTTCTATTTTGAAATAATCTATCAGTTAACAATTCCATTTACATGGATAATTTTGCAGGAAGGGTTATCTTACGCAAACATTATGATTTCTCAGGGCAATACAACTTCATGGAAGATGTGTGGACTTGATAAACTACTTCCTTGACGATATTTTTCGATGTTTCACCAAGTGAACATTCTAGCTCAGCATTACAGGTTGCCAATCAAAAATTTTTATTCAATGTTGCACCAAGTGAATGTTCTAGGTCAACATTACAGTCTGCCAATCAACAATTATTTATTCAGTTTCTAAGACAATACATGGTTTTCTATTCAATTAAATGGTTTTTTGTTAGTTTCACATCTTTGGCTATGTCAAATAAAATAATTATGGAAACAATTTCATCATGATTTTGAAAATACTTTTGTATGCAGTTACCAACATTCTGATGGCCAAATGAGGCTATGAGTTACAACAATTACAAGGACATGGGTGGACGACAGTGCAACTACTGAGGTTTGGCACAATTATTTAATGTGATTCTATACATGATTGTAAACTATCTTATTTTCTCAAATGTTGTTTTGCATGATTGTAAACTACCTTATTTCCTTAAATGATAGGTACGTTTGAAATTTGGATAGAGTGGCATAGAAGAGAGAGAAGAGTTGTTACATAATTTAGAATGGTCAAGATTAAAGAAACCATTTGACTTGTAAATATATGTTATCTCCAAGGAAAAAAGTCCATAAATTTTGGTTATAAAAAAAAATAAAAAATTACATTGTCATATGTCTCAAGGCATTCAAAAGTGCTTTGTACCCTGATGGAGCAAACAAATTTGTAGAGGTAAGCCTTGAATCTTCTAGACTGAAATTATTGAGGCCTTTAAACCATGTGAATTGATTATGTGACAAAGGAAAATACGTCTCAAGTGGGAAGTAACTCTTCTAAACCATTATGAGGCTGGAATAACAGATGGATCAGTTGATAACTATTTTTTGAACCAACGTAGTAAACCAATGTTGTCAAGAGGAGTTGAACTAGTTAAGGGAACTGAAACTGTGTCACATTGTCATGGTATAGTTTGCTGGTCCGAGATTAACAAGGTATTGTTTGCACAAAATATTTCTTTGCTTCTTTGTTATTGTGTTGACAAGTTCCTTCTTCGTTTTTTTTCCTTTTGCATGGCATAATGTTAGGCGTGTTTTGCCTATTCCTAATCCTGGATGGTCTCAAGATAGGATTAATTGATTTGGATTAGAATTGGGGTCTTAAGTTTAAAAAACCGGCTTTGATGTTATTTTTTAGGTGGTTGAGCGTATTAACCATGTGAAATTTGCTTCCTTATTTTAAAGTAGTTATGTTCTGCATCTATTGGATGGTTTTTAGTGCTCGTTGAGCCAATGAAACTTACAGGACAAAAAAGTTAAATAATTTAATTGATGTTTTAAAATTCAGAAATTATAAAGTTTCAAGGTCTGATTCTTTGAAAGGTGCTATCTCAACAGAAGAGAACTTTCTTTACAAGTAGGTGGTTCATGGTTTGATTCCATCGTGCCTTAATATTCATAGGGAATGGTGACAATAACAAGGATGCAAAAATAGACACCAAACTAGATGCAAAACTTGGTGCAAAAACAAATGCAAAAGTGAATGTAAAAAAATGGCTCAAAATAGAACCTAACATTAGACACAAAATGGGATGTAAAGATGGACACAAAACATGGCCTAACATAGACGCAAATATAGATAGAAATTTGGATGCTCAAAAGGATGTAAAATTGGATGTAAGAAGTGGTGTTAAAAACGATGCAAAATTGGATGTAGAAAATGATGCAAAATATGGTGCAAAATGGGATGCGAAAAAGGGAGACAAATCAAATCTAAAAGTGGACGAAAAAAAGGGTCCAAAAAAAATGCAAAAAATGAGCACAAATATGGATGCAAAATTCAATGTTAAATCAAATTCAACATATGGTGTAAGATAGTCACCAAAGATGGTGCAATACTCAATGCAAAACTTGGCATAAGACTAGAAGCAAAAACCGACACAAAATGAATGCAAAAAAGGAATTAAAATGGTTGAAAAAATGGTGTAAACTTGATGCAAATGATGGCACAAAAATGGAAGAAAATAATTACACAAAATAGTAAGAAAAAAAAAGATGAAAAAAAGATGCAAGAAATGGCACAAAAGTAGAAGAAAAACCTGTCAAGGATAATTTTAGGGGCGAATGTTCGCCCTTTGGTGAAATTAAGGGGTTTTAAATTTTTAGTGGGCGAATATTTTGTATCATAGTACATTTTTACAAATCACCTCAAATAGCCCACCTTATTTTAAGGGAGAGGGTAAAAAAGGTAAATTTAGCCCTTCAAATTAGGACTTACAACCTTCCATTCGCCGATTTTCAAGAATAGGTTGTCTTTTTATACTTACTCAAAAGGTATGGTAAATAAATAAAAATATAAATAAACTAGACGTATCGTAAATAAATAAAACCTCTTTTTATATTTAGTCCATAACCCTCGTTCTATTTATGAAGGCTCAAGAAAGAGGTTTTATTTAAGTGAATCCTATGGGCCAAATACCATATTTGTAAAAGAGGTATGGTACATTAATAAAAATATAAATAAACGACAGGTATGGTAAACAAATAAAACATTTTTTTTATATTTACTCCATAAGTCACCTTATATTTACAAACACTCAAAAAATGGGTTATATTTAGGTGAAACCTATGGCCAAAATACTATGGGACAAATACCATGGACTAGATTGTTATTAATACCATGCAAAAAACCATTATTAACCCTAATATTAGAATTAATAAAAATAAAAATGGCACATGGTATTGACCCATGGTATTCACCAAAATGGCACATGGTATTGACCCATGGTATTCACCTGGAATGTAGCCTATTTAAATGGGGGAATTAAACCAGCATGTAGCCTATGCTAAGATTCACTAGGACTTTACAAAGTTTTATTATTTAGTGAAAGACTCGCCAAGATCTTACAAGATTTTATAATTGAGTAAAATATTCGCCATGTGTGGTGAGAGATTCGCCAAAAAATTATATATACATATTATATTATTGATAAAATCGCCTTCCATTTTTCCTATATACCATGGAGATTCGCCCATTTATTATATTTATAAATTTAGGGGGGGTTCTTAAAATTTTCCCTGAAACCTGTCATAAAATTAGATGCAAATTTTGGTGCAAAATTTGATGCAAAAGATGAGGCATAATATGGTGTGAAAAAGGATGCAAAATTAGGTGCAAAAAAGGACGCTTTAAAACTTGTACAATAGAGTCATATTTAATGGCAGGTTGTTCATCCCAATTGTAAAAAAAATGCACTAAAGTCTAGCGCAAATTTCCAGTTTTGTTGTAGTGTTAAAGATCCTAGATAAAGTGATATCAGAGAAATATTGATAGTTAGTTTTTGAATATGTATGAGTATTGAAGCAAATTCAAGGAAGGTGAAGGAACACTTGTTTAAGGAAATCCAGAAATTGGATTGAGAAGCTTCACTCAAAGAAGAAAGATGTCATAACATGAGGGAGAGAAAAATCATTTTGGTTATGAGAAAGAGTTTCGTGAAGTTTTCATGGAAATGAAGGCCATGGTTGACAAAATGTTTCGGGAATGAAATAAGTTTAGAAAGAGAAGGTCATCAAAGAAAATTGAAGATAAAGACTTAAAAAAGGCTCCTCATTCTTCTCATTCTCCTCCTCATTCTCTTGGTTATTTTATGAAACAATCACAAAGCGTTGGATTGGGATTGTTAACCAAGATGGGTTATGAGGGAAATGGCCTTGGAATTTGTGGCCAATGTATAATTGAACCTTCAAAGGTGGAAGAAAGACTTTGATCAATCTATTAGCAAAGCAAGGTATGTGTTTACATTTCTCACGAGAACTTGACACTTTGTAGCAAGCTTTGGGAGGCATTTTGGTGATGTAGTAAATCCTTTGAAGCTTAGCATATGAATTAATAAGTGGCCACTCCCTTAGAGGCAGGACTCGAAGACGTAGTCCACACTGAATGAACTCCGTTATCAATTGGTTTTGTCCTTATTTTCTTCTTGTCTTGATCTTCTATATTTCTCTTTAATTCCAGCTTCATCTAAACCTTTTGTACTTGATTTAAGTTAATTGTTGGTTTAAGTTTTATCATTCACACATGAACATTTTTTCAAGCCAAGTCACGTTAAAAGAGCCTATATCAAGTCATATCAGAGGAAGATTGACAGTTGGTTTGTGAATACATATGAGTACCGAAGCAAATTCCAACAAGGTGAAGGAACACTTGTTGAAGGGAATCCATAAATTGGATCGAGAAGCATCACTCAAAGAAGAGAGATGTCATCACATGAAAGAGAATATAATCCTTTTGGTTATGAGAAAGAGTTTCATGAATCTTTCATGGTGATGAAGGCCATGGTTGAAAAAATGTTTAGGGAATGAAAGGAGTTTAGAAAAGGAAGCACGTCAAAGGATCCTCATTCTTCTCACTCTCCTGCTCATTCTCTTGGTTATTTTGAGAAACAATCTCAAAGTGTTAGATTTGGGTTGTTAACCAAGATGGGTTATGAGGGAAAGGGACTTGGAATTCATGGAAAAGATATAATTGAACCTTAAAAGGTGGAAGAAAGACTTTGATCAATCTATTAGCAAAGAAAGGTAAGTGCTTACATTCACTGATAATTTTTCACAAAACACTTAGGTGTATTTTCTTAGGAAGAAGTTAGAATTTTTTGAGCATCTCAAAGAATTCAAAGTTCTTGTATAAAATCTATCTGTGAGGAGGATCAAGATCCTCCACGCAAACAATGGGGGGAATATGTCAATCAGAATGTTCAACTTCTTTTCTCAAAGGTTGGTATACAACTACAACATACAATACCACACACTTCACAATAGAGCTAAGTAGTTGAGCGAAAGAATAGATCCCTCAAAGACATGACCACTTGCATGTTGCATGTAGGTATCTTCCTCCCAAGCTATGGGTTGAGGAAATTAACTATACTAACTACATTTAGAATACATCTCTTCACAAATATATTAAGGATTAGACTCCATTTATAGCATGGAGTGGAAACAAACTGAAAGTCACCCACTTTCAAATGTTTAGATTATCCACATGGGCTTGTGTACCCTCAAAAAAAAGGAAAGCATTAGATATTTAGAGCACCACATGCATCTTTGTGGGATATCACAATGGTGTGAAGGGTTGTAGATTGATTGATCCCTCAATTTCTAAGCTCTTTATTGAGAAAAGTGTCTAGTTTGAGGAGATTTTGTTGCATGCACCATTGGAACCACATGCAGATATCTTTGTTCCTCTCCCTCAACCAAAAATCAATGATGACGGGTCGAGTCATTTAGATTAGGTTACAGATCAAACTTGACAATATGATTTTAAAGAGCATGAACATAATCAACAACCAAGCCCCAATTGGGCTTTTAATGGTGACTCATTATCCCCTCCAAGAAGTAAAAGAATATGGAGCTTAAGAGAGATAAATGTAGAATACCACCTATGCATAGGTAGTGATCTTATAGGAGATCTCGCAGATCTAAGGAGGACAAGGTCCCAATTTAAGGAGTGTCCTCTTGCACTCATAACTACTAAACTAGTGATGCCCATGCATTTTTACATGGTTCTAGTGTCAAAATCGTAGACCTATGTAGAGGTTGCAAGGAATCCCTTCTAGGAATCATCTATGCAGGAGGAGTACAACTTTCTTCTCGAGAGCCAGACTTAGGATCTAGTCCATTTCCTTCAGACAAAAATCTTATTAGATGCAGATGGGTATGTAGAACCAAGAATGTAGCAGATGGACAAGTGAGCGGGTACAAGGAACGATTTGTTTCCAAAGGATTTCAACAGATCCATGGGATAGACTATGCTGAAAGCTTCTCTCCATTAGAAAAGATGGACTCCATCCAATTGGCCCTTGGCATTGCAACACCCAAGGATGGGAAGTTCACCATATGGATGTGAAGAATGGCTTTCTTCGCAAGAAAATATTAGAGGATATTTACATGGAACAACCTTAGGGGTTCATACATAACTCACCCTTTATATGCCGACTTAAAAATTCACTCTATGGCCTTAAGCAAGTGCCTAGAGCATGGTATGCAAAGATGGATGCTTACTTGCTTTCTCAACACTTTGTCAGATGTAAATCAGGTCCAAATGTCTACATACTAAGAATCTCAGATTCCTTACTAGTCTTAGTTCTATATGTTGATGACCTCTTGATCATAGGAAGTTTGACTTCAACAATTGCTAGGGTCAAACAAATTCTACATGATAGGTTATCTATGACAAAATTAGGTCTACTACAATATTTTCTTGTTCTTGAGACCAATCATGATGGTTCCAACATCAAGCTATATTAGATTATGTATGCCAATTATCTCTTGGTTAGATTTTTCATGACCAATTGCAAGTTAAAAACAAACCATTCTTGTATGGGGTACATATTTAGGATGGTAGGGATACACCAATGGTGGACATCACCTTGTATCGACAACTTGTGGGGAGTTTTTTGTATCTTACCCACACTCATCCAAATCTCTCATATGCAGTAGGAGTAGTTTCTAGGTACATGTCGGGTCCACATGAGCTACATTGGAAAGCTACCAAACATATCCTCATATATGTTTAGGGAACCACTAGTTATTAGTCCACTATGAAGTAGGTTGTGTGCACAAAGGCTTCATTTAATCAACCTCTGACATATCACGTATGTTTGTGGCATACTAAACATTACCTTTAATTTGATTACATATTAGAAAATACCTCTAAAAATCACATTTTTAACCCCCTACCAATACGAACCCAATACACCTTCTCAATTTAAAAAATCCTTACTTTCACTAGATATTGTAGGTATCGATTTTTTCATTAATGTTTTTTATACCCCTTTATATTTTTTCATTAACTTTAAGTTCCATTTCTTTCCAATATAAAAACCCTTTACCCCCTATTATATGCATAGTATATTATGTCATTTTCCCCTCAATATATACCCCCAATACGAATGCACGTGATATGTTATTTCTCCCCTAATGAAGCCCCCACGGTTGTGTATTGGATCTCATGGGCTTCACATATTCTAATTGCGCTGGCAATAACACTGATCATGGGTCCACTTCCAAGTACGTGCTTAGTTTGGTTTTTGGCCTCTTCTATCGGTTCAGTGAAAAGAAATCATTAATTTCTTTATCATCAGCAGAGGCCAAGTATTTAGGAGTGGTCAACATCAATATTTAGTCACTTTAGCTTCAAAAATTTCTCACTGGGTTGAGCATCCAGTTCAAAATTTTGACTATCATTTGGTGTGACAATCAGAGTACTCTCAATTTTTACAAACCCAATACAAAGGCAATAGACCAAACACATCAAGATCCATATGAATTACATCAGAGAGATGGTTCATGACCAAATCATTGATTTCAAGTATTATCCATCTGCTGACTAAAATAGAAACATCTTCACCAAGACATTTACTGTGCAAAAGTTTCACTTTCTATGCGATCATCTTGTAGTGAAAGACACAGTGGCTTAGTACCTGCCTTTTGTTTCTTCTTCTTTGGTACATTGTACTTTAAGGGGTGTAGGGGAGGGGGGTTTCTCATGAGGTTTTCCCTCTTTCCTCTTGTTAGTTGTTCTATGTTACTTATATGCTTTTCAAAATCGATACCTAACATGGCTTGTTTCTAGGGTCCATTAATTGTGTTCTCCATACTAGTGCTTTAGGTGGGTATTGGAGATGTTCCTCCTTATCAAGGACGTTTCCTCAGTTGCATGGATGTTTTCATAAATATGGATATTTCCACACATCTCTCTAGATTCACTACTATGGTTCATTAGTTCAGCCATGTGGAGTATATTATGTAAACTTTAATTCTTTCTATCAATCTTGTCTCTGTTTTCTTTTTTCTCTTGCAAGATTTTTATGATTATTCTTTTAGCTAGGTTCACTATGAAAATTTTACATGGTATTAGAGCGGGTATGGGCCTCATTCCCTCATGGGAGGGCCCATGATCCTTGCTACATCTCTAACAATATGTTGCACAATGGCTATTTGTTGGCTTTTCTCACGTCATCATCAATTATTGATTAATGTTGTAATTCTTACGCATGACATGGGGCATTGTTGCACTTGTGGAATCATTAAATGTTCATAGTTCTCTTGATTTGCAAATTGTGGATGAAGCCTTTGGCTTTCCACGTATGTGTAGAGACATATAAAGTAATTGGTCGGTCAAGAAATCAGATAGTCTTGCATCCAAGACCCTCTATGCAGAACACTAGGCCACTGAGCTATGACTTGCATTGTAAGGCTTTGAAGTCTTCAAATCCAAGGGCTTGCATTCCTAGCTCCACCATTGTGAAGAACAAGAAAATATCACAGTGAAGAAAGAAGCCCACACTGATACTAATCCATCTTGTGCTTTTCCTTTTCCTCTTGCTTAGATCTATGCATGCAATCATCATAGCTCTCAATTTTAGAATACAGCTAGCTAAGATGGTGATGGAGCATGCTCAAATATTGTCCTCAATGGGGATTGAGTTGTTTCTCACAACTCTTTGACACTAGTAATCTTTGATACCATGTTTGTGACAGGTACCTCGTGGGGTTTTCTCCTTTTCTCCGCTTATGAGAGGCTATTGTTGTGCTTGTGTACCTTAGCAAACCTCGTTGTTGAGACTAATACTAACTTTTTGTTTTCTCACTGGGTTTCACTTAGGAGGGGGTATTAGAATTACTACAATGATCTTTTTTAAACTTGTGTGGGTTATAAATTCACATAGACATTCTTCTCCACTCATATCGACCATCTTTTATGAGTGGTTAGCTCTTATCCACCTAACTTTTGTGAAGTGGTATTCTTATCTAGGTAACTTTCTCACTTGTATAAATACATTAACTAACTTCCTCAGTTGTATAAATACATTACTTCATTGTAATAATATAAAAACAATTTATTTCTGCAAATTGTTTTTTTACAAAAATTCTAATTCTTTTCATACTCTTATCGATCCATTCAGAATAGGAATTGAATGCTTTGACCTAGCAGATATTAAATCTGAAAGCCTCCTGGCAGGAGGACTTTATTTTTCTCAAATCAAAACGTACATGAACGTCAATTTCAAATGCAAAGAGAATCAAGGACCAATTAATTTGTAAGAGCACAATGTCGTCGTATTCGTCCTGCAGTGCCCGTGAGCACACCGATTCTGCCCATCTTCTCCATAGACACTGCAAAATCTGAGAAGAACGACAAGCCC
Source organism: Pinus tabuliformis (assembly GCA_031772625.1). NCBI lineage: Eukaryota > Viridiplantae > Streptophyta > Pinopsida > Pinales > Pinaceae > Pinus > Pinus tabuliformis. The sequence goes on along the minus strand of CM062817.1, from coordinate 1,367,406,705 downwards.
TGCAATTCTATATTGACAAATGCTTGTGCCTCGTCGTTGGTCAGAAGTGCGGCATCGGATTGAAAGAGACCTTTGTGCTTCATTAGATTGGTGTAGTAATGCGTATCAAATGTTCGAAAGCTGCCGGGATCCATCTCTACCGTTGTACTTTTGTCCCCTGGCTTGCATTGTAACTTCAGTTTAGCTGCATAATGTTTGTTCAAGGACGGATCCATATCCCCCTTTACTGTAAAATTGTAAAGCCTGTTGCTAAAGGAGCTGCAGTGGGAGATCCCTATAGTGTGGGCACCTGCAGCCAGTATTGTTATACAACTGTTATACCACACCCGGGCACACTTTCTCCACTGCAGCTTTGGCTGTGTCAATTATTTGGAATCCTCTCAGACTCTTTCCTTTTCTCCTTTAGTTGAATTTGTTGAATTCAAGAGCACCGATCCATCACAACCCTTCACCCAGTTAAACATGTCAAATTATTAATCCCAAAAATATGTAAGTGCCTAGAGAATTCAGATCGGAAGTTAACGAATCTCTATACTTAAAAATACATAATACTCACTCTGACAAAGCAGTGATGAAAATGTAATCTGAGTAAAGGTGCCGCCAGAGTTTGGTTTTTGGATATGTACTGTCCAACAACAATTTTTACTGCATTATTAACTCCGGGACAGGTCTTCTCATAGAAGTTCAGTGACAGTCCTCCAACTGTATCTGCAGATACACACAGAAATACCCATAGACCCGCAAATAAACAGATTTCTAACGGAAATTGTCTCCATGATATTCCCAAACGATGATTGCTCTGCAAAGTGGAATTCTGTTATTCCTATGACATTGGCCTTGACAGCGATATTATATACACCCTGAATACTTGTGTACAAGGAGTTGCGTGTCGATTTCCATAACGAAGACAAAATGTCTATTTGGAAATTCTCATAGTTGGAACTGCTGGCAATATACTTGAAAATCATTTGCCAGCTATACTGCAAAATAATTCTTTATACTGAACATAAGAAACATATCCGGAAGCTTCACATTTTTATAAGAGTTTTTATAAACATTAACGCACTATTATTCAGCTATCCCGTCCATTTCCAAGTTTCATTAGCTGGCGTTTTGATTCCGATTGTCTCTTATTTCCGCAACTGTTTCATTATTTGATCTAATTCGTGAATTAGTAGAGAAAGGAAATCTTAAACAGCGCATCACCGCCGGCATGGGACGGGTAGGCAGCGAAGTCGAGGGTTGACTTTGCCCATTGCTAGTGCCGGTTATTATACTAAGAGGCAACCCTTATCCCGATTGCAGATTCTTATAACCTGTTTACCCAGTTATTATACTAAGAGGCACTTATCCCGATTGCAGATTCTTTTGTTTGATCCACTTCTCTATGTAAACTGGTTGTTTGATCCACTTCTCCATGTCCGTTTAAAGAGACGGACGTTGCCATTTTTTATCCGAATTGTTTAGTCGGAAATTTTTTGCATCGGAAAATCTATCATCAATAAATGTTTTACGTCTGAAATCGGTCATGGTCTTTGGGACGCACATCTGTTTTGTCCCTGCTCCGCCTAGTGGAGAGCTCGAGGCATGGCATTCTTAAGTAGATTGCAGATTCCCCGAATTTTTGGGAATCAAACAGACAATTCGGAAAATAAATGGCAACGTCCATCTCTGTAAACGGAGATGGAGAAGTGGAACAAATTACGAGGTAAGCAGGCTAGAAGAATCTGCAATAGGGATAAGGGTTGCTAGGCAGGACATCCTTAAGTTGATTGCAGATTCCCTAAATATTCAGGAATGAGAAGGACATGGGAGCTGTCAATTTTTTGACCGCGTCCATGTCCGTCCGATTCTCGAATATTCAGGGAATCTACAATCGACTTAAGCTCAAGGCTCGAGGCATGGGATGCAACAAATACCATGCAATGCATTGTAAATATTTATCATATTGGATGGACTAGTTGGAATTATTCATGAGTGAGTGTCGTAATCAAATGTGTTATAAAAATTATATTTTTGTTATATATTTTTGTAAAACTTCATGGCGACATGTAACATTGACCAAAGATTTCAAATATTGTGTAGAAATTTAATTGTGAGGTTAGAGATTTTCATATGGATTATTATTTATATTTAAGGAAAGTTATGTTATTTGGAATAATTAGTTTTTAAGAAAAGTTATGTTATTTGGAATAATTAGTTGGTAATACGTAAGGGGCTGACATTTTGTCACGTCCTTATCTTGGTGATAGTCGTTCAACCACTCATAGGTAGGTGCGGCACCACCACCTTATTTTTTTCAACAATACTTTCAAGTGTGGACTATGCCTAGCATTCCATATTTAGTTTATTTTTTCACTTTGTAAGCATTAACATTCATAACACAGCGGAAACATTCAATTTAAACTTCATTCATCATCATTATCATCTACACATATGCACAGTAGATACAATATTTAGCGGGAGGGGCAACTTCCTGAATATGAATTTGCCTATAATGATAATAATAATCTTTACAAAATATACAGTTACAATCTTTGAAGAGGAACCCCAACTTCCTTCTCACAATCTCTGACAAAATATGCAACTCGGCCTGCACCGTGTAGCTTTACCCGAACCATCGTTCGGAGCACCCACCCGTGTCAGGTCGGGTTGCCCAACTTGTTGGGCAGAGGCACCCACTCTCGGGCCGCCCTCTGCACCAACTCGTCGTTCCAACTGGTTCAACCACCCATCGTGTCGTTCAACAAAACGCGTGCCCGTTCAGCGTGTGCTCATGGCGTGTCGCCCTACCCGACGCCAACCCGTAGCTCTACCCACCGTTTTGGCGCTCATCTGCCCTCCATTCATCTCATTGCAGTCGCAATCGCAAACCGTCGTGACCACAGGTCTATCTGCAGTCGCATTGCACCGTAGACCCACCGTTCATTTGGCCCAGCTCGTTGTCGTGCAACGCACCCGTCGCGGGTCGTCCGCCATTACCTGACTCGCCTGTTCAACCAGTTCGCCCGTCGAGCAAAGTGCCCAACCTGCAACTCGCCACCGAAACTTGCGTTCTCCGCTCCTCAGCTCAGTGCTTCAATCAGAGTACCACTTGCACCTTGCCTTTACATTATGCATCCACCCTTTTTTCTCGCCCTTACTCCTTGAGCTCACCCTTACTCCTTGAGCTCGCCCTTGTTGTGAACTTTCAACTTGAATGATGCCTTCTCCCTCCATGGCATTTTCCTATTCATACGCTTCCCCACAGATTTGTTCATGGGTCAACCTGCCTAGGCTGACCTGCCAATTCGGCTAACTCACCCATACTTCACGTTGGCTCGCCCACTCTTCATGTCGGCTCGCCCACACTGCCGCCCCGCAGGGTCCACATGCCCAACTTCGCACGGTATAAGTCCTCCTCCGCAAAGTTGCATACTTAGCCAAATTTCCAACCTTTCGGTGTTTCAACTCCTTCGTTGGCTTGTTGCACTCATGCCCGGGCACCTTTAACTGACTGCCCCAACACATTATTCCTCCAACTCGACTAATTGTTGCAACAATTATCACAACCAACGCGCTCGCTCGTCGATTCGTCACACCCACCAACTCGTCGTTCGCTCGGCTCGTCGTGTTTAACCGAGAGTGCTCACCCAACTCGTCGCACATCACATCTGCGACTCATGGGCTTGACATACTCCCTCACTCTAAATGGTTTTCGTCCTCGACAACTCTCCACATCCCGACAATCACCATCACCAAGACTATCAAACCACACAAATGTGTGTATGGGTAATCCAAATGTGTCCACCTCTCAACCTACCTCACGCCATATATATGCCAAACTCTGCAAGGAATCATGTGCTGGAACCCCTCATGTCGATGACTAGTTGGGTAGTTAATCCAACCATGCATCACCTCCATAAGAACTCATGCCCCTACATCATCATGACTCTCCACTACATACTACCTGTCAATCTGTATCATCTCACCCCTAGATGCATGCTCAAAATGTTGCAGACTCACTGCGATGAGCAACTAATAATGAGCCTCATCTCTATGATAGTCTAAGAAGATAAGGAGTGAGCAGCGCCTAAAGGCTTTCCCTCACTAATCAACTCAGTGCATCTATCAGGATCCTCCACTTCTAATCTCTGCAAGTATGCTTCCTGATCCTTCGTCTGAACATTCGGTCTAACATCCTCATCCTCATCATCATCCATCTCCACTACCTCTAGTCTCCTTTGATAGATCCAAAATACTATCAGACAATGTTCAGGTAACCTGTGATTGTTCCATAAGCTTTGTCTCTATAGTAGAAAACCACTTACAGACTTCTTCATATCGCTTTTCATCCTCCATATTCATTGCTGTCAGTTTACACTCAGCCTTTGTAACTCCTACGGTCGGAACACCGATAGGTACATCCTCTTGTTTGTCATAAATGTACAGTTTCTTCATATGGGGAACTACCATAGCTTCAAATTGCTTCATAAACTCCATGCTTAGTACAACTTCATAGTCATCTATCCGCACCATATTTAAATCAACCTTCCTTGTCCATTCACCAAGTGTCACATCCAATCTCTCAACTACACTGATCATAGAATTTGGAGGAGAATTCACTGCCTTCGTTTGTGCCTACATCGGTACAAAATTCAGTCCAATCCTTCTCGCAGTATTCTTGTTCATGAAGTTGTGAGTTGCCCCACTATCCACCATAGTGATTACAGTACCACTCCCAACTTTCATCTCAATATACTCTAACTTTTTTCTTTCTGGGTTTCTTCGTGAGATCGATTCCGTAGCCACCGCAGCTCCTAGAATCTACATGACCCCAACAAAAGTTTCCTCTTTCTTTTTCCCATTGGAGTGTGCTATTGTAGCCATTTTTGGTCTTGAAGGAAAAATTTTCACCATATGTGGTTCCTCACATATCTAACACTTCAACGGTTTCTTCATCTTTGCCTTGTCATGCGATCTCGAAGGCTCCTCCTTTGTAGACTTTTCTTTTGGCTTGTTAGTGTTTTTCTTCTTCTCTTTGGTTCCTTCATCATAGTGTTCTACCAAGCGATCCACAACAGCAAATGCTTCTTTAAGTGTTTTTATGTTTTGCCTCTTCACTTCATTGCATACCCAAGGCTTCAATCCTATAATAAAATTTAACACCTTGTCCCTTTCTGCCATGTCTAGAAGTTCTGAAACTGCACTCGAGAACTCTCACTGATAAGCTTGTAGACTGCCTGTTTTCTTTACATACTTTATCTTTATGCTTGCATCCCATGTTTCATCTTGTGGACCAAAATGAGTTTTCAAAGCCTTCTTCATTTCATCCCACGAAGTGATCTCTACAACATTGCCACTGGAAATCTGGTCCATCTTCCTTCGCCACCACATCTTAGAATACTTCGTCAAGAATTGAGAAACCACTTTGACTTTGGTTTCTTCATCGGACATCCCCAAATGCTCCAAGTACTATTCCATATCCCATAGAAAGTTACCAAGAGTTTTTGCACTCCTCGTCCCATCATAAGAATATGGTTCCTTGACTTTCACATGAGCCACTCCTCCACTTGAGTTGTGCCCAACAACTCTTTTCAAAACTGCAATCTAACTCCGAGCATCTTCAAGATATTTCTACAATTCCAAGATTTTTGCCAAACCTTGGTTTCTTGCATCACCGATCTTGTTGACTTCCCTTTCTGTTTGCATATACTGCCATTCAGTATATTCGTATCATACCTTGAGGTATTCAAGCTCCCCTTTCACCTTCAAATAACCATCTCGAATCTCAACTTTCTCAGCCTTCATCGAAGCCATGTCAAAAGCTAGCTCCTCCATTTGATCCAACACTCTATCCATGAAAGCAGCTCCCGCATCCTTGCGAGATTCACCTGTTATCACTTGAGGTTCTTCTCCCATTTCAACCATGTGATTTCTTTGTAGTTTGGTACAAACCATAAACAGATCAAAATCCTTCGTTGCTTATTTTCCTGAAGTGTAGAGACACAACTCTCCAGTTCTGCAACCTATTCAACTCAATCAGTCGTTGATATCACTTGTTACAAAGTGAAAGTGTTTTGCAATTCTGAATCTCCAAGGCCCGTAGAATATGGACCTCTGATACCACCAGCTACACCCTTATCTTGGCGGCAGTCTTTAAACTGCTCATAGGTAGGTGAGGCACCACCACCCGATTTCTTTTTACACATATGCACAATAGATACAATATTTAACATAAGGGAAAACTCCTTGAATATGAGTCTACCCAAAATGATAAGAATAATATTTACAAAATATACAGTTACAGTCTTTGGAGAGGAACGCCCACTTCCTTCTCACAATTTATGAAAAAATATTCAACTTGGCCTACACCATGCAGCCTTACCCAAACCACCTTTCGGAGTGGCCACCCTTCCTAGGTCGGGTCACCCTACTCGTCAGGTAGAGGCACCCAACCTCGGGCCGCACTCCGCACCAACTTGTTGTGCCAGTCGGTTCAACCGCCCGTCGCGTCGTTCAAAAAAAATTGTGATCGTTCAGCATGTGCCCATGGCGTGTCACCCTACTTAGTGCCCACTTGCATCTCTGCCCACTGTTCCGGTGCTTGTCTGCCCACCATTCATCTCACGACATTCGCAACCGTAGACCGCCATGACTGCAGTCGCACTACACTGCAAACCCATCGTTCGTTCGTTCCAGTTCATCGTCATGTAGCGCGCCCGTCGTGGGTCGCCTGCCTTGACCCGACTCGCGTATCCAGCCAGTTCTCCCATCAATCAGAGTGCCCAACCAGCAGCTCATCACATTCTTTGCTCCTCGGCTCGGTGCTTCGGTCAGAGTTCTACTTGCACCTTGCCTTTACGTTATGCATCCACCCTTTTTGCTCACCCTTACTCCTTGAGCTCTCCCTTGTTGTGAACTTCCAACTTGAATGATGCATTCTCCCTCCATGGCGTTTTCCTATTCATATGCTTCCCCACAAATTTGTTAATGGGTCGGCCTGCCCAAGCCGACTTGCCAATTCGGCTAACTCGCCCATACTTCATGTGAGCTTGTCTAGTCTTCACATCGGCTCGCCCACTCTTCATGTCGGCTCACCCACACTACTACCCCATCGGGTCCACATGCCCAACTTCGTATGGTATAAATCCTCCTCCACAAAGTCGCATACTTAACCCAATCTCCAAGCTTTCGATTTTTTGACTCCTTCGTTGGCTCATTGCGCTCGTGCCCCACCTTTAATCGACTACCCCAGCTCGTCACTCCTCCAACTCGTCCCATCATCGCAACCAACGCGCTCGCTTGCCAACTCGTCACACCCACCGACTCATCCCTCACCTAGCTCATCGTGTTTAATCGAGAGCGCTCAGGCAACTTGTCGCATATCGCATCCGCTACTCATGGGATTGACACTTTCACTCGTGCTAGATTCTTCTAGGTGTTGTGTGGTTAACTCGTTTTTTTACATCCGAGGAAGACAAGCTCTTAGCCAATCAGAAACATTTTTAGAGCATACTCCAGCAGAAAAATGATAATTGTTATACTCACCTACTACATTTACTTAAAGTAAACTAGAGATTTTATAATTATTTTTAATGATTGTATTTTTATTTAAAATTAAAAAATGTGATTAGTATTGATATATGAAAATGTTGAATTTAAAAATAAAATTATAAATATTAGTATGATTTATTTATCAATATTGTAATTGTTATTAGATATTATTTTAGAGAATTTATTTAAATATTTTTTATATTTTTTATATTGTTTCTGTGTGGAAGCACTCTTTTAGATGTCATTCTACACCATTGTTCACAATCAAATTCATTGTTAGACTATTAAACAATGGTATGCCCTCAGATTAAACCGTTAATAAAATAATTAATTATTATTAAACATAAACATGAAAACATTAAGAAAAATAATTATTAATTGTTGTTCTTGTTTAGTTGTAATTGATTGGATGAATTTATTGAAAGGTTGTATCTACTCGTAACAAAAATCGTCTCTAATAGTTTCACTTGTTCTTTCTTTAGAGTTATGAGTTTTGTGTATTCGATTTTTTTTATTGTATTCTAAGATTTTAAATCATAGTTACCAAATTCGACCGTACTACTAGAAAAAAATCGCAAATTAGATTGTTTCATTAGGTTTTTCAAATAATATGTCATTCAAAGTTCGGTGCAAGTCAAACAATGCACATTTCAATGAAATTTTGTTAGCAAGTTTTTAATGAAATTGACCTATGGCTTTGTAGGAATTTATAGGGTAAGTTCCTCAGATAGAACACCAAAAGACATCACTCACAAACAGTCAAATATCAATACACCAGTATTCTTGATGTGGTTAAAACCCTCAAAGAGGGAAACAGACAACGGCCTGAGCCAACATGGCCACTTCAGAGAATTTATTAATAAAATAAAGAAAATTTACATAAGCTTCTCTCATGAACGGTTACCCTACAGATGACCCGCCATGCTATTTAAATAGAGATCATGGACTAATCGGGTGTTAAGCCACAGATCAAGTGTTGGTAATACTGAGGAGAGAATGAACCATCAGATCACTTTATGTCTAGAACATATCATGACCGTCGAATTGTAAGTTACAAATGTACATAGTAAAGAAACACACTTTACTTAACTCTACACTAGACCAAGTTATACTGAACTATTTCCTATGTGTCAGAATATCCTAACATCCCCCCTTAAGAACTTGGGATAGGATTGAAGGATGTACAAATATGACACAATAGGGGAAGGAAGGAGGCATTAGAACCTACCCCCCCAGAGACAACTTCCTAAACTCCAACCATAAATTGAAGTTTAGTAAACTGCTCCTTTGTGAGAGCCTTTGTAAAGATGTCTACAACTCGATCATCAGTTGAACAATATTTCACTTCAAGAACATGGTCATGAATGAGTATTCTGATGAAGTGCATGTGTTGTTCAATGTTTTTGTTGTGCTGATGTTGGACTAGATCTTTGCATAGTTGAATGGAACTTTTATTATCACACCAAAGTGTAGTCAAATGCTGTTGCTGAAAGCCAAACTCTAATAAGATCTGATGAAGCAAAAGGGTTTCCTTACTAGCTTCTACGACACCACGATACTCTGCTTCTTTTGAAGAAAGAGAAATGGAAATTTGTTTCTTGCAATCCCATGTAATAGGTCCAGAACCAAGAGTGAAGACATAACCTGCAGTAGACTTCCGATCATCAGGGTAACTTAGAGCCCAATCAGAATCAGTGAAACCAACCAATAGAGGAGATGCTTCTGCACTTTGATGAATCCCAAACTGAACTGTACCTTGAACATAACAAAGTATTCTTTTAGCTTCTTTCCAATGACTTTCATGTGGGTTTTGCATAAACTGAGCAACAAGGCCAACAACAAAGGAAAGGTCAGGATGAGTATGGGTCAGATACAAAAGTTTTCCTACAAGCTAACAGTATAAGATAGCATCAACTTCGGGGGAAGTACAAGTGACTGAAATTTTGGCTCTAGACTGAAAGGGAGAAGGGATTAGCTTGCAGTCTTCCATGTGAAAGTGGTGTAGAAGATCATAGGCATACTTGGATTGGGAAAGGGAAATGCCTTCCTTAGTTTGCAAGACTTGAAGACCAAGAAAATAATGCAAGTGTCCTAAGTCTGTCATTTCAAACTTATTTTTAATGCTAGACTTTACATGGTTTATAAGGTTGGGATCACTACCAGTAAGGATAAGAGAATCAACATATAGAACAAGAATGATAAGAGACTTACCCACTTTCTTGGTGTTGGTCTTGCTTGCTCATATGGTTAGATGGGCAACGCCAGGTTCTCACTCGTGAATTTCCCAATGGGGCTACTGATGTATAGAAATCTTCAGACCTACCAACCTTAGAAGTCTACTAAACCTTCTCAAAAAATAAATATGAACTGGTCGGGGGAAACATACGACCAGGGAGAGCATAGGGAGGAAGCGTGATCTATAGATCTCAATAAATAAGGGCCATAATGAAACAAAAGGGATAATCTAGAATACCATAAAGGAATTCACTGTAGTTGGAGGTATTGTTAGGGGAGGGCAGGGGACACGCACTATAACTACCCAACCTAATAAAATAAGCTAACTGGCTAACCCAATCTACTAACTTATAATGATAAAGCACCCAATCAACTAACACATAGACATACACAAGCCGAGTATCATATTACTCTGGTGGATAGGACCTACCAACTCTGCCATTTTCAAGCGACTGTGATCAAGACCGAGGTGCACCAGAATGACACCTATAAAAACCAGTATCTAAAGGAAAGCTATCCATTTTGGCATACCAAGCCCAAGGGGCTTGCTTGAGACCATAAAGGGATTTCTTAAGCAAACATACACGGCTAGAGTCTGTTTGTATATAGCTAGGAGGTTGTTCCATATAAATTTATTCATGCAAGTCCCCATGCAAGAAGGCAGATTTAACATCCATCTGATGGACTTCCCATTTGAAAGAGCCAGAAAGGGAAAGAACAAGGCAGATAGATTTCATGTTGGCAAAAGGGGAGAAGGTTTTAGTATAGTCAATGCCTTCAACTTGTGAAAACCCTTAACAACAAGATGAGCTTTATGTTTATCAACTTTTCCATCTGGTCCAAACATGGTTCTATAAACCCATTTGCATCTAACAAGTTTTCGTCCCTTTGGAAGAGGAACAAGATCCCATGTATCATTTGCCAATAATGAACAATATTCTTCATTCATAGCTACATCCCAATCTGGACGACCTGAAGCTTCTGCAAAGATGTCAGGATCATAATTAGCTGAAGCTTGAGCCAGTAAAGAAGAGGTTTTATTGAACTGAGAACATGTACATCACTAATCTGGAGGATCACCTACAAGAGCACCTGCTGCATCCCGAGTAGCACAGACCCATTTTGGAAGCTGAGGAGCTGAAGGAGGTTCCTAAGAAGGTGGGGGAGGATTGTCATCCTCGCTATCATCTTCTGAAGAAGAAATAGTTTTAGAAGTAGAAGGGATAGAGAGAGGTGGCACATCTGCCGAACTAGGCTCGTAGAACGATATATTTTCAGAAAACTTTACATCTCTTCTAATGATAACATTTTTGGACTTAAGTGGAATAAGTATATATCCTTTGATATCTTCAGAATATCCAACAAAAATACATTTTTCACTCTTTGGTTCTAAAGCTTTATATTTCTCATCTGGAATATAGGCCCATGCTTCAATTCCAAAAATACGGAAGTGACTTACATCTAGTTTAATCATGCTTATTCTGGAGTGATATTCTTTAAAACCTTAGTAGGAGTGCGATTTACTATGTAGTTTTCACAGTTAATTGCTTCTGCCCAAAAATTAAGACTAAGTCCTTTATATTGAAGCATACAATTAGCCATTTCCTTTAAGGTGCGATTCTTCCTTTCAGCTACACCATTTTGTTGTGGAGTACATGGAACAATATGTTGCATTTCAATTCCATGCTCAGTGCAAAAGTTGATGAATTTGTTTTTAACATATTCTCTGCCATTATTAGATCTTAGCTTAAGAATTTGATGTCCAGATTTTTTTTCAACAAAGGCCTTAAAGGCTCTGATACCATGTAGGAATTTACAAGTTAAGTTCTTCAAATAAAACACTAAAGGACACAAACCTCAAATTGCTCTGATACCATGTAGGAATTTACAAGGTAAGTTCCTCAGATAGAACACCAAAGGACACCGCTCACAAACATATCACAGAACAATACACCAATATTCTTGACGTGGTTAAAACCATCAAAGAGGGAAACATTCCATGGCCTGAGCTAACGTGGCCACTTCAAGCAATTTATTAATAAAAGAAAGAAAATTTACATAAGCTTCTCTCATGAACGGTTACCCTACAAATGACCCTCCATGGTCTTTAAATATATATCATGGACCAATCGGGTGCTAAGCCAGAGATCAAGTGTCGATAATACCAAGGAGAGAATGAACTGTCATATCACTTCATGTCTAGAACATATTGTGACTGCCGGATTGTAAGTTACAAATGTACATAGTAAAGAAACACACTTCACCTAACTCTACGCTAGACCAAGTTATACTTAACTATTTCCTATGTGTTGGAATATCCTAACAGGCTTAGGATGTATACGAAAAGTTATAGTGTCCATTCAAAGTTCGGTGCAGAACTAGATCATACAGAGAAAACAATGCGTAGTTCAATGAAATTTTGGAGTCAATCTTTTATCAAAATTCATGTTAATATAATTAGGCTTGGGATGCATATCGAAATTGATCAGGTAAGGTACCTTATTTTCTTCCTCTCTCAAGCTAGCGTATGCTGACATCACGCTTCTTATTGTTTGATTCTTGGCTAACTATTTTTCTTTCCAGCCGTATTTATCTCTCCAAAAATTCATTCGTTCTATTCTTAGGGAAGTCTACCTACTTCTAGAATAGATAAGAAAGTTATAGAATATGTCAGGGTCTATGATATATACCAAAGCCAAAAAATAGGTTAATAGAGAAGTTATGTTTGTAAAGGGGAGTATTGATGTATGTGTTATTTTAAATTTATAAATTAATAATAATTTAGATAAAATAGAAAAAGATTAAACAGATATATATATATATTTTTTAATTTTGAGTAAGTATAAAATTGTAAGATTTAGTTTATTATATTATAAAGAATATAGAATGTTAGTAACATAAAATGCATGATAATATGTAATTTGTATGGTTATGTGTAATATGAAATTCATTGAATCGAAAAGTCAAGGTGGCCAAGGTGTATATGGTATTTTCCATGATGTTTGTTCCAATTGTATAATCAAATCATTTGATATATGTGGTCGAAAAGATGATGATCTCAGTAGCTATCAAAACGCATTGAGTTTTTTTAAATATGAAAAATACTTGGAATTATGGGTGCGATACATTTTTTAATCAAATACATGATGAACATTGAACATTTCATACAAACTATTCTTCTTTAAGTAATTTTTTTTCTTTTAATCCCTGGGCCAAAGCCTCCTGGAATAAATCAAGTAATTTTATTTTGAAATTTGATATAAATTTCATCCTTATTTATAATAATCTCTTAATTTAATATACCCGTTTATTATGCCACTGACATATACCAATTTATATTATGTAACGTGACAAGTGAAGGAAGATCTCACATAGAAGTTGTTCATATCTTTGGAGATGAAGTCTGATGAGAATAGATGGATAAACGTTGTTAGTTTTTATTCCTTCACCAAGAACCACCCAATATTTGGCCAGAGTATGAATGAAACTCCTGGGACATGCCACTCTAGAATCCCTAGGTATAGGAGAGAGTTGCATGCCCTAAAACACCGAGAATTGAACCTGGGCCAATTAAGGTAAAAGTTTGCATTGCTTTACTGCTGAACCACAACCCACCTAATGGATAAATTTCTAATTATAATGCATTCCATGTTGAATGGTATATAGGGGCAAAAAAACATATATTATCACCATTAAATTTTATATGATTGATCCCACCAGATTCTATGGGGTCCAAGGCTGATGTGATTGCTCCCTCTGTTACTAACATTGCATGTAGTTTCAATGTCATGCCTCGTGGGTCTTTTTTGGATTGTTGTTATGGTTGTTATTTATGTGATGTTCATAATATTTTCAAGTCTTAGTACTACAGTGGAATATCCTTATGTGAAGGATTTCATTCTACATTCATAATCTCCTTTCTCCTAAAAAAAATTAGTAATCGTAATAATGCACCTCACACAAGAAGAATTTAAAGTAACAAAATATATGTAACAACAATAATTATTAGAGGTTTGAAATGGTAGACATGCATATGTTGAGGAATGGGCTTTTGAATGTTGCAGGGTCAAGACTCACAGGAAGAGTTGACACTGTTGAAGATTGTGTTCATCTATCAAAATATAATGATGTATGATTATGAATGGATGTTCTTGGTCATTCGAAGGGTATAAACCAAAACTAAATCCCTTTAGATGAAATAAATCTCTTTAGATAATAGAAGCATTTGTAGTAGGCATATTCCTATGCCTGATTCAATCCTCTATTAATAACTGGTTTTATTTAACCACTTGTTGGCAAAGGCTTGTACAAATAACTAGCCTCCATATTCACCATATTCTCCTCACAGGTACAACATTCCCAAAGTGATGTTCTTAGATACCACACTTATTATCTATGTGATATTACAAGACTAAGGTAAACCAAGCAATGGTTAAATAAAATAGGGGTAAGTAATCTAATGCACAAGAATTAAAGCAAAGAGAAATGTAAATTAAAACATTGAAAGAGTATTGTTAAGGGATTTGTTGATAACGTTCAATGACACACACATTTACACATTTATAGCTAGAAAAAGGATATACAATAGGTACAAGTTTTGATCCAACACTACGATGTACATAGGAGGAGAAAATATAATATCACTCTCTATGTTGATTGTTAAAGTTTGAGGTTAAGTCAGTTGGAAATATTTAAGTTGATGAAGGAAATCTCAAAATCCAAAACAAGTTGTTGTCACTCTGGTTTATTGGTTATTCTCAAAACCTCTTAAAGAGAATTGTAGACAAAAAAACAAGTGGTAGTTGATGATATCACTTTGACATCCTGGTTATTTGAATTGGTACATTTGTATGAAAATTCAACAAAGAGAAAACAATAATAGTTAGTAGGAGTATTCATGGGAGAGGATGTACAAGGTATAAAAAAGATGGTATTAGGTGAAGCAAAAACACATTGACAGGCTGCAAGTACAATGTTGAAACTGTTGAGCATTCCCTCAATTGACATATTGCAACTCAAATCAATATGATAATGAAAGATGAGTTCACTTTATTTCTAACACCATGTTATTTCTTTCACTCAAATTATAACATACCACATCTATGTTCATCTATTCTCTTTCTCAATTTGTTTTTGCCTTATGACGTTTCCTTTACAACATCTGGTGCAATTTCTAGTTTAAAATTTATAATTTTTTTTTTATCAATTTAGAAAACAAGAAATATTATTTTGAATATTAATTTTACATATTTTTTTTTGCAATCTTCTAAAAGTTATTGTTGTGTCCAAAAATACATTCTACAATTGAGTATGGGAGATGTGTATTTCTTTCAGTGCTCAACTTCAAGTTGAGATGTAACCCTTTTAAAATAAAAAAGAAGTATTTTATAAATAAAAAACAACGTATACTATAATTAAAAACAAAAATGAATATATTTATTTCATTAGTTTTAATTAAAAGCATTATAAAATATCAATAATGCCACTCGATTGGTTGTTGACATTACAACTTAGAAGATGTGGTAAGAATATTTTTTCGCTCTCACCTATAAATTAAATATTTGGATGTTCATATCAAATAACATAATGTTATATTATCTTTAAAAATGATAAAGTAATTAAAAGTATATATATATATATATATATATATATATATATATATATATATATATATATATATATATATATATATATATATATATATATATATATATATATATATATATATATATATATATATATATATATATATAGATATATATATATATATATATATATATATATATATATATATATATATATATATATCTCGGCACATTCTATAGCCCAACATGATGGAGATGTGTATCAAGCTGACACATGTCCTTTTTAAAATAAAATAAAATATTTTTAAATAAAATAATAATTTTTTCTATAATTAAAAACACATAAATGAATATAATTATTTGGTTAGTTTTAATTAAAAGAATTATAAAATATCAATAATCCTACTCTAGTTGTGTTCATTCGGTTTTTTGTTGACATTACAACCTAGAAGACATAAAAAAAATTCACTGTCACTCTCAACCATAAATAAAATATTTAGATATTAATGTGAAATAAAATAATTTTATATCAACTTTAGAAAAAAATAATTAAAAGTTAAAAAAATATATATTATATTTTCACTTTTGAGTATAGGGAAGATTATAATTCTTATACTTTTTAAAAGAATATTTCAATACAAGACTTAAGTAAGCTACTTAAATATCATACTAACTAATTATTTCGAAGGCGTTCTTTAAGGGGATGGATCACCAATGACCTTCGTCATTTGTTGAAGGCCATTCACAACTAACCATGTGTCTTCTAAGATGGCCAACCTTTCATTCCTAGCTACCCATTGTGGCAAGCCATCTCAATATGAAGAAGGCATTCAATGTAGATTTGCAACCTATATTTTCTCATTTGAATTGCTCTCAGACAACTTGCTTAGAGTCAGTCCATCCTGAGCTAGCTTAAATAGCTCACTTAAAGTCGGCATATCCTTACCCTTTAGTTAATTCTCAACTGGTTTAAATAGCTCACTTAATGCCAACTTATCCTTTTCCATTACAAATAGCTTGCTTATAGTCGGACCATTATCATCTACCTCGGTCATCTCACTTAGAGTTTTTCCATCCTTATCAGGCTGATGGAGCTCAACCTAAGGCACCCCATGCTCATCTACCTCAAACAAATCAAATCGATCTAGCCTATCCTCATCCACCCCACAAAATATTCTTAGATCAGGCACATCCTCATCCAACCCATGTGCGAGTGCAAATTCTTATGTGATTAATTCCTTAATAAATTTGAAATCATCTAATTCACTTGCACTAATGGGGAAATCCTTCATCGCCTACTATTTTGTGACAACCAATGGCTCTTGCTCAACTTCCTTCAATAAAATATCCACAATTTTTTTGTAGAAGGTCCCAAAGGTCACTTAAAAGAAAAAACAAATTCATTTGAGTTAGGAAAAAAATAGAACATACATTTATACATCAAGGACATCAATGATAAATGAGTAAAGCATGTATTTATTTTTCCTTCATTTTTCACAACTCACCTTAAGAAGTGAGACATCTAAGATGGATTTCTTCCACTTTTCTATCTTTTCCATGGTGACTCTTTGTTTGTTCTTTTGAAAGGCTTTTTGATAACATTATTTGTTAATTTAACAAAGAGCCATAAGTTCAGTATCATAGAACATTGTAGTAACCTACCTTTTGGAACCCAAAATGGAAACCAATTCATCAAAGCACCATTTCGATTCAGCACAATGCTCTGAAAAATGGCAACATGAATGTAGGTACTTTTAATGGCTACTACGATTGCAGCTGAGACATTAACTCCAAAATGAACACTTTTTTGATCGAGGAAGACTTGTAGACTACAATCATTGATTTTGGATAGATTATAAATGTCACTGACAAGGCCCTTCTTGAAATTGATTTCGCTGTGATTTATGAAGATATTGTATTGCAGTTCTCATTTTATCTCCATTATAAGTATCTCTACAAATAGAAATAAATATATAATCATATCAAAGGTGAGGGTTTGTTTCGATTGTGGGAGAGATCGATGAAGCAATGCGAAAATATTGATAAAAATGAGCAAAGGGCCAAATAATATTTAAAGAAATATACCAAAACCAATTGGATAGGGATTGATGTAGTTGGGCTATTTTTAATTTAACAATCATATACAATGTTTCAAGGGATTGAACTAATAGGAGAACATCTATGATAATAAAACACTCAAGAATTCTAAAGCCTATAGAGGAGTTGAAGCACTTACAATGAATTGTGATTGGTCTTGCTATTAAATATTCATTCAAGGAGGACAAGTTCATTTTGACAAAATTTCCATAATATTTTTTTCTTATGAATTTGTTAAGAGAATTGGACTTAAGAATATGCTCAAAGTGAAGTCACTTAATCCTGAGTGCTTTCCTAACTTAACCAATCTCTAACACATTGCCTTGACAAAGTGCAATAAATTAGACATGTTGTCAGGTTCTTTTGGTAATTTGAACAATCTCCAACAAATTGAGTTGTTTGAGTGCTAAGATTTGAAGAGGCTTTCAAATTCCTTTGGTAGCTAAACAAATTCCAACAGATTCAACTGATTACATTCCAAGCTTTCGAGAACCCACCAGATTCTTTTCGTAATTTAACTGAACTCCAACATATTCAACTATCTAATTTCCAAATTTTGAAGAGGCTTCCATAATATTTTATAATTTAACCAACCTCCTACAAATAATTTTTTCTTGGTGCCTCACTTTGGAAAGGTTTCCAAATTCCTTTTGTAAACTAGTTAAACTCCAACATCTTGATTTGGAGTCTTAGACTAATTTAACCATGTCAAGAGAAACTCTAGGAAATATAAGCACACATGACTACCTAAATCTGTTGATAGAAACTATCCATGCACAGTAAGTAAATAAATATTGTAGTTGACTATTAAAAGAAATATTAACCATATAATTATAAGAGTTTTGATGATTATAAACTGCAACTCATATACTGAAACCTCATGTGGGGAATTCATTTTCAAATTTAAAGTCAAGCTAATAGAAGAGCCTTGATGCTACAACCATACAAATTTTTAATAAGAAAATGTAAAACCGGCTACAGGACCAACCTTGAAATAAACAAAGTCACAAAACCCTTAAGAGATCTTATCGACTTGATAATTTCATTAGACCCTTAAGACCTACAAACTATGATAACAATTTTTACAACTTTGACACATAGTTATAAAATTTATAAGCACTCTTGAGTGAAGGCAAAATAACCCATAACGTGGAATAGGGGAAAACCCCAAAGAGATTAGTTGTTGCGGCCAAACAGGGTCTATTTAGGGGGAAATCAAAATCCGAAGCCAAAAACTCACTTATGAAGTAAAAAAAAAATGAGAATTTCGTAAACAAGTAGGACTGATGTGTTGTCATGCTGTAACAATTATAATACACTCCATAATCATAAATAGGAGGAAATCCTAAAACCCTGACATTAATGAAAAAAATTATTTTAGAAAACTCATTGAAGAAACGAATGAACACAAGTGGAACACCTAGCACCTGTATAAGATGTAGAACAAGAAAATAATATGGGTTGGGTGAAAAATATTACTAAAACAAAAAAGAGATCTATATACACAAAGGGTGAAAGTATTACCCTGTGGGACGAGGATTTGGATAAATGTCAAAGTAAAGATATGTGAATCTCGAGTTGGTTCGTATTCCATATCGCCTAGGCACTACAATAACCAGATTAAATCACGTTAAAGTGTTGAGGAAACACCAAACTAAGATATGAATACAGTAGAAGGAAACCATGAATTCAAACTTACCAGTGAAGAATTTCCAGGAGAAGGGTTGAAACCCTTAGCGAAACAAGTTGCATAGGCACCCATCCGAGGAGAATAATGATGGTTTTGGTAGGGAGCCAGAGGTAGGACAGTTACCATCAACCACCTCACTGATCAAGCTACACCATCTGATAGAAATACTAACATTGGACAGTGGTGATCAAGACAAGTATCAAGTGCACTTAATTCCAAATTAAGGGAACCATATGAGGGTCTGTATCTAGATAATTCACTAAGCATTGTATGTTAACCATAAAATTAAATATTGTATAAATATTTAATCCATCATAAGACCATCGAGACCCAAATATTTAAGGAGTGATGTTCTATTTTTAGGTGGAAAAAAAAATTAACGCTACAATACTTTATACATGACCCTATTAAAACACAACACAATCAATAACAAGTTGAAAACCTTGTAAGCATATATGTTGAACCTATTCTCAAAATACCTTGGAAATCATTGAAATATATTAAATGGAAGCTGCCTAGGGATGCATGTAAATATCTCAAGGTGAATTTAATGGAATTTTTTTTATGAATGTTACAAGTCGTATCAAAGCCATGTTGCAATACTATGGCCTATTTGGGAAATTGATTAACAAATATATATATATATATATATATATATATATATATATATATATATATATATATATATATATATACATATATATCTGTGTGTGTGTGTTGTGATCACAAAGGAAGCATGATGAGGAGAGGACCTGGAAGTACACAAATGCTAAGGCCTTCTATAGAATCTAGTTCCATACACATTTTTGGAGTTAATCCATAGATGTGGGTTCAACTAGAAGGAGGCCACCAAAACCCCACTGCCATGCTGTTGGAAATTATTTAGTAGTTAAGGACAGAGCTGACTAGTCTGCAATCGGACAATGAGAGATTAATGCGAGATCAAGATTGGATACCAAAAAGTATTTATGATTTCAAGAATCATAGAAATTATATACCTATTTCTGGCAATGAAGATAGGGAAGAGGAGTAGAGGTAAATAGGTGAAAATGTGCCTAAAGGAAGTCACACTCAGTGATTGGAAGGGGATAAGGGTGGAAATGAGGAAGAATATGATAATGTGTCAGACCATCAGAAAAATAAGAAACAAAAGACAGAGATAAAAGGGGAGTTCAAGAAGATTAAATCCCCAACTTTTGACGGGGAAGTGGAAGAAGTTGTTGAGGCATGGTTGATTAACATTAATAAATACTTCAAAATTTATGAATATGATGATAATGTGAAGGAAATAACCATCTACCAGCTGCAAGGGAAGGGTACGTTGTGGTGGAAAGAGGTCAAGTTTGTTCATGCTATTAATGTGCAGGGGGTGACATGGGGAGATTTTCATAAACACTTTAAAGAAAAGTACTTGAGTCATAAATTTTATGACGATAAGGTGAAGGAATTCCATGATCTCTGGTTAGGACAACTCTCTATGGATGAATTTGTGACAAAATTCACATCCCTATTGAGACATGTCCCTTATGTATGGGAGCAGAAAGACAAGCTATAGCGCTTTATGATCAACCTGCCAACATTCATGAAAGAGCATTTCGATATTAGCAATCCTAAAACCATGGACGAAGTCACTACATAGACACAAATATGTTATCAATAGATGAAACAGAAGGGGGAAGACAACAAGAGTTGGGTTAGTAAAAAAGGGTAGAAAATCTTCGAGAACAGTAGAAATATTAATAGTGGAAATGTCCAAAATTTACATAAGAACCGACACAGTCAACCTTATGGCAAGAATCGGTAGAAATTAGGTCACAAAATGAATCAACACAAGTGGAGGTATCTAGTAAACTAGAGGCCAACCAATCACAAAGACCTCCATTATAGTGTTGGGGTTGTAGGGAGCCTCATTATTACAAAAACTCCTCCCATCATACCATAATGGAGTAGGATGCCAACATTAAGGAGGCTTCTATAGTTGGTGAGGTGGAAAGAAACATACCTAAGATTAATGTTTCCTTGGATGATCATCGAGCCAAATATCAACCTACTATGATTGAATTCAAATGTAATATGCATAACTGTGCTGTGTCAATTTTAATAGACCCAGGAGATAGCTTAAGTTATGTCAGTCTTAGAATTGTGGAAATGTGCCATCTGCAAACTTTTAAATTTAAAAATCCCTGGTTGGTACAACTAGCCATTGGGGCAAAAATAAAGGTGACAGTCAAAATAGATGACTTCCCTCTTGAAGCAGCTTTCCAGTTAATTAGTGTGAAATTGTGTTACCTTTAGTGTCGTATAATGTTATAATTAGGATGGACTGGTTGGAAAGACATTGGTTGTTAGTAAACTGCTAGGAGGAAACTATCAGTTACGTTACTAAGGAGGGGGCCAGGAAAGAAATTGAAGGGGTAAGAAGACCTATAAAACTGCGACCAATTACTGCATCCTAGTTAGGCAAGTGTATTAGGAAGGGATGTCAAATCTATGCAGTTCATGTCAGTTTTACTAATTCAAAATATATGTCACCCTCCTTCGGAAGTCTACCAATTATTCAGGACTTTGTTGATGTGTTCCGAGAAGAAATTTCGAGGCTACCCCCCAAGTGGGATATCGATTTTACCATAGAATAAATTCGGGGGCTACACCTTTGTCAAAAAATCCTTATCAAATGAGTATTCCTAAATTAAATGAGCTAAATATGCAGCTGCAAGAATTATTGGACAAAGGATATATTCACCTAAGCATGTCCTTGTGGGGGGCACCTGTCTGGGTTTTCAGGAAGAAAGATGGTACTATGATACTATGCATTGACTACAAACAACTTAATAAGTTGACTATTAAGAATAAATATTCTTTGCCAAGAATCGATGACTTATTTGATCAATTCAAGGGGTTACAATGTTCTCTAAGATAGATTTGTGATCTAGATACCATCAGATAAGTGCAGGAGAGGAAGATATTCCTAAAACATCTTTCCGGATCTGTTATGGCCATTATGAGTTTGTGGTTTTTCCCTTTGACCTTACCAATGCCCTAATAACATTCACGAGTCTTATGAACAATGTGTGTCATCCCTACCTTGATAGCTTTTTCCTAATTTTTTTGATGACATGCTTATATACTCAAAGAATTTGGAGGAATATAAGAATCATTTGCAAATATTTTTGAAAACATTACATGAACATCAATTGTATGCTAAGTACAATAAGTGTGATTTTTACAAGGATCGAATACAATATTTAGGACACATAATTTCCACAAAAGAGATAGTTGTTGATTCGGAGAAGATTAAAACTATTATGGAAAGGCATGCCCCTACTAATGTTGTCGACATCTAATATTTCATGGGTTTTGCAAGGTATTACCACCGATTTAGTAAAGTATTCTCTAGAATAATTTATCCTATAACTTCTTTATAGAAGGAAGGAAAAGCCTTCAAATGGACCATTGAATGTCAACGTAGTTTTGAACTATTGAAACAATTACTAACTATAACACTGATGTTAAAAATTGCAAACCCTGAAAAGGAATTCGTCATCTACACTGATGCATGATAGGAAGGAGTGGGATGCGTATTGATGCAAGAAGACAACGTAATTGCATATGAATCCTAGAAAATAAAAGAGCATGAGCAAAGATATTCTACTTATGATTTGGATTCGATTGCAGTAGTGCACACTCTAAAAGTATGGTAGCACTATCTTTTGGGTAAAACGTTTGTGTTAATGACCAGCCATAACAACCTAACCATTTTTTTTAAATAACCTAGTCTTAATGCATGACAAGCTAGGTGGACATCCTTTTAAGTCAATTCTATTTTGACATTAAGCATTTGAAAGGAAAATAAAATCACGTAGAATATGTGTTAAGTAGAAAATCACATCACATATAGGAAATTTCATATAGTTAAATAAATTTAATTTTTCTGATTTGAATAAAGAGGTTGTGACTAAGGATCTGAAATATTTATTTTTGTGGCAGGAAACTAAATAGGTAAATAATTCTCAACAAAAAACTGATTGTGGCATAAATAAAGAAAATTTGTTGAATTTTAAGGAAATAATATATGTTCCCAATCAGATAACTATCAGATAGTTAATATTAGATGAATTTCACAAGAGACCTTATGCTACCCATCTTGGATATCAAAAGATATTTACTACTATTAAGAAAAATATTTCTGGCCCAGTATGAGAGAATATATCACTGAATATTTGACCAAATGCTTGGAATATCAGTAGGTTAAGGCGAAACATTAGCACCTAGCTAGATTGATCCACTCACTACCCATCCCAAAGTGGAAATGGGAGGTAATTACTCTTGATTTTATTATAGGCTTGCCTAAAACTAAGAAATAGAATGATTCAATAATCGTGGTAGTAGATAAGTTGAGTAAGGTAGCTCATTTCATCCATGTTCAATCTACATACAAAACCATGCAAATTTCGAATATATTTATGTGAGATATCTTTAGACTTCATAGGATGCCAAAAGTTATGCTCTCTGACAAAGATGTGAAATTCACATCAGCATTATGGAAAATTCTCTTTACATGTTTGGGGGCTCGACAGGGAAAATTTTAAGAACTCCCCCTAAATTTACATGTATAATAAATGGGCGAATCTCCATGGTATATAGGAAAAATGGAAGGCGATTTTATCAATAATATGATATGTATATATAATTTTTTGGTGAATCTCTCACCAGGTATGGCGAATATTTTACTCAATTATAAAATCTTGTGTTTATTGAATATAGAAATGAAATCATTTCATTTCTTTAAAATATCTTTTAAAATCAAAATTACCAAAATTACATATCGATAACCTAGTGGGTGTAGGATAAAATTCACCCTTGATATTCACAAAAAGCATGAGAAAAAACCTAATACTATATATAAAACCAAGAAAAATTCAAATTCATTACTTCTAGGGACCTCGTAACCACCCTGCCAATACACAAGTATGTTCGTGTTTGCAATTAGAAAAATTACCAAAATTACAATATGTTTACTCCAGCATATGTTGGAAATTTATAGAAGGATGACTAGTGCAATCAATCAATTCCTTTTAGCCCTGGATTTGTTTCAGTTTAAAATAGAAGTATACAAATATACTTGTCCAATGTCTATGCTTTAACCATTCACCTTAAAATGTTTTTACAATATAATTTCCTAAGTCTATTTAATATATTCATTATCATAAAAACCAACCTATATCCATCTTAACTCCACATCTACCACTCTTAGGGGGATGAAATCTATTTATCCCTCTGAGGACTTGGTAGACCCAGAATTAAGATGGATCTAAGACGATAGAATTTCCCCTTTAAATAGTCCACGCTCACATGAATACCATGGTATTACCATGGGTCAATACCATGGGTTATCATAAACCTAGAGCTTAAAAATTACTATTAGTAATTTATAAAAATTAATAAAATTAATAGTTGATTTTTATTTTAACCAAACTAAAATGTTTAACATACATTAAATTACAACATCCATTTTTACTCTTGATCGGATCAAATATTTTTTCACTCTATGCTAGTTTGCATATCACGATATTTGATACCTCGCGGGGGTTAGTAGATCCAGAGTAAAGATGGATCTATGCTGGTTTAATTCCCCCATTTAAATAGGCTACATTCCAGGTGAATACCATGGGTCAATACCATGCACCATTTTGGTGAATACCATGTGCCATTTTTATTTTTATTAATACTAATATTAGTGTTAATAATGTTTTTTGCATGGTATTAATAACAATCTAGTCCATGGTATTTGTCCCATGCTATTTTGCCCATAGGTTTCACCTAAATATAACGCATTTTTTGAGTGTTCGTAAATATAACGTGACTTATGGAGTAAATATAAAAAAAATGTTTTATTTGTTTACCACACCTCTCGTTTATTTATATTTTTATTAATTTACCATACCTCTTTTACAAATATGGTATTTGGCCCATAGGATTTACTTAAATAAAACCTCTTTCTTGAGCCTTCATAAATAGAACAAGGGTTATGGACTAAATATAAAAAGAGGTTTTATTTGTTTACCATGCGTCTAGTTTATTTATATTTTTATTTATTTACCATACCTTTTGAGTAAGTATAAAAAGACATTTTATTTATTTACCATACCTCCACTTTACTTATATTTTTATTTGTTTACACCCTTGCATGTATATAAGGTGACTTATGGAGTAAATATAAAAAATGTTTTATTTATTTACCATACCTCTCATTTATTTATATTTTTATTAATTTACCATACCTCTTTTATAAATATGGTATTTTGGCCTTTGGCCCATAGGATTCACTTAAATAGAACCTATTCTTGAAAATGGGCGAATGGATTCACTTAAATAAAACCTATTCCTGAAAATGGGGGAATGGAAGGTTGTAACTCCTAATTTCAAGGGCTAAATTTACCTTTTTTACCCTCTCCCTTAAAATAAGGTCGGCTATTTGAGGTGATTTGTAAAAATGTACTATGATACAAAATATTTGCCCACTAAAAATTTAAAACCCCTTAATTTCGCCAAAGGGCGAACATTCGCCCCTAAAATCTTCTATGGGGCTCAGGTTCAATTTAGCACTACCTATCATCTGCAGACTCATGAGTATATGGAGAAACTAAACCAAGTGTTAGAGGATATGTTGATAATGTATGTAATGCAAAAACCTAGTAAATGGGAAGAGTACCTATATTTAGTGGAATTCACATACAATTACAATTATCATGAATCATTGTAGATGAGCCCTTTAGAAGTCTTATACAGAAGGAGATGTAGAACACCTATTAATTGGAATAGTCGAGAAGACAAGTTATTTCTAGGGCTGATATGTCAGCAGAAATGGAGCTCATTGTGAAAAAGGTCTGATAGAATTTAAAGGTTTCCCAAGAATGGTAGAAAGATTACGAAGATAAGAAAAGGAATTATAAGGAGTTTCATGTAGGAGATCATGTATATGTTTTATTGAAACCGAAGAAAAACACCTTGCAGTGGAAAGGATGTGCAAAATCAGCCCCTCGTAATTGTGGACCCTTTCAAATTTTAGAAAGAGTTGGACCTATTGCATACCAACTTGCATTACCCAATTATATGAGAGTCCATAATGTGTTTCATATATCTTTATTAAATAAATATATATATGAATCTAGATATATTATTAACGGGAAGGAGGTGCATGTAAATTTTTTAATAAATAGCCTTTCCTTGATATTTGGCGACGCTTATTTTTCTTGTAAGCTAATGACTTTTTGTGATGTTGAATATGTAGAACCAAATGGAGAGTTCATGGTAGAGCCTCTACGTATTCTCGGTCAAGAGAAACAATGTTACGGAGGCAAGCTATCACCCAGGTTAAAGTGGAGTGGAATCAATTTAGCTCGTAAGAGGCCATTTGGGAAGATGGAAGCTTGATGGGAGAATCATACCCTGACTTATTCCAAGGGCACAATTAAACACCAGGGACAGTGTTTTGCCCAATGGGGGACAAATATAACACCCCTGAGCATGTAAATAGTTGTCATTTACTTTTTACTATGCAAGACTCGGTAATTTATATTTGGTAAAGGTTCATAAAAGAACTTGGATTATAAAAGTTAATAATTATTTTTCTTTTCTTTTAAGAAGTTATGCGAAGTTAGAGAAATCACAAGAAAGAATTCAAGAAATAATAAATCTTAAGTTTCTAGGCAGTTCGAGATTTACTTCCTTCCCTATAGAGATTGAAAAGAAATCATCTTAGTTGGGAAAGGCCATGAGTGGTGCTCAAGAAGGAAGTAAGAGAAAAGAAGGAAAAAAAAAATACTGTGACATGACATTGCCAAGTGAGCAGGATATTGCTGAATGGTGCTCTTGAACTAGTCCCAACTAGTGGAGACCCTTGGATGAAATTATGGCCTAGACTAGAGGTCTTGAGGTCTCAGAATAACCATTGTCTTAATTTCTCTAGAAACTCAAAGAGGCTCCAAGGGAGATTTGGATGTAATTCCAGTCTTATAGGTTGGGTGGTAAAGGAGTCTCTTCCTGGTTTATTTCTCTGGCAGAGCTAACTAAGATAAATAATTACCTTATTTCCATTTCTGGAAAACTAGTTTAAAATATGGAGTGTATCAATTTTTGTTTATTCTTCTTGAATACGTAAAAGGGCTTCTCTTAAATTGAATCTTGTGAAATATAAGTAGTTCAAGATGTATATATATTATGGAAATTTAGTTTAAACATAATATGGTAAAAGAAGAATGTTGATATACCTCACATGCATCTCACTCTAATAAGGGTACATGTGTAATTTAATTATCTACATTGTAGAATAGTGTTAAAGTATTCTCTCTGTGTTGATGCGAAAGAATTGGTGGAACTAAATGCAAATGTAATTTTTAGGATGAAAGATTGGATTTCGTCGTTGGTCAAATTATAACTCTCACTTGCATGTGATAATATATATATATATATATATATATATATATAGATATAGATATACACACGGATATGTTTGTGTGTGTGTGTATATATATATATATATATATATATATAATGTGAACTAGTAACTTGGAAAGGAAGTTGAAGTTGCAAGATATTCTAAAATTAATTGAAAGTGGAAGTTATAGGAATATTTGTAGTGGAATGGAAATTGGTTAGTCCTAAAGACCAAATCAGGGATTCAATCATGGGACAATCCTTGCTCTTATGTTAGAAACCTAAAACTAAGATAAAGAACACATTCCGATGGGTAAAAATTCCTCAAAGACGACATAGAAAATAAATGTCGGAATGGAATTTGATATCACAATGATTTCTCTATTAGAGTCTAAGTAAATAACCATACAAAATAGAGCTACATAAACAATTGTGGTAAAGAGACCGTGTAAAGTCTATGAAAATATAGAAACTATGGTCACGCTCTGAGGGTAGCGCACAACTAAACAATTAGTTCGACATTAACCAATAAAAGCACTGATAGAAACTAACCACGCACAATAAGTAAATAAATATTGTAGCTAACTATTAAAAGAATGATTAACCACCTAATTACAAGGGTTCGATAATTATAAAATGTAAATCATATACTGAAACCCCAACTGGGGAATTCCTTTTCAAATTTAAATTCAAGCCGAGAGAAGAGTCTGGATGCTACAACCATACAAATTTTCAATAAGGAAATGTAAAACCTGACTACAGGACCAAGCTTGAAATAAATAATGTCACAAAATCCTTAAGACAACTTGTCGTATTGATAAATTCATTAGACACTTAAGACCTACAGACTATGATAACAATATTTAAAACTTGATAAAAAGTGAAGGCGAAAGAAACTAGAACCTAGAACAAGGAAAAACCTCAAGGAGATTAGTTGTTGCAGCCAAGTAGGGTCTGTTAAGGGGAAAATCAAAAGGCGGAGCCAAAAACTCACCTATGGAGTAAAAACAAAAAAAAGATGAGAATTGCACAGATGAGTAGGACCGATGGCTGTCATGCCATAACAATTATAATACACTCCATAATCACAAACCCACGTATGAGGAAAACCTAAAACCCTGACATCAATGATTTTTTTTCCTTAAAAGACGCATTGAGGCAACAATTGAATATGGGAGGAACACCTGACACCTATATAAGATGTAGAACAAGAAAATCATAAGGGTTGGGTGCAGAATATTACTAAAAGGAAGAAAGAGATACATACACAAAATGGAAAAGTATTACTTGGTGGGACGAGGATTTGGCTAAATGTCGGAGTAAGGATATGTGAATATCGAGTTGGTTTATACTCCATACTGCCTAGGCACCACGATAACCATAGTAACTCCTGTTAGAGCGCTAAGAAAAAACCAAACTAAGATATGAATACAGTCAAAGGAAACCATGAATTCAAACTTACCGGTAAAGAATTGTCAGGAGAAGACTCGAAACCCTTGGTGCAACAGGTTGCAGAGCTGGTGATTGGATGAGAAAAATGACAGTGTCGGTAGGGAGCCGGAGGTAGGAAGGTTACCATCAAACCACCTCACTAATTAAGCTTCACTATCCGATAGAAACCCTAATGATAGATGGTGGTGATCAAGACAAGTGTCGAATGTAATTAATTCTGAATTAAAGGGGCAGTATGAGGGCCAAACTCTAGATAATTCACCCAACATTGTAGGTTAGCCATCGAGTTAAATATCATATAAAGCTTTAATGCATCATAAGACCATCGATACCCAAATCTTTAAGGAGTGATGTTTTATGTTTAGGTGGATTTTTTTTAATGTTGAAGTATTTTATACATGACAGTGTTAAAACACAACACAATCAATAACAAGTTAGAAACCTTGTAAGCATGTACAATGAACCTCTTATCAAAATAACTTGGAAAGCATTAAAATATATTAAATGGAATATGTCTAGGGATGTGTGTAAATATCTCAAGGTGGCGTTAATGGAATTTTATTTTTTGATGAGTGTTACACATACTTTGAAACCTTTCAAGACAATCATACTTGGAAACCTTGGCCAAGTCAAGGCCGAAACCCTAATTATTACAATTTATGCAGTTGTAGACAATAAGGAGCCCAAGGAATGTCTCAGGAAAACCTATAAAGAAATTATTATAGTGAGTACCTGTGGCCATGGGAAATAATAAGCAATTAGGTGGAAAACCTACTCGATTTGTTCCAGAGTAAAACCCTGAATTGCGGCTGGAGGCTAACTTGCATATGCATGCATAAATCCCTTGGTCCGCCTTCCAAACAAAGTAATTAAACCCTTAAAATTATGTATGAAAGGTAAACCCTCACAATTGACATTAACCTTCAAAAAAATATGTGAAAAGTCTATGTGGACGAATTATCTGGAGAAAAAAAATCTCAATTAATAATCATAAAAAATCTAAAAGGATGCTTTCTCGAGAAGAATAAAGATAGGTTTAAAATATGGACATAATTTATCCAAGAGAATTACTGGTACATAAGCCCTGCGAAAGATATGTCAACGATGAGAGAATTTTTCATATAGTAGCCACTTCGAACCTCCTTGTCGTTTTATTAGAAAATGAAGAATGGTGACACTCTCAGTTATAACTAGCACAACCACACTAAAAATATTAATGTGGTTGATATATCCGAAGACTTCATTTGTATCTACCATTGATAAATATGTAACAATAGAAATAATAATACAAAAAAACCTATTGCAATAAAAATATTATTATTATCATTATAATTAATAATAATTATTTCTATATAATAATTATTTATTTATAATAAGTATTATTTAATATTAAATGTTATTTATTATTATTTAATTTTAAATTATGTAATATAAATATGAACCCTACAAATATGATCCCTTAGATTAATAAAACCTAGGGATTGATATTATAAACCCAAGGGATTGATAATAAAACCCAAGGGAATAATATTAACCTGAGGGATAATAAACCCAAGGGATTAATAATAAAAACCCTAGGGTTTATATTCCCTTGGTATATTAGTCTAAGGATTCATTTCGTAGGGTATAATATTATTCATAGGTTTATAATATTAATCATCTAGATTCAATTTAATTCATAATTATCCAAGGGTTTATATACCTTGGAATTATAATATGAGTCCATTGGGTTTATAATACCTTGGGGTTTTATTTTAACCCTTGTGTTTATAATATCAATGCCTTGGGTTTATTAATGTAAGGGTTCACATTCCTAGTGTTTAATACTAAAACCCTGAGGGATTATAAACCCAAGAAAATAATATTAACCAAAAGGATTAATACTAAAAACCCAAGGAATTATAAATAAAGGGAATAATATTAAACCCTAGGGATTAATATTATAAAGCCAAGATATATAAACCCTAAGATAAATATTTCAAACTCTAAAATAAACATTGTTGAGAATGATTTATTTTCATTTTGAGGAATTCCTTGTTATAATGCGATGTTGGACCATGGTTTTCCATGGTAAACCATCTTTATTCTAGGATTTATAATATCTATATTACGGTTTATATACCTTGGGTTTATAATATTAAGTCCTTGGAATTAATATAATTCCTTTGGATTTATAATCCCTTAGGTTTAATACTAAAAACCTAAGGAATTATAAACCCTAGGGAATAATATGAAACCTTAGGGATTAATATGAATTACAAGCCCTATGAATAATATTATACCCTCGAAATACGAACCCTTAGATTAATAAACCCAAGGAACTGATATTATAAACCCAAGGGGTTAATATTAAAACCCCAAGGGTATAATATTAATCCAAGGGATAATAAACCCAAGAGATTAATATTAAAAACCTTTGGCTTATATTCCGTTGGGCTTTTAGTATTAATACCTTGGGTTTCTAATATCAATCCCTTGAATATATAATAATGTTTCCTTAAGTTTATAAACCCTATGAATAATATTATATTGAAGGAAATAATAAACCTAAGGAATTAATAGTAAAACCTTAAGTAATTATGAACCCAAGGGAATAATATTAAACCTAAGAGACTAATATTATAAACCCAAGGTATATAAACCCTAAAATAAACATTATAAACTCTGAAATAAAAATGGTTGACCATAGTTGATTTTCATATTGATACATCCTTGTCACAATATGATGTTGGATCATGATTGACCATGGTTAACCGTGGAAGATTTTCATATCAAGACAATCTTTGTCACAATGCGACATTCAACCATGGTTGACTATGTATATGACCATGTTTGATTTTATAAAACATGGTTGACCAAGGTTCACCATCATTGACCATCGTTGACCATGCTTATCATATTGAGATAGTCTTTGTCATAATGTGATGTTCGACTATGGTTGAAACAATGATTGATTTTCATATTGAGACAATATTTGTCAAAATGCGACATTGAACCATGGTTGACAATGATTAAACATGGTTGGCCAGGATTAATTTTATAAAACATGGTTGACCATGGTTCAATATTATTAGACCCAAGTGATTAATATTATAAACCAAAGGTATATAAACCCTAAGAAAAATATTATAAACACTAAAATAAACATGGTCGACCATGGTTCATTTTCATATTGAGACAATATTTATTACAAAGTGACATTGGACTATGGTTGAGCATTCTTGACCATGATTTCTTTTCAAATTGAGAGAATCTTTGTCACAATGCGACATTGGACCATGGTTGACCATGATTAAGACAATCTTCATCACAATGCGACATTGGACCATATTTGACCATGATTTTCATATCAAAACAATATTTGTTCCAATGCGACATTGGACCGTGGTCGACCATGGTTGAGTTTCATATTGAGACAATCATTGTCACAATATGACATTCAAGCATGGTTGACCATGGTTAGCTATGATTGACCATGGTTAACCATGATTAATATTATAAACCCAAGGGAGTAAAAAACCCCAGGGATTGATATTATAAATCTAAGGGAATAATAAACCCAAGGGATTTATATTATAAACCCAAGGGAATAATATTATAAACTCAAGGTATATAAACCCTAAGATAAATAATATAAACACTAAAATAAATATGGTTGGTCGTGATTGATTTTCATATTTAGACAAACCTTGTCACAATGCAACTTTGGACCATTGTTCATTTTCATAGTTAATTTTCATATTAAACCCAAGGGAATAATAAATATGGTTGACCATAGTTGATCATGGTTCATTTTCATATTGAGATTTTCATTGTCACAATGCGACATTCAACCATGGTTGTCTATGAATGATCATGGTTGACCATGGTTGGCTATGAATGACCATGGCTAACCGTGATTGATATTATAAACCCTAGGAAATAGTAAACCCAAGGGAGAGATATTATAAACCTAAGGATTAATACTAAAACCCGAAGGGTTTATGAAACCAAGGGAATACTATTAAACTCAAGGGACTAATATTATAAACCCAAGGCATATAAACCCTAAGATAAATATTGTGAACACTAAAACAAATACGGTTAACCATGGTTGATTTTCATATTGAGACAATCCTTGTCACAATGCGACGTTGGACCATGGTTGACCATTCTTAACCATGGTTGATTTTCATATCAACACAATTTTTGTAACAATGTGAAGTTCAACCATGGTTGACCATGATTGACTATGGATGATCATGTTTGATTTTTATAAAACATGGTTAACCATGGTTAACCGCGGTTGAGCATGGTTGATGATGATTATCATATTGAGACAATCTTTGTCATCATGTGATGTTGGACCATGGTTGAGACAATGATTGATTTTCATATCGAGCCAATCTTTGTCACAATGCAATGTTGGGCCATAGATGACCATGAATAACCATGGTTGACCATGGTTGAATAATATTTACCCAAAGGACTAATATTATAAATCCAAGGTATATAATCCCTAAGATACATATTATAAACACTAAAATAAACATTGTTGATCATGGTTGAATTTCATATTGAGACAATCCTTGTCTCAATGTGACGTTCGGCCATGGTTGACCATCATTGGTGTTCAAATCGATAGAATATTTGTCACAATGTGACATTGGAACGTCGTTGACCATGGTTGATTCTCATATTCAGATAATATACGTCACAATGTGGCATTGGACTATGCTTGACCATGATTGATTTTCATATCGAGACAATCTTTGTCCTAATGCGATGTTGGCCCATGTTTAATTTTCATATTGAGACAGTCATTGTCACAATGCGACATTTGACCATGGTTGATATTCATATTGGGACAATCATTATCGTAATGCAACATTCAACCATGGTTGACCATGGTTGGCTATGATTGATGATGGTTGAACATGATTGATATTATAAACTCAAGGGAATAATAAACTTAAGGGATTGATATTATAAACCCAAGTGAATAATATTAAACCCAAGGGACTAATATTATAAACCCAAGGTATATAAACCCTAAGATAAATATTATAAACACCAAAATAAACATGGTTGACCATGGTTGATTTTCATGTTGAGGCAATCCTTGTCACAATGCGATGTTGGAATATGGTTGACCATGGTTGATTTTCATATTGAAGCAATCCTTGTCACAGTGCAACATTGGACCATGGTTGGCCATGCTTAACCATGGTTGATTTTCATATCAACATAATCTTTATGACAATATGACGTTCAACCATGGCTGACCATGATTGACCATGGATGACTATGTTTGATTTTATAAAACATTGTGGACCATGGTTGACCAAGGTTGACCATGATTGACCATGGTTGACCAAGATTGACCATGGTTGAGCAAGGTTGACGATGATTAAACATTGCAATAACTATTATCGGGTTGATTAATATTATAAACCAATGGATTAATATTAAACATTATGATTAATATTAACCATGGTTGGGGATGGTTGACCATGATTGACCATGGTTGGTTTTCATATTCACCATGATTGACCATGATTAACCATGAGTGACCATGGTGGATTTTGATATTGAGAGAATCTTTGTCATAATGCAACGTTGGACCATGGCTCACCATGATTGAACATGGTTGACCATGGTTGACCATTATTAATCATCGTTGACGATGGTTGAACATGGTTGATTTTCATATTGAGACAATCTTTCTCACAATGTGACATTGGACCATGGTTGACCATGATTATAAACCCAATGGATTTATATTAAACCTTAGGATTAATATTATAAATCCTTTGAATAATATTAAACCCTAGGAATATGAACCCTTAGATTAATAAACTCAAGGGATTGATATTATAAACCCAAGGGATTAATACTAAAAACCCAAGGGTTTATAAATCCAAGGAAATAATATTAAACCCAAGGGATTATTATTATAAACCTTAGGATTTTAAAGCTTAGGATTAATAATAAACCCTACAATTAATATTGTCATCCCTAGCCATCTACTATAAGCCTCCATGGTCAACCATGACCATCCACTATGGTTCACTATAGGTCACTTATAAGTAGAACATGATTCCCGAGGTAAGTATGGTTCACCATGGTAGTCATGTTTAGTATTGTTGACGTTGATGCTCTTCTTGACAATAGTTGACCATGACAACAAAATTCAACCATAGTTAAGATCTGTTAATGTATAAATATTATACACCTTGTTAGAGTCAACCAAATTTACCCCTTAGGGTTTATTAATATTTTAGGTTAATAATATTAATCCGTTTGGTTTATAATATTAATCCCCTGACATTGAGATATTAATAATCCTCTAGGTTTATTAATTCCTTTGGTTTATAATATTAATCCTTAGTTTTTTAATATTAATCCATTGTATTTATTAATTCCTGAGGTATATAATATTAATCTTATAAATTCAAGGATTAATATTAAAACCCAAGACTAATACAAGAAGTATAATATCCAGCGTTGGTGCTTAATACCTGTTTCTTATGTAAAAAGTAATTTATCGTTGATTTAGATTAATTTAAATGTCTAGAGTTAAAAACCTTCCATACCATGTAATTGATAGCTAATTTAGATTAGTTTAAATGTTTATCGAGTTAAAAACCTCTTAAACCATGTATATATAAAGTATGCTAGATAGTAACCATAAACCCCAATTTAAAACAGCCTTACATATAATATCATATTTATGTCTCTTAAAATTAAATTATTATTATGTAAAAAATTGTATTAAAAATTAAAAATATATAAATTTTGAAATGCAACATCAATATTTTTTTGTATAAAAAACATTAAAAATAAATAAATTAAACATTGTTTAAATAAATAAATTATATAATTTATAGTTTATGCAAATAAATTAATTTAAATGAATATTGTAACTAAAAATACATGGTTATTTATTTTATATTAAATTCATTATCCAATTGTCAATTAAAAAATTATAAACTATCAAACTAAAAATAATATAATATAATATGAATGACTATATTTATTGTCTTGCACATTTTTATTAGTAAAATATATAGTAAAAATAAATATTTAAAAAGTGAGATGCAAAAATAAATTATTAAACATAAATATTTAGATTTGATAGGTGTACTCTTTATTAAATATTATGAAACTTGGTTAAATACAAGATTTTTTTCATATATATATATATAATTTTTTTGTTTTGACAATTCAATTTTAAACACCATGAAATTAGTCATTTCATATAAATGAACCAATCAGAAAATGGAAATTCAAATTCAAAAGATTTCAAAATTTATTTTTGATTTTCAAAATATTTAATTTTTCCAAAACTTTAATGAACATTATAGAATCTATCTAGAAATTTAAAAACTAATTGAAAATTAAGCCTTTTTTACTAAAATAAAAAACAATATATCATCAAGTATAATAAGCCATAAAATTATTATTTTTAATCCAAAGATAAAATCAAAAGATTAACAAGGCCACATAGCTAGCGTTCCTCACCATTTAGTTTAATAAAATATTTTAATGTCATGATGTGTTGTATGTACTCCAAACAAAAATAAAATTGTAAAATGAATTATATGAATATTTGTTTAACCTTTTTTTAATTAATTTTTTTAATATAATTAAAATTATTTTTGGTAGATAAAAGTATATATATATATATATATATATATATATATATATATATATATAATTGACATTGAAGAAAATGAAATAAATATTGAATGATGTTTTTTTTTTAATATATATAATGCTCATATTATAGTACACATGTCATGTCATTAGAGTATATATTGATATAATGAGAATTGTACAAATTGTACACATGTTTTTTTCAAACTTATATTTTTCGATTATTTTTTCTTTATTTTTTTTAATTAAAAAATAAAACCCATAAAAATTTTCTATTCAATACTTTACAACAATGAAAAAATTTAATTTTTGAATTTAATTACAAACCATTTGTGTTTATAGTACATTGTAATTAATATATAATGTTATTTTTAATTTATTAATATTTATTGTACATAGTAATTAGTAACATAATATACATAGTAATTAATAATAAAGTACACAAAATTCAATTCTCATCATCATTACACAATAAGAGGGGAGACATTTCAACCAATCATATTTGAGATAAATAAAAATAAAATTTATTTAAAAATAAGAAATTTAATTTCATAATGTTAAACTTTGAATAAATTTTAAATATTTTTAATAAAAAAAAAACTAATAGCAAGTCAATGAAACACTGGAGAATATAATAATAATAATAATAAATTTATAATCAAAAAATTTATAATAAAAAATATATAATAAAATTTCCAATAAAAATTAAAATTTCTCACATATATGTGAAAATCTAAAATCTCAAACTTTCCATAAAAGGAAGATTCATGAAATATAAATAGTAGTTTCAAAAGTATATAAAATAAAAATTAAAAAATCAAAGTAAATCAAAATATTAATAATAGAAAATATATAATAAAATTAGTAAATAATAAAATATTTAAAAAATATATAATAAAATTCCAAATATAAAAAATTAAATATAAAATTTCTAATTTCGCAATTGATGGAATATAAAAAATAATTTTAAAGATAAATAAAATAAAATAAATTATTTTTTATTTTAATACAATAATAATAAAAATAAAAAATATTATAATTAAATATTTAAATCAAAATAATATATAATAAAACATTTTATAAATTAAAATTTCTAACCTAGAGATTGAAACGTAAAATTTCTAATTTAATATATAAAAATAAAATAACCATTTTAAATAAAGGAAATTATTATTGAATTACAAGAGAATAATCTACGGATGAGAAGTGCAAGCTTACAAAGCTCACTATAATAATTTCCTCATTAAAATTAATCCTTAGGTAACACCCCACATTGCATGAATATTTACTTTGGTTATCAAGTTTTACTTATTATTTTAGTTTTTTACTTTGTTTGACACGAAATGTTAAAGAACTAAGGCTAGGAGGCCAGAACATATTTTGTTACTTGATTAATGAATAATTAAGAGTTAAAGTATTTTGATAAGAACTTAAAGAAACAGTTGTTAACCTCCTGAGATGGTTAAAAACATTTACTCATTTGTTTCCTCAAAAGAGGAATGGAAGGAAGGCTTAGGGGGGATCGAGAAATATATAAAAAAGGAAAAGTAGATCAGATGGCTAAAGGGAGAAAAAACAATGCTATCTAGATTTCCTTGAACTGGGTGGAATAAATCAGTGAGAAAACGTTGAGGACAGTTTGAGAGGTATGTGACTTGAGCCTTGATTGTGAGTCCTGATGCCCAAGATCCTTGAATGCAATAGACTTATTCTTCTGTCACGAGAAGGAAGAGCTCATGGGAGAGTCTGGACATAATTGCTAGACTCATCGGTGGGTGGTGAGACCTTCCTAAAAAGGGAAAGAACTTACGGATCTACCAAGCAGTGAACAAATAAGTAAACAAACTCTTTATGTAGTAATCATTAAGGAAAAGGATTCCATAGTGATTGACAGATAATTCTACGGGCTACCTGCTAATTGAACACTGTTTGTTTTATATATCTTAAGTTAGCAGCAGTAGTTGGATATCTAACCAAAGATTTATGGTTGGTATGAAAGTAGAGTGAATTTATATATGAAAGTAAAGAATAAAGGTATGTAAAATTAGGAAAATATTTGCACAGAGAAATAAAAATAAGTTTTAGATAAATATCTAAACCAATAATTGTTAATGATACATTTAAAATATTCAGTATGTTAACTAGGAATAACTAAGTGCTGAGATAGAGCAAGGTATTATTAGACACATACACAAATCTTCTGTAGGCATTACACCTTATAAAACATGTAATCTTCCTAAACATCATTCTATCATAATTCCTTTCTAACAATCGCAAATGGAGAAGCCAAAATTTATATATGGAAACTGTCAAAATATTTAAATCAATGATTGTAAAAAAAAAGCTTATTATCAACTGCAAGGGCTCGATATAATTCTCCATCGATTCCATAAAGAATCGTGAGTTCACAAAATCCATAATATATTCATCTCTTAAGCAACAGAATCAATAATATCACAATCAAGCTTGATAGAATCCAGTGAAAGAGAAGATAACAAGCTTTGATTTCAGAAGCCGAACTGAACTAGAAGAGCTCCAAGCTATGAATGCTATATATATACAAACTTCAGACCTTTTTGGGAAAGTAAATTAAAAATCAAACCCTCGACGAAGCCAAAATTACACAGGTTTATTCCATGGCACATTTTTGGAACCACTCAGTCGCCAGTTAAACAAAACACTTTTTCAATCAAAATAACAAAAGTCAGACTAAGGCCGGCTTGAAGCCTAGGCTTAAATATACATTTCCACCCAGAGAAACCCAAATATCATGCGGTAGAACGAATACAAACATAGCCACCTTATTCTCGAAGGCGTTCGAGCATGATAGACTGCCATAAAGTTTCGAAATAAAACCAACCTCGAAATCATAAGGCGACAACCCTGAGTAAGGGGGACTCATCCGAATCCAACAAAACCATAAGGAAAGGAATTTTGCCAAGTCTGAAACATGTAGATGCATGAAGAATGAGTTGAAGAAAAAATAAAAAACTCTTAACGATGAATCTATGTAGTGCTCACAGGATTCTCAAGATTACCTGAGACAAAGCAATTCTGGAATGTCGAAGACCGCCTGTACTAGAAACCCATGCATCAAATTATTAGTGGCTTGAATCAAGTGAGATGGAATAACACAACAATAGACCCTGTCATGACGAATTTTACCTCCTCGAACCCGTGGCCACCAGAATCATCCTCTTTTGGACAAGTAAGCCAGCAGTAACTCGTACTCCCTAAATAGTGAATCGGATGAGCAGAGTAGCAGTTCCATGCATTTTTGACGTGGAGTCAAAGACTGTAAGTATGTATCCATATGAGGAAAGAGAGGAACTATTACAGGATACCTGCTTGACAAAGTTTGACTCCATTCTCCATGGAAACAAGGATGAAAAACTGAAACCCTCTCTGCTTCAACAAAACCTTAGCCTGCTTGTAGAGTCGAACTTCGCAAAATCTCACAACTCAAAATGAATCCACGTGTGATAGGACACTGAGAAAGCAATTACGGCACTAAACCTAAGTGTTGAGGTCCGTTGGATCACCAAACCCAAATCCAAAGGAGCAGACTACACCAAGCTTTCCAAGTTACCAGGCCCTTCTGGTGTTGGGTCCATACCATTAAATGTAAGAATAGTAGGTGTCACGTGGGGTACCATCAATTTTATCCACCATTAAAATGATATTATAGCTTCTAAGGTAAATAAGCATGCCAAGTGGGGTTATCGATTCAAGGTATATACAAATTACATATTAAAGATTGGTCCATTAATCTCACTGTAGGGATGATACATGGTAAGACTTTAATATATATGATATATGGTAAGAATTTAGTGTTTATAAAGTTTATTTTTGAAATAATATGTATTGTTGTGTTATGTGTTACAAATGGTATCAGAGCTCAGGTTCGCACATTGAGACTTTTGGAATATATATATATATATATATATATGAGCGACTAAGTAAATGTGAATGTGAACGAAGAGATCAACAACAAAAGAGAAAAATACAGTGGAGTCCCAGACCATCGAACCAGCCACAGACAACTTATGTAGAGGCCAACCTAGACATATGGATACAACTGGGAGAAGAATCTCGACAAGCCAATGTTTCTCTATTCAAAACTATTCAATAATTAGGTGCTAAGATGACAAACTTGAGGATGAATAATGAATGACTGCAACAAGAACAAGAGAGAATCCTCAAAAGTCTATCCGACCGACAGAATCAATGGGGACCAGATCCCAGTGTTGAGGATGGGGAGAAAACTGAGATGGTCCATCATGGAGAAGATAATGTAGAGTCGGAAAAAAGAAATGGGAAAGAGAAGAGGGATGTTCTGATAATGTTTCTAACCGACGAAAAACAAAAAGACAAAAATTGGAATTACAAGGGGAATTCCAAAAGATAAAACCATCACTCTTTGAAGCGGAATCTAAAGAAGTAGCGGAAGCATGGTTAATTGACATGAATAAATAGTTTTATATTTATGACTAAATTGACAAACTTAAGGCATGACTGACAGTTTATCAATTAAGGGGTAAGGCTACCCTTTGGTTGGAGGAAATAAAAATTGTGAGAAAATTTGACAAAGAGAAAGTTACATGGAAAGAATTTCAAAAACAATTTCAAGGATAAATATTTAACTTAGCGTTATTAAGATGAAAAGGAAAA
This sequence comes from Pinus tabuliformis, assembly GCA_031772625.1. NCBI lineage: Eukaryota > Viridiplantae > Streptophyta > Pinopsida > Pinales > Pinaceae > Pinus > Pinus tabuliformis. The sequence continues at coordinate 1,367,365,365 of CM062817.1, read as the reverse complement.
GGAGTTCGATGATTTAAGGTTGGGAACCTTGACCATGGATAAATATGTGAAATGATTTACCTCCCTATTATGATATATATTGTATATGTAGGAATAAAAGACCAAGATTCAACGTTTTATTAGTAGCCTACCCTACTTTATGAAGGAAAATATGAAATTTAACTACCCAAGAACAGTGGATGATGCGGTAAGAAAATTCCATATATGTTATCGACAAATGAAACAAAAAAGTGAGGGATCTAAAGGAGGATTGGGTAGGAGGGGGAGAAATTTACCCCCAAGGAGACAGACAAAAACTACTAATGGAAGGAATGTATAGCAAAGACCCTTTAGTAAATTTCCAACAATAAATCAGTCAAAGGTTCCAGCATGTGCTGAAAATAGACAATCGGAGGGGGTTAATAAACCTATTAATGATCAATAGCCGAAACATCCCCTGCAATGTTAAGGATGTGGAGAACCCCATTACTACAAAAATTACCTACATAGGTCTAGAACATAATAGCTTTCAAACATGCAAGAAGCTTTCATGGTTGGGGAGGTGGTAAGGAGTATGCCCAAAATTAATGTTGCACTGGACGACCATCAAGGAGAGTACTGACGCACCATGATTGAGTGTGAAGGTATGATCACTAATCAACCTATCTCTATTTCGTTTGATCCCGGTGCTAGCCTAAGGTATGTTAGTCCTAAGGTTGTAGAGAAACGTTAGCTACAAATCAACAAGTTTCAAAAACCTTGGTTAGTTCAATTAGCCACAGGGGCAAAGAGAAGGGTAACTGCAAAAACAGAACGTTGTCCTATAACAATTTTAGGACAACCGATTTATGTTGATGTTAATATACTCCATTTCGGTTCATACGACACACTAATATGGATGGATTGATTGGAAGGACGTTGGTCCTTAGTTGATTGTAAGGAGAAATACATAATTTATCTCACTGAGTTGAAAAAGAGAAAGGAAATACAAGGAATCAAGAAAAATATTAAGTTGCATCCTATTACTGCTACGTAGCTGGGAAAATGCATTAGGAAGGGTTGTCATATTTATGATATCCAAGTAGGATACACAAATTCCAAGAGTAAAATGACTTCCTTGGAAAATATTCTTGTCATTCGGGATTTTGTCGATGTGTTTCCTGAATCCATTCCTGGATTACCACCTAAAAGTGATATTGATTTCAAAATTGAATTAGTGCCTAGTGCAACTCCTGTTTCCATAACTCCTCATCGCATGAGCATACCTGAGTTAAAAGAACTCAAATTGCAGCTTTAAGAACTTCTGGATAAAGGTTACATTCGCCCCAGTGTGTCCCCTTCAGGAGCCCCCGTATTGTTCGTACGGAAGGAGGACAAAACTTTGAGGCTATGCATTGATTATCGTCAGTTGAATAAATTAACTATAAACAAAAAATACCCTTTACCATGTATTGACGATTTATTTGATCAAGCGTAGGGAGCTAGTGTGTTCTCAAAAATTGATCTAAGGTTCAGCTACCACCAGATAAGGATAAAGGAAGAAGATATTTGTAAAATTGCATTTTGAACTCGTTATGGTCATTACAAGTTCGTGGTATTATTGTTCAGCCTACAAATGCCCTAGCTACTTTTATGAGTGTGATGCACAATATTTTTTAGCCATATTTAGATAAGTTTGTGTTGATTTTTATCGATGACATATTAATTTACTCCAAAAATTAGGTGGAGCATGAAAATCATTTAAGGATAGTGTTGCAGACTCTACGTGACAATCAGTTATATGCTGAGTATAACAAGTGTGACTTTTTCAGAAGACAGATACAGTATTTGGGTCACATTATATCAACAGAGGGAATAACAATGGATCCAGAAAATATTAAAACTATTATGGAATGGACCACCCTGAAGAATGTTTATGATATTAGATCATTCTTAGGCTTTGTCAGTTACTACCGTCGGTTCATTGAAGGATTTTCGAAAATCACTTTTCCTTGACCTCGTTACAGAAAAAGGAAATCACTTTCCGATGGACAGTTGAATGTCAACAAAGCTTTGAACGATTAAAACAACTACTTGCTATTGCACCCATACTAAAAGTAGCAGACCCAGAAAAATATTTCGTGGTTTGCATAGATGTAAGTAAGGAAGGTGTTGGTGGAGTATTGACGCAGGAAGGGAAAGTTATAACATATGAATCATGTAAATTGAAAAATATGACCAGCGATATCCTGCCTATGATCTTGAATTGATAATAATAGTGCATGCGCTTAAAATGTGGTGACACTACTTATTGGGAAAGAAATTTCTGTTATTAACAGATCATAGCATCCTTACAAATTTCTTTAACCAATCCAGCTTAAATGCTCAACGGGTCAGATGGATAACATTTTTGAGCAAATTCGACTTTGAAATGAAGCACCTTAAAGGGAAACAAAATCAAGTAGCCAACACATTAAGTAGAAAATTACATTGTATCTATGAAGTTCAATTCAACGAGGTACAATCAAACCTCCCTGATATAATTAAGGAAGCATCCCTTAAATACCTAGAGTATGCCTCCCTTTGGCAGCAGGAATTTGAAGCTCAAGAGAAGGGGGAACAATCTAATTATGATATAAATATAGATAAAATGCTAACCTTCAGAAACCAAATATATGTTCCTAATCAAAATTCTGTCAAACAATTGATATTGGATGAATTTCATAGGAAACCTTATGCTGCCCACCTAGGGTACCAAAAGCTACTTTCTACCATTAGGAAATGTTATTTCTAGCTGGGTTTAAGGAAATATGTCATCGAGTACCTATCCAAATGTTTGGAGTGCCAACTAGTGAAGGAAGAGCATCAACACCCCATTGGACTATTACAACCATTGCCCATTCCTGAGTGGAAATGGGAGACAATTACTCTAGATTTCATCACCAGTTTACCTCACACTAAGAAGCAACACGAATCAATTATGGTGGTGGTGGATAAGCTAAGGAAAAATTCTCATTTCATACCAGTGAAATCCACTTACAAAACTCTTGAAATTGCAGACATATTTATGAGGGAAATTTTCTGATTGCACGGAATACCCAAGGTGGTAATTTCTGACAGGGATGTAAAATTTACATCCACGTTTTGGAAAACACTCTTCTCTGGATTGGGTATCCAAATTCAATTTAGTACCGCTTACCATCCACAGACGGATGGCCAATCTGAGCGAGTGAATGAAATTTTGGAGGATATGTTAATAATGTTTGTGATGCAACAACTGCATAAATGGGAATATTACCTCCACTTAGTGGATTTTGCTTATAATAATGGATACCACGAGTTGCTGGGCATGAGCCCCTTTGAGGTGTTGTATGGAAGTGCAGGATGCCTATAAATTGGAATAGTCCTATTAATAAACTAACATTGGGTCCTGAAATGTTAGCTGAAATGGAAGAGATGGTTAAGAAGGTCCATTAGAATCTAAAAGCTGCCTAGGATAGACCAAAGGTTTATCTTGATAAAAGAAGAACATATAAGTAATTCTAGTTGGGGGATCATGTTTACTTAAGAGTAAAGCCTCTAAGAAACACTTTGCAATGGAGGGGTTGTATTAAGTTAGCACTCCGGTACTGTGGACCTTTTGAAGTCTTAGAACGGATTGGACCTGCAGCGTATAAAATTGCATTACCATGCCATATTTCGTTACACAATGTTTTCCATGTCTCCTTGTTAAAAAAATATGTGTACAACCCTCAACATATAATTCACTGGGAAAATATACAGGTAATAAGTTAATAGAATAAATAACATATAATTTGCTATTTTGAAATGTTTCTGACAAAAGATTGTAAATGTGCAGGTCGAACCAGAAGGGGAGTTTCTGGGAGAACCTCTTCGTATTCTCGATCAAAGAGAATCCACCTTGCGGAAACGTGCCATCACCCATGTTAAAGTGCAAGGGAAGCACTTTGGCCCGGAAGAGGCTACCTAGGAAGAAGAGGAATTTATGCGGAAATATTATCAGACACTATTTTCATAAATCGAAAAGAACAGCAGGGATGGTGTTCCTCGCAAAGTGGGGAGATGTAACACCCCACATTGCATGAACATTTACTTTGATTATGAAGTTTTACTTATTACTTTAGCTTTTTACTTTGTTTGACATGGAATGTTAAAGAACTAAGGGGAAGCCTGAACATATTTTGTTACTTGATTAATGAATAATTAAGAGTTAAAGTATTTTTACAAGAACTGAAAGAAATAGTTGTTAACCTTTTGAGACAGTTAAAAACATTTATTCATCTGTTTCCACAAACGAGGAATGGAAGGAAGGCCTAGGGGGCTGGAGAAATATAGAAAAAAAGAAAAGTAGATCAGATGGGTAAAGGGAGAAAAAACAATGCTGCCCAGATTTCCTTGAGCTGGGTGGAGTAAACCAGTGCGAAAACGTTGAGTACAATCTGAGAGGTATGTGACTTGAGGCTGGATTGTGAATCTTGATGCCCAAGATGCCTTATTGCAATAGACTTATTCTACTGTCAGGAGAAGGAAGAGCTTGGAGAAGAGTCTGGATGTAATTGCCAAACTCATCGCTGGGTGGTGAGACCTTCCTGAAAAGGGAAAGAACTTACAGATCTACCAAACAGTGAACAAATAAGTAAACAAACTCTTTATCTAGTAACCATTAAAGAAAAGGATTCCATAGTGATTCACAGATAATACTAGGGGCTACCTGCTAATTGAACACTATTTGTTTTATATCTTAAGTTAGTAGGAGTAGTTGGATATCTAACCAAAGATTTATGGTTGGTATGAAAGTAGAATAAATTTATGTATGAAAGTAAAGAATAAAACTATGTAAAATTAGGAAAATATTTCTACTGCATAGAGAAATAAAAAGCAATTTTAGATAAATAAGATACGTTTAAAATATTCAATATGTTTAACTAGGAATAGCTTTTAAGTGCTGAAACAGAAAAATGCTATTGTTATACACATGCACGAATCTTTTGTGGCCATTACACCTTATAAAACGTGTAATCATCCTAAACATCATGCTAGCATAATTCCTTTCTGACAATCCCAAAAAGGAGAAGAAAAACTTTATATATAGAAACTGTTAAAATATCTAAATCGTTGACTGTAAAAAGAAAGCTTATTATCAAGCGCAAGGGCCCGATATAATTATCGATTGTGAGTTCACACAGTCCATAATATATTCATCTTTTAAGCAGACAGAATCAGTGAAATCACAATCAAGCTTGATAGAATCCAGTGAAACAAAAGATAACAAGCTTTGGTTTTAGAAGGTGAACCGAACTAGAAGAGCTCCAAGCTATGAACATTATATATAGACAAACTTCAGACCTTTTGGGAAAGTAAATTAAAAATCAAACCCTCGGCAAATCCATAATTACACAGGTTTATGCCATGGCACGTTTTTGGAACCACTTAGTTGCTGGTTAAAAAAAAATTCCTTGTTCAATCAAAATACAAAAGTCAATACAAAAGTCAGAGTAAGGCCGACTTGAAGCCTCAGCGTAAATATACATTTCCACCCAGAGAAACCCAAATATCATGCGGTAGAACGAATCTAAACATAGCCACCTTATTCCCGAAGGCATTCGAGCATGACAGACCACCATAAAGTTTGGTAATAATACCAACCTGGAAATCAGATGGTGGCAACCCTGAGTAAAGGGGACTCATCCGAATCCAGCAAAACCATAAGGAAATGACTTTTGCCAAGTCTGATACCTGTAGATGCATGAAGAATGAGTTAAAGAAAAAAAAAAAAACTCTTAATGGTGAACCTATGTAGTACTCACAGGATTCTCAAGATTAGCTGAGACAAAGCAGCTCTAGAATGTGGAAGACCGCCTGTACCAGAAACCCATGCATCAAATTACTAGTGGCTCGAATCGGGTGAGATGGAATAACCCAACATCAGACCTGTCATGACGAATGTTACCTCCTCGAAGCCGATGGCCACCAGCATCATCCTCTTTTGGACAAGCAAGCCAACAGTAACTTGTACTCCCTGCACAATGAACCAGATGAGCAAAGGAGCAGTTTCGTGCATTTTTGAAGTGGAGTCAAACACTGTAAGTATGTATCCATATCAAGGAAGAGAGGAAAGATTGCAGACTGTTGGACAAAGTTTGACTCCATTCTCCATCGAAATAAGGATGGAAAACTAAAACCCTCTCTGCTGCCACAAACCTTAACCCGCTTTCATAGCCAAACTTCGGAAAATCACACAACTCAAAATGAATCCACATGTGGCAGGACTCACGAAAAAGCAGTTGCGGCACTAAAGCTTGAGTGTTGAGGTCCATTCGATCGCGATACCCAAATCCAAAGGAGCAGACTACGCCAGGTGTTCCAAGTTATGAGACCCTTCTAGTGTCAAGTCCATACCATTAAATGTAAGAGTAGCAGGTGTCAGGTGGGGTACCATAGATTTTATCCACCATTAAAATGATATTACAACTTAAGTAAAGAAGCATGCCAAGTGGGGTTATCGATTTGAGGTATATACAAATTACATATTAAAATTGATCCATTAAACTCACGGTAGGGATGATACATAGTAAGACTTTAACATATATGATATATGGTAAAACTTTAATGTTTATAATTTTTTTTGGAAATAATATGTACTGTTGTGTTATGTGTTACACCTTAGTGTTCAGCATATTTAGCTCTTTGTCAAAATTAATCCTCCAAACCGAGCTTGTACACTAAATTCCAAAAATCCATTTATGAATAATTAAGTTCATCTACAACACATTTCCTCGAATAATGAAGTGAGATTTCTCTTAGTTCTTCATCGTGTGATTTTTTGGTAGAAGGATTATTTAACTCTATAGTGTAATCAATGTGTAAATCTATGTTGCTATTTGGCGTCTCTTTATGTACTGGTATTTCAACTCTTAAATTCGCTGAATCTATTCTATTGAAGAAAAAAACCAATCGTGCCCTTAAATTCGCTGAATCTATTCTATTGAAGAAAGAAACCAATCGTGCCCCCGTAAAAATCACTATAGAAGAAGTGCGGAATTAAGCAAATCTAGCCATTGTTTAGAAAATTATTGAACACCATTTAGAGGGGTATGATTATGTTGGGTGTGTTTAGTTTCTGTTGATAGTTCGGCCATTAAAATTTCAGCATAAATGTTAGAGGTTTTTATCCTTTTACAAAGATTTGGTGATGAAATTTTTTGGTGGGATTTTGGGTTTTTACTATTTTCTAATTTAGTGATAAATTCAAAGTGTTCCAAAAAAACCATTGACGAAAATTTTCGTCAAATTTTGGGTTTTTATTATTTTCTAATTTAGTGATAAATTCAAAGAGTTCAAAAAACCATTGAAAATTAAAATTGGCCAATTCAAAAAATTCTTATAAAATTTCAAAAAAAGTGGCTTCAAAAAATCCTCTGAAATTAAATTATAAGTTAAAATTCATACAATTTTTACAGATTTCTGTGGGTAGATTCTGTGAATGAGTTGTCCGAAATTGTAATGTCAATTTTTTAGTCTACAATAAAAAGTTTCTAGTCTAGCTCGACATTCAAATATGTCTATTATAGCAATTTCCTACTCACATTCATACAATTATGAAGCAATTTCCTACCTTAAAATCGAAGACTTCAACTAAATAAAATTGTGGACATTAGATAGCCTTCCAAAAGGTGGTGTGTTAAGTCAATCTGACAGTTATTTCGAAACTTTTACAGATTTCTGTGGGTGGATTCTGTGAATGAGTTCTCCGAAATTGTAATGTCAACTTTTCGAGTCTATAACAAAACATTTCTAATCTAGGTCGACATTCTATTATGAAGCAATTTCCAACCTTAAAATCAAAGACTTCAACTAAATAAAATTGTGGACGTTAGATAGCCTTCCAGAAGAAGGGTGTTAAGCCAATCTGACAGTTATTTCGAAAATTGATGAATGCCATTTGGAGGTGTATGGTGATCTTCCGTGTCTGCAGAACTTAAAGTGCTCCGGTATAGGCCAATACGCCATAGTGTTATACTCGTGATTCTAGCCACCTCCAAATCTTGTGATTAAAATGGATTGGATTTATCTGAATGAATCGATTGCATAGATTCTTAATATCAAGTTTCAATCAAGAACGCAAATGTTGTTACAATCCAGGTTGGCAGTTATGTGCGTATAGCCACAATTGGAACTTGGAACTTTGCAGGAACTTGGAACTTTGCACACAACTTATGAGTTATTATAGTTATAAAAAATTCTCAACATAAATTTTGTGGGTATATGGATCAAATCAAATTTGAAGATTTCATTGTCCTCAGACACCGTTCTTAAATCTAGCTGGCAAGAGTTGCCACTTGTGCGTATGGTGCGACCAGAGCCAGGTTTGAAAAAATGCAGAGAGAAAAAAAGTGTTTTCTATTCCAGTCTCACCTGTTGCAAATTAAAAAAATTTGCTATGCAGTTTATGATAAATTCCATTTCATTATTTTCTAAGTGAATTTGGAGGAATGTGACGATATGACGTGGCCATCCAAATAATTTTTAAAATAATAAAGATTTAAGGTTGATGCACCCGGATTCCAATATGAACCCAAAAGATGAAGAGAAAATTTGTTGAATGAGTTTTGCTGAATTTTCTATGGTTGATTTTGGGATCGCCTCAATAGGACTGAGTTAAAAAATTTTACTTCATTGCGTACATTATTTTTGAAAATAATATTTTCAAAATCTGCAGTCTAGTTAACTTTTCAACCACGCAGCCAAAGCGAAGAAGTTGTAAACTCAGCTTAATTTTTCTAGTTAACTAATAATTTTTGTTTGGGTTTACTGATAAGATTATTTATAAACTAATTCCAAATACTAAAATTCTATAGATAAGAATTGGTGATAGAAACTTTCATAGAGTTAGTGATATGACTTTTATATATATATATATATATATAGATATATATTTTCTAGTTAACTAATTATTTTTATCTGTGTTTACTGGTAAGATTATTTGTAAATCAATTCCAAATACCAAAATTCCATAGATAAGAGTTGGTGATGGAACTTATTTTTATAGAGTTAGTGATATGGCTTACTTTCATATTATTTATTTTTTTCAGTATTGAAGAAGGGCTTTCATAAAATTAGTGATATGACTTACTTTCATATTATTTATTTTTTTCCAGTATTGAAGAAGGGCAGCATAGCCTTACATAAAACCATTTTTTTTATCTTAACTAATGATTTTTGTCTGGGTTCACTCGTAAGACTATTTGTAAATCAATTCCAAATACCAAAATTCCATAGATAAGAGTTGGTAATAGAACTTACTTTCACAGAGTTAGTGATATGACTTACTTTCATATTTTACTTTTTTCAGTATTGAAGAAAGACTTTCATAAAGTTAGTGATATGACTTACTTCCATATTATTTATTGTTTTTCAGTATTGAAGAAGGGCGGTATAGGGTACATAGAACCTTTTTCAAAGTTATCAAGATATTCATGTCATGGAATTGGAACCCAGATGAAGAGGTTATCATTAAACCCTCCTAACCAACCAGAGTATATGAGTAAGGCTTCCTACACTATACATATATGAGTGACGCCTTTATACATAGATGAGTGACGCCTTTAAAATTAACCCAGCCCAACTCCACAGTTGTGAATGAAAGAAAAATATCTCTCTCTACAAACAACCAATATCATGTTGCACGGAGAATTTTGAGGTCTATTGAAATTTTTATGACAAAAATTCTAATTCGGTTCGAACTGTTATAATCTATACACAAAATACAAATTGAATGCTTTGATAGAGAATAAAATAAATTTGAAAGCCTCCTCGCAGGAGGAGTTTATTTTTCTCAAATCAAAACGTACGTGACTGTCAATTACATATGCAAAGAGAATCAAAGACCAATTAATTTGTAAGAGCACAGTGTCGTCGTATTTGTCCTGCAGTGCCTGTGAGCACACCGATTCTGCCCATCTTCTCCATAGACACTGTAAAATCTGAGAAGAACGACGAGCCCCGCGATTCTATATTGACAAACGCTTGTACCTCGTTGTTGGTCAGAAGTGCGGCATCGGATTGAAAGAGGCCTTTGTGCTTCATTAGATTGGTGTAGTAATGCGTATCAAATGTTCGAAAGCTGCCGGGATCCATCTCTACCCTTGTATTTTTGTCCCCTGGCTTGCATTGTAACTTCAGTTTAGCTGCATAATGCTTGTTCAAGGAGGGATCCATATCTCCCTTTCCTGTAAAATTGTAAAGCCTGTTGCTAAAGGAGCTGCAGTGGGAGATTCCTATAGTGTGGGCACCTGCAGGCAGTATTGTTATACAACTGATCAGCTTATGATGCCATAATGTGAACCTAAGTGGTTTGAGTGGGCATGGTGCTCATGATGTTAAATGGTTTGTTCTTCTGGAATTTTGGATCTCTATTCACAATTACAATGCAGAGAATTAATTACCTGATAAGACAACAAGGTCTTTAACATCAAGACCATTCCTGGCAAATATTGATGTGAGTTGGGAGAAATTCCCAGTGGGGGGAGGAAGTTTAGTGAGAGCTCCTTTCTTGATAGACACCACTCCATCTCTGCGTCCTGTTGGAACATTCCAGAATGGTCCACCCAACTGGTATTTCCATGAATTATATATCATCTTAGAGACTGTTGAGAAAAACAGAACGGTAAAGGAAATCAAGAAATTCATTAGGCTGAACATGAGTTTTACCATATGGACAGCATCTCGTGCGACGAGTGCAAGAATATCGGCGCATGACACCACACCCGGGCACACTTTCTCCACTGCAGCTTTGGCTGTGTCAATTATTTGGAATCCTCTCAGACTCTGATTCGGAAGCGCATCCTTTTCTGCTTTAGCTGAATTTGTTGAATTCAAGAGCACCGATCCATCGCAACCCTTCAGCCAGTTAAACATGTCAAATTATTAATCCCAAAAATATGTAAGTGTCTAGAAAATTCAGATCGGAAGTTAACGACTCTCTATACTTATAAATGCATAATACTCACTCTGACAAAGCAGTCATGAAAATGTAATCTGAGTAGAGGTGCGGCCAGAGTTGGGTTTTTGGATATGTACTGTCCGACAACATTTTTTACTGCATTATTAACTCCCGGACAGGTCTTCTCATAGAAGTTGAGTGACAGTCCTCCAACTGCATCTGCAGATACACAGAGAAATATCCATAGACCCGCAAGTGCAATAGACAGATTTCTAACGGTAATTGTCTCCATGATATTCCCAAACGATGATTGTTTTGCAAAGTGGAATTCTGTTATTCCTATGACATTGGCCTTGACAGTGATATAATATATACCCTGAATACTTGTGTACAAGGAGTTGCGTGTCGATTTCCATAACGAAGACATAATGTCTATTTGGAAATTCTCATAGTTGGAACTGCTGGCAATATACTTGAGAATCATTTGCCAGCCATACTGCAAAATAATTCTTTATACTGAATATAAGAAACATATTCGGAAGCTTCAGATTTTTATAAGAGTTTTTATAAACATTAACGCACTATTATTAAGCTATCCCGTCCATTTCCAAGTTTCATTAGCTGGCGTTTTGATTTCGATTGCTTCTTATTTCCGCAACTGTTTCATTTGATCTAATTCGTGAACTAGTAGAGAAAGTAAATCTTAAACAGCGCATCACCGCCGGCATGGGACGGGCAGGCAGCGAAGTCGAGCATCACCGCCGGCATGGGACGGGCAGCAGCGAAGTCGAGGATTGACTTTGCCCATTGCTAGTGCCGGTTATTATACCAGGGACACAGCATCAAATAAGAGGCAACCCTTATCCCGATTGCATTCTTCTAAGCTGCTTACCGGATTGTTTGGTCCACTTCTCCATCTCCGTTTAAAGAGACGGACGTTGCCATTTATTATCCGAATTGTTTAGTCGGAAATTTTTTGCAGCGGAAAATCTATCATCAATAAATGTTTTACGTCTGAACTCTGTCATGGTCCTTGCGCCGCCAGTGGAGAGCTCGAGGCATGGGATGCAACAAATACATGTGCAAGGCAACAAATGCCAGCGAAATGGTTGTCTTATTTGGGCAAATGCAATGCATTTTAATATTTATCATACTGGATGGACTGGTTGGAATTATTCGTGAGCGGGTCTCGTAATCAAACGTGTTATATAAATTATATTTTTTTATGTGCTTTGTCATCGTTATATATTTTTGTAAAACTTGATGGCTACATGTAACATTGACCAGAGAGATTTCAAATATTGTGTAGAAATTTCATTGTGATGTTAGAGATTTTCATATAGATTATTAGAAAATTATGTTATTCGGAATAATTAGTGAGTAGTTTTTAAGGGGCAGGTTTTTACTTATGTTTTTGGGTGTGGTTTATTAAATTGTTTTTTTATATACCAGGAAGACAAGTTCTAACTAGAGATTTTCTAATTATTTTTAATGATTAGATTTTTTATTTAAAATTTAAAAAATATTAGTATTGATATATGAAAATGTTGGATTTTAAAATAAAATAATTATTGTTAGATATTATTTTAGAAAAATTATTTAAATATTATTTATATTGTTTTTGTGTGGAAGAACTCTTTTAGATGTCATTTTGCACTATTATTCACCGTAAAATTCATTGTTAGATTATTAAACAATGGTCTTCCCTCAAATTAAGCCATTAATAAAATAATTAATTATTATTAAATATAAACATGAAAACATTGTGAAAAATAATTGTTAATTGTTATTCTGGTTTAGTTGTAATTGATTGGGTGAATTTATTTAAAGGTTATATCCACTCATAACAACACAAATCGTTTCCAATAATTTAGCTTATTCTTTCTTTAAATTTACTAATTTTATGTATTTGATTTGTTTTTATTACAGCGTCCATGCGAAGTTCGGTGCAGGACCAGATCATAGAGAGAAAGCAATGCACAGTTCAATTAAATTTTGGAGGCAAGCTTTTATCGAAATTCATGTTAATATATATTAGGCTTGGGATGTATATCGAAATTGATCAGGTGAGGTACCTTATTTTCTTCCACTCTCAGGCCAGCCTATGCTGACATCACGCTTCTTATTGTTTGATTCTTTGGCTAACTATTCTTTCTTTCCAGTCGTTTTTATCTCTCCAACCGTTCATTCGTTCTGTTCTTAGGGAAATCTACCTACTTCTAGAATAGATAAGAAAGTTATAGAATATGTTAGGGGATATGATATATACCAAAGCTAAAAAAATAGGTTAATAGAGAAGGTATGTTTTGTAAAGGATAGTATTGATTTATGTGTTAATTAATAATAATTTAGATAAAATAAAAAAGATTATGATTTTTTTTATATATAATCAAATCATTTGAGATATGTGGTCAGAGGATGATGATGATAATGAGGATGAGGATGATGATGATAATGAGGATGATGATAATGTGTTAGTTTTTTTAAATATGAAAAATATATAGAATTATGGGTGTGATACATTTTTTAGTCGAATACATGATGTTTATTGAACATTTCATACAAACTATTTTTTTAAAGTGATTTTTTTTTTCTTTTAATCTTTGGGCCAAAGTTTTTTGGAATAAATTAACTAATTTTGTTTAGAAATTTGATATAAATCTCATCTTTATATATAGTATTTTTTTAATTTAATATACGAGTTTATTATGGGCCAAAGTCTTTTGGAATAAATCAACTAATTTTGTTTAGAAATTTGATATAAATCTCATCCTTATTTATAGTATTTTTTTAATTTAATATACCAGTTTATTATGCCATTGACATATACCAATTTATAGTCTATAACGTGACAAGTGAAGGAAGATTTCACATAGAAGTTGTTCATATCTTTGGAGATGAAGTCTCATGAGCATAGATGGATAAATGTTGTTAGTTTTTATTCCTTCACCAAGAACCACCGAGTATTTGGTTAGAGTATAAATGAAACTCTTGGGACATGCCACTCTAGGAATCCCCGGGCAGAGGAGAGAGTTGCATGCACTAAAACACCGAGAATTGAACCTGGGCCAATTAAGGTAAAAGTTCGCATTGCTTTACTATTGAACCACAACCCAACTAATGGATAAATTTCCACAGTTATAATGCATTCCATGTTGAATTGTCTATAGGAGAAAAAAAGCATAGATTATCACCATTAACTTTTATATGATTGATCCCACCAGATTTTATGGAGTCTAAGGCTGATGTGATTACTCCCTCTGTCACTAACATTACATGTAATTTCAATGTCATGCGTCATGGGTCTTTTTTGGATTGTTGTTATGGTTGTTATTTATGTGATGTTCATAATATTTTCAAGTCTTAGTGAAATATCCTTATGTGAAGGATTTCATTCTACATTCATGATATCCTTTCTCCTAAGAAAAAATATTAGGAATCGTAGTGATGCACCTCACACAAGAAGAATTTGCAGTAACAAAATATATGTAACAACAATAATGCTTAGAGGTTTGAAATGACAGACATACATATGTGGAGGAATGGGCATTTGAATGTTGCAGGGTCAAGACTTATGGGCAGAGTTGGCACAGTCGAAGATTGTGTTCATCTATCACAAACCAATGATGTATGATTCTGAATAGATGTTCTTGGTCTTTCAAAGGGTATAAACCAAAACTAAAGCCCTTTAGATGAACTAAATATCTTTAGATAATAGAAGCATTTGTAGTAGGCATATTCCTATGCCTGATTCAATCGTCTATTAATAATTCGTTTTGTTTAACCACTTGTACAACTAACTAGCCTCCATATTCACCATATTCTCTTCGCAAGTATGGCCTTCCCAAACTGATGTTCTTAGATACCACACTTATTATCTATGTGATATTATAAGACTAAGGTAAACCAAACAATGGTTAAATAAATAGGGGTAAGTAATCTAATGCACAAGAATTAAAGTGAAGAGAAATGTAAATTAAAACATTGAAAGAGTATTGTTAAGGGATTTGTTGATAACGTTCAACGACACACATTTACACATTTAGGGCTAGAACAAGGATATACAATAGGTGGAAGTTGTGAATATACAATAGGTACAAGTTGTGATCCAACACTACGATGTACACTAGAGGAGAAAATAAAATATCATTCTCTATGTTGATTGTTAAAGTTTGAGGTTAAATCAGATGGAAATATTGAAGTTGGTGAAGGAAATCTCAAAATCCAAAACAAGTTGTTGTCACTCTTATTTTTTGGTTATTCTCAAAACCTCTTAAAGAGAATTGTAGACCAAAAAACAAGTGGTAGTTGATGATATCACTTTGACATCTTGGTTATTTGAATTGGTACATTTGTATGAAAATTCAGCAAAGAGAAAGCAATAATAGTTAGTAGGAGTATCCATGGGAGAGGAGGTACAGTTTAGGTGAAGCAAAAACACATTGACACGCTGCAAGTACAATGTTGAAACTATTGAGAATTCCCTCAATTGACATATTGCAACTCAAATCAATATGATAATGAAAGAGGAGTTCACTTTACTTCTAACACCATGTAACAAGATTTTTTTGGCTCCTATAAATAAAATATTTGAATGTTCATATCAAATAAAATAATTTTATATCATCTTTAAAAATGATAAAGTAATATATATATATATATATATATATATATATATATATATATATATAGATGCATTCTATAGCCCAACATGATGGAGATGTGTATCAAGATGACACGTGTCCTTTTTAAAATAAAAATAAAATATTTTTAAATAAAATAATAATTTCTGCTATAATTAAAAACATATAAATGAATATACTTATTTGGTTAGTTTTAATTAAAAGCATTATAAAATATCAATAATCCTACTTGAGCTAGTTTAAATAGCTCGCTTAAAGTCGGCCTATCCTTACCCTTCAACAAGGGGTTTAAATAGCTCTCTTAATGCCAACTTATCCTTTTCCATTACAACTAACTGGCTTATAGTCAGAGCATTATCATCTACCTCGGTCATCTCACTTAGAGTCGTTCCATTGTTATCGGGCTCAAGGAGCTCACTCTAAGGAACCCCGTCCTCATCTACCTCAAACAAATCACATATATCTAGCCTATCCTCATCCACCCCACACAACACGCTTAGATCATGCATATCCTCATCCAACCCATGTGCGAGTGCAAATTCTTATGTGATAAATTCCTTAATAAATATGAAATCATCTAATTCACTTGCACTGATGGGGAAATCCTTCATCACCTACTCTTTTGTGATGGGAAAATCTTTCATCACCTACTCTTTTGTGAAAACCAATGATTCTTGCTCAACTTCCTTCAATAAAATATCAACAATTTTTTTAGAAGGTCCCAAAAGTCACTTAAAAGAAAAAACAAAGTCACTCGAGTTAGGAAAAAAATAGAACATACATTTATACATCAAGAACATCGATGAGAAATGAGTAAAGGATGTATTTATTGTTCCCTCATTTCTCACAAATCACCTTAAGAAGCGAGACATCTAAGAGAGATTTCTTCCATTTTTCTATCTTTTCCATGGTGACTCTCTGTTTTTTCTTTTGAAAGGCTTTTTGATAACATTATTTGTAAATTTAACAAAGAGCCATAAGTTCAATATCATAGAACACTCCAGTAACCTTCCTTTTGGAACCCAAAATGGAAACCAATTCATTCAGGCACCATTTTGATTCAACACACTGCTCCGAAAAAATGGCAACATGAACGTAGGCACTTTTAATGGCTGCTTCGATTGCAGCTGAGATATTAACTCCACAATAAATATTTTTTTATCAAAGAAGACTTGTATACTCAATCATTAATTTTGAATAGATTATAAATGACGCTGACAAGGTCCTCCTTGAAATTGATTTCCCCGTGATTTATGAAGATGTCGTATTGTAGTTCTCATTTTATCTCCATTATAAGTATCTCTACAAATAGAAATAAATATGGCATCATATCTAAGGTGAGGCTATATTTCGATTGTGAGAGAGATTGATGAAGCAATGCGAAAATATTGATAAAATTAGCAAAGGGCCATAATAATATTTTTAGAAATATAGCAAAACCAATTGGATAGGGATTGATGTAGTTGGGCTATTTTAAATTTAACATTCATATACAATGTTTCAAGGGATTAAACTAATAGGAGAACATCTATGATAATAAAACATTCGAGCATTCTAAAATTTAATGAGGAGTTGAAGCACTTACAATGAATTGTGATTGGTCTTGTTACTAAATATTTCATTCAAGGAGGACAAGGCTATTTTGACAAAATTTCCATAATATTTTTTTATTATGAAGTCGTTAAGAGAATTGGATTTAAGAATATGGTCAGAAATGAAGTCACTTAATCTTGAGTGCTTTGGTAACTTAACCAATATCCAACACATCATCTTAACAAAGTATAGTAAATTTGAACAATATCCAACAAATTGAGTTGTTTGAGTGCTAAGATTTGAAGAGGCTTTCAAATTCCTTTGGTAGCTAAACCAACAACTTCCAATAGATTCAATTGATTACATGCCAATCTTTCGAGCTTCTGGTAATTTAACTAAACTCCAACATATTCAACTATCTAATTTCCAAATTTTGAAGAGGCTTCCATAATATTTTATAGTTTAACCAACCTCCTACAAATCAATTTGTCTTGTTGCCTCGCTTTGGAAAGGTTTCCAGATTCCTTTTGTAAACTAGTTAAACTCCAACACTAATTTAACCATGTCAAGAGAAACTCTAGGAAATATAATCACACATGACTACCTAAATCTGTTGATAGAAACCATCCATGCATAGTAACTAAATAAATACTGTAGTTGGCTATTAAAATAAAGATTAATCATATAATTATAAGAGTTCTGATAATTATAAACTACAAATCATATACTAAAACGTCAACTGCGGAATTCATTTTCAAATTTAAAGTCAAGCTGAGAGAAGAGTCTTGATGCTACAACCATACAAATTTTTAATAAGAAAATGTAAAACCTGGCTACAGGACCAACCTTGAAATAAACAGTCACAAAACCCTTAAGAGAGCTTGTCGGCCTGATAAATTCATTAGACCCTTAAGACCTACAAACTATGATAACAATCTTTACAAATTTGGAACATAGTCGTAAAATTTATAAGCACTCTTGAGTGAAGGAAAAATAACCCATAACTTGGAATAGGGGAAAACCCCGAAGAGATTAGTTGTTGCGGCCAAGCAGGGTCTATTGAGGGGGAAATCAAAATCTGAAACCGAAAACTCACTTATGGAGTAAAATAAACTAAAAAAATGAGAATTTCATAGACAAGTAGGACCGATACGCTGTCATGCCGTAATGATTATAATACACTCCATAATCACAAACCCACATAGGAGGAAATCCTGAAACCCTGACATTAATGAAAAAAATTACCTTAGAAAACTCAATGAGGAAACGAATGAACATAGGTGGAACTCCTGGCACCTGTATAAGATGTAGAACAATAAAATAATATGGGTTGGGTGCAAAATATTACTAAAACAAAAAGTTAGCTTTATACACAAAAGGGGAAAGTATTCCCTAGTGGGACGAGGATGTGGCTGACTGTTAGAGTAAAGATATGTGAATCTCGAGTTGGTTCGTACTGCATATCGCCTAAGCATTGTAATAACCAGAGTAACTCCTATTAGAGCACTGAGGAAAAACCAAACTAAGATATGAATACAGTCAAAGGCAACCATGAATTCAAAGTTACCAGTGAAAAACTGACGGGAGAAGGGTTGAAACCCTTGGCACAACAAGTTGAATAGCCACCCATCGGAGGAGCAGAATGATGGTTTTGGTAGGGAGCCAAAGGTAGGACAGTTACCATCAACCACCTCACTGATCAAGCTACGCCATCCGATAGAAATACTAATGTTGGACGGTGGTGATCAAGACAAGTGTCAAGAGCAATTAATTCCAAATTAAGGCAACAATATGATGGTCTGTATCTAGATAATTCACCAAGCATTGTAGGTTAACCATAAAATTAAATATTGTATAAATATTTAATCCATCGTAAGACCATCGAGACCCAAATTTTTAAGGAGTGACGTTGTATGTTTAGGCGGAAAAAAAAATTAACGCTGGAAAAAAAAATTAACGCTGCAATACTTTATACATGACACTATTAAAATGCAACACAATCAATAACAAGTTAAAAACCTTGTAAGCATGTAGGTTGAACCTATTCTCAAAATACCTTAGAAAGCATTGAAATATATTACATGGAAGCTATGTAGGGATGTGTGTAAATATCTCAAGGTGAATTTAATGGTTTTTTTTAATGAATGTTACAGGTTGTATCAAAGCCATGTTGCAATACTATGGCCTATTTGGGAAATTAATTAACACACACACACATACACTCACACATACACACACATATGTTGCGATCATAGAGGAACTGGAAGTACACAACTGCTAAGGCCTTCTATAGAATATGGTTCCATACCCATATTAGGAGTTAATCCATAGATGTGTGTTCAACTGGAAGGAGGCCACCAAAACCCCGTTGCCATGCTATTGGAAATTGTTCAGTAGTTAAGGACCAAGATGGCGAGTCCACGGGCGGACAATGAAAGATTAATGTGAGATCAAGAATGGATACTAAAAAGTATTTATGATCACCAGAATCATAGAAATTATATACCTATTTTTGGCAATGAATATAGGGAAGAGGAGTAGAGGTAAATAGGTGAAAATGTGCCTTAACGAAGTCACACTCAGTGATTGGAAGGGGATAAGGGTGGAAATGAGGAAGAATACGACAATGTGTTAGACCATCAGAAAAATAAGAAATAAAAGACAAATATAAAAGGGGAGTTCAAGAAGATTAAGCCCCCAACTTTTGATGGGGAAGTGGAAGAAGCTTCCAAGGCATGGTTGATTAAAATTAATAAATAATTCAAAATTTATGAATACGATGATAATGTGAAGGAAATATTAACCATCTACCAGCTGCAAGGGGGGGCTAAATTGTGGTGGAAAGAGGTCAATGTTGTTCATGATATAAATGAGCAAGGGGTGACATGGGGAGATTTTCATAAACACTTTAAAGAAAATTACTTGACTGGGCAATTTTATGATGATAAGGTGAAGGAATTCCATGATCTCTAATTAGGACAACTCTCTTAAGATGTGAATTTCTGACCAAATTCACATCTCTGTTGAGACATGTCTCTTATGTATGGGAGGATAAAGCCAAGGTATAGTGCTTTATGAGCAACCTACCAACATTCATGAAAGGGCATTTCAAGTTTGGCAATCCTAAAACCATGGATGAGGACGTTATGCAGGGATGAATATGTTATCAATAGATGAAACAAAAGGGGGAAGACAATTAGAGTTGGGTTAGTAAAAAGGACAAAAAATATTCCAAAACAGTAAAAATATTAATAGTGGAAATTTTCAAAATTTACATAAGTACCGACACAGTAAAACTTATGGAAAGAATTGACAGAAATTAGGTCACAAAATGAATCAACACAAGTGGAGGTATATAGTAAACTATAGGCCAACCAATCACAAAGACCTTCGTTATAGTGTTGGGGTTGTTGGGAGCCTCATTATTACAAAAACTCCTCCCATCGTACCATAACGGAGTAGGATGCCAACATTAAGAAGGCTTCTATAGTTCGTAAGGTGGCAAGAATCATACCTAAGATTAATGTTGCCTTGGACGATCATCAAGATGAATATCAACCTACTATGATCAAATTCGAATGTAATATGTGTAATCATGTGTGAATTTTAATAGACCCATGAGCTAGCTTAAGTTATGCCAGTCTTAGAATTGTGGAAATGTGCCATCTGCAAACTTGTAAATTTAAAAATCCCCGGTTGGTACAACTACCCACTGGGGAAAAAAGAAGGGTGATAGTCAAAATAGCTGACTTCCCTCTTGAGACAACATGCCCATTACTTAGTGTGAAACTGTGTTACCTTTAGGGTCGTATAATGTTCTAACGAGAATGGAATGGTTGGAAATACATTGGTTGTTAGTAAGCTACAAGGAGAAAACTATCAGTTACCTTACTAAGGAGGGGGCCAGGCAAGAAATTCAAGGGGTAAGAAGACCTATAAAACTACGACAAATTACTGCATCCTAGTTAGGCAAGTGTATTAGGAAGGGATGTCAAATCTATGAAATTCATGTCGGTTTTACTAATTCAAAAGATAAGTCACCCTCCTTCGGAAGTCTACCAATTATTTAGGACCCGTTGATGTGTTCCCAGAAGAAATTCATAGGCAACCCTGCAAGTGGGATATCAATTTTACCATAGAATAAATTTGGGAGCTGCACCTTTGTCAAAAACTCCTTATCAAATGAGTATTCTTGAATTAAATGAGCTAAAGATGCAACTGCAAGAATTATTGGACAAAGGCTATATTCGCCTAAGTGTGTCCTTGTGGGGGGCACCTGTCTGGTTTTTCAGGAAGAAATATGGTACTATGAGACTATGCATTGACTATAGACAACTTAATAAGCTGACTATTAAGAATAAATATCCTTTGCCAAGGATCGATGATTCATTTGATGAATTCGAAGGGGCTACAATATTCTCTAAGATAGATTTGCGATCTAGATACCATCAGATAAGTGCAAGAGAGGAAGATATTCCTAAAGCATCTTTCCAGATCTGTTATGGCCATTATGAGTTTGTGGTTCTGCCCTTTGACCTTACCAATTCCCCGACAACATTCATGAGTCTTATGAACAATGTGTTTCATCCTTATCTTGATAATTTTTTCCTAATTTTTATTGATGACATGCTTATATACTCAAAGAATTTGGAGGAACATAAGAAGAATTTACAAATAGTTTTGCAAACATTATGGGAACATAAATTTTACTCTAAGTACAATAAGTGTGATTTTTACAAGGAACAAATACGATATTTAGGACACATAATTTCCGAAAAAGGGATAGTTGTTGATTTGGAGAAGATTAAAAATATTATGGAAAATCCTGTCCCTACTAATGTTCTCGACATCTAATATTTCATGGCTTTCATAGGGTATTACCATCGATTTATTAAAGGATTCTCTAGAATAATTTATCATATAAATCCTTTACATAAGTAAAGGAAAATCCTTCAAATGGACCATTGAATGTCAACGTAGTTTTGAACTATTGATACATTTACTAACTATAACACCGGTGTTAAAAATTGCAGACCTTGAAAAGGAATTCGTCGTCTGCACTGATGCATTGCAGGAAGGAGTGGGATGAGTATTGATGCAAGAAGACAACATAATTGCATATGAATCCTCGAAAATAAAAGAGCATGAGATTTGTAGTCGACTGCTGGTAGTGCACACCCTAAAAGTATGGTGGCACTATCTTTTGGGTAGAAAGTTTGTGTCAATGACCGACCATAACAACCTAACCATTTTTTTTAACTAACCTAGTCTTAATGCACGACAAGCTAGGTGGACATCCTTTTTAAGTGAATTCGATTTTGACATTAAGAATTTGAAAGGGAAAGAAAATCACGTAGAAGATGCGTTAAGTAGAAAATCACATCACATTTAGGAAATTTCATATAGTCAAATAGAATTTAATTTTTCTAATGTGAATAAAGAGGTTGTGACCGAGGATCTAAAATATCTATTTTTGTGGCAGGAAAATAAACAGGTAAATAATTCTCAACAACAAACTGATTATGGCATAAATAAAGAGAATTTGTTGAATTTTAAGGAAATAATATATGTTCCCAATCATATAACTTTCAGATAGCTAATATTAGATGAATTTCACTAGAGACCTTATGCTACCCATCATGGATATCAAAAGCTATTTACTACTATTAAGAAAAATATTTTCTAGCCCAGTATGAGAAAATATATCACGGAATATTTGGCCAAATGCTTGGACTGTGACATGACATTGTCAAGTGAGCATGATACCATTGAAGGGTGCTCTTGAACTAGTCTTAACTAGTGGAGACCCTGGGATGAAATTATGGACTAGACTGGAGGTCTTGAGGTCTCAGAATAATCATTGTCTTAATTTATTTGGAAACTGAAAGAGGCTCGAAGGGAGATTTGGACGTAATTTCCTATCTCATAGGTCGGGTGTTAAAGGAGTCTCTTCCTGGTTTATTTCTCTGTCAGAGCTAACTAAGATAAATAAGCACCTTATTTTCATTTATGGAAAACTAGTTTAAAATATGGAGTGTATCAATTTTTGTTTATTCTTCTTGAATATGTAAAAGGGTTTCTCTTAGATTGAATCTCCGTGAAATATGAGTAGTTCGAGATGTATATATATTATGGAAATCGAGTTTAAACAAAATATGGTTAAAGAATAATGTTGATATACCTCACATGCATCTCACTCTAATAAGGGTACATGTGTAATTTGATTATCTGCATTATATCATAGTGTTAAAGTATTCTCTTTGTGTTGAATGAGAAAGAATCCATGGAACTAAATGCAAATGTGATTTTTAGGATGAAATACTGGATTCCATCGTTGGTCAAATTATAACTGTCATTTGCATTTGATAACACACACACACACACACACACACACACACACACACACACACACACACACACACACACACATATATATATATATATATATAGATATATATATAATTCACCTTAGGGAGAACTAGTAACTTCAAAAGGAAGGTTAAGTTGCGAGAGATTCTAACATTAATTGAAAGTGGAAGTTATAGGCATATTTGTAGCGGAATGGAAATTGGTTAGTCCTCAAGACTGAATCAGGGATTCAATCATGGGAAAATCCTTGTTCTTATGTTAGAAATCTAAAACTAAGATAAAGAACACATTTTGATGGGTCAAAATTCCTTAATGACAACATAGAAAATAAATGTCTGAATGGAATTTGATATCATGATGGTTTCTTTATTAGAGTCTAAGTAAATAACCATACAAAATAGAACTACATAAACAATTGTGGTAAAGAGACTGTGTAAATTAAAATGAAAATATAGAAACAATGGGCATGCTCTAATGGCATCACACAACTAAACAATTAGTTCGACATTAACCAATAAAGCACGGATAGAAACTATCCATGCACAATAAGTAAATAAAGATTGTGGATAACTATTAAAAGAATGATTAACCACCTAATTACAAGGGTTCGATAATTATAAAATGTAAATCATATATTGAAACCCCAACTGGGGAATTCCTTTTCAAATTTAAAGTCAAGCCAAGAGAAGAGTCTTGATGCTACAACCATACAAATTTTCATTAAGAAAATGTAAAACCCGACTATAGGACAAACCTTGAAATAAATAAAGTCACAAAATCCTTAAGAAAGCTTGTCGTCCTGATAAATTCATTAGACCCTTAAGACCTACAGACTATGATAACAATCTTTACAACTTTAGCACATATCCATAAAATTTATAAGCATTTCTAAGTGAAGGTGAAAGAAACCAGAACCTGCAACAAGGAAAAACCCAAAGGAGATTAGTTGTTGTAGCCAAGTAGGGTCTATCGAGGGGGAAATCAAAAGACGAAGCCAAAAACTCACC
Organism: Pinus tabuliformis; assembly: GCA_031772625.1. Taxonomy (NCBI): domain Eukaryota; kingdom Viridiplantae; phylum Streptophyta; class Pinopsida; order Pinales; family Pinaceae; genus Pinus; species Pinus tabuliformis. Next base: position 1,367,340,892 of record CM062817.1, on the reverse strand, counting down.
TATGGAGAAAAAGAAAAAAAAAGATGAGAATTGCACAGATGAGTAGGACCGATGACGTGTCATGCCTTAATAATTATAATACATTCCATAATCACAAACCCACGTATGAGGAAGCCTAAAACCTTGACATCAATGACTTCTTTTTTTCCTTAGAAAACCCATTGAGGCAACAATTGAACATAGGAGGAACTCCTAACACCTATATAAGATGTAGAATAACAAAAGCATAAGGGTTGGGTGAAGAATATTACTAAAGAGATGAAAGAGGTATATACACAAAAGGGAAAAGTATTACTTGGTGGGATGAGGATTTGGCTAAATGTCAGAGTAATGAATGTGAATCTCAATTTGATTTATACTCCATATTGCCTAGGCACCGTAATAACCAGAGTAACTCCTATTAGAGCGCTGAGAAAAAGCCAAACTAAGATATCAATACAGTTGAAGGAAACCATGAATTCAAACTTACTGGTAAAGAATTGTTAGGAGAAGGGTTGAAACCCTTGGTGCAACAGGTTGTTGAGCCGATGATTGGACGAGAAAAATGACGGTGCCAGTAGGGATCTGGAGGTAGGAAGGTTAACATCAACCACTTCACTGAGTAAGCTTCACTATATGATAGAAACCCTAACGCTAGATGGTGGTGATCAAGACAAGTGTTGAATGCAATTAATTCCAAATTAAAGGGGAAGTACGAGGGCCAGTCTCTAGATAATTCACCCAACATTGTAAGTTAAACATCAAATTAAATATCATATAAAGCTTTAATCCATCATACGACCATCGATACACAAATATTTAAGGGGTGATGTTTTATGTTTTATGTGGAAAAAAAAAATTAATGTTGAAATACTTTATGCATGACAGTGTTAAAACTCAACACAGTCAATAACAAGTTAAAAACCTTGTAAGGATGTATAATGAACCTCTTGTTGAAATACCTTGGAAAGCATTGAAATATATTAAATGGAATATGTCTAGGGATGCGTGTAAATATCTCAAGGTGAAGTTAATTGAATTTTCTTTTTTGATTAGTGTTACACATAATTTGAAACCTTTCAAGACAATCATACTTGGAAACCTTGGCCAAGTCAATCCTGAAACCCTAATTATTACATTTTATGCAACTGTAGACAATAAGGAGCCCAAGGAATGGCTCAGGAAAATCTGTAAAGAAACAATTATAGTGAGTACTTGTGGCCATGAGGAATAATAAGAAATTAGGTGGAAAACCTACTCGATTTGTTCCAGAGTAAAAACCTAAATTATGGCCAAAGGCTAATTTTCATATGCGTGCATAAATATCTTGGTCTGCCTTCCAAACAAAGTAATTAAACCCTTAAAATTATGTATATAAGGTAAACCCTCACAAATGACATTTTACCTTCAAAAAATATGTGCAAAGTCTATGTGGACGCATTCTTTGGAGAAAAAAAATCTCAGTCAATAATCATAAAAAATATAAAAGGATGCTTTCTTGGGAAGAACAAAGATAGGGTTAAAATCATGGACATAATCTCTCTAAGAAAATTACTGGTACATAAGCCCTGCGAAATATATGTCAACGACGAGAGAATTTTTCATATAGTATTCACTTTGAACCTTAGGGTATAACCTGTCGTTTCATCAGAAAATGAAGAATGGTGACACTCTAAATTTAACTAGCACAACCACATTAAAAATATTAATGTGGTTGATATATTCAAAGGCTTCATTTGTATCTACCATTGATAAATATGTAACAATAGAAATAATAATACAAAAAAACCTATTGTAATAAAAATATTATTATTACCCTTATAATTAATAATATTATTTCTACATAATAATTATTTATTTATAATAAGTATTATTTAATATTAAATGTTATTTATTAATATTTAATCTTAAATTACGTAATATAAATATGAACCCTACAAAAATGATCCCTTAGATTAATAAAACCTAGGGATTGATATTATAAACCCAAGGGAATAATATTAACATGATGGATTAATACTAAACACCCTAGGGTTTATATTCCCTTTGGCTTTTAGCATTAATCCATTAGGTTTCTGATATCAATCCCTTGTGTATATTAGTCTAAGGATTCATATTCGTAGGGTATAATATTATTCATAGGTTTATAATATTAATCCTCTAGGTTCAATATAAATCATAATTATCCAAGGGTTTATATACCTTGGAATTATAATATGAGTCCATTGGGTTTATAATACCTCAGGGTTATAGTTTAACCCTTGCATTTATAATATCAATCCCTTGGGTTTATTATTGTAAGGGTTCATATTCCTAGGGTTTAATACTAAAACCCCGAGGGATTATAAACCCAAGAAAATAATATTAACCCAAAGGATTAATACTAAAAACCCAAGGAATTGTAAACACAAGGGAATAATATTAAACCCTAGGTATTAATATTATAAACCCAAGATATATAAACCCTAAGATAAATATTTTAAACTCTAAGATAAACATGGTTGAGAATGATTTATTTTCATTTTGAGGCAGTCCTTGTTACAATGAGATGTTGGACCATGGTTGCCCATGGTCAACCATGTTTATTCTATGGTTTATAATATTTATATTAGGGTTTATATACTTTGGGTTTATAATATTAAGTCCTTGGGATTAATATTATTCCTTCGGATTTATAATCTCTTAGGTTTAATACTAAAAACCTAAGGAATTATAAAACCCAGGGAATAATATTAAACCTTAGCGATTAGTATAAATTAAAAACCCTATGAATAACATTATACCCTAGGAATATGAACCCTTAGATTAATAAACCCAAGGAAATGATATTATAAACCCAAGGGGTTAATATTAAAACCCCAAGGGATTTTAAACCCAAGGGAATAATATTAATCCAAGGGATAATAAGCCCAAGGGATTAATACTAAAAAGCCTTAGGTTTATATTCCCTTGGGATTTTAGTATTAATACCTTGGGTTTCTAATATCAATCCCTTGGATATATAATAATGGTCCCTTAGGTTTATAAACCCTATGAATAATATTATATCGAAGGGAATAATAAACCTAAGGAATTAATACTAAAACCCTAAGGAATTATGAACCCAAGGCAATAATATTAAACCTAAGAGACTAATATTATAAACCCAAGGTATATAAATGTTAGAAAATTATATATTACAGAGCAATGGAACACATAAAATATTGAAGAAATATAAACATAGAAAATGCATAAAACAAGAGAGACATAGATATATGTGGTTCACCCAGTTTGGGCTACATCCACGGAGAAACAACCAGTCCCTCTTTTATTATATTATCCAGCAAACTGAAGAGATGCAACCTACAACCGATCTGCTGTAACTCCCTCTTCGCTCTCAATCTCCTCTCTTTTCCTCACTTAAAATACAGATATACATAGATGCAATACAATTCCCTCATATATAGCAAGGGGTTTCCTTCTAGGGCAAAAAACCCTAAATTAAACATAAATTCTACCGTTAGATCATCCACCTAATGAATAGCCCAGATTAACTAGAAATTACTATACTTTTGCAAGGCAATTTTACATCTATTTTTAGCTTTGGGGGCGCTGCCTCCGAATCCCCACTGGGGGATCGCTAGCCCCTGGACCCCCCAGTCGGGGGGGATTAGCCCCCCCCCCGGGACCCCCGCAGGGGGGACAAGTCCCCCCCACATGGAGGGGTGTACAGTCCTCCTTGGGTATACATCTGGCCAAGACCTTTGAATACAGAAGATAATCAGGCTCCACACCCAGTAATCTCCCACTTGGAGACTGATTATAGCAACTCCACCGCTGCTTCATTTGCTAGACAATGACTCCACTTTGGACCTGGCTATTTCTCATCTTCTTCATCATACTTGAAGACCAATTGAAACTGATCAGATTCTCAGTTTCTCCCTAGTTACAACTTTTGTTAGCATATCCGCGGGATTCTCACTAGTGTGTATCTTTTCGAGCTTCAACTCTCCATCTTCAAACACTAATCATATGAAATGGAAATTGCGTTGTATGTGTTTAGTACTGGAATGAAATGCTGAGTTCTTTGCAAGATGAATGGAACTTTGGCTATCACTGTATAATGTGCCCATATCATGCTTCTTACCCAATTCACCCATAAACTTTTGTACCCAAACCATTTCTTTACTAGCCTCTGTAGCAACAACATACTCTGCTTTTGTTGTTGAAAGTGAAACAACACTTTGGATTTTTGAACCCAACTGACAGCTGTTCCGCCTACAGTAAATACATATCCTGTAGTTCTCCTCCGGTTATCTTTGTCACCTGCCATATCTGCATCAACATATCCTTGTAGAGAAATGTTTGAACCACCAATTTGTGGTACCTTTCAAATATTTGATCCATTTCATCGCCATCCAATGTTCCTTTCCTGGATTGTTCATGTACCTGCTTACAACTCCCAATGCATGTGCAATATCATGCCTTGTGCAGACCATTGCATACATTAAGCTTCCAACTGCTGATGCATATGGAACTTTAGACATATAATTCATGTCTTCTTGGGTCTTTGGGCACATTTCCTTACTAAGTTTGAAATGGTTAGCAAAAGGTGTACTAACTAGTTTTTCATTGTGCATATTAAATCTTTTCAACACCTTTTGTATGTACTCATTCTGAGACAATGTTAATTTGCGATTTTTCCTGTCTCTAGTTATTCTCATACCAAGGATTTGCTTTGCAGCTCCGAAATCCTTCATTGCAAATGAGTTTTCCAATTTCATTTTGAGCACATTTATTTCCTGCATGTTAGAACCTGCAATAAGCATGTCATCTACATACAATAACAATATAATATAGCTGCCATCATTTTGCTTTTTTAGATAAACACAATGATCAGAGTGACATCTAGTATAACCTTGTTCAGACATAAACTTGTCAAATTTTAGATACTGCTGCCTTGGAGCCTGTTTAAGCCATACAAGCTCTTCTTCAACCTGCACACTAGTTTCTCCTTCCCTTTTACCTCATATCCTTGTGGCTGCTGCATATATATCTCTTCCTCCAAATCCCCATGGAGAAAGGTTGTCTTTACATATAACTACTCAAGATGCAAATCTTCAACTGCTACTAGACTTAAAATAGTTCTGATCGAAGTCATTTTAACAACAAGAGAAAATATTCCATCAAAATCAATACCTTTCTTCTGTGCAAACCCCTTCACCACAAGTCTAGCTTTGTACCTCTGTTTTCCTCCATCTTCTTCCTTCAACCTGTAAACCCATTTATTCTACAATGTAGTTTTACCTGCAGGCAACCTGACTAAGTCCCAAGTCTGGTTATGCATTAAGGAGTCCATCTCTTCTTCCATGGCTAGCTCCCACTTCCTCCTGATTTCAACTTGCATTGCTTCTTCATAACATTTGGGTTCACTAGAATCAGTCAACAATAAATAATATAATGAAGGAGAGTATCGTTCAGGGGGTCTACTTATCCTAGTAGATCTTCTAACACCACTTTCAGGTGTTTGAAGTGCTTGTTGCTGTTGTTGTTGTTGTTCTAGCTGTTGATCATTATGACTTTTAGGCACCATCACTTTTCTTGTGATATCGTTAAGCACTGTGTATTCTCTGTTTTCTTTTTCCTATTTCTTTTCCTCCAACTAATTCTTATCCAAGACCTTTTCATTGAATATTACATCTCTGCTCCTAATGATTTTGTGATTTTCATAATCATATAAGTGATAACCAAAATCATTAACACCATATCCAATAAAGGTACATTTCTTTGATTTTGCCTCAAGCTTTGTTCTATTTTCTTTGTTAATATGGGCAAATACTTCACAACCAAAAGTCTTTAAAAAAGAGTAGTTTACCTTTTTACCTATCCATGCCCCCTCTCGAATACCACCATCCAAGGAACTTGAAGGCCCTCTATTTATTATATAAACAACAGTATCTACAGCATCTACCCAAAATTGTAAAGGCAATCATGCATGCAATGTCATGCACCTTCCACGCTCCATGATTGTCCTGTTCATCCTTTCTGACACACCATATTCTTGTGGTGTTCCTAGAATTGTCTTCTCTCTGCGAATTCCATTCTCTAAATAGTACCTATCAAACTCTTTGCTGCAATATTCACCTCCATTGTTTGATCTAAGACACTTCAATTTCTTTCCTGTCTCAATCTCAACCAAAGATTTCCATTTCTTGAAAGTATCAAATACATCAGATTTATTCTTAATACAATAAATCCAAGTTTTTCTAGTTGCATCATCAATAAAAGTAACATAATAATGAGAGCCACCGAGAGATGATACCTAAGTAGGTCCCCATACATCTGTATGCACAAGCTCTAATTTTTCACTCTTATTTTATTTCCCAACTCTAAGAAATCTGACTCTCTTCTGTTTTCCATAAATGCAATTCTCATAGAATTCCAAATCAACATTCTTTAAACCCGACAACAAATTCCTTGAGTGAAAAATATCCATCCCCTTCTCACTCATGTGCTCGAGCCTATGATTCCACAATGTTGTATCTTCTCTTGTAGAGGTTAAAGCATTAACAAAATTAGAAATACCATTGCATAAATACAATGTACCAACCATTCCTACTTTCGCTATTACCAAGGATCCTTTAGTGACTTTCTAGGTTTTATCTGTGAAAGTACTTACGCAACCTTCACCTCCCAACTACCCTGTTGAAATCAGATTTTTCTTCAGATCTGGAACATGCCTTACCTCCTCCAATAGCCATTGATTTCCATTCTGTTGTTTTATGAAAACTGTACCCATTCCAATGAATTTACAAGGTTTATCATCACCCAATCGAACCTGTCCAAAATCTCCTTGAACATAACCATGAAAATGTTTCTTATCAGGTGTGGCATGGAATGAGGCCCCTGAATCTACAACCCAGGAATCATTAATATTTTCTAATGATAGAATCGAAGCATCTTAAAACACATCACCTGTTACATTCACTTCATGATTAGTTTCTTGTTGCGCGTCTCCTTCTTTTCCCTTCTGAGACTTGCAATCTTTCTTCAGGTGCCCTTTCTTCCCGCATTTCCAGCACACTATCCCCGATCTGGACTTGGATATGCCTTTTCTTGACTTACTACGATATCCTGGGCTCTTTCCTCTTTCCATTTTTCTTCCCCTAGTCTCTACAGTCAAAGCATTGCCTGATGTCTAACCGGAGATTTTCCGTCGCATTTCCTTGCTAAGGATTGCACCGATAATGTCATCAAACTTTAAAGTACTAGATCTAGAGACAAAATTACTAATGGCCATAACTAATCCATTCCAACTTTCTGGCAATGAACACAGAAATAACAGAGCCCTAACTTCATCATCAAAATTTACCCTTACAGAACTTAACTGACTTGTAACTGTATTAAAATCATTTAAATGGTCTGCAACAAATCCACCTTATCACCTATTCATATTAAATAAATGCTTCATAAGAAATACCTTATTTGAGGCTGAGGGTTTTTCATATAGTTTGGTCAATGCCGACATTAAACCCTCTATTGTCGTTTCCTTTGAAATATTAAATGCTACCGACGCTGCTAGGCACAGCCGTATTGTTCCAAGTGCCTTTTTTTCGAGAATATCCCATTCTATGTCTGTCATACTCGTCGGCTTCTTTGTCTTTCCGCTCAATGGTAGGTACAGATCTTTTTGATACAAATAATCTTCCATCTACATCTTCCATAGCTGGTAGTTTTGGCCGTTAAATTTTTCGACCCTAAACCTACCATCTTCTGCCATTGCTCCCACTCGAACCAGGAATCCTTCTCTCTTGTGAGTTTATCAGCCAAATAGACCTTTAGCTCTGATACCAGTTGTTAGAAAATTATATATTACAGAACAATGGAACACATAAAATATTGAAGAAATATAAACACAGAAAATGCATAAAACAAGAGAGACACAGATATACGTGGTTCACCCAGTTTGGGCTATGTCCATGGAGAAACAACCAGTCCTTCTTTCATGATATTATCTAGCAAACTGAAGAGATACAACCTACAACAGATCTGCCGTAACTCCCTCTTTGCTCTCAATCTCCTCTCTTTTCCTCACTCCGAATACAAATATACATAGACACAATACAATTCCCTCATATATAGCGAGGGGTTGCCTTCTAGGGCAAAAAACCCTTAATTAAACATAACTTCTACCGTCAGATCATTCGCCTAATGAATAGCCCAGATTGACTAGAAATTACTATACTTTTACAAGGCAATTTTACATCTATTTTTAGCTTCAGGGGCGCTGCCCCCATACCCCTCCAGGGGAATACTAGCCCCTGAACTCCCAAGCCGGGGGAGATTAGCCCCCCTGAACCCCCGCAGGGGGGACAAGTTCCCCCTCCATGGAGGGGTGTACATGTTGGCATTATGAGACAAGTGTTGTCCTTGATGGCAAGTCACACAGATGACAGATCATAGTGCAGGAGGTCAGCAGCAAGGAATTGATGATTAGACTACAAGAATGAAGAGAAAATATATATATGCAGGTTCATCGTGACCGAGCAGCGTATACACTCGGGTTAGTCGTTGAAAAGATGTGTATGCGTATACACGCACTTTCATGCAAGGAAAAGCGCATACATGTCGAAGAACTTATGTTTGGTCCATGGTATTTAGTCCTTGGTAATTGAACCTATGGTTTTGGACCATGGTATCTCGTCAGAAGTGTTGATCCCAAGTATTGGGTCCATGGTATTGTTTTGTTATGGTTTTGGACCATGGTATTGAGAAAGGGCTAAGACCATAAAAGGAGAAGAAGATCATTAGGCAAGGGATGGAAAAAGTCTTGAATATCTGATGAAGTATGAGATCCAGTATGCAGGTTATGGGTTGATGATGCATTTCTTGATCTAAGCTAAGGAGGGATCTCACCGGTTGATGGAGAACGAGATCTAAGGATAGATCGTGATCAAATGGTTTGAAATGAACTATCTCTATATGATTGATTATGTTTATTCTAGATCTGTATACTGATGCATGTAATGATTTGAACTGGGTATAACTTAAGCTTGAAATCACTGCAAGTCATGATTGAATATTTATAGATCTGTACACGGGTTGGCTTTGGTATAAGCATGTATGTACGCGGGTTTGGTTCATTGTATTAGTGTATACCATTTGAGCTATGATGTTTGAAGTTACAGGTGGTTCTGGTTGTTGATGAGTTCTGATGATAGTTTAATGGTGTCAGTATTCTGCATATCCTGTTTGGTTGATTGTGTTTAGCTTCAATATTGATGGATGAGAACTAATATTGGATCAGGATCATAAGGACTCATATTTATGTGATCTGAAGGACTAGATCTGGGTGCTAACACAAATATTATCCTTGTATATGTAATAATCTGGATATGTCTGAAGTCAGGAAGTGCATCAAGTTATAAGTAAGTAATTGATGACATATACGCTAGTTCACCTTGGTGAAGTTGCGTATACACGTTGGTTCAGCACTTCCAAGTAGTGTATGCACTCTGATGCATGATTTTGATGACACAGTTGGTTCTGAATATTGTTGCAGAGTTCAGTGTTCTGCTATGTGTTCTGGTGACTGTGTTGTTGATAGGGTTTCAGTGTTTTAGTGATTTAGAAATTGATGATGCTAGTATTGATTGTTTTGTTCTTCAATGATATTTATGGGTCAAGTATGAAAATTTGATGAAACGTGGCCTTCAGATTATAGTGTTGTGCTTTAGGAGTATCCAGTCTGAAAATGTATGAAATGCGGTCCCTGGAGGATGAAAGGAGATTGTAGGCCGGGGCCTACGTACTAGTACATCAGCTAGTACAAGAGCAAAGGGGGTGGTAGCTCCCTTCCAGTAGCAACTAGAGAACGAGTGAAGATTGGAGCATTCAGTAGGCAGGCACCTACTTACTAGTAAATGGATCAGCTAGTACAAGAGCTAAGGGGGTTGTAGCTCCCATCCAGGAGAGTCTGAAAAGAGAAAGGGTTGTAGCCCTCTGCAGGTAGAAGCTTGCGTACTGGTATGAGACTGCACCAGTACAGAACTATTGTAAAATGAAGTTTCTTATTAAAAGAAGATAGAGACGACTTGCAGCAGGTGTTTTTCACCCACATTGGGTTTCCACCTTATATCATGGTGTTCATGTGTGCTTCTTGTGTGATGATCTGTTCTATTTTACTGCACCTGCTTACTGTTCATATGGTTAATGAAGTTCTGATGCACTAACTAAAGATCAACATTTAATGGATTAACTGAATCATAAGTATTCTGGATATATGCTGGTTGCATTAGACACAGTTGCGTATACATGCGGGTTCCATTAACTGAAGTAGCGTATATGTTTCTAAGTATGGAAATGAAAAAGTTTTATTGATTTGATAATACTGATTCACCCCCCCTCTCAGTATTATGATACACGGATGATCGTGTTGATAAGATGGCTATGGTGTTTTACACATATGATATAATGTGAATGATTTTATGATGATGAGTTGATATCTATATGCAGACATATCTTGTCATAGGACATTTACAGGTTGTTGATCTGGAAATGGTTGTACGCGAGTTTAATAAGGAGTATCCGCATATATACGCTTGTTTCTGTGGATGCAGACGCGTATATGTTAATTTGAAGGAAATCAGTTGGCCAAACACAGAATGAGAAGAGTCTGATATGGGCCTGACAGAAACCATCTGGCACAGATGGAACAGGTATAGAGGGAGAACATGATTGATGGTCTATATGTTGTTGACAGATGCTTATGGAGCAGATCATACATTGTGTATGATAGTTTCTAATGACTATCATGGTCTTATCTATATGTTTGGTCTTATGTAAAGGTCATATCAAGACTCATGATGCAATAATGTGTCTCTATCTATTGTAGTCATTTGATGAAATCTCTTCTGGTCACATGATGTAATTTGTAACCCCTTTATGCATAAGAAGGATGATGAAATATTTCAGTCATATCAAGGTCATGTAACGGCCTATGTTGGTTTCCCCACTATGCCTGGGATGAATGATGTAATGTACTTGGTTGTCATTTTCTGGTATATCCCCACTTGGTTGGGAGATGGATGTATGTATGAGTCTTTGGTGTTAGGAAAGTCACTTATGATGTATAGAGTCATGTTCTTGTAGAACACCTTTTTGCAGACCTTGCTTACAGACAGGGGGAGCATGAACAACACAATTCAGCAAGAGCAGAGCTTTCAGCATGTAGCATGGACAGATTGGTACACCTTGGCATATACAAAGGGGGAGCTCATTCAGAGATTTCAGCAGGTACTCAGGGGGAGTATGGACAGCGGAATGTTTATCTAGGAAAGAGAATATCTTGGTTCGCCCTTTGCCCTTGATGTCAAAGGGGGAGAGTGATTTGGTGTTGTTGCCATCAAGTCCAAAGGGGGAGATTGTTGGCATTATGATGCATGTGTTGTACTTGATGGCAACCCTCTCGTAGAAGAACAACTCACTTACATATAACTAGATGAATCTACAGAAGAGATATCAAATGCAGGACAACTCAAAGGAATCAGATGATAGTTCTAAGTGTGACAAGTTAGCTTTGCCATCAAGTCCAAAGGGGGAGATTGTTGGCATTATGAGACAAGTGTTGTCCTTGATGGCAAATCACATAGATGATAGATCATAGTGCAGGAGGTCAGCAGCAAGGAATTGATGATCAGACTACAAGAATGAAGAGAAAATATATATACGCAGGTTCATCGTGACCGAGCCGCGTATACACGTGGGTTAGTCGTTGAAAAGACGCGTATGCGTATACACACACTTTCACGCAAGGAAAAGCACGTACATGTCGAAGAACTTATGTTTGGTCCATGGTATTTAGTCCTTGGTATTTGAACCTATGGTTTTGGACCATGGTATCTCGTCAGAAGTGTTGATCCCAAGTATTGGGTCCATGGTATTGTTTTGTTATGGTTTTGGACCATGGTATTGAGAAAGGGCTAAGACTATAAAAGGAGAAGAAGATCATTAGGAAAGGGATGGAAAAAGTCTTGAATATCTGATGAAGTATGAGATCCAGTATGCAGGTTATGGGTTGATGATGCATTGCTTAATCTGAGCTAAGGAGGGATCTCACCGGTTGATGGAGAATAAGATCTAAGGATAGATCGGGATCAAATGGTTTGAAATGAACTATCTCTATATGATTGATTATGTTTATTCTATATCTGTAGACTAACGCATGTAATGATCTGAGCTGGGTATAACTTAAGTTTGAAATCGTTGCAAGTCATGATTGAATATTTATAGATTTGTACGCGGGTTGGCTTTGGTGTAAGCGCGTATGTACGGGGGTTTGGTTCATTGTAGTAGCGTATACCATTTGAGCTATGATGTTTGAAGTTACAGGTGGTTCTGGTTGTTGATGAGTTCTGATGACAGTTTAATGGTCTCCGTATTCTACATATACTGTTTGGTTGATTGTGTTTAGCTTCAGTATTGATGGATGAGAACTAATATTGGATCAGGATCATAATGACTCATATTTATCTGATCTGAAGGACTAGATCTGGGTGCTAACACACATATTATCCTTGTATATGTAATAATCTGGATATGTCTGAAGTCAGGAAGTGCATCAAGTTATAAGTAAGTAATTGATGACATATACGCTGGTTCACCTTGGTGAAGTTGCATATACACGCTGGTTTAGCAGTTCCAAGTAGCGTATGCACTCTGATGCATGATTTGGATGACACAGTTTGTTCTGAATATCGTTACAGAGTTCAGTGTTCTACTCTATGTTCTGGTGACTGTGTTGTTGATAGGGTTTCAGTGTTTCAGTGATTCAGAAATTGATGATGCTAGTATTGATTGTTTTGTACTTCAATGATATTTATGGGTCCAGTATGAAAATTTGATGAAACGTGGCCTTCAGATTATAGTGTTGTGCTTCAGGAGTATCCAGTCTGAAAATGTATGAAATGTGGTCCCTGGATGATGAAAGGAGATTGTAGGCCGGTGCCTACGTACTAATACATCAACTAGTACAAGAGCAAAAGCGGTGGTAGCTACCTTCCAGTAGCAGCTAGAGAACGAGTGAAGATTGGAGCCTTCAGTAGGCAGGAACCTGCGTACTAGTAAATGGATCAGCTAGTACAAAAGCTAAGGGGGTTGTAGCTCCCATCCAGGAGAGTCTGAAAAGAGAAAGGGTTGTAGCCCTCTGCAGGTAGAAGCGTACGTATTGGTATAAGACTGCACCAGTACAAAACTATTGTAAAATGAAGTTTCTTATTAAAAGAAGATAGAGACGACTTGCAGCAGGTGGCTTTCACCCACATTAGGTTTCCACCTTATATCATGGTGTTCATGTGTGCTTCTTGTGTGATGATCTGCTCTATTTTAATGCACCTGCTTACTCTTCATATGGTTAATGAAGTTCTGATGCACTAACTAAAGATCAACATTTAATGGATTAACTGAATCATAAGTATTCTGGATATACGTTGGTTGCATTAGACACAGTTGCGTATACACGTGGGTTCCATTAACTGAAGTAGCGTATATGTATCTAAGTATGGAAATGAAAAAGTTTTATTGATTTGATAATACTGATTCCCCCCCCCCCCCAGTATTATTTCCAACAGTATAGTCTTCCTGGGGTATACATCAGGCTGAGACCTTTGAATACAGAAGCTAATCAGGCTCCACACCCAACAATAAACCCTAAGATAAATATTATAAACTGTGAAATAAAAATGGTTGACCATGGTTGATTTTCATATTGAGACAATCCTTGTTACAATGTGACTTTGGACCATGATTGACCATGGATGATTTTCATATCAAGACAATCTTTGCCACAATGCGACATTCGATTATGCTTGACCATGATTAACTATAGATGACCACGTTTGATTTTATAAAACATGGTTGACCAAGGTTGACCATCATTGAACATGGTTGACCATGATTATCATATTGAGACAGTCTTTGTCATAATGTGACGTTGGACTATGGTTGAAACAATGATTGATTTTCATATTGAGACAATATTTGTCACAATGTGACATTGGACCATGTTGACAATGATTTAACATCGTTGACCATGGTTCAATATTATTAAACCCAAGTGATTAATATTATAAACCAAAGGTACATAAACCATAAGACAAATATTATAAACAATTAAATAAACATGGTTGACCATAGTTTATTTTCATATTAAGACAATCCTTGTTACAAAGTGACATTGGACCATGGTTGAACATGCTTGACCATGATCGCTTTTCAAATTGAGATAATCTTTGTCACAATGTGACATTCAACCATGGTTGACCATGATTGAGAGAATCCTCTTCACAAGGCGACATTGGACCATATTTGACCATGATTGATTTTCATTTCGAAACAATATTTGTTCCAATGCGACTTTGGACCATGGTTGATTTTCATATTGAGACAATCATTGTCACAATAAGACATTCGACCATGGTTGACCATGGTCGGCTATGATTGACCATGATTTACCATGTTTAATATTATAAACCCAAGGGATTGATATTATAAACCTAAGGGAATAATAAACCCAATGGATTTATATTATAAGCCCAAGGGATTATGAAACCAAGGGAATAATATTAAACCCAAGGGACTAATATTATAAATGCAAGGTATATAAACCCTAAGATAAATAATATAAACAATAAAATAAACAGGGTTGGTCGTGATTGATTTTCATATTGAGACAAACCTTGTCACAATGTGACTTTGGACCATGGTTCATTTTCATAGTTGATTTTCATATTGAATCCAAGGGAATAATAAATATGGCTGACCATGGTTGACCATGGTTCATTTTCATATTGAGACAACCATTGTCACAATGCAACATTCAACCATGGTTGGTTATGAATAACCATGTTTAACCATGATTTATATTATAAACCCTTGGGAATAATAAACCCAAGGGAGTGATATTATAAACCTAAGGGATTAATACTAAAATCTGAAGGGATTATGAACCCAACGGAATAATATTAAACTCAAGGGACTAATATTATATGCCCAAGGTATATAAACCCTAAGATAAATATTATGAACACTAAAATAAATATGGTTGACCATGGTTGATTTTCATATTGAGACAATCCTTGTCACAATGCGATGTTGGAGCATGGGTTACTATTCTTAACCATGGTTGATTTTCATATCAACACAATTTTTGTAACAATGTGACATTCAACCATGGTTGACCATGATTGAATATGGATGACCATGTTTGATTTTATAAAACATGGTTAACCATGGTTTACCGTGATTGACCATGGTTGAGCATGGTTGATGATGATTATCATATTGAGACAATCCTTGTCATCATGTGATGTTGGACCATGGTTGAGAAAATGATTGATTTTCATATCGAGACAATCTTTGTCACAATGCGGCATTGGACCATAGATGACCATGAATAATCATGGCTGACCACGAATGCTTTTATAAAACATGGTTGACCATGGTTGAATAATATTAAACCCAAACAACTAATATTATAAACCTGAGGTATATAATCCTTAAGATACATATTATAAACACTAAAATAAACATTGTTAATCATGGTTGATTTTCATATTGAGACAATCCTTGTCACAATGTGACATTGGACCATCGTTGACCATGGTTGATTCTCATATTTAGATAATATACGTCACAATGTGACGTTGGACCATGCTTGACCATAATTAATTTTCATATCGAGATAGTATTTGTCCCAATGTGATGTTGGACCATGGTTGACCATGTTTAATTTTCATATTGAGACAATCATTGTCATAATGCGACATTCGACCATGGTTGACCATGGTTGAATTTCATATTGGGACAATCATTATCACAATGCAACATTCGACCATGGTTGACCATAGTTGGCTATGATTGACCATGGTTGATCATTATTGATATTATAAACTCAAGGGGATAATAAACCCAAGGGTTTGATATTATAAATACAAGGGAATAATAAACTCAAGGGATTTATATTATAAACAAAAGGGAATAGTAAACCAAGGGATTAATATTAAAACCCCTAGTGATTATGAACCCAAGTGAACAATATTAAACCCAAGGGACTAATATTATAAACCCAAGGTATATAAATCCTAAGATAAATATTATAAACGCCAAAATAAACATGGTTGACCATGGTCGATTTTCATGTTGAGGCAATCCTTGTCACAATGCGATGTTGGACTATGGTTGATTTTCATATTGAGGCAATCCTTGTCATAATGCGACATTGAACCATGGTTGACCAAGGTTGACTAGGGTTGACCATGATTGACCATGATTGAGGAAGGTTAACGATGATTAAACATTGCAACGACTACTATCAAGTTGATTAATATTATAAACCAATCGATTAATATTAAACAATATGATTAATATTAACCATGGTTGGTGATGGTTGACCATGATTGACCATGGTTGGTTTTCATATTCACCATGATTGACCATGGTTGGTTTTCATATTCACCATGATTGACCATGATTAACCATTAGTGACCATGGTTGGTTTTGATATTGAGAGAAGCATTGTCACAATGCGACGTTGGACCATGGTTGACCATGATTGAACATCGTTGACCATGGTTGACCATCGTTGATGATGGCTGAACATGGTTGATTTTCATATTGAGACAATCTTTCTCACAATGTGACATTGGACCGTGGTTGACCATGATTATAAACCCAAGGGATTTATATTAAACACCAGGATTAATATTATAAACCCTTTGAATAATATTAAACCCTAGGAATATGAACCCTTAGATTAATAAACTCAAGGGATTGATATTAGAAACCCAAGGGATTAATACTAAAAACCCAAGGGAATAATATTAAACCCAAGGGATTAATATTATAAACCTTAGGATTAATAATAAACCCTATGATTAATATTGTCATCCCTAGCCATCTATTATAAGCCTCCATGGTCAACCATGACCATCCGCTATGGTTCACTATAGGTCACTTATAGGTACAACATGATTCCCGAGGTAAGTATGGTTCACCATGGTATTCATGTTTAGTATTGTTGACTCTCATGCTCTTCTTGACAATAGTTTACCGTAAGATATGTTAATGTACAAATATTATACACCTAGTTAGAGTCAACCACATTTACCCCTTAGGGTTTATTAATCTTTTAGGATAATAATATTGATATGTTTGGTTTAAAATAATAATCCCTTGACATTGAAATATTAATAATCCTCTAGGTTTATTAATTCTTTTGGTTTATAATATAATCCCTTAGTTTTCTAATATTAATCCCTTGTATTTATTAATTCCTTAGGTACATAATATTAACCTTATAAACTCAAGGATTAATATTAAAACCCAAGACTAATACAACAAGTATAATATGCAACGTTAGTGCTTAATACATGTTTCTTTTGTAAAAAGTAATTATAAGCTAACTTAGATTAATTTAAATGTCCAGAGTTAAAAACCTTCAATACCATGTAATTGATATCTAATTTAGATTAATTTAAATGTTTATCGAGTTAAAAACCTCTTAAACCATGTATATATAAAGTATTCTAGATAGTAATCATAAACACCAATTTAAAATAGCCTTACATATAATATCATATTTATATCTCTTAAAATTAAATTATTATTATGTAAAAAATTGTATTAAAATTTATAAATATATAAATTTTGAAATGCAACATCAATATTTTTCATACAAAAAACATTAAAAATAAATAAATTATATTTATAGTTTATGCAAATAAATTAATTTAAATGAATATTGTAACTAAAAATATATGGTTATTTATTTTATATTAAATTCATTATCCAATTGTTAATTAAAAAATTATAAACTATCAAACTAAAAATAATATAATATAATATGAATGGCTATATTTATTGTCTTGCACACTTCTATTGGTAAAATATATAGTAAAAATAAATAGTTAAAAACTGAGGTGCAAAAATAAATTATTAAGCATAAATATTTAGATTTGATGTGTACTCCTTATTAAATGGTATGACACTTGGTTTGATACTTTATACAATGACAATTCATTTTCGTAAATATTTAGATTTGATAGGCATACTCTTTATTAAGCGTTATGACACTTGGTTATATACAAGTTTTTATTTTTATTTTTTGTGATATATATAATTTTTTTGTTTTGACAATTCAATTTTAAACACCATGAATTTAGTCATTTCATGTAAATGAACCAATCAGAAAATAGGAATTCAAATTTCAAAGATTCCAAAATTTATTTTTGATTTTCAAAATATTTAATTTTTTCAAAACTTTAATGAACCTTATAAAATCTATCTAAAAATTTCAAAACTAATTGAAAATCAAACCTTTTTTTGACTTAAATAAAAAACAATATATCATCAAGTATAATAAACCATAAAATTATTATTTTTAACCCAAAGATAAAATCAAAAATTTAATAATAATAACAAAAATTAGAATAAAAAAATTTATAATAAAAAATATATAATAAAATAAAAAACATATAATTAAATATTTTTTAAATATTTAATAAAATTTCCAATAAAAATTAAAATTTCTCACTTATATATGAAAATATAAAATTTCAAACTTCCAATAAAAACAAGATTCATGAAATATAACTAGTAGTTTCGAAAGAATATAAAATAAAAATAATTATTTTAATTAAAATCAAAATATTAATAATAAAAAATATATAATAAAATGAGTGGATAATAAAATATTTAAAAAATATACAATAAAATTGCTGATATAAAAATTTAAATATAAAATTTCTAATTTCGCGATTGATGGAATATTTAATTTTAAAGATAAATAAAATAAAATAAATTATTTTTTATTTTAATAAAATAAAATAAAAATTATAACTTAAAAGATTAAAATTAATAAAATAGAAAATATAATAATAAAACATTTAAATATTTAAATCAAAATAATATATAATAAAATATTTTATAAATTAAAATTTCTAACCTAAATATTAAAACATAAAATAAAAAAAAAAATTCTAATTTAATACATAAAAATAAAATAATCATTTTAAATAAAAAAATTATTATTGAATTACCAGAGAATAATCTACGGATGAGAACGACAAGCTTACAAAGTTCACTATAATCATTTCCTCACCAAAATTAATCCCTATGTAACACCTCATGCCGCGCGAACATTTACTTTGGTTACCAGGTTTTACTTATTACTTCAGCTTTTTAGTTTGTTTGACATGGAATGTTAAAGAACTAAGGTTGGGAGGCTAGAACATATTTTGTTACTTGATTAATGAATAATTAAGAGTTAAAGTGTTTTGACAAGAACTGAAAGAAAGAGTTGTTAACCTCTTGAGACAGTTAAACACATTTACTCATCTATTTCCTCAAAAGAGGAATGGAAGGAAGGCCTAGGGGGCTAGAGAAATATAGAAAAAAAGGAAAAGTAGATCAGATGGGTAAAGGGATAAAAAAAATGCTGCCCAAATTTCCTTAAGTTGGGTGGAATAAACGAGTTGGAAAACGTTGAGCATAGTTTGAGAGGTATATGACTTGAGGCTCGATTGTGAGTCCTGATGCCCAAGATACCTAATTGAAACAGACTTATTCTACTGTCAGGAGAAGGAAGATCTCGGGGGAGAGTTTGGACGTAATTGCCAGAATCAGGGTTGGGTGGTGAGACCTTCCTAAAAAGGGGAAGAACTTATAGATCTACCAAGCAGTGAACAGATAAGTAAACAAACTCTTTGCCTAGTAATCATTAAAGAAAAGGATTCCATAGTGATTGACAGATAATACTAGGGGTTGCTTGCTAATCGAACAATGTCTGTTTTATATATCTTAAGTTAGTAAGAGTAGTTGGATATCTATCCAAATATTTATCGTTGGTATGAAAAAAGAATAAATTTATATATGAAAGTAAAGAATAAATCTATGTAAATTAGGAAAATACTTCTACTGCACAGAGAAATAAAAAGCAGTTTAAGATAAATATCTAAACCAAGGATTGTTAACGATACATTTAAAATATTTAGCATTCTTAACTGGGAATAGCTTAAGTGATGAGACAGATCAATGTTATTATTATACACATACACGAATTTTCTGTAGGAATTACACCTTATAAAACATGTAATCATCCTAAACATCATGCTAGCATAATTCCTTTCTGACAATCGCAAAATGGAGAAGCAAAACATTATATATGGAAACTATCAAAATATCTAAATCATTGACTATAAAAAGAAAGGTTATTATCAACTGCAAGGGCTTATATAATTCTCGGTCAATTCTAGAAAGAATCAAGAGTTCACAAAGGCCATAATATATTCATATTTTAAGCAACAAAATTAGTAAAATCACAATCAAGCTCAATAGAATCCAATGAAACAGAAGATAACAAACTTTGATTTCAGAAGTTGAACCGAACTAGAAGAGCTCCAAGTTATGAATGTTATATATATACAAAATTCAGAGATTTTTGGGAAAGTAAATTAAAAATAAAACCCTCGGCGAAGCCAAAATTTCACAGGTTTATGCCATGGCACATTTTTGGAACCACTCAGTTCTAGGTTAAACAAAACCCTTGTTCAATCAAAATAACAAAAGTTAGACTAAGGCCAGCTTGAAGCCTCAACTTAAATATACATTTCCACCCAGAGAAACCCGAATATCATGCAATAGAATGAATACAAACATAACCACCTTATTCCCGAAGGCTTTCGATCATCACAGACCACCATAAAGTTTGGTAATAAGACCAACCTAGAAATCAAAAGGCGGCAACCCTGAGTAAGGGGGACTCATCCGAATCCAGCAAAACCATAAGGAAAGGACTTTTTCGAAGTCTGCTACTTGTAGATGCATGAAGAATGAGTTAAATAAAATAAAAAAAAACTCTTAACGATGAATGTATGTATTACTCACAGGATTCTCAAGATTATCTGAGACAAAGCAGCTCTGGAATGTCAAAGACTGCCTGTACCAGAAACCCATGCAACAAATTATTAGTGGCTCGAATCGAGTGAGACAAAATAACTCAACAACAGACCCTATCATGACGAATGTTACTTCCTAGAACCTGATGGCCACCAACATCATCCTCTTTTGGACAAGGAAGCCAGCAATAACTCGTACTCCTTGCACAGTGAACCTGATGAGCAAAGGAGCAATTCTAGGCATTTTTGAAGTGGATTCGAAGACTGTAAGTATGTATCCATATCAAGAAAGAGAGGAAAGATTGCAGGGTACCTGTTGGAAGAATTTTGACTCCATTCTCCATTGAAACAAGGATGGAATACTGATACCCTCTCTGTTGCAGCAAACCCTTAGCCTGCATGTAGAGCAGAACTTTGGAAAATCGCACAACTCAAAATGAATCCACATGCGATAGGACACCGAGAAAGAAGTTAAGGCACTAAACCCTGAGTGTTGAGGTTTATTGGATTGCAAAACCCAAATCCGAAGGAGCAAACTATACCAGGTGTTCCAAGTTACCATCCCCTTCTGGTGTTGGGTCCATACCATTAAATGTAAGAGTAGCAGGTGTCAGGTGGGGTAGCATCGACTTTATTCACCATTAAAATGATATTATAGCTTAGGTAAAGAAGCATGCCAAGTGGGGTTATTGATTCGAGGTATATACAAATTACATATTAAATATTGATCCATTAAACTCATGGCAGGGATGATACATGGTAAGACTTAAATATATATGATATATGGTAGGACTTTAATGTTTATAAAGTTTTTTTTTTTAAATAATATGTATTGTTGTGTTCTGTGTTACAAATGGTATCAGAGCTCAGGTTCGCACACTGAGACTTCTGGGATATATATGTATCTGTGTGTGTGAGTGTGTGTGTAATAAGCAACTAAGTAAATGTGAATGTGAACACAAAGATCAACATCGAAAGAGCAGAACACAGAGGAATCCCATAACATCGAACCAGCCAGAGGCAACATATGTAGAGGCCAACCCGGACATATGGATACAACTGGGAGAAGAATCTCGACAAGGCAATGTTTCTCTACTCGAAATTGTTCAACAATTACGTGCTGAGATGACAAACTTGAGGACAAATAATGAACGACTACGACAAGAATAAGAGAGAATCCTTAAAAGTCTATTCGACCAACAGAATCAACGGGGACCAGATCCCAGTGCTGAGGATGGGGAGAAAACCCCGATAGTCCATCATGGAGAAGATAATGCAGAGTTGGAAGAAAGACATGGGGAAGATGAAGAGGGATGTTCTGATAATGTTTCCAACCAGCACAAAACAAAAAGATAGAAATTGGAATTACAAGGGGAATTCAAAAAGATAAAACCATCACTCTTTGAAGGAGAATCTAAAGAAGCAACAGAAGCATGGTTAATTGACATGAGTAAATAATTTTAGATTTATGACTACATTGATAAACTTAAGGCACGACTGGCAGTTTATCAATTAAGGGGTAAGGCTACCCTTTGGTGGGAGGAAATCAAAACTGTGAGAAAAATTGACGAAGAGAAAGTTACATGGAAAGAATTTCAAAAACATTTCAAGGATAAATATTTAACTGAGTGTTATTATGATGAAAAAGAAAAGGAGTTCCATGATTTAAGGTTGGGAACCTTGACCATGGATGAATATGTGAAATGATTTACCTCCCTATTATGATATGTACCGTATATGCAAGAAGAAAAGCCCAAGATTCAACATTTTATTAGTAGCCTACCCAACTTTATGAAGGAAAAGCTAGAATTTGATTACCCAAGAACAATGGATGATGCGGTGCAAAAATCTCATATCTGTTATTAGTAAATAAAACAAAAGAGTGAGGGATCTAAAGGGGGATTGGGTAGGAGGGGGAGAAATCTGCCCCTAAGTAGATAGGCGAAAACTACTAATGGAAGGAATGTACAATGAAGACCCTTCAATAAATTTCCAGCAAGAAATTAGTCAAAGGTTCCAACATACGCTGAAAATAGACAGTTGGAGGGGGTTAATAAACATGTTAATGATCAACAGCAGAAACAACCCCTGCAATGCTAGGGATGTGGAGAACCCCATTACTACAAAAATTTCCCGCATAGGGCTATAACAAAACAACTTTCAAACATGCAAGAATCTTCCACGGTTGGGGAGGTGGCAAGGAGTATGCCCAGAATTAATGCTGCACTGGATGACCATCAAGCAGAATACTAGCCCACCATGATTGAGTGTGAAGGTATGATCACTAATCAACCTATCTCTGTTTTGTTTGATCTCGGTGCTAGCCTAAGATATGTTCATCCTAAGGTTGTAGAGAAATGTCAGCTGCAAAGAAATAAGTTTCAAAAACCTTGGTTATTTCATTTAGCCATAGGGGCAAAGAGAAGGGTAACTACAAAAGCAGAACGTTGTCCTGTAACAATTTCAGGACAACCAATTTATGTTGATCTTAATATACTCTCTTTGAGTTCATACGATGTACTGATAGGAATGGATTGGTTGGAAGGATGTTGGTACTTAGTTGATTGTAAGGATAAATTTCTAAGTTATCTCACTAACTCGGGGCAGAGAAAGGAAATACAAGGAATCAAGAAAAATATTAAGTTGCGTCCTATTACTGCTAGCCAGCTGGGAAAATGCATTAGGAAGGGTTGTCAAATTTATGATGTCCAAGTAGGATTCAGAATTTCCAATAGCAAAATCACTTCCTTGGAAAATATTCCTGTCATTCAGGATTTTGTTGATGTGTTTCGTGAATCCATTCCTGGATTACTACCTAAATGTGATATTGATTTCACAATTGAATTAGTCCCTGGTGTAGCTCTTGTTTCTAGAGCTCCTTATCACATGAGCATACCTGAGTTAACATAACTCAAAATGCAGCTTCAGGAACTTTTGGATAAAGGTTACATTTTCCCCAGTGTGCCCCCTTGGGGAGCCCCCGTACTGTTTGTACATAATAAGGACGAAACCTTGAGGCTATGCATTGATTATCATTAGTTGAATAAACTAACTATAAAAAATAAATACCCTTTACCATGTATTTACGATTTATTTGATCAAGTGGAGGGAGCTAGTGTGTTCTAAAAAATTGATCTAAGGTCCGGCTACCACCAGATAAGGATAAAGGAAGAAGATATTTGTAAAACTGCATTTTGAACTCGTTATGGTCATTACAAGTTTGTAGTATTTCTGTTCGGCCTTACAAATGCCCCAACTACTTTTATGAGTCTGATGCATGGTATTTTTCAGCCATATTTAGATAATTTTGTGATGATTTTTATCGACGACATATTAATTAACTCCAAGAATTATGTGGAGCATGAAAATCATTTGATGATAGTGTTGTAGTCTCTGTGGGACGATCAATTATACGCTAATTATAGCAAGTGTGACTTTTTCAAAAACTAGATAAAGTATCTGGGTCATGTCATATCATCAGAGGGAATAGCGGTGGATCTGGAAAAGATTAAAACTATTATGGAATGGACCACCTCGAAGAATGTTGCTGATATTAGATCATTCTTGGGCTTAGCCAGTTACTACCGTTGGTTCATTGAAGGATTTTCAAAAATTTCTTTTCCTATGACCTCTTTACAGAAAAAAGGGACGAACTTTCCGATGGACACCTGAATGTCAACAAAGCTTTGAACGCTTAACATAATTACTTACTACTGTACCCATACTAAAAGTAGTAGACCCACAAAAATATTTCGTGGTTTGCACAGATGTAAGTAAGGAAGGTATTGGCATAGTATTGACACAAGAAGGGAAAGTTATACCCTATGAATAACGTAAATTGAAAGAATATGAGTAGTGATATTATGCCTATGATCTTGAATTGACAACAGTGGTGCATGCACTTGAAATGTGGCGACACTAATTAGGAAAGAAATTTCTGTTATTAACAGATCATAGCAGCCTTATAAATTTCTTTAACCAATCCATCTTAAATTCTCGGCAGGCAAGATGGACAACATTTTTGAGCGAATTTGACTTTGAAATGAAGCACCTTAAGGGGAAATAAAATTGAGTAGCTGACACATTAAGAAGAAAATTACATTGTATCTATGAAGTTCAATTCAGCCAGCTATGATCAAACCTCCCTGATATAATTAAGGAAGCATCCCTTGAGGACCCAGAGTATGCCTTCCTTTGGAAGAAGGCATTTGAATGTCAAGAGAAGGGGGAACAATTTGATTATGATATAAATATTGATAAAATGATAACCTTCAAAAATCTAATATATGTTCCGAATCAAAATTCTGTCAAACAACTTTTTGCCATTAGGAAAGGTTATTTCTGGCTGGGTTTAAGGAAGTATTTCACTGAGTACCTATCCAAATGTTTGGAATGCCAGCTGGTGAAGGCGGAGCATCAGAACCCCACTGGACTATTGCAACCATTGCCCATTCTTGAGTTGAAATGGGAGATAATTACTCTAGATTTCATTACCGATTTACATCACACTAAGAAGCAACATGACTCAATTATGGTGGTGGTGGACAAGCTAAGAAAAAGCACTCATTTCATACCAGTAAAATCCACTTACAAAACTTTTGAAATCGTAGACATATTTATGAGGGAAATTTTTTGACTCCGCGAAATACCCAAGGTGGTAATTTCTAACAGGGATGTAAAATTTACATCCATGTTTTGGAAAACACTCTTCTCTGGATTGGGTACCCAGATTCAATTTAGTACCGCTTACCATCTATAGACAGATGGCCAAATGAAGCAAGTTAATAAAATTATGGAGGATATGTTAAGAATGTTTATAATGAAACAACCACATAAATGGGAGGATTACCTCCACTTAGTGGAGTTTTCTTATAATGATGGATACCACGAGTCACTGGGCATAAGCCCCTTTGAGGTGTTGTATGGAAGAAAGTGCAGGGTGCCCATAGATTGGAATAGTCCTGTCAACAGACTAACATTGGGTCCTAACATGTTAGCCAAAATGGAAGGGATGGTTAAGAAGGTCTCTCAGAATCTAAAAGCTGCCCAGGATAGACAAAAGGTTTATGCAGATAAAAGAAGAACATATAAGGAATTCCAGTTGGGGGATCATGTATACTTGAGAGTAAAGCCTCGAAAAAGAACTTTACAATGGAGGGTTTGTGCTAAGTTAGCACTCTGGTATTGTGGACCTTTTCAAGTCTTGGAACAGATTGGACCTGTAGTGTACAAACTTGCATTACTAGGGCATATCTAGGTCCACAATGTTTTCCATGTCTCCTTGTTAAAAAAATATGTGTGAAACCCTCAACATTTAATTAACTAGGAAAATATACAAGTAATAATTTAATAACATATAATTTGATGTTTTGAAAGGCTTCTGGTAGTAGATTGTAAAATGTGCAAGTCGAACCGGAAGGAGAGTTTCTGGGAGAACCTCTTCGTATTCTCGATCAAAGAGAAACCACCTTGCGGAAACATGCCATCAACCAGGTTGGCCCGGAAGAGGGTACCTGGGAAGAAGAGGAATTTATGGGGAAAGCTTATCTAGCACTATTTTCATAAATCAAAAAGAACACCAGGGATAGTGTTCTTCGCAAGGGGGGGAAGATTTAACACCCCACACTGCGTGAACATTTACTTTTGTTATCAAGTTTTACTTATTACTTAGATTTTTACTTTGTTTGACATGGAATGTTAAAGAACTAAGGTAAGGAGGCCAGAACATATTTTGTTACTTGATTAATGAATAATTAAGAGTTAAAGTATTTTGACAAGAATTGAAAGAAACATGTGTTAAACTCCTGAGACAGTTAAAAATAGTTACCAATCTGTTTCCTCAAAAGAAGAATTTAAGGATGGCCTAGGGGGTTGGAGAAATATAGAAAAAAGGAAAAGTAGATCAGATGGGTAAAGGGAGTAAAAAAAATGCTGCTCATATTACCTTGATCTGGGTGGAATAAACTAGTGGGAAAATGTTGAGTATAGTCTGAGAGGTATGTGACTTGAGGTTTGATTGTGAGTCTTGATGCCCAAGATACCTAACTGCAATAGAATTATTCTACTATCAGGAGAAGGAAGAGGTCGAGGGAGAGTTTGGACATAATTTCCAGACTCATGGTTGGGTGATGAGACCTTCCTGAAAAGGGAATGAACTTATGGATCTACCAAGTAGTGAAGAGATAAGGAAACAAACTCTTTATCTAGTAATCATTAAAGAAAATGATTCCATAGTGATTGAAAAATAATACTAGGGGTCGATTGCTAATTGAAAAATGTTTGTTTTATATATCTTAAGTAAGTATGAGTAGTTGGATATCTAACCAAAGATTTATCGTTGGTATGAAGGTAGAATAAATTTTTATATGAAAGTAAAAAATAGTATGTAAAATTAGGAAAATATTTCTACTGCACAAAGAAATAAAAAACAGTTTTAGATAAATATCTAAACCAAGAATTGTTAACAATACATTTAAAATATTAAGTATGTTTAACTAGGAATAGCTTAAGTGCTGAGACAAATCAATGCTATTATTATACAAATACATGAATCTTCTATAGGAATTACACCTTATAAAACATGTAATCATCCTAAAAATCATGCTAGCCTAATTCCTTTCTAACAATTGCAAAATGGAGAAAAGAACTTTATATATGGAAACTATCAAAATGTATAAATCATTGCTTGTAAAAGGAAAGCTTATTATCAACCTCAAGGGTTCGATATAATTCGCGGTCGATTCCAGAAAGAATCGCGAGTTCACATAGTCCATAATATATTCATCTTTTAAGCAATAGGAACAGTAGATTCACAATCGAGCTCGATAAAATCCAGTGAAACATAAGATAACAAGCTTCGATTTCAGAAGTCGAACCGAACTAGAAGAGCTCCAAGCTATGAACGTTATATATATACAAACTTCTGACCTTTTTGGGAAAGTAAATTAAAAATCAAACCCTTGGCGAAGCTAGAATTACACAGGTTTATGCCATGGAACATTTTTGGAACCACTCAATTGTCGGTTAAACAAAACCCTTGTTCAATCAAAATAAGAAAAGTCAGACTAAGGTCGGCTTTAAGCCTCGGCTTAAATATATATTTCCACCCAGAGAAACCCAAATATCATGTGGTAGAACAAATACCTTATTCCCAAAGGCATTCGAGCATAACAGACCACCATAAAGTTTGGTAATAAGACCAACCTAGAAATCAGAAGGCGACAACCTTGAGTAAGGGGGACTCATCCGAATCCAGCAAAACCATAAGGAAAATGCTTTTTCCAAGTCTGATACTTGTAGATGCATGAAGAATGAGTTAAAGAAAATAAAATAAAAAAATCTTAACGATGGACCTATGTATAACTCACAAGATTCTCAAGATTACCTGAGAGAACGCAGCTCTGGAATGTTGAAGACCACTTGTACCAAAAACCCATGCATCAAATTATTAGTGGCTTGATTTGGGTGAGATGGAATAACCCAAAAACAGAACCTGTCATGACGAATGTTACCTCCTTGAACACGATGGTCACCAACATCATCCTCTTTTGGACAAGTAAGCCAGCAATAACTCCTACTCCCTACACACTGAACCAGATGAGAAGAGGAGTACTTCCGTGCATTTTTGAAATGGAGTTGAAGACTGTAAGTATGTATCCATATCAAGAAAGAGAGGAAAGATTGCAGGATACCTACTACATGAAGTTTGACTCAATTCTCTGTTAGGAAACCAGCTCACAAAAATATAGAAAAGATAGATCAACGCCTTAGAATTTAGCCTCTTCGAGGGGGAAACCTCCTTTACACTACACAAAAGAACAATTCTTGGATGATACAAATGCCAAGACCTCCTTTATATATAGGAGTGTAAGGGGTCTTAATATACTTAGAGCTGACATCATAATTATAATGTAAAGGCACGATAATAAGAATAGTGGGCTTCTATGGGGCACAATAATAACAATATGGGGACTACATGGGCACAACAATATAATAAGGGGGTTGTACTAATAACGATAAGGGGTTCCACTAGTAGTATAGGGACCTAACATACCCCTCTCCTTCAAAAAGTGTTGTCCTCAATGCTAGAGTAGTTCTTGATGCTTCTGTATAAATTATTGTCCTCCCATGTGGAATCTTCAATAGCTAAGTTCTTCCACTTGATGAGATACTTTGAAATTGATCTATTTCATAGCTGTCGATTTCTCAATTTTGTGATTGCTTCAGGTTCCAATATGATTTTTCCTTCCTTTTCAAGTTCTCACAATACTATTTGAACTGGGATCTTCTACAAATTTTGAATGAGTTCCCACTCCTTTGGGCATACAGATATCTGTATGGCTTGATGTTTGGAGGAACACTTCTTGGAATCAAATGAATAGCATGATGATGACCACGAATAGGTGGGAGGCCTTTGGGAGTCTCAAATACCTTGGAATGATTGTCCAAAACATTTGGAGATTTGGAGAAATACATGATTTTGATGTGGGATCCTCTAGTGAACATAATTGTGCAATTACACCCTGTTGTTCTTTATTTAGAAGCTTTTTCATGCTGTTAGAGTTGATTATCTTTCATGGTTTCCATTTGATACCCCTCAATTCAACTTCCTTTCCTTCCCAAAAAAATTTCAAGAAAAGTTCTTGAAAATTAAAAGCTATCGTACCCAAATATTGTAGCCATTGGACTCCTAGTAAAACATTAGCACCACCCATTGGAGTGGAAAGAATTGGGCTATTCAAGACATATTCTCCCATGGATAGTTTGATATTATGGCACTTTCTAGAGAAATTTATGGTTCCTCCACTTGCAACCATCACTTGACACTCTGGTGCTAGATATAGGAAGCAATTCAATTCCTTGGCTATCTTACAATGAATAAATTATGGGTATTTCCCGAATCAATCAACACTATTACCGTTTTCTTCTTGATATGTCCTTCTATCTTGATATTTTGAGGAGTGGTAATTTCTTCCAATGCATTACAAGATATGGTCGGATTCACTTCTTGATGCTCGATGTGATCTTTCACTTCTTGAACATTTTTCTTCTTGATATGTCCTTCTATATTGATAGTTTGAGAAGTGGTAATTCCGGCAAATGCATTACAAGATATCGTCGGATTCATTTCTTCTTTCTCGATGTGATATTTCACTTCTTGAACCGTTTTCTTCTTGATATATCATTCTATCTTGAGAGTTTGAGGAGTGGTAATTCTTTCCAATGCTTTACAAGATATAGTGGGATTCATTTCTTCTTTCTCTAGGGTGGGTTCCTGGTGTATATCCTTTTTTTTTGATGTTTCTTGATCCTTTTCTTCCTCCTCTTCATAATCTATGTAAAATAATTTCTTCTCAGTACAGTTATGACCTTCAGTGTATTTGCTATCACAATTGTAACAAAGCCCTTTTTCTCATTTTTCTTCTAATCATTGTGGTGTAAATCTTGTAGGTTGTGGAAGGGTAGAAGAAAAAACACTTCCATAATTATAGTCGTGAGTGGTGGGATTCCTTGTTTCCATAATTTTGCTTTCAATTTTTCTTGCCAACCTGAATGCCTTCTCCAATGAATCAGGTTCCCAAAGACGAACCTCGTGTTGAATGTTATCTTTTAAAGTCCCTATGAAGACATCAACCATTTTTTTCTTTGGAATATCATTTACCCTTATATTCAATTTTTGGAAGTCCTTAATGTGCTCTGCCATTGAACCCTTTTGTTTGAGATTTATCAATTGGCTAAAGAAGGTGTTTCTCTTTGTATCCTCATAATGTGCTATCATTTCCTCCATGAAAATTGACCATGTGACAAGTGGTTTACGAGAAAAAAGCCCTTTATACCATAAAAATTGATCCGGTTCTAAAAAGTTAGATGCAATAAGTACCTTTTGTAACAGTGGTACACCATGTAGATCAAAATATTTCTCCTTCTGTAGTATCCAATTTATCGGATCCTTGCCATCAAACTTTCTCATCTCGTGTTTTCTTGATTTTAGGAGCTCGATATTGAAACGATTGTAACTCCATACTTTTGGATCTTAAAGTTCTGAAATTTTGGTCTATAATATCCCTCTGAGTCCTCTTTCTAACTCCGCAAGTCTGATTGCAATTGGGTTCCTGAAGAAATATTTATTCCCAATATCCCGTGATGGCCTAATTATAGACTAGTTCAGTAGAGTGAACTTGTACGACATGCCACATGTCACTGTTTCAACCTTAGGTTCTGAAAATTATACCCAAACAAAACACAGTCCGTCCTCTTTTTGTAACTTCTTACGAAATTTCAATCTGATGCTCAGAGAGAAAGTTATGACGATTTTCCCAAGGTCACCTATTTAGGATGTAATTCGAGAGTTTGCAAAAACCCTAAATTCCTCATCTCATATATCCGAAAATATAGCAAGACAAGATCTAAAATTAGGACCTGAGTTGCAGACTGATTTCATCTCAAATGGGTTTTTTGTTTAGGTTTTGAAACTTCGTAGAAAAAATGTTATAGCGAAAATTCCACGATGACCTAGTTTAGATGAAATTCTGGAGCTTGCAACAACCCTAAATTCCTCACATCATATATCCTAAAATATAGCATTACAAGATCTGAAATTCGGACCTAAGGTTTAGAGCGATTTCGTCTCAAACGAGTTTTATTTTTAGCTTCTAAAACGTTGCAGAAAAACAGTTATAGCGAAAATGCCAGCATGACCTGTTTGGAGCAGCGAAACCCTAAAATCCGAAGCTATGATACCAAATGTTAGGAAACTAGCTCACAAAAAGATAGAAAAGATAGATCAACGCCTTAGAATTCAGTCTCTTCGAGGGGGCAACCTCCTTTACATTACACAAATGAACAATTTTTAGATGATAAAATGACAAGACCTCTTTCCTATATATAGGAGTCTAAGGGGTCATAATATAATCAAAGTCAACATCACAATAATAATGTAAGGGCACAATAATAACAATAGTGGGTTTCTATGGGGCACAATAATAACAATATGGGGACTACATGGGCACAACAATATAATAAAGGGGTTGTATTAATAACAATAAGGGGTTGTATTAATAATATAGGGACCTAACATTCTCCATCGAAACAAGGATGGCAAACTAAAACCCTCTCTGCTGCAACAAACCCTTAGCCCATTTGCAGAACCGAACTTCGGAAAACCGCACAACTCAAAATGAATCCACATGCAGCAGGAGACCAAGAAAGCAGTTACGACACTAAACCCTGAGTGTTGAGGTCCGTTGGATCGCCAGACCCAAATCCAAAGGAGCAAGCAATGCGAGGTGTTCCAAGTTACCAAACCCTTCTGATGTCGGGTCCATACCATTAAATGTAAGAATCGCAGGTGTCAAGTGGGTTACCATCACTTTTATCCACCATTAAAATAATATTAGAACTTACATAAAAAAGCATGCCAAATAGAGTTATCGATTCTAGTTATATACAAATTACATATTAAAAATTGATCGTGGTAGAGATGATACAGAGTACGACTTAATTTATATATGGTAAGGCTTTAATGTTTATAAAGGTTTTTTTTGAAATAATATATACTGTCGTGTTATGTGTTAGACCCTAGTGTTTAGCATATTTAGCTCTTTGTCAAAATTAATCCTCCAAACCGAGTCGTACACTAAATTCCAAAAAGCAATTTATGAATAATTAAGTTCACTACAACACATTTCCTCGAATAATGAAGTGAGATTTCTCTTAGTTCTTCACCGTATGATTTTTTGGTAGAAAGATTATTTAACTTTATAGTGTAATCAATGTGTAAATATATGTTATTATTTGGCGTCTCTCTTTATTTATTGCTATTTCATCTCTTAAATTCGCTCAATCTATTCTTAAAAAAAAACATTCGTGTCCCCGTAGAAAGCACTATAGAGGAAGTGTGGAATTAAGCAAACCTAGCCATTTAGAAAATTAATGAACACCATTTAGAGGGGTATGATTATGTTGGGTGTGTCTAGTTTCTGTTGATATTTCGCCCATTAAAATTTCAGCATAAATGTTAGGGGTTTTATCCTTTTACAAAGATTTGGTGATGAATATTTTTTTGTGGGATTTTGGGTTTTTACTATTTTCTGATAAATTCAAAGTGTTCAAAAATCCATTGAAAATTAAAATTTGCCAATTTAAAAAAAAATCTTATAAAATTTCAAAAACAGTGTCTTCAAAGAATCGTCTGAAATTTAATTATAAGTTAAAGTTCATACCATTTATACAAATGTCTATGGGTAGATTCTGTGAATGGGTTGTCCGAAATTGTAAGGTCAATTTCTTGAGTCTACAATAAAACGTTTCTAGTTTCTAGTCTAGGTCGACATTCAAATATGTCTATTATGAAGCAATTTCCTACCCTTCATTCACATTCATACAATTATGAAGCAATTTTCTACCTTAAAATGAAAGACTTCAACTAAATAAAACTGTTGACTTAGATAGCGTTCCAAAAGAAGGTGCGTTAAGCCAATCTGACAGTTATTTCGAAATTTTTACATTTCTGTGGGTAGATTCTGTGAATGAGTTTTCCCCAATTGTAATGTTGACTTTTCGAGCCTACAATAAAACATTTCTTATCTAGGTCGACATTCAAATATATCTATTATGGAGCAATTTCCTACAATTCATTCACATTCATACAATTATGAAGAAATTTCCTACCTTAAAATCAACAACTTCAACTAAGTAAAATTGTGGACGTTAGATAGCCTTCCAGAAGGTGTGTTAAGCCAATCTGACTGTTATTTCGAAAATTGGTGAATGCCATTTGGAGGTGTATGGTGATCTTCCGTGTCTGCAGAACTTAAAGTGCTCCGTGTATAGGCCAATACGCCATAGTGTTATACTCATGATTCTAGCCACCTCCAAATCATGTGCTGAAAATGGATAGGATTTATGTGTATGAATCGGTTGCATAGATTCTTAATATCAAATTTCAATCAAGAACGCAAACTTTGTTACAATCCAGGTTGGCAGTTATGTGCGTATAGCCACAATTGGAACCTGGAACTTTGCAAACGACTTATGATTTATTAATAGTTATAAAAAATTCTCAACGTAAATTTTGTGGGTATATGGATCAAATCAAATTAGAAGATTTCATTGTCCTCACACACCGTTCTTAAATCTAGCTGGCAAGAGTTGCCACTTGTGCGTATGGTGCGACCAGAGCCAGGTTTGAAAAAATGCAGAGAGAGAAAAAAAGTGTTTTCTATTCCAGTCTCACCTGTTGCAAATTAAAAAAATTTGCTATGTAGTTTTCATTATTTTCTAAGTGAATTTGGAGGAATGTGACGATATAACGTGGCCATCCAAATAATTTTTAAATTTTAAAGATTTAAAGTTGATGCACCCGGATTCCAATATGGACCCAAAAGATGAAGAGAAGTTTTGTTGAATGAGTTTTGCTGATTTTTCTATTGTTGATTTTGGGATCGCCTGAATAGGACTGAGTTCAAAAAATTTACTTCATTGGGTACATTATTTTTGAAAATAATATTTTCAAAATCTGCAGTCTGGTTAACTTTTCAACCACGTAGCCAAAGCGAAGAAGTTGTAAACTCAGCTTAATTTGTTTAGTTAATTAATAATTTTTGTTTGGGTTTATTGATAAGATTATTTGTAAATCAATTCCAAATACTAAAATTCTATAGATAAGAGTTGGCCATAGAACTTATTTTCATAGAGTTAGCGATATGACTTACTTCTCTATATATATATATTCTAGCTAATTAATGATTTTTGTCTGAGTTCACTGGTAAGACTATTTGTAAATCAATTCCAAATACCAAAATTCCATAGATAGGAGTTGGTGATAGAACTAACTTTTATAGAGTTAGTGATATGACTTACTTTCATATTAATTTTTTTTTTTTTCTCAGTATTGAAGAAGCGCTTTCATAAAGTTAGTGATATGACTTACTTTCATATTATTTATTTTTTTCAGTATTGAAGAAAGGCTGCAGAGCGGTACATAGAACTTCTTTTTTTCTTCTTAACTAATGATTTTTGTTTGGGTTCACTTGTAAACTATTTGTAAATCAATTCCAAATACCAAAATTCTGTAGACAAGAGTTGGTAATAGAACTTACTTTTATACCAAGATTCCATAAATAAGAATTGGTGATAGAACTTACTTTCATAGAATTAGTGATATAAATTAATTTCATATTGTTATTTTTTTCAGCATTGAAGAAAGGTTTTCATAAAGTTAGTGATATGACTTACTTTTATATATATATATATTTTTTTTTTCAGTATTAAAGAAGGGACGCGTACATAGAACCTTTTTCAGGTTTATCAAGATATCCATGTCATGAGATTGGGAACCTTTTTCAGGGTTATCAAGATATTCATGTAATGGGCAAATTTTATTAATTCATTTGCTCAATTACATCTCATTTATACATGAACCTCTCAACTAATTCTGGCAACCAATTCCTAACTAATTCATAACTAATTCTGTTCAACCAATTCATAACTAATTCTATTTCTACATTATTCTCACATCCTCCCTTAATGGAGAAATGGATTCTCTACAATACCTAACCGACTTCTAGAACTTGTACTTTGAACATCTGCTGTATTCTCTAGATTGATCTAACTACTGCATTAACAGAGGGTAGTTGGGATTAATACCTTTCTACCACTCCCCCTTAATTCCAACTAAATAACAAATATATACTATAGCACGATATACAAGAAACTATATTCTTAATCATGACGACTTAAACTGTAACTTGCCTGCTGGTCTAAGTCTCAGCTAGGCTTACAACAAAACATTTCATTTTTGTCTTCTTATTAAAAGGTCCATGCTTGTTCCTTTTCCATTGCTGTTGCAGTTTCATCTTCACCTTTTTGGGTTTCCTTATGAAATTCCTTTGCTCCTTGCTTACATACTTAACGTCAACAACCTCTGTTGGATTGAGAGGCAATGCAAGATCTCGAACGAGGTAATTTAATTCATGTTCTCCCCACTTTCCATGAGGAACCAATGAAGGAGTCACCAAAATGCAGTCATCTTTGAACATGAGCGGCCTTCGAAGAACATCCATGGTAGTATCCTCCAAAGTAGCAGTCATCTTGAAAGTAGATCCAATAAAACTTCTAACAACCGGGCAAGTTTTAATCACAGTGATTTCTTCAACGGCGTGATCCTCAACAACATGAGTGATTTCTTCAACAGCGTGATCATCAACAACATGAAACTCTTTGTCAATGGACTCAAAAACACTGCTAATCCCAAATGGGTTCATGAGAAAATGATCATTAAAAAGATCATTGTCAAAAAAATCTAAAATAATAGACATATCAGTTAGCTTTATCACACTTCAAACAGCTTTATCACACTTCAAACAAAACGCCTTTTTTTACTGCCTCTCTCTGCTCTCCTTGGCCCTCCGGGCTCCTCCAATCAGACCCGCTGTCACAAACGGTGCTCACTAACAGCACTCGCTTGAACAAGACCCACTTACACGATTTTTGCAACAAAACAAAGAAAACCGGGCCGACTGAAAAAGAATATGACCACGGTTACCTCCACTAACCACGGCACAACACAAAGAATTACCTCCACGCTCAACGGCGGGATCAAATCTTCACTCACGCTGGAGATTCGGGATATTCTTGTCAAACAGCCCAATAAATCCCAAATATAAAAAACTACAATACACGGGACTCTTAACAGAACCCTCGCTCTTGAAAATTAGTAGTGTGCTTCAAATGAAATGAAACAAAATTTTCTAAATATATAAAAGTTCCACTAGCCAACACCTTTGATTGAGCGGTTCAGTACAAACTGCCCCCAATTTTGGATTTGCCGGTTCTGGTCTTCACACAACACGGCTTTCACGAACAGCTTCAACGTATGGACAGCATTTGCCGGTTCTGGTCTTCACACAACACGTCTTTCACGAAAAGAACAGCGTCACGACTCCTTCACGCAGGAACGGTTCATCAGCACTGCTGATACACGCAGCAAGATTTGTCTCCACTTCTTGATGCAGAACAATTTCAGCCCTTCACGACATCAACGCACAGCCACGGCTTTACACAGCCTCTCACGGATCTTTACGCGTTCTGGTCATACGCACAACACACTGCAACTCTTGCTTCTCAACAGACAGCACCAGCACTTGGAACAGTGAAAACTCACACACAGTCTCTCTACTCGGCCTGACTCAGCGGCCTCACACGCATAGCAGCGCAAACAAATACAGCACCACAATCCAATACTGGTTCGGGCTCACTGTCACCTTCACGACGGTT
Organism: Pinus tabuliformis; assembly: GCA_031772625.1. Classification (NCBI taxonomy): domain Eukaryota; kingdom Viridiplantae; phylum Streptophyta; class Pinopsida; order Pinales; family Pinaceae; genus Pinus; species Pinus tabuliformis. The sequence goes on along the minus strand of CM062817.1, from coordinate 1,367,303,708 downwards.
CTAGACAAGGTCTGGTTCTCACTGCACCAGCAACTGCTCACGGCAGACAGGCACCAACAACGGTTCTCGTCCTCACTCAACAACGGTTCTCGTCAGCACTCCTCACTGTCTCGCTTCGACGGCCTGGCAGCACACCAAACGATTCTTGATACGCACAACAGCAACTGCTACCCGAGTTCTTGACAAGGGTCTTGGCAGCACATACGCACAACAGCGCAGATCTGGCCTCACTCAAACACCACTCGGCCTTCCTCACCTGCGCTCTCACCCCAGCTCAAACCCTGAGCTCTGATACCAACTTAAAACAGAAAACTCACACAAATTTTATTAATTCATTTGCTCAATTACATCTCATTTATACATGAACCTCTCAACTAATTCTGGCAACCAATTCCTAACTAATTCATAACTAATTCTGTTCAACCAATTCATAACTAATTCTATTTCTACATTATTCTCACAATTGGAACCCAGATGAGAAGGTTATCATTAAACCCTAGTAACCAGCCAACTTATATGAGTAAGGCTTCCTACAGGGTAAATATATGAGTTACGCCATTAAAATAAAACCAGCCCAACTCCACAGTTGTGAATGAAAGAAAAATATCTCTCGGCACAAACAACCAATATGATGTTGCACGGAGAATTTTGAGGTCTATTGAAATTTTTATGACAAAAATTCTAATTCGGTTCGAACTGTTATCAATCTATAGACAATATACAAATTGAATGCTTTGATAGAGAATAAAATAAATTTGAAAGCCTCCTCACAGGAGGAGTTTATTTTTCTCAAATCAAAACGTACATGACTGTCAATTACATATGCAAAGAGAATCAAAGACCAATTAATTTGTAAGAGCACAGTGTCGTCGTATTTGTCCTGCAGTGCCTGTGAGCACACCGATTCTGCCCATCTTCTCCATAGACACTGTAAAATCGGAGAAGAACGACGAGCCCCGCGATTCTATATTGACAAACGCTTGTACCTCGTTGTTGGTCAGAAGTGCGGCATCGGATTGAAAGAGGCCTTTGTGCTTCATTAGATTGGTGTAGTAATGCGTATCAAATGTTCGAAAGCTGCCGGGATCCATCTCTACCCTTGTATTTTTGTCCCCTGGCTTGCATTGTAACTTCATTTTAGCTGCATAATGCTTGTTCAAGGAGGGATCCATATCTCCCTTTCCTGTAAAATTGTAAAGCCTGTTGCTAAAGGAGCTGCAGTGGGAGATTCCTATAGTGTGGGCACCTGCAGGCAGTATTGTTATACAACTGATCAGCTTATGATGCCATAATGTGAACCAATCCTTGTATAACATAATGGATCAGACCTAAGTGGTTTGAGTGGGCATGGTCCTCATGATGTTAAATGGTTTTTTCTTCCGGAAGTTTGGATTTCTATTGACAATTACAATGTAGAGAATTAATTACCTGATAACACAACAAGGTCTTTAACATCAAGACCATTGCTGGCAAAAATTGATGTGAGTTGCGAGAAATTCCCGGTGGGGGGAGGAAGTTTAGTGAGAGCTTCTTTCTTGATAGACACCACTCCATCTCTGCGTCCTGTTGGAACATTCCAGAATGGTCCACCCAACTGGTATTTCCATGAATTATATGTCATCTTAGAGGCTGTTGAGCCAAACAGAACAGTAAAGGAAATCACGAAATGCATTAGGGCTGAACATGAGTATTACCATTTGGACAGAATCTCGTGCGACGAGTGCAAGGATATCGGCGCATGACACGACACCCGGGCACACTTTCTCCACTGCAGCTTTGGCTGTGTCAATGATTTGGAATCCTCTCAGACTCTTATTCGGAAACGCAACCTTTTCTGCTTTAGTTGAATTTGTTGAATTCAAGAGCACCGATCCATCACAACCCTTCAGCCAGTTAAAAATGTCAAATTATTAATCCCAATAATATGTAAGTGTCTACAGAATTCAGATCGGAAGTTAACGAGTCTCTATACTTATAAATGCATAATACTCACTCTGACAAAGCAGTCGTGAAAATGTAATCTGAGCAGAGGTGCGGCCAGAGTTGGGTTTTTGGATATGTACTGTCCAACAACATTTTCTACTGCATTATAAACTCCGGGGCAGGTATTGTCATAGAAGTGCAGTGCGAGTCCTTCACCTGCATCTGCAGATACACAGAGAAATACCCATAAACTCGCAACTGCAATAAACAGACTTCTAACGGTAATTGTCTTCATGATATTCCCAAACGGTGATTGCTTTGCAAACTGGAATTCTGTTATTCCTATGACATTAGCCCGGACAGCGTTACTATGTATACCGTGAATACTTGTGCAGGGAGTTGCTTGTCGATTTCCAGACGAAGACAAAAAGTTTATTAGGAGATTCTCATAATTGAAACTGCCGCCAGTATTCTTGAGAATCATTTAACAGCCATACTGCAAAATAATTGTTTATATCGATTATAAGAAACATATAATTATTTATATTGAATATAAGAAACATATTTGGAAGCTTCAGATTTTTATAAGAGTTTTTATCTCCAAAGACCGCATGATCATTAGGTATCCTGTGCATTTCCAATTTTCATTAGCTGGCGTCTTGATACCGATTGCCTCTGTTTTCGTAACTAATTCGTGAACCAGTAGAGCAAGCATATCTTAAACAGCGCGTGACCGCCGGGCATGGGACGGGCACTTAGCGAAGTTGAGGGTTGACTTCGGCCATTGCTAGTGACGGTTATTATAGTAAGGGATCGAGCATTAAAGTAAGAGATGGGCACATGGTCGGGTCACATTGTTCCGCTTGGTTCGTCTAAGTTTCTGTTGCGTGATCAATGGTCATTATTCAAAATTCCTCTGATGAGTCGAGAATATTTTAAGGACATACACGGACTTTTCAGTAAACAAAGAGTTGAGGGAACCGCATCTTTGTGAATTTACCAGGTCAGAGTATGGCTGTAATTACAGGAAGCATTATTTATCAGTGATTCCAAAAGCATGTAAACATGGAGGTCGAGGTTGATATGCACCGTCGTCCACTGCAAAATGCCCGCGACAGAGAGACCTGAATTAGCAAGCCATCCATCATCGAAATTGTACACGTAACAGGTTATGGGCGATCCCTGTAAATTCTTAAGAAATCATGTTGAAGAATCAAAATTAGTGGGACGCTCTTAAATCATTTTGGAAACTGGTGAAATATGTTAAAATCATATTATTAGGATTAGGAACGTGCAAAGAGTTGGAATATTTTTGAGATAATTTAATTTCATTAATGAAATCCATCCTCAACACCACAAATGTGATTTACACTCTCATAAATGTCCAAAATATTGAAATTACTAATATTTAATATGTACGGACACGTTCAAGATGATTTCTTCCCGGGGTTTTCCAGAATGGAAATAGCTTATTCGTGTGCTAAACCTATTTTATTGTCAATTTGATTTAAAATTCTATAAGTTTTGATTGTTTATTTTGGTTCTGATATTTTATAAATTGGGTAGGAATATTTATATTGGAGGAATTATAGGGTGTGATGATAGACCTATTTTATTGTCAATTTGATTTAAAATTCTGTAAGTTTTGATTGTTTATTCTGATTCTGATATTTTATAAATTGGGTAGGAATATTTATATGGGGAGGAATTATAGGTTTGATGATAGGAAATGAAAGAGTTTCACAATGTTTGAAGTATATATACAAGTTCAGTGTCAGGAATATGACAATTAAGCAGGTTTACAATTCACAATATTTTGTTTATTAGAAAAGTGTGTATTGGAAAATATTAGGAGGATAACAATGGAGTTATAGTGTTACATAAAGATAAAGATAAGATAATTAAGTAAATAAAAATCTATATAAGCTTACAATTCATAATATTTATGGTAAAAGTTCACATAATAAGTGTATATAGTAAAGGATTATTATTAATAGAGAATGCAATATCTTATTGTTTTAAAATAAATAAGATCTAAAAGTTGGTTTGTATTACTAGAATTTATAAATTAATTATTAAAGTTATTATGTAAAATTATTGATACGTAAAAACATATAAATTATTTTATGATCTAAATTTTAGATGAGGGAAAATTATTTCTGGACACTTATATTACATTTCGATTATATAATTGGAATATTATTTTATTTTAATATTAGTAAGTTTTAAAAATTAATTATAATTATAATGATTTAAAATATTTTTTTATAGGAATTTAACAATATAATTTCAAGCAAGATTATGATTTTGGTTGTTTAAGACATTTCTAAACATATAGATAGATTTAATACATCAGAAAACTTTTGAAACATTCAAATTGTATAAATTACACAACTTAAATTCATACACTAGATTGTGATAAAAATTAAATAAAAAAATGCTTTAAAAACCTATTTCATCTATTAATTAAATTATATGTTTTTTTATAACTAAAATAATATTATTAACATATTATTAAAATATAAATATAATTTAAAATAATAAAATATTAATAATATTATTAAAATATAAATATAATTTAAAATAATAAAATATTAAAATAATATCAGTAACATTTAATAAAATTCCATTAAGATATTTATCGGAAAAAAATTATTTATTTTGTCAAGGGTGTGATGCATCCACTTTATAATGTATGTATCCAACCCATCGTCAACTATTTTGAAATGAGATGTGCATTTAATTCAGTGCTTATAATATTTGAATTAAAATACATATTAATTTATTTAATTTATAAATACATAATATTTGTTTTTTAATTAGTTATTAATTGTTATAAGTTAAAAATATTCCACTCAATTATAGATATTCTATAATAATGATTCTTATTAGATAGGTTTATGAATGTGTAAGTGTATTTTTTGTTTTATATATAATTTATCATTATTTTTTTACATTTAGCTCAATTACTATATTATCATTTTCACAAATAAATATCTACAAAATTGAGTATTTTTATGGAATCAAATCTTACTCGACCAATTTCTCTCCCCTTTACCATGTACAATATTAAGAATTATATTCCCTTTTCCGCGAAACAATGCATTCCATTAATCCACTTCCTTCCAATGCTCTATAACACTCTACCTAATGAATCTCTATTGTTGAGAACCAAGGGACTAATATGTGGAAAAGGGTCTCCTTAATTTTCGACATTCACCTATAAGTCTAATAGTGTCTCTTGCAAGTATATGGTAGAAACTTGAATAGGCATAAGAACAAAATTATGATAATATTGATATGATGGAGAAAACCAAAAGAATAATGGACAAGAAAATATCTTGCATGTATGAAATCATATATTATATATTGCATGCAAAGAACAGACCACATGCTTCTAGAGGAAGTGTAATGTCCCAATTTGACTCTTTGAAATATTTTGTAATTAAGTATGTTTTTAAATGTTTTGTTTTTAGCATAGATATTTTATTACCATATTTTAATCAACACCATGGGGAGGAAATATCATACTAGAGTTGTGATACATAATTTTTTTTTACTTTTAGTGAATTGATACAATCCTTGGATTAATTGGCCTAAGATAACAAGAGTGGGAAAGGTAGGGAAATTAATCTTCCTAGTTTATCCTTTCCCTTTGAGCTATGTCAATAATTAAAATTTAAGAATAACGAGAGTGGAAAAAACCATAACTTCAACTCTATGGGGACCTCATGCTTTCTTGGAAAATGTGCTCCCTTTAATCTAGTGGACTTGCCTCACCAACTTTTAGGAACTTAAAAATAACTTCAACACTACCACCACCTCCTACTTTCTTGGAAAATCAGTTTCCTAAAATCTAGGGAATTTATCCCACCATCTTCTAGAACCTATTTGGTTTCAACCTTTTTTTTGTAAACTTGGTAGTGCTTCCTCTATTTATATTACTTTTCCAAAATCTTTAACTTCCATTTGTTCCAGGTGGCTTACCTGCCCGAAGGAAACTAGATAGCCACCTGTCTTCATTAAACCTTGTCCAAAATTTAAAAAGGTTTATTGCTATCCATCTAGCATCATTATTTTGACTGTCTATACTACTGTATAGATAAAACAAATTAAACAAGTGTTTTTCATCATAATTTTTCAAATTCAAACTGGACCACTACATCAATCCTCATCCGAGGATATTACTGGGGCTAGTGCTTTGGCACTGGAGCCTGAAATCTCACTCCTTTGCTCAATTCTCCACTTCAATTCTTTTAGAGTCTATTCGATTCTTCCCATGGCAAGGTTATTTTTGTAGGTTTATATTTGAATTATCGCTATTTCCCTTAGTAGTTCCACCCTGACTGGATCCTTTTCCTTGTTTTTCTCATATGCCTCTGTTCCGTCACCTGCTGCTTGCTCTCGGTTCAGTGTCATGGCCCATGCCACCACATTCTTCATTACGCAATACTGCTGTATGGTTTGCCTAAATAGGGAGTGCCTTCCATGAGAATTCCCTGGATCGGGAACCATGCTTTCCTACTCCTCCATGGGGATGTCGTGGTGCTTGATACAGGCATTCAGCTCCCTCTCCCAACTCGCTATTTGGGCTCTAATCTCCGATGGGTTCCCTTCCATGTAAGCATTAATAATTGTCTTCATGTGTTCACTGCTCAAATTCCTCCCTCTTTTCCTGGTCGACCAACTTGTTCCTTCTTCCTTCTTTTTTTCTCTCTTTCCTTTCCTGAGGGCCATGTTACTCCCTGCCTGTCTGCAACTTTCGTCTTCTTGGTGTTCTCTATTCTCCTCACTGTACTGTCCTCGGTATGATAAGATACCTATCACAAAGCCATTACATTTATCAGAATTATAATAGTAAATCAAAACTATTTCCCATTTACCCATTTTCTTTCCCTTTCCAAGGTTTATTGCCTTCAGGATTTTTGTCGGAAGGGGTTTAGAGCTTGTCCTCTTTTTGTTAAGGGTTTATTCCTTGCATGGATGTCTTGCCATTTTCCTTCCGTGGCAACAATCTGCGCACATCCTATCTATTTTGGCTAGCCTCATGGGTTCCTCCCCAGATGAGGTTAGTTTTTTATTCCTCCATTCCCAGGGTCTCCCTGGCTTGTTAACAGCTTCCCTCCGAGTGATGGCTCTAAATCCCTCCCCCAAAGGTTTCTTGTTTTCCTAATTTGCTATATTCCTTGGATTTTTTTTTTTCCACTAGGTTGCTTCCCTTTTGCCTTCTAGCTCTGTCCCATCGATTCCTAGAGGTTGGGATAGGGTCATGCTCTGTCGGGATTTACTACGGGCTTTTGTCATTGTATGGTCGTCTCCCTTTCTGGGTTCGAGACCCTCCCTCCTGATCTCCCAACTTGTTGATCTGATCCTGCTTTCGTCCGCTATCTAGATCTTCGCTCTTCGGCCACCTTTCCTCTCACCAGCTTCTCTCGCCATCGTCTGCATGCATTTAGCTACATTCTAATTTTTGTTATGTTTTATGCCCCTCTCCCTTTAGTCTCTTGCCTTTACTGCCACTTGTCTAGCATTATTACCTGCACAGATCCCTACACCAACCTCTCGAGATGTTGCCCCTCTGTCCTTACTGCCATCTCCTCTCATTAATCTACACTTTCTCTTGGCTGGTCTTGTCGTGTACGTGCTGTCCTTGTCCCGCCACTTTCTAGCATTCTTCTACCCACCCCTATGCTCACTACCCTGCCCTCTTCTCTGTCATTCTCAGTTGTCACCACTCTCATACTCTCGAGAGTTGTACCTTCTCTGCCCTGCTCTGTCACCTACCAACTTCCTTGTCTACTCGCTTCATTCTCCACATCTATCCTTTCCCCCACTTGTCATCTTCCTCCTCCTTCCCAGTAACGTCTCCTCGGTCTCTCTATATTTCCTATGATGTTCCCCGATCTGGGGTTCCTCTCTCCTCCTCTGTCTTGTTAGAGGAGTTGCACTAGGTTTTCCATCTCCTCCACCTGGAATAACTTTTCCTCACTTGCATCCAGTGTTCTTCCTCTATGGCTACACCCCCAGTTTGCCAGTTTGTCTGCTGGTTCATTGCCTTTCCTTCTCACATGGGTGGGCAAGATGTAGTCTACATATCTTATGAGTTTGCCAATCTACTGCACCAGCCAGGCAGTTCTCTAGTTGCGACAGATTTTTTCTGCTTGGGTTCCTTGCTGTAGCTGTTTGACTATATCAACTACCATTTTCCAGTCTCCTTCAACCTGTAGATTTTGGTATTTCTACCTTATGGCAATTTCCAACCCTTTTTCCAATGCATGGAGCTTTGCTTCATTATTTGTAGCATTACCGCAGTCCATCGCGTAGATTCTAAGAGTCCTTCCATTATCGTCTCTGAATACTCCGCCAATCCCTACCTCTCTTGGGTTTCCTTTCGCAACCCCGTCAAAGTTTAACTTAATAAACCCCCGTTGAGGACTTTTGTAGTGGTTGGCCACCTCCACTTCATTGCTTTGGTGTATCCTGACTTTCTTGTGTGTCATGCTTGGCTTTAGGTTCAGGCGTATCATTATTTTTGTTTCTGTTGGGTCAGTTTTCCAATCCTTCTCATACCACCTCTCAGTAAGAATTATCTCTCTTATATTTTGTATAATTTGGTTCCATATCTCTGTTCTTGCTCTACCTTCCTCCTTGAAAATCAGATGGTTTCTCTCTTTCCAAATATTCCACAGGACAAAGCCTAGCGAGAGTCTCCATGCCCTGTTCAGGATCGTGTTCTGGTAAGGTTTTTTCCTCTAGTTTTCTATCGTTGTTTTCATGCTATTTATATTTCTGTCACTGATTTCAAATATTTTCTGATGTTGTTTCCACAGGTTTATGCTAACTTTGTAGGCATTGGTTAGATTCTCTAGGGTCTCTTCCTATTCTCTGCAGAGGGCACATCTCAATGGGCCTTGCGTTCCTTTTTTTCTCAGTTGGTCCCATGTTAGTGCTCTCTCGTCGCTGAGGATCCAAGTAAAGAATGCTACCTTCGGCCATGTTTTTGTTTTCCATATATTTTCCCATTTTTTTGTTTCTGAATGTCTGTTGTGTCCTGCTTTTAATTGGTAGCCTTCTGCTATTGTGAACATACCTTTGATTTTGTGCCCCCATCTTAGAGTATCCATCCCTTCTTTTATCACTACTTTCCTTGTTGCCATTTCCTTTTCATAGATTTCCCATTGGGGTGTTGCTGGCGCTTCTGGCCAGTTTTCCTATTGTTTTTGTTTTCTCCAATATCCATCAGATTCTGGGCACCAATAGTTTCGTACTGTTTCACCCTCAATTAGGTTGGCGAATTGGTGGATCTCTTTGAGCTGTGGCTGGTTGTTGAGTTTTTCTCTCTGTTGCCATGCTTCTTCCCAGAAGTTGGCTTTATCTCCTCCTCTGACTTCCCAGAAGTTGTGCTCCCTGATCAGATCCCTGTTGGCACTGGTCAAATTCCATATTGCAGAGCTTTTCTTCTCATTTTGACTTATCATCTTTCCTTTTGGAGACCTGGGCATCTCGTATTTTCTCTCCCATAGTTTTTTCCACAGGTATTCCCCTCTTTGTGTCCATCTCCACCACAAATTATCCCCCATTACCTGGTTCAAGGTGTATGGATCTTTGAGACTGAGTCCTCCTTCTTTTAGGGATTTACTTAGCCAGTTCTAGGATAGGAGCGACCATTTCTTTGTCTTACTAGACCCTTTCCATAGGAATTTTGTAAACATATCTACCATTTTCTGGCAAATTGTTTTAGGTGTGGCTTGGCTGGTAAGTTGATATATCAGGATGGATTGAAGCACTGATTTAAAAAAAATGATGCGGCTCAGGATATTTAGCACCCTGAATGTCTAGTTTTTCATTCTCCTTTGAATCTTTCCCATCAGGGTACTCCAGTTGGCCACTCTATTTTTCTTGTCATTTAATAGTATGCCTAGATAATTAGTAGTGAAATTCCCAATTCTAAATCCCATAGTTCTTGCCAGGAAGGCTTGGGAGGCAGCTTGGGTATTGAAGAAATAAATTTCCAATTTCTCTTTGCTTATCTCTGTCCAAGATGCCCCTGTGAAGTCTGTGAGAATTTCCATTATCTTTTTTGCTTCTTTGAGCATTTCTTGTCCATATAGCATAACGTCATCGACAAATTGTTGGTGGGTTAGAGGTAGGTCATTTCCCCATAGTATTAGACCCTTTAGTTGTTCACTGTTAACTTTAGCTTTTATCAGTCTTCCTAGTCCATCCGCTGTGAGGATAAATAGGAACGAGGATAGCGGGTCGCCTTTCCTAAGCCATTTGGACATAACTGGCGTAGTTATCATTGACATTACTCATCTTATCTACGTGTCATCGAAGCTGTATGCCTTTAAGATATTTTGGAGGTATCTCCAATTTAGTCTGTCATAAGCTTTAGCTACGTCTAGTTTTATCAACATCCCTTTGGTTTTTGAATTTTTCAATGAGTGAATTGCTTCTTGTGCTACCACTATGCCATGTGTTATTTGTCTACCTTTGACAAACCCTATCTACTCCTGGGATATTAGCTCAGGTAGTATTGGTTTTAGTCGATTCACCATAATTGTAGCTAATATTTTGTATATAACATTGCAGAGAGCTATAGGTTAGAATCCATGTGGTTCTTCTGAGTTATTCGTCCTTGGTATCAAGGCTAGGAATGTATCGTTCAAGGCCAGACGCATTCTTTTGGTGACTCTGGATTCTTCTACTACATTCACTATGTCTTGGCTCATGAAGTTCCACGTAGCTTGATTAAATTTTGAAGTGAATCTATCAAGCCCAAGTCCTTTATTCTTTTCCATCTTTTTTATTACCTCCACCACCTCTGCTTTCATTATGGCTCTTAGGAGAGCCAAAATCTGATCTCTAGTTACTATTTTAAGGATATGTTGACTAATTTTACCAATGTCGTCCTCCCTTCCAATATTGGGTTCTATCAGGAGCTCTTTGAAATGTTGTACCAGCAGATTCTCCATTTCATATTTTTGAGTTAGCCTATTACGGTGGTGGTCCCTTAGGGAGAAGATTTTGTTTTGTTGTCTATGCTGTACCATTGCCTTATGGAAGAATTTCATGTTTCTTTCTCCTTGTAGCCATTGGATTCTTGATTTTTGTTTCTATAGGATTTTGTCTTTTTTTCTTCTTTCTTCCAGATTATTTAGCACCAGTTATTCCTCTTCTACCAGCTTTTCACTTCTTCCTTCATCTATGATTTTCTGTTGTATTTGTTTCATATTTATTTGGATTGTTTCTTGATCCTTCTGAATGTTTCCAAATTCTTCTATGTTCCACTTCTTTATCCTTCCTTTAAAATCTTTTAATCTGGGTTGGAGGGTGTGCATTTTATTTCCTCCTTCCATCCCATTCTCAGTCTCCTTCCACCAATTCTTCATTTTGTCAATAAAGTTGGGTTCTCTTAGCCAGAATGCCTCAAATCTAAAGGGTCTATTCTAGTTCTGTTGATTCATAGCTATTTCTAATTTAATGGGCCAGTGGTCCAACCCTAATAGAAGATATCTTTTCCAATGAAGTGTTCTGTTTCTAAGAATCTGTCTAACTTGGATGCTATTTTTCTGCTCCCTCCTCTTCGATTGTTCCACATATATTTTCCATTTATGGTTGGGATATCTACCATTTTTAGTTCTTCTTGAAGGTCCCTGAATCTCTCCATCTTTGGCTCTTATCTTTACAGTCCACCTTTCTTCTCATCTTTTGATGTTGTCATGTTAAACTCCCTTGCTATCATCCACAGTTTCTCCTCATGAAGGTTTCTAAGCTACTGGAGTTGGAGGAGGAAGCTTCCTCTTTCTGCTGGTGTATGAGGGCCATATACTACAGAGAATAGAAACCATTCTCTGTTTCTGATTAGCCGGAACCTTCCAGTGAGTATTCTTTTCATGCCTATCCAGTAACCTGCCATGATTTCTATAGGGTTCCATAGTATTGCTATGCCTCCTACACTGCCTTTCGCATCTATGCACATGCATTCATATTTTGGTTTTATTTTATTTAGGATTTCCTCCATTTTCCTCCATGAGATTTTTGTTTCCTGTAAGAACATTAGTTGAGGTTTTTCTTTTCTTAATCTTTCCACTAAGTGACTTTATTTGCCTTTACTATTAAGGCCTCTTATATTCCAGGACGTAATTATCATTGGGGTGCTTGGTTGGTTTGGTGGAATACCGCTGATAGTGGTACTACTCTCCCACTATTCACTAACATTTCTCCCATGATCTGTATCGATTTTTGTAGGTTTCTTCGACCTCTTTTCTTTCCACATTTCTCCCAGTACTGTTGAAATGTTTCTCTGTACAGTCTTTTTTTCTCTTTAGGAATGAATCTTTCATTTAGGTGTCTCCACTCATTTAGTAGTTTCTGCAATACTTCTTCTTCTAAGCTTAGTTCTTCTCCTCTTCTTGTATCAATTTCCATTATTGCATTTTCCATCTTCTCCCTCTCTTCCATTTCCTCCTTCTCTGTTAGTTTTCTTTGTGCCTTCCTCTTAGGTTTTGATTTGCCTTGGCTTGTGCTGCTTTCCTTTCCCTTTCTCCATGATAGTCCATTGTTTGGGTCTCATTGTTATCTTCTTCTTCTTCTTCTTGTAGGATTTCAAAACTGTTTGTATTACTTGGTTGGGCTTGTTGTTCTTTCTTTCCTTTACTGGTGTTCTCTCTTGTTTGTCTTCTTTTTCTTTTTACTTCTTGAAACCCTTCCTTGTCTTCTTGGTTTTTTCTTTGCTGTTTATTCCTGCGCTCCTCTTCTTCTATTTTGAGTGTGAATTCCTTAAACAGATATCCATACTCATGACATCTTCTGCATTTGAATGGAATATGTTCATATTCAAGGGTTTGCTGCCATACCACTTCGTGATACTCTAGCTCAACTGTGTCTGGAATCAGGTCTGTTATATTCATGTAAACACAAATTCTAGCATATGAGGTGTATCTTCCTTTTTTGTAGTTTCTGCTATTTTAACAAAACTACCTATTGTGTTTCCTATGCCCTCTAGGATCTTCGGATCCTGGAAGTCCATTGGTAACCCGAATAACCTCACCCATACTAGGGCTACCAAGAATTTTTCTTTTTCTGGGTTATAACATTCTTCCTAGTATCTCATGAACAATCCAGCATTATAATGAAAGTAAGCACCATTTTCAAACACTTTTTCTTTATCTTGTAGGTTTGAGAATATTACAATGAAGAAGCCTCTTTCTCCCAGCTTTAGCTCGGTGTGGTCTCAAGGTTGCCATTTTTGTTGGATCCATTTGGTGAGGTCCTTTTCCATCGGCCATACTCCAATTAACTTGCATATGAGCGCATGGTCTTTCATGTAGCTTCCGTATCGCTCCAGTTTATTCATCGGGATGATGAATCTTGGTTTCTCCATCGTGCATGGTAAACACTTGCCTTTGCTGCCTTCCTACCATCGTGCTCCAAGGACAGGTCCTGGTTTTCTTGCTTCTTCCACCTGGTTGCTAGTGTTCTGGCCTTCTCTTTCTGCCGCGTCTCGATAGGAGGGGATCTCTCCCCTCCTCTCCTCTTTTAGAATTTCTCCTGGCTCTTAGTTTATGTTTCTATTGGTTGCTATAGTCTTTGGTTCTTCCTCGCGCCGCCTAACTCATGGCCGCTTGACCATTAGGGTTGCAGAGCTTTCACAATACAATAATTAAACATGATTCGACTTTTACCCAAAAGGCACTGATAAAAAAATACTTCTTTTGAATGGGAAGGGGATTCATTCATTTCTTCAATAATCTACTTATTCATTTATTTCATTTTCATAGAAAAATTTGAGGAAGGAGACAAAACTTTCATAGCCAACAAATTTTAACATTTTCAAGCTAAAGCAGATATCGTTGTGGACCTTTCTATGCACATACTAAAGAGCACTAGAAGGAAAATACTTTTTAGGGAATGTTGAGGAGATAAATAAGATTCTCTTTGGTGATATGTGTAGGTATTATAGGCACATGCTAGTTTCTTTATCCTTAATAACATCAATATTCAAAATATTGAAATATTTATTAAATCCAAATATACGGGCCTAGACGTTTGTATGCATATACTGAAGAGGAATGTAAGGGGATGCTTCTAAGGGAGCATTGAGTGGATAAATAAGGTTCCTTTTGATGTATCTATAACCATTGTGGGTGCTATATATAGATTTGGATTTAGAAATCCTTGTAGTAAGAAATGTGTTTGAGAAACTCTCTTGCATGAGTTAAATAATTTCTCAAAGTTCTTGCATCACTATTCATCTTTATAGTATCATCTAGCCTAGTTAGGGCATGGATTGTTTTAGAAATATCAAGTGTGATAGAGCCAAAACTTGGGTGGAAAATTTCTTATCCTCCACCAATTTCCTGGCTATAGATTTGAAGAAAAGATAAGCTCTTCTTTACTCATATTACTAAATTGTTAAGATTATGCATATCATTATTCCTATAGATTTTTTGTTTTTTTTTTTTCTAGTTAAGACTAACCTAAGTACCCACGGGGGATTTGAACCGGTGACCTATCGCAAGGAGTGCCTTAACAACGCACCCATTCACCGTCAATCCAAAGCCCCGTGGGCTCCTATAGATTTTTTGTTGATTGTATTGAGAGGTAAAATTTGAAACCTTATAATGTACCATGCATGCTAATCTCTTTTATTACATATTTGTTTGCAAGTGAAATCCAACCCAATGTTCTGCTAAATACCTTGTTTGATAAGGAGAATTTATAAATAATTTGGAAAATGTGTCTTCAGTAAGTCTTGAAAGCATGCAGTCCTTATAATACTAGAAAGGAACATTATGTTCATTTTAGAAATTTAAGCATGTGAGGATGAATCTTTTCTTATAACATGTGAATGTTGTCTTTTAATTCTTTTTTTACTCAACTCTTTAGTGGAAAGCTAAATCTTATGATGAAGGGTGATTGTATAGTGTTGAGAATGAGTTAATATGAAAGTGAAATTTTAGGGATTTTTATGAAATAGTTACAATATATTTATAAACAAGGTTTAAGAGTTTCTTTGTATCATGGATAAGATATTTTGTGCAATTGATGATGTATCCCATAATATAATTATCCATTGTTACACAACATTTATCATAGAGGATATATATTCCTTGTGATATTGTATGTGAAATACATGTATCACATAAGATACTTACCTGTTGAGGTATAACATGCATCATAGGAGATAAACATCTCTTTTGATACTATATAGATCACGTGAGTTAAATATTCATTGTGACACAATGTGTAGGATGTAAGAAATTCATTTTTGTTATAATATGATGTTTGTTTCTAGGAAGAAAATACTAAAGAGTTAGGAAAATTTCTATGGAAGTTTGGAGAGTTTTCTCTTATCACATAAAAATATTTTTTTGACTTTGTGATACATCACACCAAAATATTTTCCTAATGTGATAAAATGCATGCAAATAAAATCTTGGAGTGTGATAAAGAAAGAGGAATTTTGTTTTTGTGGAAATTGTAACTTTTATGCTTGATATGTCAAAAACATAAATAATTCCCATGGGATGTCACATGAAGAGAAAATAATTCAGTGCAACAAGTAGAGAATAAATAAATAAAAATAAATAAGGAACAATGGAATAAGAAAGTGTTGGACACCTAATCCTCTAAGGGTTAGTGTGGAAGCAGAATAGACTAAGGAAGTCCAAGAGAACTTGGGATGTGGAACCCAACGGTCAAAACATGTACTATAAATGTATATAATTTGTTAATAAAAAAATGTACTCTCATGTTTTATCTTTCATATTCTCTTGCTGCCATGTGTGTGTTTAGCATGGTAACAGAGCGGGCGAATTCCTACCCTGCTCAAGTGTGAGCCACTATGTGTATGTGGCCTTTATCTGTGTGTCATTATATGTGAGATGTATACATTGAATTGTGTTGGACGCTGTGAATTTGGTTGAAAACATTGAAAACATAGACATTGCATTCAGTTCAGTCAGCTGCATAGAGTTTTGTATGCTGGTGTTTGAGGCGTTACCCAGAATAGAGCGATGAAATAATGAATTGAAGGATTTGTTTTATAAAATTGATTTGGAATAAAATCTCAAGACCCCAAAACGTTTTTTTTGAGTTTCCTGTTGTATTACGAAGTTTTCCGCCACTTTGCAGTGCTATGAAGTATCTAAAATTTGGGTCATTGCTTCCTTGAAATGGTCTATTTATTAATGCTGCAAACTGTATGCATGTGTCCTTGCTGAGAGACCCATCGTTGAAACCTCAAGCTTCCCATATAATATGCTACCCATATGGCAGAATTCAGTTTCTAATATATATGTTACTCCTTGCTCTAATACGCAACCAACTCTCATATAATCTGTGGTATTTGTCATATACATTTTATTCTCTGTGAAATAGTCTACCCTCCAAACCATTATGCTCGGTGATATCACTTGTCCGACTTGCTGGTGGTATGACTCTGTCCCTCTGCCATCTTTTCATGTCAGAACAACTACCAAGAGCATTTATTTTTCTGGATAAGAAACTGCCTTTTGTAGTCTGCAAATTTCCTTGAAAAGAACTATCGTTCTTATTTCTGGATTGAATTTGTCTTACACTGAATTTGGCTTTGCCACCTGTTTAACATGATCAGTCATTTGTTGCATCTCTGGCTGAACCATTTACTATTTTTTCGCTTGTCATGATTATTCTCGATCATTACCCTGCTATCGCTCAATAGGGACGATATAGATTCCCTGTCCCATCACCGTTCCTTACCGTGTACTCTCCTTACCTCGACTCAACGTTATCTCCATTGTCACCTTTGGAATGGAATTGCATGTTCAAGGTGGTGTTGATGCATCAAAGTTGTCAATGGAGGTGGAAGCCTCCTATTTTTGAATGTTGCTCGATGCACAAGTTATATTCCCCGACCTCCTCCATACACAGCCAACTCCCATTGCCTTCCTTCCATTGCACACCCATGCTTCGTAACAAATGGTGGCTTTTGTGTCCACAAACATGATAGCAGGGTTCAAACCATATGTCGCCAAAAGAGATATGAGCTTTTCTCATTTTGGCTGTTTTAACGATCCCTTTCCTGGAGAGGTGAATTCAAGATCCCTTGCTCGATCGATGAGGGTGCTTCCTTTCAAATTGCTAACAGTTGGGAAAAATAGATCTACTGGTGTGCAAATGGTGTTTCAAAGAGTATGTTGAAAAGCTTCGATGATACTGTAGTGTTGAGGATATAGAAGTTAGATCAAATCCAAAGAAAACTATGATGTGAAAGCACAAATTAAAGGAGAAGATATCAAAGTTATCCAACATATTATGCGAAAAGATTGGCTGTTGAGGTAAAAAAAAGGTTCATACGTCATTTTGAATTTTGACATTCGACCAAGAACCATTTTTTTACCTGCCAGTTTATTTTGTTCAAATACATTTATCTACACTGCTGTGTTAAGATTTTATGTATTCAAAACACATGGAATTGCGTTGAATTTCCACTGTGAGAACTGGTTTGAAGTGTTGAAAATACTGTGCATTAAGTATATGGTGGAAATCCTAACCATGTCGTGACTCTTGGTGCGGTAAGCGTGGAATGGTTGGAGTGTATGGGTCGTAGGTGATGGAGGGAGCAACATCTTGTTTGTGTATTACTACTCTGCATCAATGCTTGAAGAGTATTTTTTTCTCTGCATTGTATTGTTGGAGCGATTAATTCCCTTTGCATTGAGTTTTGAATACTCACTATGCTACGCTAATCAAAGGCTGGTCGTTGAACAATGCTGAAGCGATGAATGACTCTCGTTAATAGACTTTATGCTAGTTATGAAGATGGAATGTGTGTTGAATGGTGTTGGTGAACTCGATTACGTATCCATTCTTTCCGCTGGTCTATGGGTATATATGCTATTTGTTATTTAAATCTTGTTCTGTGCATTAGAGTGTTGCTCTTGAGCTCTTTGTTGAAGAAACATTGAACCCTCTTCACACCCTGCATTGATTAGGGTCATTGAATACCGTGAATTGTGGTGCATGGTGATGCTCTTTGCTGTGTGTTACTTCTGCAAGTGTTCTACAATGCGTTGATGAATGCATTGAGTTCTACATGATATATGATATGCATGGTATATGCGTTGAAGGCCGTATGGTATGCATTGAGTTCTTGAATGGTGCGTTGAAGACTGTAGGGAGCAATTCGATTGACCTCTTGTTAACTTTGGTTGTTGATTTCTAGGTCGTGGATTTGAATCCGCAGTGTCATTCTCGGCAAATTCAAGCCAGGCATCGTAGAGATTGTCTTCAACGTGGGCAGGGGCAGTTGCCAAGCCAAAGAAGAAGCCTCCATCATCCTCATTTTTGTCTGTGTTAAAAGTGGCTAAAATTCTCAGATGTTGCTTATATTGATTGCATTGAACCAATAAGTTATATTCATATATTATTTTTGTCCTTAGCAGAGTACAACTGATTGGATTAAGGGAGTGCTGGTGGCTGCCAATTAATGCAGAGGCCTGCCCAAACATGATGCAATAGAGGCGGAGTACATGCAAGTTGGTCTGTACATTATATGTATTATATGCTATTTGTTGTTGATTGAGTTATATTGGAGTTTGGAGTTTAGTGTTGAGTTACTCATTGTTTTACTATTATTTGAGGTTGATTTACTTAAAAATGACTCCAATTGGTGAATTATTAGAGTATTTGAAAGCTCTTATACAATCTACTGTTGATGACACATTCCAAATCAACAAAGGCTCTCTCTCAGACATTCAGGTCTGTCTACAAAATGCACAAGACAAAATTGATTTTTTGCAGCTCGAATCTCAGTTACAACAAGAAGAATTAAAACAGAGGAGTCATCATTCTGAACCTATTTCTATTCAGAAGATTGAAACAGGCTCCCATAAAGCAGCAGTTGTACATGCAGGTCTAGAAGTTCAGTTTGCACTTCTCAATCCCATCATCAGACCTTGCGAAGAGCTTTTCCATAACAAGCACAGAACTGGTCTTGGATATGACAAGCACTTGTCCTTACACATTCCAGACTACTCCAAACCAATCCAATTTCAAAGTGCTGGATTCATTCATGATAGTTCATCTGCTCCTCTGTTCACCTCCAGCTGTTCCAGATTTTTCCCCTCTTCCACAACAGCCACAACAGATTATGAAATTCCAACACTGTGATCGAGTTGGACATTTGAAAGATCACTATTTTGATCTTCATTCATGTAAGCATTGTCATAAACCCAGTCATTGTTCAAATGGATGCTTCAGAAACAAGTCTCTTGCAAGAACAAAGATTCATCTTGGATGGATCACTTCTTGGCAATGGGTATCAATAGCCAAGAAGATATTTCAGTCACATGTTAGAACTTGTTCAAGAGTATTAAACAATCTTGCAGTTGATTTTTCTCCATCATCTCACCTTGTATCTGACAGGGGGGGAAATTATGGTCATCTACAAGCTTCAAAGTCACATCAAGCGAGCCTGAGCCACAACCTACCACACCAGTTTCAGAGTTGTATCCAAAGACAAAGATGCCCTTGAGCATGCCTTCAGTTGGTAATTTGGGACACTGCCTCTAGCAGAATACTTCAGCTTCTTGCCAGTTTCAGAACAGTTCTAGGAATAGAATTGGAGACACTTCCTCTAACAGAAGACTTCAGCTTCTTGCGAGTTTTGGAAGAGTTCCAGGAATTGCATTAAGCATTCTAGAGTTGTTGGTCATCCTTAAACCATCACAGGTTGAGACTTCCCTTTTCAGGTTGAAGTTCTCCCTTTTATGCGAGGTGAGACCTTCCTTTCATGGTTGAAGGTTTCCCTCTTCAAAACATCAGGAACACTTCCTCTAGCAGAAGATTTGAGCTTCATGCCAGAATTGGAAGAGTTACAGGAACTGCACTAAGCATTCCAGTGTTGGTGGTCATCCTTAAACCACCGCCCTTTATACCAACATTTCAGAGAGCACATTCATCTTAGTGTTGTCATGCATTTTTTGCACGTTTTGTGTTATAGCTCTCTTCTTGGACTCATACACAACCCTTTAGATTAAGGGGGGGAATGTTGGACACCTAATCCTCTAAGGGTTAGTGTGGAAGCGGAATAGACTAAGGAAGTCCAAGATACCTTGGGATGTGTAACCCAACGGTCAAACCATGTACTATAGATGTATATCATTTTTTAATAAAAAAACTGTACTCTCATGTTTTATCTTTCATATTCTCTTGCTGTCATGTGTGTATTTAATAGAAAGAATGAAAACACTATTACAAGAAAATATTCTTTTGGTGGTGCAAGGTATTACACCAAGATATTTCCTTCTTGTGATATATCATACATAAATAAAATTACTTGTTGTGATATGTTGTAGGGATGATAAATTTATGAAGTGATAAAGGTGTTTGTTACACATAATATTTTTCCTATGAATTAAAGGCATGTTTCTTATAATATTTTCCTATGATAGAAGGCATGTTGCACACATGATTATTTTGTTCTAACATAAGGCTTGTGGTAGGATATTTTTTTTTAGTGAAATAGGGTATTTTTTTGGAAATAATTTTTTGGTGTGATATATCATTTATCACATGTAAAATTAATGGAGTTTTAACTGGGAAAAATGTTATGAAGTGGTATCAAAAAATGGTTACATCATTATAGACTATATGTGCTCAAGAAAGAATAAAGATAATGACCTTGACCCTATGGTAATCCTAAAATTATATTCTCTTTCAAATAGATAGTCAAGAAAACAAAGGATTTAAGTGTTATCAGGGAAAACTTTACATATCCTTAGGACATTGAGTCTAATTGAAATTTTAGGAGGAACATGAATACATGCCTAGATATGGCAGAAACCATAAGAATCCTAAAGCTAGAACTCTAGAGTTGTTGGGAAAATAATGCGAAGACCATAACAGCTCAAGAATTGAATGAACTAAATGATTCCCTATTATATATTTTGAATTATATTTAAAATAAACTACAATAAAGTTATAATTCAATAAATATACTAGTAGAATTCTTCCAAGGAAAATGCCACATAATGCTAAGACTTAAACATTGACTGCTGAGAGATATGTACCATCAAACATATTAAATTGATCAAATAGGGAAACACATACTTATGAAACTTCAACTAATAGTGGTTCAAGGCCTTTGTCTCACGAGCATGAGGAGAAGAAGCTCATTAAATATTATTTACAATGGGAATTTATGAAAATAAAGCCTCCTATATTTAACGGTGAGGTGAAATCATAAGAAGTTGAGGCATGAATTCTTCAAATGGACAAGCACTATAAGGTACATGACTACTCTAAAAACATGAAAACAAGTGGAAATTTTCAACATGAATGGAAAAGAAACTATTTTTTGGGAGGATCTCGAGAAGGTAAAGGAGATTAGTGAGAGGAAAATTTCTTGAAAATAATTCAAGTAGTTTCAACAATAGTACCTTTCAAGAAGATTCTATGATGGTAAAATCAAAGAATTCATTTTATGAAATGGGGACAAATGACTATGGATGACTATATAAGTATACTTATGGAATTACTAAGGTATGTTCCACACGTTAAGGATGAAAAGGTGAAAATCCACTATTTTCTCACTGGACTATCTTAGTCCTTTAAAGATTTAATTGAATTTTATGAGCCTAAAATTCTTGATAAAATTGATAGAAAGGCTAAATATTATACAAATAGACAAAAAAATAAAAACATATTTTAGAAAATCATGGAAGGAAAAGAGAAAAACATATATTGAATAGAGAAAGAAATGGTCCAAGCCTCAACAACATAAAAATTACCAAGATTTTTAAGCCAAAAAATCCAAGAAAAAGAAACTTATATCACAAATTTCCATCTCAAAATGGAATTAAGCCATTGGAATTAATGAAAAAGAAACCATGGGAGCCTTATAAATGGCCTATGAAATGTTGGGGACGTGGAGAAGAAAATATACTCAGATATTATTCCCATACATAATAGAAAACTAACATTTTCCACAACCTTCAAGAATTTACAATAGTCAATGATGCTACAAAAACCATCCTAAAGTCTATATGATATTGGAAGCTAAAAAAGTAGACCACCAAGCTTTGGTGGTGGAAATTGGAGATAATAATTTTTTTATTTTTATTTTTATTTGTTTATTTGTTTATTTTTATTTTGATCAATCTAGGATCTATTAATAGTTATGTGTCACTTAAAATTGTTGACTCCTGCAACCTTAAAAAATGAAAACACAAGAAATCATGGAACATGTAGTTAACTGCAAGAACTAAAAGAAACATAAATGAGCTAGTTGAGTCATGTACCTTGGAGATGAATGAATTATATAGATGGAAATATTTAAACATGTTTCTATTGGGATCTTATGATTTTATAATGTCTTGATTATCATGGATTAGCTATTATTTGATAAGGCGGAACTAGATTATTTCTATGGGAATTTTGATTACATAGGTTGATCTATAAAATATTCTAGATATTTCATTGGAACATTTATAATAGATTTAATAAAGTATTGAAATATTTATATCACATGCCATCCAAAAATTAACACAAGATTTTCATCCTAAGAAACCCATATGGAGAAAACCCTACTAGAAGGTGAGGCACCTCTAGTCTCTTTTCTCAAGTATGGAAATATGAAAACAAAAAGAAAGAGGTACTTTTATAGAATTAGCCGATACATGTGGCTTGTAAAGCCACTACAAAGTCTTACTCCCATCTATTTTTATCTATAAATACCTGTTGAGGCAAATTAATTACCTATCATTTAATTGTCAACCCGGGGGTTTTGTAAAACTTGCGAAGCATGAGTGCACTATATATGCTAGAAATTAACTTCCAATTTAAATCAATCTAACTAATAAACCAAATAACGACAAACCAAATTCACCTATTTTAATTCAACAATCAATTCAAAAGAAATTATAGCACAGTGTGTGGAATTGAAATCTTAATCTATCACACTTGCAGGAATTGAAGTTTTAATCTACCACATTTGCAGGAAGTGAAAAGCACACCATTCTTTAAAAAATGAAATTGCATGAAATGAAATCTACTCTAAGGGATCATGTGTGCTTTTCCAAATCAGGATCCTATGAAATGAATAATCAAAACCACATGATATGAAATGAAAGCAAAAACAATCATTCTTAACCTCTAGATATGAAAGAAAATAAAAACAATCACTCTTAACCTCTCACACAGGAAAATATATGAAAGAAATAAATCTTAATCTATGAAAAACAATAAATCTCAATCTATGAAAAACAATAAATCTCACACATTATAGATGGCCAATCCAAAAGCATGAGGGATGGAAAGTTGAGAGGCTCCAAATACAAGCATAACAAAATCAAAGTGAACATCACTCATGAGCATGGTGCCAAAGCCAAATTTTATATTCAAAACATGAGCATTTCCCAAACTCTTCACATGCCTTTCAAAAGAGAAGGCTCTCCTATTTATACAAAAACATAAGAAACTACCTCATTAATGGAGGTCCATTATTCTCTCCCCAGATCCCTAGAAAATCTCATAGAGTTACAACTGAAATAGGTAATGATGAGACACATATCCTCTTTGACCTTTATTCAAATCTTCTTTCACATCTTGAAGATAATTCGAATTTGAGTATTGGAGGCCACATAAGGGTGCCTTGGGAGCTTCCAAATGACCTACATATGTCATGAAACTCAAGCCACTTTTAATTATTAGCAAGTATATGTCATTTTTCTAAATTTTAACCATTTAATTTACTTATAATACTAGAAATCATTAGCTTTTGGAAAACACAAAGGTAACCCATATAATTATGAAAATGGAGGCTAATGAAAGGTTATATGGTCACGGAGTTGTGACATGTGAGTGAAATGGTGGTGACAAAGGTGAAAGTGGATGATATTTTGAATACATTTTTGAGACTCTACATTCCCCCCAACTAATGTTATTGCATGTCTTCATGCAATCTACTGCATTTCTTAATCATGATTTGCTTTTGAATGAGCTTGTCTTATATCATATGTCCTTAAATTTTGCATTTGAAAATTTCATTACTTTTCACAAAGTATTCTTTGTCATACATTTAATTGCAACATGTTTGGTTGGTTCTTGTGTGACAACCAAATTCTAATTGGTATTGGTTCTTGTGTTTCAATACCTTGTTCCTTTTTGTTGCAGTATGATTCATTGAACATATTTAAGAATGCATCTTTGAGTCATCCATATAATATGCTCATCATTTAGGAATTTATTTGCAAATCACATAACTTTTGAACCATAATGAAATCATAATTGATTAGGACAAGTATGTTAGGATGAAATGAAGTGAAATGGAATGAAGTGATATGGATGTGATAATAAATGGATTTCCCTTCCCCCCCCCACCCCCCAACTAAAGGTGTTTATAGTTTTTTCAAATGAGAAAGGAAATATGGTGAAGTATTTTCCAAAAATTATAACTTCAGTATTCAAGTAATTCTATGATTAAAAGCTAGAAAATAACATACCTTTACTTACATAGGAAGTGGACAAACTGTGCATATGTAGAGAAGTTGTAGCTACTGCTGGATCATGGAATAGAATGTAGAATTTCATATGCTTCTTGGTTGCATAAATAGTGGATGAGGTCGTGAAAATGGATTCTTTATTGCTAGTGCTAAATTTGTTGTATCTACTACAAAATTCTGAATGATATAGTCTTCACCTGCTACAAAACCCGATGGTACAATTCTGGTCATGCGAATGAATGTGTTGTTGTCGAGCATGAAGAGAAGTCATTAGATTACTGACCATCAATGAATGTCGTTAACCAATGCAAGGAAAACTTGTCATTAATGTCAACGAGTGCCAAGGTACCTAAGTACATCTTGCAAAGTGCGAATAGATGAGCTGATGTCGAGCCACTTGCAAGATCCAACAATCAAGGGACATTGATGTATTCCCATGATTGTCAGTGAGAGAACTTGTCATTGATTCATACAAGCCTAAAGGTACTAATAAGGACTCTAACCTTGAACCTAGATAATGTGCTGATGTCGATAGGCCAAGACTTGTTAGAAGGGAGGCGTTAATGATCCTACATCATTTAACACTAGTATGAAATAATGATTTTGGAAGGACTATGAATGGAAAATTTTGAAGTGGATCAAGGTTTATTTAATGGAAAGGAAAATGACAAGAGGGTAAAGAAGCGAATGAAAAGAAAAAGGACAAATCAACATGTAAGTGAGTTGAATGTCTCTATGAATGGAAACTAAGAAAAATGTAAATGAAAAATGTGGAGGAAACATGCAACTCTTTGCAAGGAAAATGGTGATGATGATGCTTAGCAAAATGCTTGGATAGCTTGTGAGTTTGGAGAGGAAAAATGATGGCATTTATGAATGATAGCAATGGATTTAGTTGGTTTATGTCTATTGAAATTGGTCGTAGAAAACCAATCATGCATAAATTGGTCTCCTCCAATTCTTCGATTGTCCTGGAACCTAAAAACAAACATGGAACTAACATTGCAACAATCGTAAGTGTGTTCAAGGAGAAGTGATCGATTTCTCTAGGTACATATGAAAAATTTGCATAATTGACAGGTTCATGACACCCAAATAGTTAGTCCAATTTCACAATTGTGATAATAAATGCAATTTCTAAAAGAAAAAAATTCGTCAATTTATGTTTGAATCATAGCATTTCATAAAGATAAAGAAATATTATTTGTGAATGCTTAATGATTCCTGCAAAAAATCCTCAATAAAAAATTCATTAATCAATCTTGTAGATATAGTGCCTTCATAGTTCTTCTTCTCTCCTGCATCATGCTTGAAAACATAATCATTACACAAACCAATAAATTTTGATCATGATTTTCTAATTAGAATGCATTGTTGACAAGTAGATCATTGAGTTAAATACATAGCTACAGAATTGTGGTTCAGCTGCAGAATTGTGCAGTTTCTATAGCTAAAATTTTGAACAGACAGTTAAGTACACACAACTATGCATTTTTGTTATGAACAAATAACCAGTCCAATCTTCAAATTGATCAATACCTCTTCCAGAAAAATTAGCAAATAGAACAATTTTTATTTTTTTTATTTCTTGCTTTGACAAGTGTGTTTGAATGGACCATCACAACAATATTTTTCTCAATTTGCTCTAGTCACTAAATGAATTTCACATCAAAAAAAGAAAATTATGACAATTTTCCATGGAAATTTTCTTAAAAAAATAAAATAAAAGATAATAATAATAAAACACACAATCTAAAAATTAATGAAATATTTATGATGCAGGAGCATCCAGCTAAGGCACCATGACCGAGTGTTGGTCTCTACCAGGTTGGAAAGTTGAGTTAACATCTTGTTGGTCTTTTATGTTTAGTTTGTCAGAGTAGGAGGTAGGATTTTTGTTTTTATCTTAATCTTTGTATTAGTCAAAGGTAGTTTGGTCGGTGAGGGTCGTTTACTTGTTTGTCTTTAATAAACCATGGATTAATAATTGTCCTGTTATTTTAAGAGGAAAAGACAAATGTGTCTAAAAGGAAAATCTTGTCATAAAGATAGAACCAAATGCTTAATAGCTATGTAATTGTAAGGTATACAACTGAAAAGTAACTGTACAGTTTCGTTAACTGTAAACAAAAGCATATAAATGTAATAGTGAAAGGCATGTAGGGGGTTCAACACTTCTTGTATTCTAGTAATAATAATAACAGGGAAAACAATTCAATCCATCTGTGTGTCCTACTTTACTTTCGTTGTGCTTCCTAATTAAAGAACATATGAATAGACATCATACTTTTCACAGACCATTGCATTTAATTCTTTTTTTCTTTCCTGAGAAGACAGTCTTAACAGCGAGATAGAAGAGCAAATGGCAGAACGAGGGCTTAAATTTATATTGTAGAAAACAACGATGACTGAATAGGAGAAACCAAAATAAGTTCCAGTACGGGTCAAGCATCCATAGGCCCAATGACAATTTCTATTTTTGAAATTTACTGTCAAACAAATTACCAGAGCAACCACAACATTCTTTCCTGTTCGTGGAAAACATTACAAGCATAGCTGTAAAGCAACAATTGCATTTCCAGGCGTAGAAGCCAAATTAAAAAGAACTACAACCTCAGCATATAAATAACATTCAGGTAAATCGAACCCAACGTTCTTTCCTGTAGTTTTTCTTCAAATTACAAAAGCAAATGTATGAAAATATACAGTAGCATTGCAAGACAAAATATGGACAGACATATAAGCTAGTGGATGACAAACCCTAGGTGAGGGTTTTGAAAATTGTTTCTATACATAGCAAGTTACAGCCAATAATCACCAGACAGTGGAAGCCCAAGACAACAAGACAACCAGAATGCCACCTACAGCCGAGAGTCACATTTGACAAGCATCAAGGGGTGACAAACCCTCATACCTAGAAGCCTATTCTAAAAAAAAACAAAGATCGAAGATAATTCATGTTGGCGGATCCTATCGGAAAAAGACTGAACTGTTCATTTCCAATACATCCAACCGCAAACCCTAACACCTGCAGAGAAGCCAACACAAAGGTGTTAGTGCCACATTAATAGAGAAGACGAAACTACAGTGCATGGAAAACAAATAACAGAGGTCACATCTATCTTAACCGAGGGATTTGCAGTGAGAAAAGAGGACGAGCCTTCCACCCACGGGTTCCAACCAACTACTGAGACGAAGGAGCAAACACGTTAGAAATTGAGGAATGAAAATGAAAAATTGAATCACGGAGAGAGGAGGCTACCTGCAGTGAACCCAATGACAGAAGGACGCCATCGTTTCGAGCCTTGAACGCATGCCAACCACTGAGTTGCAAACCAGACCATAACATACCAAACCACAAATCGAAACATGAAGACTTGTTGGGCAAACAACAGAAAAGGCAAAGTGAACCACTTACCCAGGCGACGGCAGGAACATTCATAACTACCCAATGAACTAGGGCTAGAGACTACCCACATAGGCATAAAGAAACAAGCACAGAAGCTACATTGTTGGACCAGCAAGCATACCAAGAGGCACGCCCATAAATTTCAGTGCAGATGCATACCCCAATTAGCAGAATGATAACCGAACAAACCCTCGGCAGGCACAAGGAAAATGACTGTATGAGCGACAGAGGAGGAGTTTTGGCAAAGCAAGGAGTGGGAAACGTGACCCGAGGCAAGTACACAACTTTGATTACGGAATTAATTGCCACCTATCACTTTCTAGAAATATCCGAGGGTTGGTACTCACAAATGAAACCACAGTTGTAATACCTTTACAATCATATAATCACTTATACAATCATTTAATTGTCAATAGTCCAAACAGTGTTGGGCTGGTCCCATCATAGTGGTATCAGAGCAAGTGAAATTGACTGAAGAGATGGAGGTAGGAAGGAGAGGTTGTGGAAGAGGGTTTTGGGGATAGTAGAGGAAGGACTGAGAGAGGAGATGAGGATTCTTACTACACGTTTGGAGGCAGTCGAAGCAAGGAGAAGAAGAGACCCTGAGGTAGGCGATGAAAACGAATAGGAAGCTGAAGTAGCAATAGATGGATTAGAGGCAAGACCCCAGAAGTGAGACTGTTGAGGTTTGTTTTAGTGGTAAGCAGTAAACCCAAACCAGAACTCCCAACCTACGATAGCAACTTGTCCATAGAGGTTCTATTGGATTGGATCAGCGAGCTGGATAAGTACTTCAAGTGTGAGGAAGTCAGCGAAGATCACAGAGTTATGTTCACTGCAACGAAATTGAAGGGACACGCAGCCCTGTGGTGGGACAGTGTCCAAACAGAGAGAAGGAGATTAAACAAGTTGCCGATTAAAACCTGGTCAAGGATTGTGGCCAAGTTGAAGGGCATATTTCTACCAAAAGATTATCAGATTGCACTACATAGACAAGTGCAGAATCTGAAACAGAAAGGAATGACGGTGAGGGAGTACACTGAGGATTTCTATCGAGTGAACCTAAGAGCCGGATATACAGAGGATACCTCGGAAAAGACAACAAGGTACGTAAATGGTTTAAGACTAGAAATTTTAGATGAAATTAGTATTTTGTCCCCAAGGAATATTGAAGAAGCATATCAGAGTGCGATGAAAGCTAAAGAGAAAATTACTAGAAGGCAGAATGCCCAGAGAGGACGAGGAGCCAGTAGGGAAAAAGGCCAGTCATATGGCAGGGGGCAGACTACTAGTAGTAATGAGGAAGGCAGCAGTTCCAGAGCTTCTGGAACAGTGGACAAAGGTGATAATGTGAGAGGTGGTAGGTCATACCAGCGAGGCAAGGGAAATGGCTGAGGTAGAGGAGCTAGTTATCAATGTTACAGGTGTCATAAATGGGGACATAGATCATTTGAGTGTCCAGAGGCAGATCAGGCTGGACAGAGGGGTGCGTATGTTACACAACCAGAGGAAGCAGAGGCACCTCCCCAAGAAGCAGAGAATGCTCCAGAAACAGGGGAAGCCCTGGTGCTGAACAAGGTGTTGTTAAAACCAGCCAAGGAAGCCACCGAACAGACACAGCGGAAGGCTTTGTTTAGAATAGTTTGTAAATTGCATGGTAAGTGTTGTAAATTAATTATTGACAGTGGTAGTACAGATAACTTGGTATCCACAGAGATGGTGGAAAAGTTGGAATTGAGGCGATTGAAACATCCCACCCCTTATAAAGTTTCATGGTTGCAAAAAGGCCATCAGTTGCTGGTGGATGAACAATGCGAGGTGGAGTTTCAAATATGCAGATATAAGGATAAAGTCATTTGTGACATCATGCCAACGGATGTATGTCACATACTACTAGGCAGGCCTTGGCAGTACGACAGAAAGGTGGTGCATGATGGCTTGACGAACTGTTATAAGTTTGCTAACGATGGAGTCAAGCATACACTTGTGCCCATCAAAGAGGAAGGGATAGTAGGAACCAGTGAGCCAAGAGCATTGTTGGTTAGCGGAAAACAGTTTCTGAGACAAATTGAGGATAGTGAGATGGGTTATGCAGTTGTAAAAAGAGAAAAAACAGTGTTGTTACATACAGAGGTATCGAATTTACCTCCAGAAATCCAACAGATGTTGCAGTAATTTACAGACACACTGGTGGATGACTTTCCAGACAAATTACCCCCTAAAAAAAGCATAAGTCACCATATTGACTTCATACCGAGAGCCAGTTTTCCAAACAAGGCGGCATACCAAATGAGCCCCAAGGACAATGAAGAGATTAGGAAGCAGGTGTAGGAACTGCTAGACAAAGGATTGATAAGGGAGAGTTTGAGCCCTTGCGCAGTTCCAACGGTTCTCGCTCCCAAGAAAGGAGGAGAGTGGCAGATGTGCACAGACTCGAGAGCCATTAACAAAATCACCATCCGATATAGGTTTCCACTGCCACGAATGGATGATATGATGGATTGTTTAAGCGAGGTAGCATATTTTTCTAAGATAGACTTGAAGAGCGGGTATCATCAAATCTGGATACGAAAGGGGGACGAGTGGAAGACGACCTTTAAGACGAATGAGGGACTATATGAATGGTTGGCCATGCCATTTGGACTGAGTAATGCGCCTAGTACATTTATGCGGTTAATGAATGAGATGCTGAAGGAGTACATCGGAAAATTTGTGATAGTGTTCCTGGACGGCATACTAATTTTCAGCGAGACAAGGGAGGAGCACCTTCGACATGTTCAGAAAGTGTTGGAAAAATTACAGCATAACAAACTGCTGATAAATCTGAAGAAGTGTAGTTTTCTGTAGAAGGAATTGATTTATTTGGGCTTCGTAATAGCAGAAAAAGAAAAAAAGGTGGACCCGGAGAAGATTGCAATGATAGTTAATTGGCCATCTCTGAAAAGTTTATTTGAGGTATGTAGCTTTCATGGACTAGTGAGTTTTTACCGGAAATTCATAAGAAAATTTAGCGAAATTTGTGCACCTATGTTGGACACCATTAGAAAGGCGAGTCAACCTTTTCGATGGACGGATGTAGCGGAGAGAAGTTTCCATCTATTAAAGAGAAAGATCACAGAGAGGCCGATCTTGAGATTGCCAGACTTCAAGAAGCTTTTTCAAGTTCGCTGTGATGCTAACAATGTAAAATTTGAAATGGGAACTGTAAACTCAAAATGAGAACTCTGGCCAAAAAACCCCTTAAAACATAAAACAAAGTGCTAAAATTGAAAAGTGTTGATGCTCGAATAACACCTTTTTTTTTCTAGGGTAAATTTTGAACATGTTTTAAAAATGGCGGTGAAAACCAATTTTTTGTGCAAAAATTCTCCAAAAAACACCCTCAAAACAAAAAGTGTTAACGTTAGGATAACACCTTTTTCTTTTCTCCTTTTTTTATTCAAGGGTAATATTTCAACATTTCGAAATAATAGCATAAAATATTTTATCATGACCCTGAAAAATATAAAATTTCAAACAAATAATGAAAACATAAAATAAAATAAAAAATTAAAAAATTAAAACAATGAAAAAACACAAAACAAAAAAAGTTTAAAAATTAACAAAACATAAAATTGGAAAAAAAAAAAAACAAATAAACAAACAAAAAAATCAATCATAAAAATGTAAAAAAAAAAGAAAAAAACTAAATTAAAAAACTAAAAAAAAACTTAAAAATTATAAACAAATAAATAGTAAAAGAAACATATTTAAAAAAAAAATGGAAAAGGAAAAAAAAAAGAAAAAAAAAATCTTGTAAACCATAAACAAAATTGGCAAAAGAAAAGAAAAGAAAAAAAAATATGGAAAAGAAAAAAAAAATTAAAACAAACTATAAAATTAAGTAGGTAAAAATAGAAAAATTTAAAAAACATTATAAAAAAACTAAAAAAACAAATGAAAATTAAAAACAAACTAAATTTAATAAAAAAAATAGAAAATTAACAAAAAAATAAATAAATTAAAAACTACTAAAATTAAGATTAAAATGTTAATTACTTAAAAAAATATATAAAAAAGACAAAAAAAAAAGTTAAAAAAAACATTATCTCATAAACCATAAAAGAATTAGGAAAAAACAAAAAACAAAATTATATATATATAAGTAAAAAAAAAAAAAAAAAATAAAAAAAAAAAAAAAAAAAACAAACTAGATTAAAAAAAAAATAGAAAATTAACAAAAGTAAAAATAAAAAACTAGTAAAATTAACATTAAAAGCATTAAAAAAAAAAAAAAAAAAAAAAAAAAAAAAAAACTGAAATTAAAACAAAAGAAACCAAAAAAATTATAAAAATATATGTCTTTTCAAATATAAAAAAAAAAACCCCAAAAAAAAAGAAAACCAATTTTTTTTTTTTTTTTTTTTTTAAATTTCTAAAGAAACATGTATTTTTCTATTTAAAAAATAAAAAAAAAACAAAATTTATTAAACTTATATTTTTTATTTAAAACACATACACATAGAAAAAAAATAAAAATAAAATAATTTTTTTTTTTTTAAACAAATTGTGATGTTTTTTTTGTTTAATTTAAAAAAAAAAAATTTATTAAAAAATTTTAATTTTTTTTTAAACAAGGTTTTTTTTTTAACAATTTTCTTTTAAGTTTTATATATATATATATATATATATATATATTAAATAAAAAATTCGCCCTCCCAGCCGCTCGTGGTGGTACGGCCCCGGATGGAGGTCCTGCGCCCCTCCACTGTCCTGGCCGCCCATGGTGGAGCAGCCTTGGGCGGAGGTCGCACAGGCAGGTCTCCACCCGAGGCCGCGCCACCACGGGCGGCCGGGAGGGCGAAATTTTTTTATCTTTTTAATAATTAAAAAAAAAATAAAAGCTTAAAAAAAATTGTTTAAAAAAAAATAATAAATGTTTTTTCTAAATTAAAAAAAATGGTTTAAAAATTAGTTTAAAATTTTTTAATATATAGTTTTTTAAATAAAAAAAAAAAAACAATTTGTTTAAAAAAAATTTTAAACTCTTTTTTTTTTTGTGTTTTAAATAAAAAAGGTAAGTTTAATCAATTTTGTTTTTTATTTTTTAAATAGAAAAATACATGTTTCTTTAAAAAATTTAAATGTTTTTTAATTTTTTTGTTTTTTTAATTTTAAAAGACATATATTTTTAATATATATATATATATATATATATATATATAATTTTAATGTTAATTTTAATGTTAATTTTACTAGTTTTTTATTTTTATTTTTGTTAATTTTATTTTATTTATTTATTATTATTATTATTATTTTTAATTTAGTTTGTTTGTTTGTTTGTTTTTTTTTTTGTTAATGTTTTTTTTCTAATTTTTCTATTTTGACTTACGTAATATATATATATATATATATATATATATATATATATATATTAAATTATGTTTTTTTTCCAAATTCTTTTCTGGTTTATGAGATAATGTTTTTTATTAACATTTTTTTGTCTTTTTTTATATATATTTTTATATGTGTTTCTTGAAGTAATCAACATTTAAAAAATAAAAATAGAACAACTTGAAAATTCATTAAGTAATCATAATTTAATAAAAAATGGACATAATAAATTTTAAAGTGTGAAAAATAAGTCCTCTAAATAAAAGGTACGCTATGTAACACGTTGCATCAACACGTTTCAAAATCAGCATAAAAATCACTAACATTTAAAAACAAATATTTATATTTGATACATAAGAATATTTAAATTGTCAAAAATATGCTCCAAAAAATAAGTATTGTATTCTACATCACCACTTATGGGCATTTGTTTTAATGGAAAGAAGTGAAGCACTATACTCTAATATGGGAACGTAAAGTATATGAAGTTGTGTAACATATGAATTCCGGATTCAAAATCGGGTCACGTTTTTACTACCTCTACAAAATGGGTAATCATATCGGTTATTTAAAGTGCCAAAAACTATGTTATAAAAGAAATATGTGTGTTTGGCATCGCCCCTTTTCAAAATTGGGTCAATTTTTTGCTATCTCTACGAAATGGGTAACCGTATCAGTTCTCGTTTCAAAGTTTACATTGTTTGCTAGCGGTACAACTATTGGAGCTATACTTAGCCAGGAGGATAAGCCTGTTGCATTTTTCAGTGAGAAGCTAAATGAAAGCAGACAAAAATATTTGTCTTATGTCAAGGAGTTCTATGTTGTTATACAAGCATTAAAACACTAGAGGCATTATTTGCAGGGAAATGAATTTGTGTTGTTTTCAGATAATTCTGCGCTACAATATGTAATGCAACAGCACAAGCTGAACCAAAAGCATGCCAAATGGGTGGAATATTTTCATAGTTTCACCTTCATGTTGAAACACATCAGCAGGCAGGCCAACAAGGTGGCAGATGCACTGAGTAGGAAAGCTTTACTTCTGCAGGAGAGTACTGTGTAAGTGTTAGGTTTTGAGTACTTAAAGGATTTATACCAGATTGATACAGATTTTAAAGAAGCCTATGAGGCATGTCAGAATCCCTTGGTGAGAGATAAAATTCCATGGTTGGACTACAACTTGCAAGAGAAACTACTGTTTAGAGGAGGATAGATATGCATACCTGACTACTCGATGATGGAGAACATTATTCGGGAGAAGCACAATGGAGGTCTAGCTGGACATTTCGGCATGGACAAGACACTCGAGCAGCTCAGTCATTTCTACTTTTGGCCAAATATGTAGAGGGATGTACAACGATTTTTGACCATATGTAAAGTGTTCCAGTTGACGAAGGGTCACAGTCAAAACACAGGACTGTACACACCATTACCCATTCCAAGCAGACCATGGAACTCAGTCAACTTGGACTTTATCTTGGGTCTACCTAAGACACAGCGAGGTTATGAGTCGGTGATGGTAGTAGTGGACAGATTCTCGAAGATGGCACATTTCGTCCCTTGCAGAAAAACCAGTGATGCCTCTCACGTGGCCCACTTGTTTTTCACAGAGATTGTCAGGCTACATGGGTTGCCTAAGTCTATTCTTTCAGACAGGGATGTGAAGTTTACAGGGCACTTTTGGCATACCTTGTGGAAGAAAATGGATGCACAACTGAGTTACAACTCTGCTTATCACCCACAAATCGACGGACAAACAGAGGTGGTAAACAGGAGTCTGGGAAACCTGCTACGAAGCTTGATTGGTGAGAATTCGCGAATGTGGGATTGAGTGCTTTCATAGGTAGAGTTCGCTTATAACGACTCGCCTAATCACAGAACAAGCTACAGTCCATTTCAGATCCTACACGACATGCATCCTCATGGAGTGCATGAGTTGCGGGATCTTGGACTACAGGAAAGGCGAAGCGCGGATGGAGAAGATTTCGCTAACACGATGAGGGATTTGCATGAGCAGGTGAAAATTAAATTGCAAGACAACAGCCAAAAGTATAAACAACAAGCAAATTTGAAGAGAAGGGAAGTACAGTTTGACGTAGGAGATGAAGTCCTCGCGCATTTCCACAAGGAACGCTTTCCTAAAGGCGCATACAATAAGCTAAAATATAAGAAGATAGGTCCTTGCAAAGTCCTCCAGAAATTTTCAGCGAATGCCTATGAGATACAATGGCCACCAAGAATAGGAATTTTTTCTATCTTTAATGTAGCAGACCTGTTCCCTTACACCGCTGACCCAAAAGAAAAAGAAGAAGACAAAACCACGCAGATTGCATGGAATACCCAGGAAGGAGGAGAAGCTTGGATGAGACCGATGCCTTATGTTCCGCCTCCCGAGATCGAGAGCATTCTCGACACTGAGGTGGCCAAACAAACTCGGCGGGAGGAGTATCTGCAATACCTGGTCAAGTGGAAGAACTGTCCTATTGAGGGCAGTTCGTGGCTTGATGCTAGGCAGATTGAGCAGACACGTTCCTCAGTTGAGGAGCTCATGGACTGGAGTCATGATTTTCTTTTTGCCCGGGAGCCTGATGCAGAAGCATCTAGCTAAGGTACCATGACCGAGTGTTGGTCTTTGCTAGGTTGGAAAGTTGAGTTAACATCTTGTTTGTCTTTTATGTTTAGTTTGTCAGAGTAGGAGGTAGGATTTTTGTTTTTATCTTAATCTTTGTATTAGTCAAAGGTAGTTTGTTCGGTTAGGGTTATTTACTTGTCTGTCTTTAATAAACCATGGATTAATAATTGCCCTGTTATTTTAAGAGGAAAAGAAAAATGCGTCTGAAAGATAAATCTTGTCATAAAGACAGAACTGAATGCTTAATAGCTATGTAATTGTAAGATCTACAATTGAAAAGTAACTGTACAGTTTCATTAACTGTAAATAAAAAGATATAAATGTAACAGTGAAAGTCATGTAGGGGGTTCAATACTTCTTGCATTCTAGTAATAATAATAGGGAAAAAAATTTAATCCATCTGTGTGTCCTACTTTACTTTCGTTGTGCTTCCTAATTAACGAACATCTGAATAGACAACATACTATTCATAGACCATTGCATTTAATTCTTTTTGTCTTTCTTGAGAAGACAACCTTAACAGTGAGACAGAAGAGAAAATGTCAGAATGAGGGCTTAAATTTCTATTGAAGAAAACAACGTTGACTGAATAGGAGCAACACAAATAAGTTCCAGTACGGGTCAAGCATCCACAGGCCAAACGAAAATTTCTATTTTTGAAATTGACTGTCAAACAAATTACCAGAGCAACCACAACATTCTTTCCTGTTCATGGAAAACATTACAAGCATAGCCATAAAGCAACAATTGCATTTCCAGGCGTAGAAGCCAGATTAAAAAGAATGACGGTCTAAGCATATAAATAACATTCAGGTAAATTGAACCCAACGTTCTTTTCTATAGTTTTTCTTCAAATTACAAAAGAAAATGTATGAAAATATATAGTAGCATTGCAAGACAAAATACGGACAGACATATAAGCCAGTGGATGACAAACCCTAGGTGAGGGTTTTGAAAATTGTTTCTATACATAGAAAGTTACAGCCAATAATCACCAGATAGTGGAAGCCCAAGACAACAAGACGACCAGAACGCCACCTACGGCCGAGAGTCACATTTGACAAGCATTGAGGGGTTACAAACCCTAATACCCAGAGGCCTATTCTAAAAAAAAATGAAGATTGAAGATAATTCATGTTGGCGGAGCCTACCGGAC
Organism: Pinus tabuliformis; assembly: GCA_031772625.1. Lineage (NCBI taxonomy): Eukaryota > Viridiplantae > Streptophyta > Pinopsida > Pinales > Pinaceae > Pinus > Pinus tabuliformis. The sequence continues at coordinate 1,367,266,725 of CM062817.1, read as the reverse complement.
AAAGACCGAAGTGTTCATTTCCAATACATCCAACCACAAACCCTAACACCTACAGAGAAGCCAACACATAGGTGTTAGCGCCACATTAATAGAGAAGACGAAACTACAGTGCATGGAAAACAAATAACAGAGGTCACATCTATCTTACCCGAGGGATTTGCAGTGAGAACAGAGGACGAGCCTTCCACCCATGGGTTCCAACCAACTGCTGAGATGAAGGAGAAAACACGTTAGAAACTAAGGAATGAAAACAACAAATTGAATCACAGAGAGAGGAGGCTACCTGCAGTGAACCCGAGGACCGAAGGACGCCATCGTTTCGAGCCCTAAATGCATGCCAACCACTGAGTTGCAAACCAGACCATAACATACCAAACCACAACTCAAAACATGAAGACTTGTTGAGACAACAACAGAAAAGGCATAGTGAACCACTTACCCAGGCGACGGCAGGAACATTCACAACTGCCCAACGAACCAGGGCCAGAGACTACCCACACAGGCATAAAGAAACAAGCACAGAAGTTACACTATTGGACCAGCAAGCATACTAAGAGGCGCGCCCAGAAATTGCAGCGCAGCTGCATACCCCAATCAGCAGAACCATAACCGAACGAACCCTCAACAGGCACAAGGAAAATGATTGTATGAGCGACAAAGGAGGAGTTTTGGCAAAGCAAGGAGCAGGAAACGTGACCCGCGGTGAGTACACAACTTTGATTGCGGAATTAATTGCCACCTATCACTTTCCAGAAATATCCGAGGGTTGGTACTCACACATGAAACCACAGTTGTAATACCTTTACAATCATATAACACTACAACAAAACCCTATGATTAGCGTTCCTTTTCCCTTCCCTTTTTGCGTCTAGATCCCATTTTTAGTGCTATTTATGTCCATTTATCAAATATGGTGCAAAAATTGATGCAAAGTTTGCATCAAGATTTTCACCAAGTCTTACACCAAGTTTAGCACCAGATATTGTAATAGGTTTTGCATCAGGTTTTACACCAGGTTTTATGCCAGGTTTTATGCCAAGTTTTGTGCCATCCTTTGCACCTTGTTTTGCATCAATTTTTGCACCTAATTTTGTTTCAAAAACTTTTGTGTCATTTATTGCATCCACTTTTAGCGCCTACACTTGCATCAAATTTTTCATCATCTCTCGCATCCTCTTTTGCATCATTTTTAAAATCATTTTTTGCATCCATTTTTACATCATTTTTTGCATCACCTTTACATCAAGACTTGCATAAGGTTTTGTGTCTCATATTGCATCTAATTTTGCATCGAATTTTGTTGCATCAACTTTTGCATCATATTTTTCATCCATTGTTGCACCCATGTTTACGTCCACTTTTGCATCCCTTTTTGAATCTTATTTTTCATCTTCATTTTCTTCTTTTTTTGCATCTATCATTACATACACTTTTGTTGTGACACTATTTGTACTTAATGTTGTACCCATGTTTGCTTCCAATTTTGCATCCATCTTCGCATCCACTTTCGCATCAAAATATTGCATCTATTTTTGCATCCACTTTTGTGTTGGGTTTTGCATCTCATTTTTTATCTTCTTTTGAATATACTTCCATTGCATCCATATTTTTCATCCAATTTTGTTTCTATTGTTACACCTATGTTTGCAGCCACTTTTGCATCCCTTATTGCATCTTGTCTTGCATCGAAGTTTGCATCTTTTTTTTTTTGTGTTTTTTATTACATCCACTTTATCGTCTACTTTTGTTGTGCCATATCTTGTGCTTATCACTGAAACCCACATTTTCTTCCAATTTTACATCCACATTTGCATCCTCTTTTGTGTCTAATTTTGCATCAAATAATTTTTATGTTTTTTGCATCCCATTTTTCATCTACTTTTACATCCACTTCTGATGCATCCAGTTTTGCTAATTTTGTGTCCACTATTGCACCCATGTTTGGTCCATTTTTACATCCATTTTTTAATCCAATTTTGCCTCCTTTTTGCATCCAAGTTTGTCTTTTTTTTTGTTCATTTTTGTATCCACATTTATTTCACAACAATTCATGCTAAGTTTTATGTCTACTATTACACCCATGTTTTCCTCCACTTTTTCATCCATGTTTGCCTCCTATTTTGTGTCCAAGTTTGCATCAACTATTGCATCTACTTTTTCATCCACTTTTGTGTCAATTTTTCTATATTGTTGTGCATCTACTTATGTTGTGTCCACTCTTCATCTAATTTTACATCTATTGTTGCTCCCACTCCCTCTCAGCCAGGGAGGAGACATCCACAAGCATAACCGTTTCTCAAGAATACCCATCATTTTCATAGGGAATAACATAATTAATTTGTTTTCATCGCATGATGCCTTTATGATTAAGCATTCATAGATTTGTGGCAAAATATTTCCCCTTTTGTCATTTGTGATGAAATAAAATCAAATAGTGAAAGCCAAAATCATTAAAGATACACTATAAGGATTTATCTAAGTCTAAACTCTAAGTTTAAAGTGAAAATTTATGTAAATATTATATCTATGAGTTGTTCAAAACTTATGAAAACCTTATTCCATAAGTCCTATATATAAGAAAAATCAAATGAAATAAAAATAAGGCCTAATGAATAGTAACTCATGTATTCACACCCTCTTTGGAAAACATGTGAATATATACACTCCTACTCACACTTGATAACATGTTTGTGATGGTTAAATCATGAAGTACTCTTTTCCCCTTTCATTTTCACTTCATCATTTAAGCACCTAATTGAGGACCTAGGGAAATTTTCTTGCCTAAGGGTTTCATTTCTAGTCTTGGTTTACTTATGTCACACTATGGTCAATCATGTGACGGAGTGAAATACTTAAGTTTGTGGAGTTATTAGAACAGTGTATTAAGTTAGTCACCAAACACACATGTATTACATGTCATTGATCCACATGTGTGGGTTGGAGACTCATTGCTTGAGAACTTTAATGGATACTACTTTAGGGCCTTGATGGTATATCTTAAAAAATCTCTTGGTAAACATTGTGATTCTTCCTTTCTTTTCTTCGAGACACTTGATAATATTGAAGTCACTCCCAATAATCCACGGATATGGGGAGTATAAATTACTTGTGCTAGAAAACAAATTGAGAAATAGAGGTTTTCCATTTGTGATATTGGAGTCATAGACATTGGATACATGGTAGTAGTGCTCGATGTCAATTAACTAAAATTACATTGTCATAATGCGGAAAGAGGTAAACATATTGGTAACCTTGATGTCTTGATCATTCCCAATAATAACTATTCCACCCAAGTATATCTAATCATCAATCACTACTACTTGGAAATTCCTCTCCCATTTTCTATTTATATCAGGTAGAACCTCACTTAATATTTTTATTTCTTATATCAACATTATTGATGGGTGCTTTGCATACCATTTTTCATTTAGTAGTATTTGTTTTTGTTAAATATTGAGATCCATCATGTTCCATGAGACTATTTTCATGGAGAATTTACACAGAAAGAAAGTATAATGTGACTAAAAAAACATGTTCCAAGATTTAAGTTATTGGACAATGCCACTTCATGACTCCTATATTTCCTTAACCTAGGACTGAATGGTGAACTTGATAGCCTTAAGGGAAATTAACCAATGAAAATCTCAAAAAGAGGTGACTTTTGACTTTATCACATACAAGTTAATTTACTAAAAAAAATATCCATAAAAATTTCATCAATCAATGAATCTTTAAAAAAAAATATCCAAAACAATTTCATCAAGCAATGAAGCATTACATTATAAATTACAATCTATAAACTTTTTGGGAACTTTTTTCTAAACCATGTTCAAAACCAACATATTTAATATTAATATTTAACAATAATATGGAAAATAACACATTTTCATAAATTAAATAACATGTTATCAATCCTAAGAAATGTCACTAACATAAAACTAAAAAGCATGCAACTAATGGGAGTGACCACTCAAGGCCACCATAAGACAATTAATCTATTAAGACAAGGATTAATGGGGAAAGAAATCTACAAAGGACAAAGGAAAACCTATTTTAAGTTTATTGTTTTATTAGGTGCAAGTTGTATAATGAAGAGAAGAATTAATTTTATTGCATTAAAAAAACCCGAGCATATTCTATAACTTAGCAAGGAAGAGATGTATAATACCCATCTCAGTGACACAATGCATGACATTAAGTTACTTATATATATATATATATATATATATATATATATATATATATATATATATATATATATATATATATATATATATATATATATATAATTTAAACTTATATCATAACATCACAAATTTAGCATGAATGGATGTTTAAAATCCATTTTTATAATAGATACATACATACATACATACATACATACATACATACATACATATATATATATATATATATATATAATTTTTGTTATAAAAAAACCAGAAACTAAATATATTTTTTTAGAAAATAAAAAATACTAAATTGAATATATATTTAAAAAAAAAAAACTAAACTTAAGCAAATAAATTTATTCTTTTTTAATTTGAAATATTTTTTAGAATCTTTTTAAACACTTCCCTCCATTCTAAGAAGCAAAAATAATAATAGAAATAAGGATGGACCAAAAATATTCCTTTCCTTGGTAAGTTTTTCCCACCATTCATTCCACTCACTCAAGGTATTTCATAAAATAGAGATAAGTGTTTTTTCATACTCTTTTGGCAAAGCCTATTGAGATTTTCTTATGATATATCTATTCCTTAATGGAGTCCTTGATATATTGATCAAGTTTTTATTCCTTGGAGATTAATTAGAGCAAAGAAAACATGAGTACTCTTAATTCCAAGTTCAATGCCTCTAATGGTGGACACAAGGTAAGGGAGGGGTTGCTATCGTGGTCATAACTCCAAGTTCATTGTCTCTGATGGTGAATGAGGCAAGGGAGGGGGTTGCGGTCATGGTCGTGGTCATGGTTTTCTCTTTTACATTATATTTAGGGTGTTCAAAGCAATTTGAATGGAATCAATTTTGTCACTAGGTATAATGGATTAAGTGTGATAATGGATAAAATGAAGTAATTATTTGTGAGCATTTTTTCTTGAACGAACATTAGGATCCATCTTATTATAGATAAAATTACAAGCATTAAAAACAACTCAATATTTCATGTGACATTCATGTTGTATGTGGTTTATTTTTCATTAAAAACAATTTACTTTTTCATGTCACATTATTCTTTTGTTAAAATTTCTTCTATTTTTAATCTGAATTACAATTGTAATTTGAAATAAAGCTTCCAATAAATATTAATTTACGAATTCTGCATGGAAATCATAAGAAACATTCATAATATAATATGAAGAACAAATGGGTACCTACTTCATATGGATTAAAAAATGCTTCTACTACTTAATGTGAATTACAAGTGTAATAAAAAGCATTGTAATAAAAATATGCATTTTTTTATAGAATTAGTACTTACATGTAATATTGCTTTTTCTTTCCAGAACACTATAGGTAATGACCACGAAGATGATGATATAGACTATGTTTAGATTAGATCATATATCAGAGATGATGATGATGAGGATGACGATGGCATTGGTGATGATTATGTGGATGATATTATCAGGATGGTCGGGATAATGATCATGGAAATGATCATGAGATGAGCTTGACTATGATTTTTGTGGTGCTAGCTAGCCATGCATTATTTTTTATATTTAGTTGGATGTCTTAATATGGTAATCATACATTTGAATTTTAGTTTATTTGAATAATGATGATGACACTATCGGTGCTATCTTGTTACCTTATGAATATGTTGAAAATTGTTTACAATTTTTTTATGAAGAATTATTGTGAATGATGAGATTCCTATATTTTTTATGGATGTTGTGAATTTACCTTAGCATAATGATATCTATGAAACATTTTTATTTGGTAATCTTACATTGACTTTTAGTTGATTTGATTAAATCTGATGATGATATTATCATTTTTATCTTGTTATTTTATGTATATATTGAAAATTATCGACATTGTTTTGATGGAGAATTATTATGTATGATGATATTACCATCTTTTGATGGATGTTGTGAATTTACCTTAGAATAATGGTGTTCATGAAATATTTTGATATGATAATCACACATTTCAATCTTAGTTGATTTGATTAAAGATGATGAGGATACTATTAGTATTATCTTGTTAGTTTATATATGTGTTGAAACCTATCAATGCTTTTTTATGGAGAATGATTATGTATGATGATATTACTATTTTTGGATGTAATGTTGTGAATTTACCTTGGAATAATGATATATGTGATAAATGTTGATTTAGTAGTAATATATGTATATTGAAAATTATCAATGATTTTTTGATGGAGAACTGTTATATGTGAGGATAGTACTATATTTTTTATGAATGTTGTCAATTTCCAGAATTTGTTTACAAATACTAAGTTATGAATTTGAATTGTGATATATTATTAAATTTTTTATACATAAAAATATCTCCTCATCATCTTGGAGGAGAATACTATGTTGTTAGTTGGAATACCCCTTTCTCCTAAACTATATAAGCCTATAATACAAGTTATGTACCATGAGGACCACGGTATCCTAGACTATAACGAGTTGTCCCCTTCATCTAACTTTTGTTACCAAAATTCTTGCATTAGAGGAATTTTCAACTCAAAAAATAACCGCCGAAGAAAAAATTAAGAAACTAGTAAAATAATGCCATGTAGACAATTTTTTAATATACCATTTTTATTATTCTTTTAGAAAAATTACCCAAATAAATGTCACATTTATCAAAATAATATATGTATTTTATATTTAAATTAATATATTAGCACAAGATTTAATAAAATTTAAATTAAAAAAGAAAATTCAAAATTTAAAGGAAATTTATATTTAAATTTAAAGGAAATTTATATTACCCAAATAAACATCACTTTTATAAAAAATAACCGTCTACATGTATTTTATATTGAAATTTATTTATTAACACAATATTTAAAAAAAAATTAAATTTAAAAGGAAAATTTAAAATATAAATTTAAGTTAAATTTAAATTTAAGTTACTAAAATAAATGCACTTTTATCAAAATAACCATATATCTATATTTTTATATTTAAATTAATTTATCAATACAATATTTAATAAATTTTAAATTAAGAAAGTAAATTTAAAATTTAAATTAAATTTAGGATTTAGGATTTTATATTTAAATTTAATTATTTAACACACAATGATTTACCCTTCATTAAAAATATTCTCAATATTCTAACTTTTATAGACGAAGATATTAATTTTATTTTTAATATAGTTTTGGGTCACTTGGGCACCATTCATAGTTAATTATGTAAGTTATATTATTAAAAAAAATCCACTGCCTAGTCACACCTATATGTCTTTTAAATTTTAAAGGATTTTGATTGGCTTACACATTATGACATGGAAATTCAATGTTAACATTTTAAAATGAAAATTCTTCTAATACGAGGGAAAAAGCTTGATTTAACTAGAATTTGACACTCTTGTTCACTTTTTGAAACTCATATGGTGGAATGTGATCTCTTTATCTTCATCTTTAGATTTTTCCTAAAAAATAAAAGCATACAAAAGTGGGAAAGTGCCATAAAGCACGGGGAAGCTTTTTCATGAGCATAAAAGCATCTAAAAAGTAGAAAATTCCATTTTTATATGAGGAAACATTATTCACCCAATAGATTTTGCCAAAATTGAACTAATGAGGAATTTGGGAAATATTCATAGCCTTCACTTTCCTATATATTGGAGGCTTGGCCATTGAGGAAATGATGGGAATTCGTGTATTGTCACGCTGCTGAGATCGATCTTGAGAGGGAGAGTTTTGGAGCTAGGAGTTGGGGGAGGTGTTGTTGCAACTGCATCTGATGGTTGTAACTTTCCTCCATCTCCTTTATTAATATAGATTAGTTGTTCTTCCTTCCATATGCTACTATTCATTCTTTACTTATCCTAATTAACTAATGAATATATGGTATTTTGGTTTATATTTATTTATTCAGTAATATTTATATGTTTATGATAGTTTCAATTATCAAGATATTATGTTGTGAAGCTTTCTTTGTTATTTCTCTTGTGTGTAGGACCAAGATTTGGAGATATATAGGAGTGCATCCTAGCTACACTAAAAACTCCAACAAGAACTGCATGTAAGGACTCACATGAATTCATTCTTCTTTTCTTAATCTATACTCTACATCTTGATCTACTAAGAATCCTGAGCCCTAGAAAAACCTTTATCTTAATCAATCTATCTTAGGTTTCCAGGATAAACTCAGAGGGTTTTATGTTCATCTAACTGTGCATTAAATCCTACAACGAAATTATATTTAGAAATTGTAATATATTTCACTATGTAATAAAATTAGTAAAATGGAAGTAAAAGTAAAACTCTAAATAAGAAGCCAAAAATGGATGTAACCATCGATGCAAAATTGGGAGTAGAATTGGATGTTAAACTATCCATCAAAACAAGATGCAAACAATCAGACAAAAAGGGTTTTAAAGTAGAATTTAAAAAAGGTGCAAAACTAGACACAAAGAAGGGAACAAAATAGGGCATATAAAAAGATACCAAATTGGGCATAAACAATGATGCAAAAATGGACACCAAAATGAGGATGCAAAGAATGGTGTAAAATTAGGATGCAAAGTTGGGTGCAAAAAGGATGTAAGAAAAGACACAAAACAAGAAGCAAAATGGCACTAAAAAAGGGTGAAACTAAGGATGCCAAAAATGATGCATAACTAGATGAAAATTCAAACTAAAATCTAGGTGCAAAATGAGATGCAAATGTGGACACAAAATGTGACAAAAAAAGGATGCAAATTTGGATGCCAAAAAGGATGCAAAATTAGACACAAAAATGATGCAAAATTGGACATAAAAAATGGTGAAAAATTAGACACAAAAGTAGAAAAAATGGTGCAGAAATGGGCATAAAAATGGCTCAAATTTGGATGCAACATTGGATGCAAAATTAGGTGCAAACAATGATTCAAAACTTGGTGCAAAAACAAATGCAAAAGTAGACGGAAAAAAATGGCTCAAAATTGAACATAACATTGGACACAAAATGGAATTCAAAGCAAAAAATGGTCCAACATAGGGTGAAAATTTAGATGCTCAAAAGGATGCAAAATTGGATGCAAGAAATGTTGTTAAAAATGATGCTAAATTGGATGCAACAAATGACGCAAAATTAAGTGCAAAATAGGTTGCAAAAAAGGGAGACAAATGAAATGAAAATGTGGATGAAAAAAATGGTACAAAAATGGATGAAAAATTTGGCACTAAATCAGATTCAACATATGGTGCAAAATTAGATGCAAAAAATGGTGTAAAAAAATGCAGAAAAATTGGTGCAAAAATAGATGTAAAAATAAGTACAAAATTAGAAGCAAAAAATGGCATAAGACTACATGAAAAGACTGGCACAAACTCGATGCAAAAAAGGCACTAAATCAGATGCAAAAGATAGTGTAAAACTCGATGCAAATTACGACACAAAAATAGAAGCAAAGAATAGCACAAAATAGGAAGCAAAAAATGATGCAAAAATAGATGCAAAAAATGCCACAAAACTAGAAGCAAAACTTGTTGTAAAACCAAATGCAAATCTTGGTGAAAAATATGATGCAAAATTTGGCGTAAAAAAAGATGAAAAATTTGGCGCAAAAAATGATGCTTTAAAAATTGTACAATAGAGCCAGATTTAGCATCAGGCTGCTGATCCCAATGGAGAGAAAAATACACTAAAATCTGGTGCTAAATCTGGCGTAAATTCCCTGTTTTGTTGTAGTGCTTATACAATCATTTAATTGTCAATAGTCCGAACAGTGTTGGGCTGGTCCCATCAATTTACAAAACTAAAAGTAAAATAAAATAGATGTACATAATATATATATATATATACAAAGTAAAATACATATAGAAACAAATTTAACAAAAATAAAAAAATCCCATAACATAAATGTACAATCTAAAACATAACATACAAAACAAAAAAAACATAATATTAAAATATATACTTTAAAAAACATAACATTAAACATTAACAAGAAAAAAAGAAATGTAACATATAACATAAATATCATATAACATTTAAAAATAAAATAAAAAAATATATTGTAACAAAAAAAATATAACACAAAAAATAAAAAATAAAACAACTTAATAAAAAGAAAATGAAATTGCCAAGAAAACCGTTTCATTCTCAACAGACCGACGCTTCGTCCTAATTGATCTTGAAATTCCTTCTTCCTCATTGTTGCAGGAATAGTCACCTGAAATGCCTCTTAGATTCTAATCTGCTATAAAATTCCTACAAAAAGAATGCTCATGTTTGAAAAAAATTCTTGATGTCTTGCATCCAAGAGCTACTTGCAGTGTTCTTTCTTTTGGTGAAGGCATTGTCCACACCAGCTGAAGAAATCACATTGGTGCTTCTCAAGCTCCCTAAATACAACGCTTCTAAACCAAAGAATCAAATTCATTCTATGACCAAAAAAAAATTCCTTTGCTCCATGACGATGGAGACCAACATGCAGCACATCTTGACCTGAAACATGAGAATACTCAAAACTTTTCTCTGCATTGTCATTAAAAACATCAATAAAAGTCTGAACAAAGAAGCATTCAGGGTTCCAGGTGTATAATTCCTTATGTAGAGGCCGACTCCAGTCTTCCCTGGGTACGTATCTAGATACAAATTTATTCAAGATTTGGAGCTTTATTAGAAGAACCATTAGACTTTGATGCACTCAATTTTTTTCTATTGGTCCTCATAGCATGTTGTGCCATTGCAATCGCTTTGGGATCTAAACCAAACAATCACTGGAACTCAAGAAATCTATGGTGGGTCTACCTCATGTAGATCATGGAGACCGGATTCTTGGCAGATTGTTTGCAGCAGAAAACCGAATGGCCACAACTGTCTCTATGCATTTATTAAAAACCATTTTTTCTCACGCAATTTGGAAAATAAGGCTCTAGAGAACCCTAAATATCTCCCAATCGGTTCCGAATTTGCTAAAACTGTTCCAAAGTTTTATAAATGACCCCGTTCTAAGCAAAACCCACATTTTATTTTTCTAATATTAGCTTTCATTTGACCAAAAAACGTGTTTCAAAAATGATGTTTTAAGTTTGTCACACATTTCCTCTACAAGTATTGCACTCGAGATTTCTGGGTTTGATTTGCTGTGTGGCAAGTATGTGAGATTGTGTGAAAATATAGCTCATGATTTACAGTGCCATGAAGGAATCTGACTGCAAGTGAAGAAGCTTCTCTTCCAAAGCTACTTTAGAGCACTTGATTTCTTCCTGTTCAGAAACAACTCCCTTCATGGTTTCCATTGTCATTGGCCTATATGAAATTGTTTTTCACATATATAGAGCAAATAGCCTACATTAGAGCACTTGATTTCTTCATGTTCAGAAACAACTAGCTTCATGGTCTCCACTATCGTTGGCTTATATGAATTTTTTTTTCACATATACAGAGCAAACAACTTGCATTTCTCAACAAAATGTAGTCTCTCACCTTCAATGTATTTCTCAGTTCACACCCCAGTTTTTTGTCGAAAGGAGTCGTAGGGACTGAGTTGTTCACAGATTTCCGTAGGTTCCTCTAGACTGCCTTGCCAAGGCCATCTTGCCTCCAATGGATGATAGGGGAAAATGTTTTCTCAAGCGGAAACTGGACAAAATGATTTTTTTGGTGCAAGGGGTACCAAAGAAAGAAGAATAGGTGTCCGACGTTGAATAAACCTTTGCCGGAAAAGGAAAAAGAAATGGAGATGGACTTGCATATTGGTATCAATGAGGAGTTGTTGAAGGATGACGAGAACATTTTGAATATAGCAGAAAATCTTCATGTGGATTATCCCATGGCAACAAAGTTGGCATTGGATTGTGATGGATGCGCTAGAATTAAATCAGGTTCGGCTACAGAAACTAGTTGTTTCTGCAGCTCCTCAAAAAGAGAATAGATATGCACCAATTTAAAGCAAGATCTATATATATATATATATATATTTCAATATTTTTATTTTTTTTAATGATGAATTTTGGATTTTTGACTTTTAAGCTAACGGAATTTTTTTTCTTTGCAGGTTGCATGAGAGCCTAATTTGTCAATTCTTTTGAGAATTAAAAACAAAGAAGAAAATTGATTTCAAAATTTTCATTTTCTTTATTCAAAAACATGATTTTTTTATTTTTATTTTTTTAATTATTTAAAATCAAAACATGAATTTTTTATTGAAAATATTTGTGATGTTAATGAAGAAAAATTCAAGAAAATAAATAAAATTCTAAAATATTTTAAAGTCTTGCAACTTAAAAAAATGCAATCAAGATTGATTTTATTTTTTCTATTTTATGTACTTGAAAGAAAATTCTATATTTATTTTTTAAGTATATGAATATTTCCAATGGAGCCATTTATGGATTAGACCATCTAAAATATTCATATCCAAATTTCAAAAATGTACTTGATTGTGTATGAGGACATGAGAAATTGTTTTAACCTTTAGATTTGCTGCAAAGATATCTTGAAGAACAGATGAATGTTGTGGTGCAATTGCGTTTCAATATCATTCTTCAACATAGTTCTTGTGCTCCAAAGAATGTTTAATCTGCATTCTAGATCTTTCATCCAAAAATGGTTAATATCAATTTTTTTTATAATTTTTTTTTTATAAAAATGATATGTAGCTAAATGATTTATGCATCTACATGCTTTAATCACGCATTTAAAAAAAACTGAAAAATGAACCCTGGAATGAAAGCTACTTCATATGCACACTTCCTAGACAATTACGCCAAAATGTTGAGGCAGATTAATTACTTATCATTTAATTGTCAACCCGAGGGTTTCGTAAAACTTGTGAAGCATCCGTGCACTGTATATGCTAGAAATTAACTTCCAATTTAGATCAATCTAACTACTAAACCAAATAATGACAAACCAAATTCACCTATTCTAATTCAAAAATCAATTCAAAAGAAATTATAGTATAGTGTGTGGAATTGAAATCTTAATCTATCACACTCGCAGGAATTGAAATATTAATCTAACCCACTTGCATGAATTGAAGTCTTAATCTACCACACTTGCGGGAATTGAAAAGCACACCACTCTTTCAAAAATGAAATTGCATGAAATGAAATCTACTCTAAGGGATCATGTATGCATTATCAAATCATGATCCTATGAAATGAATAATCAAAACCACATGATATGAAATGAAAGAAAAATCAATCATTCTTAACCTCTCACACAGGAAAAGATATGAAATAAATAAATCTTAATCTATGAAAAAAATAAATCTCAATCTATGAAAAACAATAAATGTCACGCATTACAGATGGCCAATCCAAAAGCATGAGGGATGGAAAGTTGAGAGGCTCCAAATACAAGCATAACCAAATCAAAGTGAACATCACTCATGAGCATGGGACCAATTCCAATTTCTATATTCAAAACATGAGCATTTCCCCAACTTTTCACATGGCTTTCAAAGGAGAAGGCTCTCCTATTTATACAAAAATGTAAGAAGCTACCTCATTAATGGAGGTCCATTATTCTCTCCCTAGATCCCTAGAAAATCTCATAGAGTTACAACTCAAATAGGTAATGATGAGACACATATCCTCTTTGACCTTTATCCAAATCTTCTTCCACATCTTGAAGATAATTTGAATTTGAGTATTGGAGGCCACCTACGGGTGCCTTGGAAGCTTCCAAATGACCTACACATGTCATGAAACTCAAGCCACTTTTAAGTATTAACAAGTATATGTTATTTTTTTTTTTTAATTTTAACCATTTAATTCACTTATAATACTAGAAATCATTAACTTTTGGAAAACACAAAGGTAACCCATATAATTATGAAAATGGAGGCTAATGAAAGGTTATATGGTCATGGAGTTGTGACATGTGAGTGAAATGGTGGTGATAAAGGTGAAAGTGGATGATATTTCGAATACATGTTGGAGACTCTACAATTCCCATTCCTAGATGCTCTATTCAACTATGGATCAAATACAATGACATAGAATGGAACCCCTTCTCTTAGTGGCATGGTACTTAACATTTACAAATAGATAGCTAGGGGTATATTTTTGAATTCCTAAATCATAAATTATATTTATAATTTTAGACCTTATAAAATATTCTTAAAAGTCGATATATGGATATCTGCCATATGCATGAGTAATAGGTTCTAACATGGCATCCTCTCATACCAATATGGTTAACACATTAAGTAAACTTGTAGGAGGCATAACTTTGCATAGAAGATTCAATGAGCATGATGTTTGCATCATTGGAAAGTATCTAAGTGTATAATAACATCAAGTGGGTATACCTAAATATAAGAAATTTTGACCCCCAAAAATATGATTTGATGCCTCAAAATGGCTTTAGAAGGTTTCAAAGGGACCAATTTTCCAAACTCGGACCTATTGTTAAATGAAACTACTGTCACATACCAATTTTTCTTAATGAATTACAAAGGTTACATGGTACTCAAAATTTTCTTTTCTTTTTACTAACTTGGCAATAACTTATGATACCACATTTTCACACACCTCTACTAAATTTATACTAGCCACACTTGCAAAAAACTTGATTTTCATCTCTCATACATTTTTTCAAACACTTTACATGTAAAAATTTGTTCAAATACTTTGTATCGAACCAGTTAACTAGTAGTTTTCTTGTAGAAAATTTTCAAACATTTTTCATGAAATCAAATAAGAAAGATTTATTTGATTCCACTTATAACATACTAACTGAAATATACCACTCAATCATGTAACTTTTGATTTCTGTGCTTGAGGTATTTGATCAAATAGTTTGTAATAGAACACATTTAACACAATTCTTCAAACGATTTCATGCAAATAGGAATATATTAGCTACAATATTATTATTACACAATAATGCTGACATGCAACAATATCATCCCCATCCAAAAAACAACATTTATATTGGGGAATTTAATCTAATAGTTTGTATGCAATGAATCATTAAACTAATTAAACATTTCTTCACAAAAATGCATGAAACAAATATAGAGAATTCCTTGGGGCATATATCCTAAATTATAGTAGTTCAAGTTTTGGAAAATGAACCATATGATCAGTGGAATTTACCCTCATTATAGTCCACATTGTAGCCTCTAGAACCTCTTGGATGAAAAGCTATAACAAAAAGTCTAGCATGACATGTTTGAGGCATTCTTTTAGGATGATCGAGGAAGCTTGACTTCTTATGATAATATCTTCTAAAATATCATCACTCGAGATCCTAAACCTGAATTAGAACATTAGTGGGAATTCCCCTCACTATGATCAGAGTTTCAGCTTTTGGAAGCTCCTAGAAGAAAATCTATAACAAAAATGCCAACATGACTTGTTTGATGCATGATTTTAGTAGCACCAAGGAAGCTCAAATTCCTCTGGTAATATCTCTAAATATATCATGATCCAAGATATTTAAGTTTGATGATATGATAAGTGGGATTTCCATTCATTATGGTTCAATTTTCAACTTCTGCAACTTGTAACAACCCCATTAAAAATCCATGTAATAAACTTAATGAGGAAAAAATAAGACCAAGGTCATAGGACATATATTCCAAGCTGAATGTTGGGAGAAAACAAAGTAATGAGGATCACTGGTGATTAATTAAGGGCTATGGAAGTTGAAAAAGGCTTTGGCAAAGGAAAAGAGGAATTTATTGGCATTTTATTTATGAAATAAAGGAAAATATGAGAGAACAGAGATGAAAAGTCATAGATTTACATGTGAGAACAATTGAAGGAAAAATAGATGAAAATGAAGAAAATAGAGGCGTCAATGATAAAATGGCTTCTGAGAATCAGTTCATAGGAGGTGAGAGAGAAATGGAGGAGAATAAAGAAGAGAGAGACAACGTGAAAGAGAGAAGGAGAGACGGAGGGAGAGAGAGATGGAGTTGGAGGGAAAAAGAGTGGAAGGTAAGAATAAAGACATAGAGAGAGAAAAGTGGAGAAAGAGAGATGGAGTGATGAGGGAGATAGAGAGAGGGAGAGAGAGGAGAGAAGGAGGGAAGAAAGATATAAGGGGGAGATAGAGTGTGAGAGGGAGAGATATATAGATATGGAGAAAGAGTGTGCATGTTTTGGGGGTGATATAGAGATATAAAAGATAGGTAGAGGGAGATAGAAATATAGATGGGAGGTGATAAGAGAGATACAGAAAGGGAGAAATAGATAGATAGCTATAGAGTGTGTGTGTGTGTGGTGAGATAGAGAGACAAATGAGAGATGGAGTGAGATATAGATATAAATGGAGGGGGGAGAGAAGGAAGAAGATTTCTTACACTACATGCATTGATTTAAATGTAGATGTTGATTTTTAATTATATTTGATTGTTTGCACTAAATGCATTGATTTTAGTTTAGATGTTGATTTCTAATCCTATTTCATTCCTTGCTCTAGATGCATTGATCTCAGTGTAGATGGTGATTTGTGATCCTATTTGATTGCTTGCACTACATGCATTGATTTTAGTGTAGATGTTGATTTCTAAGTATATTTGATTGTTTGCGCTAGATGAATTTATTTCATTTTAGATGTTGGTTTCTAATCTTATTTGATTTCTTACATTATATGCGTTGATTTGAGTGTAGGTGTTGTTTTCTAATTTTATTTGATTGATTACATTAGATGGATTAGATGTCTTTACTATTAAGACTCTAGATTATTAAAAATATTTTTCAAATTATATGGATGGGGGAGAGATGGAAGAATATTTCTTGCACTAGATGCATTGATTTCAATGTAGATGTTGATTTCTAATTATATTTGCTTGTTTGCACTAGATACAGGGATTTCATTGTAGATGTGGATTTATAATTCTATTTGATGGCTTGCACTAGATCCATTGATTTAAGTATAGATGTTAATTTCTAATCTCATTTGATTGGTTGCATTAGATGGATTGATTTCATTGTGGATTTTTCTAATCCTATTTGATTGTTTGCATTCGACGCATTAGATATTGTTACCCTTGAGGTTGTAGAGTATTAAAAATATATATTTTCAAGATACATTTAGTAATACGTAGAGGGATATTATTAAGAAATAAATAGCTATCAAAAGTTGTGATGCCTAGAATTAAAATGAAAAAGATGTGCATAATCAATCTTTGTGCAAAGTGAAAATTAATCCTTGACAAGGTTGTCTCCCTTCTTCATCACCAAGTAATTATTAATAGACAATTACATATATTCAAAATAGATTCAAATTACATATATTTAAAATTACTAATAAGTAATTGCATACAACAATGTATTAAAAATATTTATAAGAGGAAAATATATATATTTATAGACATGAAAACAAATCAAAATATTATTGAAGGACATTTGATAATTTTTTTGAGAAACAAATAATGTAAAGATTTTATAAATATGGTCACTCATTGAAAAAAATAAAAAAATACATTATTTCTTGACTTTTCAAAATACACTGTGGTTAAAAAAAAATCATCAAAATATTCTTGAAGGAAATAAATTATTTGAAGCATTAGTGATGAAACAAATTATTTCAAGAGTAATATTGATGCAACAGATTATTAAAACTACTCTTCAAGGCATATTTTGTAATACTTGGAGGAACATTATTCAGAATTAATTAGTGGTCAAAACTTGTGATAACTAAAATTAAATGAAATAGACGTGCAATATCAATCTTCCTACAAACTATTGAAAATATTGTTTCCTTTCTTCATCACCAACTAATTACTAATAAACAATTACATAAACATATAAAATTGTAACACAACGACTGTAACATTCAAAAACATTACTATCCAAATCCAAACACATAAACACACAAACCACTCGATTCATCCCTTTAAGGAAGCAACATAGACTAAATTAATGAAGAACATGATATGGTTATGCCAACCAAAAAAAACCTACTGTGAATTTTGAATTTTATTTCAAACATATACATAATATTGATAATCTAAAAAAGTGACGTTGTTTCTATGAATTGGAGTCGGCTTAGATCCATCTAACACTGGATCTACAATGTGCCTAAAGGATCAAAACCCTCGAGGTACAAACCTTTCCTCAAATTCTACACACCAAAAAAAAGATTTGTAGCTCAAAAGATTTGATCCCTTTCTATACATAATAGATCCATAGATCCAATGTTAAATAGATCTAAAATAATTCTTATAAAAAATATTGCAAATTCACATTTCCCTGAAATAAAACTGAATAACACTTTAAATATTATTTTCCATTTACTATTTTTATATTTTAGTTTTTCGATTTTAATGATGTATGTCCACATTTCGTCGACATGTGTCAGTTTACTGTTACGCTCCCTTTCCATTCCACTCCCCGGCATAACCTCTATTTCAATTTCGCGTGTATTTGTTTCAAATTCAAATTATGCGTCTGGTTATTGCATTTCAGAATTCGGCTTGTTTTTCGTCGGTAATTTTTTTGGGCACATGTTTTGAACCCGGGCCTCTGTAAACCTAGAGGATCTCAAAAAACCGACATCATCCTCAACAAAAAAAAATAGGAACGGCAAGGTAAATGGAAATAATTGAATGAATACGTGTGTTTTAATTGATTAACTTGTGAGTTTGAATATGAATGTACATTTTATCATTTCCAGTTTTATGCCAATTCATGATTTTAGCCAATTCATCATTTTAATGCTTGTTTTTTCTTTGTGAGTTTTGATCCCGTTGCACGCTTTGACAGATTCGAAGAAGTTGGAATTCACTTGCAAACTTCTAAAGCAATCGTACTTATATGGAAAAAGAGTTTGTTAGCGGCTTTATTTCACACTCAGGTTGAAAAGGCAAGTGTAATACTCACCTCTCTTATTTTGCGAGACAATTTTTCAACTATTCTGTGTATGTAATCTACGAGATAATTCAGTCTCTTATAATGCAGGACAAGATTTAACCTATCCATAATACCATATTTGTTGCTATAGTTCAATCGAGAGAGGTTCAGAATGTTTATACATGCCATTTTCGTTATATTATATAATTTAATTCACTAGTGATTTGGGTTATAAAGTTTATTGTTTTATAGGAAGAAATTGTATCTTTTTTTCTATATGATTCTTATAAAAAGTGTTTATAGAAATTAATATTTCAAACTTAGGGATTAATAAATCCATGGGATTATTAATATTATAAACCCAATGGATTAGTAAATACAAGGGATAAATTTTATAAATGTAAGGTATCAATATAAAAAACCAAATGCATCAATAAACTTTAGGAATTAATATTTAAAATTCAAGGGATTAATAAACCAAAGGGTTTACCTAGATGCGGGTGATAATCAAGCCATTAATGGCAATTAGACGAACGGGCGGCGGGAGGACTGGCCACATGGCTGCCTGCGTCTTTTCCCATGCCAACCTGAAGGGCACTGAAGGCACCTTGTAGGTGCCATTCAGTGGGTGCTCTGGTCGAGACCTCAACATAATGCTCATAGCAATGGGCTTCACAGACCATAGCACTGTTCCTCTTCCCCTATTCCACTGTGTTTGCTCTCCTCAGGCCGCGGAGCCTTGCTCACGCACAGTAACGGGAAGCCGCTACTTGCTGCTCAGATGTATAGACCTAGGCAATGGGTTTCACTTCTCCCACACCAGGCTCTGCAATTTAGCTCCCGCTCAGACTTCCTTCACGCACTCTCTGCTCAGTGATTCCACCAATCTCTCCACTGAGAACTTTGCTTTGAATCTTGCCATGGCTCACATCCGCCACCGAATGCATAGCAGAAGATGGGGAACTCGTCGCGGGGGCATCCGTCCTCTTGCAACACCCAGCACGGACTCTGTCTCCCCCTCCTCTTCTCCTGATATCCCAAATCCTTATGGCTCCTTCTCTAGCTGGTATCCTGATACCCGCAGCGACAGGGGATGAGCTCAGCTCCAAGGTGCAGGAGGGATGTCGTTGTCCATAAAACCAATTTTCCCCTTCCCGCTTACCTAGCTCCCCACACAACGCAATTCTGATTCCACAGCACCCTGCATTGACCTGTTATTACTACCACTGTCACCATCACTTTTTCTGAGGAAAGCGACCTGCCGAAAGCTCCACCAGAGGACAATGGTGAGTAGCAGAGGATCGCACAACGAAACAGAAGCAATCGCAACCCAAGAAAACAATAGCTTGATGAAGATGTTGCCACCCCGCATGGCAAAGAGTTGGTTGGCAGTCAGCAGGCTGCTGAAGGCAGAATTGGTGACACGCAAGCTTCAAGAAGCAGACTAGGAGACACGTCCGGCCCGCATGTATTTGCGGACATTGCCGTGGGTGCTCATCCAGCTCGTGGAAGCGGCACGTCAGTAGAGAAGGAGGATTGGCACCAGTGCGCGTGTCTGTCGAGGAAGTACCTGCCCCAGATAATCTCTAGAATCGACACTTGGTAGCCAGATGTCGCCCTTCTGCCAGTTGGATGCTTCTTCTACTGACTGGAAAATTTCGGTTATGTTTTTTGCTCTGTACTAACTTTTTTGGTTATGTCTATGCAACGTTTGATATGTTTTTGGTCAAAACTGATAACCCCTATGTGGGTTTTTTTCTTTCATGGATTGGTTTCCCCATTGTTGGGGCAGTCAAGGTTAGACAATCATATTTTTTTATGAATGATGCTCAGCACTACTGAGGCCCAAGCCTCGCTATAATTATATTTTGTTTCATATTAATAGAATAGTTATACTTAGAAAAAAAATAAACCCAAGGGTTTAATATTATAAACCCAAGGAATTAGTAACCCTATGGAATAATTATTATAAACCCAATGAATTAGTAAACCTAGGGTATAAATATTATAAACCGAAGGGATGTGTTGGGTGTGTGTTATATTTTTTCCATGACTAGTCACACACGCGGGGGCTGGGCGGTAGGGTGGGTTGTTCTACCCACTCTTCGCTGCATCGGGCACAGCAAGGGGGTGCAACCCCTATTGTTGGGGATTTTGTAGGGGGATGATAGCTCCATTACATGGGGTTGCTCTGATTTTTTTTTTCACCCTATAATAGGTGGGTAGAACTATGTATGGTTTTGTGCATGGGTTTTGCACATGGTTTTGGGCATGTTCGTTTTCTGTCCATCGTATTTTGTAGATCTAGTCAAGGGAACTACAATTTTGTTCCAATACAGGGTTAATGGATTAGGGGTTTAGGAATGCTTCGATATATATATATATATGTGTGTGTGTGTGTGTGTGTGTGTGTGTGTGTGTTAACACACACACACACATATATATATATATATAGATATATATATATATATATATATATATATATATATATATCTGTGTGTGTGTGTGTTAACATTGAAAGGAATATAATGAAAAATCAATCTGGTAGTCCCAGGGTTGAGATCCACGAATAATCTCTGTGTATATTTGTTTTATGTTTTATGTTCTCGCCATTGTTTACTTTTTGTTTTTAGAATTCTTCTATAGGTAATTTCTGTAGAGGGTTAGAACCTAGAGGGTAAACAAACTTGAGGGATCAATATTAAAATCCTAAGGGATTAATAAACCTTATGAATTAATATTTTAAATTCAAGGGATTAATAAACCCAACTGTTTAATATTATAAACCAAAGGAATTAGTAAACCCAAGGGATAAATATTATAAATCCAAGGGATAAATATTATAAACCTAAGGGATAGGAAAACCCAAGGGATCAATATTAAAAACACAAGAGATTAATAAAGCCTAGGAATTAGTATTTTAAACCCAAAGGATTAATAAACCCATGTGATTATTCATATTATAAACCTAAGGGATCAATAAATGCTAGGGATTGTTAATATTATAAACTCAATGAATTAATAAACCAAAGTGATAAACATAAAAAATCTAAGGGATTAATATTATACCCTAGGAATATTTAACCCTTAAAATTAAGGTTTAATAAATATAAGAGATTAATATTACCAACCCAAAGAATTAGAAAACTCAAAGGATTAACGTTATAAACCATAAAGTATTATAAACCTAAGGGAATAATATTAAACCGAAGGGATTAATATTATAAACCCAACATATATAAATCCTAATATAAATATTGAAAAAGCTAAAATAAACATGGATGACCATGGTCCATTTTCATATTGAGACAACCTTTGTCACAGTGCAACATTCTACCATGGTTGTTTTCATACTGAGAATATATTTGTCACGATGTAACTTTGGACAATGTTTGACCATGGTTGACCATGATTATAAACACAAGGGATTTATATTAAACCAATGATTTATATTACAAACACTATGAATAATTTATACCCTAGGAATATCAACCATTAGATTAGTAAACCCAACAGATTGATATTATAAACCCAAGGAAATAATAAACCCGAAGGATTAATAATAAAAAACCAAGGGTTTATAAACCCAAGGGAATAATATTAAACCCAAGGGATTAATATTATAAATCCTAGGTATATAAACCCTTATATAAATATTATAAACCCTAAAAATGACAAGGTCGACCATGGTTTAGCATGGTTGATTTTAACATTCATAAAATCTTTGTTAGAATGCAACGTTGGACAAAGGATGACCATGTTTGGCCATGCTTGATTTTCATATTGAGAATATGTTTGTCACAATGTGACATTGGACAATGGTTGACCATGATCAAACATGGTTGATGATGGTTAACAATGGTTTACTATGGATGATTTTCATATTGTGATAATTTTTGTCATAACATGACATTCGACCATGATTGATATTTATATTAAGACAATCTTCACCACAATGTGATATTGAACAATGGTTGACCATGATTCACAAGGTTGATTTTCATATTGAGACAATCTTTATCATAATGTGATATTGGACCATGGTTGAACATTACTTACCAAGATTATAAATGCATGGGATTTATATTAAACCATAGGAATATGAAAATTATAAATCTTATGAATAATATTATACCTAGGATTATGAACCTTTATATTAATAAAAGAAATAAATTGATATTGCACCCATCATTTTAAACAAAAGTGATTTATAAATCCAATGGTTGACTATCATTATAAATCCAAGAGATTTATATTAACCCTTAGATAAAAAACACAAGAGATTTAAATTATAAACCTAAGGCAATAATAGACCAAATGAATAAATACTAAAAACCCAAGGGAATAATATTAACCCAAATGGATTAATAATATAAACCCAAGCCGTTTCAACCCCAAGCTAAATATTATAAACCCAAAAACAAACATGATTAACCATGATTAACTGTCATGACAACATATTGTGATATCCAATATATTTCTGTCACAATACGATAATGTAATATTACAACAATGTTTATCACAACCTGACAATGCTTAACATGAAAAACTCTAAAATAAATAATAATAAAATGCAAAAAAAATATAATTCTAAAACTATTTGATTTCATTAAAAATTTCAATTTATTTGTTTTTTCGTTTCATAATATATACTAATTATTAATTAATTTTTATTTTAAAAACAATTATTTTATTAACAGATTTTTTTATTTATTCTAAATAATTAAAAATATAAATTAAATTAAATTTAAAATACAATTATTCATAAAAACAAAAATATCTTTATATCATAATTACTATAATTTTTTGTTTTTCCGTAAATGTTTTATAAACTACAAAACCAAATTTTCTTATAATTTAAAAATTTACAAATCTAAAAATCTAAATGATCAACCGCACGACTCTTAATCCTTAATGTAATTTAAAACAATGTGATATAAGCTTTTGAAACAAAATACTGCACAAACAATTAATTAATTTATAATTTATATGGATATGAATTATTATAATTATTATTATCTTTAAAAATTAAGAAATTAATTCATTTATATTTATTTTAATTATATTTAAAAATTAAATTTTTTTATAAAGACATAAAGACACAAGAGTCTGGTTAAATTATTGGAAGATTAACGAAAATGATGTATTGTAAAACATTAATAACATTAAAGATATTGTTACTTCTAAGTTTAAAGAAAAAAATGGAGTGAGAAAGATTTAGCTGCTAAAAGAAAATTAAGTTATTATAAGAAGGTCATCAACCCCACCCTAGAAGATCAAAAGTATCTCTCTATTTTAACTAGCTCAAAGAAGAAAATTAATATAGCAAAGATTAGAATGAATTCTAATGAGCTCCATAGTGAAACAGGTCGTTGGCCAATTCCTAAAACATCACAGATGGAAAGGATCTGCCATCTATGTGAGAATAGGAGGATGAAAACCACTTCCTCTTAGAGTGCCCCATGTAGAATCGCATTAGATCTCAGTTTCACAATCTTTGTTACAATACTGACCTTCCTAACCTTTTACAATGTCAAACTTATAGTGAGCTCGGGAGGCTTATCTCCAGGCTTTTTGAGCATAGGAATAAAATCTTAAATCAAAATAAATAATTTTTTTCTTTAGGTCCCATAAACCAATGTTTAGTTTTAGTCGAGATTAACTATCATCATCATATATATATATATATAATTTTATAATAAAATTAATATTAATATTAATAATATCATTTATAGTAAATTTTAATATTATATTATATTTGACTTTATTAAACGATAATATATTGAACTGAGTTATTATTAAACCATTTTATATTCAACGCGAATAATTTTTTATATTATGTTGAAAACATGAATATTATATTCAATTAAAAGCCTTAAAAGCCCAACCAAAAAAAAACAAAAAAACAATATTTATGCCTGTTATTGTAAAAATCGTTTAAAATAAGTCGATAGAATTTGCGTTATGCATGAAGATTTCAGGGAAATATTTTAAATTCTTTATTGAACCAGATTATATTCAACCCTAATAAATTTTTATATTATATTGAGAACATGAATATTATATTCAAAATTAGATACACAATTAAAATTCTTAAAAGCCAAAAAAATAATTATGCCTGTTATTTTAAAAATATTTTAAAATAAGTCGATAGAATTTGGGTTATGCATGAAGATTGCAGGGGGATATTTTAAATTTTTTTAATCAAAATGTCCATATTAAAATTGTTGAATTTTTTAATAAATTTACTATGTAAAGCAAATTAAGCGAAAAAAATTGAATCGATTGAAAACTTTTATTATTATATTAAACCTATTAAATAATATTAAGAAATTATTTTAATAATGAAATCTGAAATAAAACATTATAGTAATAGAACATTATAGTGATAAAGTTTCCTTTTTAACGTATGAAAATATGTGAAATATATAAGTTCTTATATGATACGAAGCGTTCATTTAGAAATTATTTTCAATTGAGAGATGCTTCACAAATGAATTCTAATAATTTTATATTAATTTCAATAAACTTTTTTCATTTAAAAATCATGTGTTGAGATTTTTTCAAATATTTATATATAATAAATTATATAATATTTAATAAGTTTGTTTAATTAAATAATTATATGTTATATAATCATTATAATAATTTATATTTTAATATTGAAATTCATTTTATATTTTAATAAATTTTATTAGTAATAGTCAATCTATATATCACTTTGTTTTCACATAAATATACAATTATTTAGTTTTTTTCATAGTGATAGTGTTATATTTATTTTAGTAGATTTTGATAATAGTATAGTTTTGCAAAGTTTTATTATATTTATTTTAACATTGTATACAAATTGGCAACATAAAAGTTTTATGTAGTTTTCAATGTTATAGAGTGAAATTTTCACACAAATTGGCCCGATGGTACTTTTGCATGGCTTTAATGTTATAGAGACTGAATGAAAGAATGAATTTGTTTGAATAATCTTTTTTTTGTGCTTCTATTACCTCTCTACAAATTCTTATTAAGAAAACATGTTCATGATGTGACCATACAAAAAAATTGAATCGGATCTCTAAAAGCACTGGAATTTAAACAATTAGTGAAGGATTTAACCATTTATTGAAGATCGTATTGCAATTCAAACAATTAATAACATGGACTTACACATTTATTCATGAATGTGTGATGTGCAACAATCTTATTTTTACATCCAGGTTTCAAATTTCCATAAACCTGGCCATATCCTTCTCTTGAAATTACCATTTTTTTGTACATGCATCTGCAACGCAACCTCAGACCCTCCTAAACATTTTCGGACTATTGTATGTACATGTATCCTAGCACAACCTTAGACACTCCTAAACATTTTGGGACTATTGTGGAGAGGGGAGCATAGAAATGACGCGAGTGGATAGGACATAATGAAAGGGTGAAACAGATGGATAGGTTAATGAAAGGGATGACACCTATTATTTGGAATTGGACACACATTATCAATGTTTTGAAATCGATAATTGCCTTATTCCAAAATACACATTTTCACTACTATAACATGTGTGCGTAACATTTTGTAATATTTCCATTCTCGTTATGGTACGTGTGCAACGCTTTGTAATATTCTCATTCTGGTTAATCCTCATAGGTGTCAATTAACAAATGGCATGGTAATTTTTTAATCGGGATTTGTAAAAATTTAATTTAAACAAGGTTTAATCACGTGATTTAGATATGGAGGAGGTAAGTGGTATGAATTCCATGCATTGATATAATGGCGCCCACGAGAATATACTGAAATCTTTAAATTTAGACCCTTTGATCAAATTTTTTAATTATTAAAATGATTAAAGTTGACAATTCCAATAGGGGGGACGCCAACATAATTAGTATAACTTATAAAAGAAAGACTTTCTTATACTAAAATCTAGTGATACAATTTCAAGCAAGATTTTTATTTTTTGTTGTTTAAAACACATTTTGAATGAAAAAAAAAACAACTTAAACTCAAGGATTTAAAAATCTCTTCCAGATTTTGGTTAAAATTAGCTAGAAAAAATTCCTTGAGAAATGTCATTTTGTATTAGTTACACTATGCTTTAAATATATACCTTGTTTAATTTTGAATATATGCATTGTGAGACTCACTGAACGTATATTTTTCATTAATATATATGAGTTGATAATTAATATATTAATTTTATATACAATAACATGAATTTTTTATGTTATTGTTTTTATGTAATCATATTTTAATAAATCCTTATATATATTTATATGGGGTTTATTAAATATATACCCATCTTAACTTTGAATCTATCAAGTTTCGAGAGAGATCAAATCTCTCGAGGTGAAAACAAAAGAACAAATATAACATATAATTTATTGTAAATCTTAACCTTATTTTGCATGCAAAATTTGAATAAAAAATTAGAACGAAAGTATTTGATCCCTCTAAACTGTTATTATTTTATATTTTTGTTTTTATAAAATTATATTTTAATAAATCAATCAAAATATATATAATTACATTTATATATTAATGACAATCAACATTACTTTTAGTTATTAATATATTATATATTAATGAACATTAAAATTACCTTTATATATTATTTATATATTAA
The DNA here is from genome assembly GCA_031772625.1 of Pinus tabuliformis. Lineage (NCBI taxonomy): Eukaryota > Viridiplantae > Streptophyta > Pinopsida > Pinales > Pinaceae > Pinus > Pinus tabuliformis. The sequence continues at coordinate 1,367,239,170 of CM062817.1, read as the reverse complement.
TGACAATTAAGATTACTTTTTGTATTAATATATTATTACTAATTGATATAAATGCACAAATCCATTGTTAAATTAACACTTTATTATATTAATGTAATAATTTAAGTATAATGCGTCAATAAATGTATCAATTTATTAATATATCAACTGATATATACACATTAAATTAATATTATTTATTAATGATATTTAATTAATAATTATTAGTGTTATTTATTACAAATATATTTATGTGGTTTATCACGATAAAATGTATATATTTTATGATTCATGTTTGATGTACATAAATGATTATCGAACATTATATGAAAAGTTAAAATTTAATTGCGATGAATGTTTTTAATATAAGTGTAAATCATCAAAGTTCAAATTTATTAATTATTATTTTAGATTTATTTAATTTAGGCTTTACCAAGTGGAGAGGGATTAAATTCCTTAAGATGAAAATTTCTATTTGAGTGTAAAACTTGAGGAAAAGTTTGCATTTAGAAATATTTGATTCCTTTCAACTATTAGTAAATTTGGAGTTAGATAGATCTATGTTAATTCTGGTTTTCCGCAACACACTAAAAAATATTTTAATTATAAGAAAAAATTTATTATTAATATTCTGGCTATAATTTTAAGAAACACAGTAATAAATATTTTAAATATAAGAAACATCTTATTATTAATATTCTCTCTAGAGATAGAGATCCATAACTTATGGATATAGTTGCAATGTCCATGCATGCCTTTTAAATATTTGCACTGATTTTTTATTCTTAACCTTTGTAGGAAAACCATCCAAAAATAAAATCTTTGAAAATAGCTCATACTCAGGTTAACATATTTACCATCATTTACTTTCCACTATAACTTAAGAAATTATTTGCATAAAAAATGTATAGGAATAAGATGTAAATAAATATTTATGTGTTCCTCAACACTTATGTAGGAGTAAAACTATAAATGTGTAGTTTTACTAGTGGTTAGTATGCACCAAAATTTATGTCTTTGTTTATGACAAAGCAATTAATTTTCCTACTTCTCTTCTCAATTTATTAGTTTCATAGCAAACCTATACGATTTTATTTTCCTATTGATTGTTATTGGTTTAATAATGACTAATGTAGGTTATAATTTTTAATGCAATTTTCCATAGAACATAATTTCTAACTTAAACGACAGGGACTAAGCTACAATGCAACACTTGTTTTATATGGACATTGAAATATTTTACTTATGAAAGTAATTTTTTTTATTTGTTTTTAATATATATATTTTTAAAATATTATATATAAATTGAATATAGAATGATTTATACATGATTTGATAATGATAATACGGTTTTCTTTCAACTCCATAGTATGTAGTGGAGAAATTACATATCTCACTCATACTAAAATGTAAATTAATTTTTCTACTTTCAATTACTTTATATCTCTTCTTAATGTTGATGTAAAATTAAGATGAAAGTAAAGTATTTTATTTATGTCCAACATTAAATTTTTTTATTACTATTTTTAAATTGTTGATGTAAGTATTATTTTACTACTTTCAAATATAACATTAATTGACAACATCTCCTCTATACTAAACTATAGAGTGCCTCAGTGCAACAATAAATGTTTATATATATATATATGTGTGGATAATTGATACAATCATTTTTTATACAATAAAATATTATTTATATTTATATCATCATCATATTGTATAGAACATAATATATTATTATATTATTATTTTTATATATTAATATATAAATTATAATATTGATTATGATTACTTTTCGTTATTAATACATTACTAATATATTAAGACATTAATAAATAAATATATCTACATAAATATACTGAACTCTTTTTCCTTAGGAAAAGGGTAATTTTATTTAAAAAAAAAAGGTATTTTTGTAGATAAATGGCTAGCATGTATTGAGAGTTAAAGCATCTCTTGGATCTATCACAATAGTGGCTTAAAGGCCTCAAATCGGAGAAAAAAGAGAAAAAAACTAAGTAGAATGACTAATGACTTGCATAGTTATAATAGTCACCTACTTCTCCTTTCTTCCCTTTCTTACTTTTTTCTTCCAAACCCCTGTGGCCAGCTGGATGATAGATAAGGCCATATCACTTGAATTTGATACATGGGTGAGATCCATTTCTGAGTAAGAGCTCTCTGATACATGGGATCTTTTGGTTCTTGTTGTCATCTCGCTCTTTGTTTCCTCTACTTTAATTACCGCAGGGATTTTTGGGACTGATAACCGCAGGTATTTGTGGGACTCACAATCTTGTGTTCTCGGTAGGTTCTATTATCTGTGGAAGGGGTACCTCTTGTGTTTTTGTTTCAGTCATTCCCTCATTTTATTTGTTGGGGAGGTCATTTTGGTCCACCTCCTTCAGAGTCAGAAAAGGGGGCTCCAATTGTTTCTTGTTATTTGACTTGTGCCTCTACCCTTTCTGCTTATTTACTATTTTTTTGGCTAGAGGGAAGTTATCTTGTATATGTCCTCTTTGGTTGCAAACATAGTATCTTAACGTCATGTTTTCATAATCGAAAGTTTTGTTCCATTGGAAATGTCCATTGATTAGCTGGATGTGATCTAACAACCACTTGTTGAGGTTGATCTCTAGATAAATGCAGGCGTATATGAAAAGTCCCTTTTTATTCTCTCACTATCTATTTTTATATATACTCCGACCATTTCCAATGCCTTCAAGGACATGGTGGTGAAATAAGGGAGTGGAAGGTTTGGCAATTGAACCCAGAAAGACTTTTTTGTTACTTCCATGGTTGTTGAGTCAAACTATGGAAACTAAGGAACAGTGAATATATCATCTCTGCCCAAAACCACGACCCTTCCTCCATAATTTTATGATAATATTATTTTTAGGATGGGTGAACAATGAAGAAATCCTTCAAACACAAGTAGATGTCATATTCAGTAGTCCAGTTTGTGTAGAAACATTGGTATATATTCTTAGATATGCACTAGAAACTGTTAAATCTACATACTATAGCCTCTTTGTTAAAATAAGATAACACGTTGTTTACCTGTGGGTTGTGGATCTCTATCTATGGGTATTGTTTCTCCATATTTTCCACTATGCAAGGCTCACGAAAAGATCATGTTGGAGATGTGGTCTTAGGAGGCCCTACGCCCCCATTAGTTGCTTCTTTGTAAGAGGATGTAGGGACCTATGTAGGCCCTGGTCTTGTTCCTTTGCATAGCCCCCTACTAGGAAGAGAGAAGCCTATGTTTATATTGTATTTTTTGAAAGTCCTCTTGTCTTACAAGATTTTACCTTTTGAGATGATCCTTGGCTCTGTTGTTGGGAGTCTCACTAGTTACATGATCTTGATTTTGAAACTCTCCATTGTGTCCTCATCCTCCACCTAGATTAGTTTGTATCTACCATTAAGGGTTTTTATGAGTATTTGGTAGAAATGGTGTCCTTTTGTGCACGAGCACTAATTTTTTTTCTGGATTTCGTGTTAGATCTATATAGATCTAGGGTTTCGGGGGTGAGAGGGCATGTAGATCTAGACATGAAAACATAAACCCGCACTCAAAAATATAAATATGTTGTGGCTGGTTTAGTTCTTTATTTTTCTCCATCGGCTCCAATATAAAAAAGAGAATGATGTTTTCACTGGCTATCCTGAAGTGGATTGCAGATTCTCTGAATATTCGGGAATAAGGGGGACATGGGCGCGGTCAATTTTTTTACCACATCCATATCAGTCGGATTCCAAATATTTGAGGAATCTGCAATCAACTTAAGCTCACTGGTTTTCACTCAGATCTGCTCCAATTTGAATGCGAATGGGAATAAAAACATGAGAGGAGAAGCGAGGGAATTCAGACAACTCCCTGCAACCGCTTGAAACCTTATCATGCCACCTTCGAAGAAGTACCAGGGATCACAAAGGGGACAATAAAAACTCGTTTCCTAGATCTCTTTCGGTTCGCTTCGAGCAGTTGTTTCGTATAACAGCATATCTGCAGCTGCATCAAGTCTGAAAGATGAACATCCTTCACATGCACATTCTGGGAAAACTAAATCTCTTCTCCGCATGAAATTTGGACAACCCTACGCAAAGAGGAAAACCAATCATTCTGCTTCATCCTCTAGTGCTCGTCTTCTCCGGGCCTTGGCTCCCAGCGTGGAAAGTCGGCTGCTAGTTGTGGTTTGCGAGTTGAAGCGACTGCCTGAAAAGAAAACGAAGGAAGCCTAGCATCGTTTGCAATCGCCATCATGCTCCCCCTGCTATGGAGTCATTGTCTTGACATACAGAAATATATTGTTAAATTAACACAATATTATATTAATATAATAATTTACATATAATGTATCAATATATTAATCGTGGTTGATACATTAATTAATGTTATTTATTAATAATGTTTAATTAACAATTATTATTGTTATTTATCATAACTATATTCACAATGTGCATTATGATATAATGCATACATTTTATGATTCATCTTTGATGTACTAAATGTACTTAGAATAAATATTGAACAACATTTACAAAGTTGAAATTTATTTGCTATAAATGCTCTTACGACAAGAACAAATTGTTGTTTGGAAATTTCAAGCTTATTTACTACGAACAATTGTGTCAAATTTTGGCTCAGGCAAAAAATGTTATAATGATGTCAAAGATCCTATTGTCACAACAAAAGGATAAATTCATTAGAAATGATGTCACGGAATTTTGGTCAACCATGGAAAACTAATTTCAACCATGGTTAGCATGGTAAACCATGGGCATCCATAGTCACATTTAGTCCACCACAATCTATCCTCTTAATCCCTAGACAATCGTGTTAAACTATGGTTACCATGGTCAACCATGGCCAATCATTATTAATTATAGACTCCATGGTCAACCATAGTCAACTTAATCATCCAAAGTAACACTTATTCAACCAACTCTAGTCAACATTTCCATCCATGATTAACCATGGTCAAAATGGTCACCATCGTCAAACATGGCCAACCATGGCCAGTCGTTGTCAATTATGGTCTCCATGGTAACTTTCTGAACCATGTTCAAATATGGTCACCATGGTCAATCATGACCAACCATGGCCAATCATTATCAACCATGGTCTCCATGGTTGACCATAGTCAACATGGTCACCCCTAATCAATCATAATTTGTGCTAATAATCTCTATTCAACCATGGTAAACATGGTCAACTATTGTCAAACATGCTCAACAATGATCAACAATCTAGCCATGGTCAACCATGGACAACCAATGTCAATAATGGTTTGCATGAACAACCCATGGTCAACATGGTCATCCATGGTTATGCTTAGTCTACGATAATCTTTCCTCGTAATCATTTGTAATCCATGATCATCATGGTGAATCATGGTTGAGCATGACCAACTAATGTCAATCTAGGTCAACCATAATCAGCCATAGCCAACCAAGCTCAACCATAATCTATTTTATAATCCCTAGTTAACCATGGTGATCATTGCCGACCATGGAAAATGATAACCAACTAAGGTCAACCATAGTAATAATGGTTAACCTTGTCAGCCATGGTTTAATTTTTCAACCCTCTTCAACCATTAATGTATCAATTTGATGAACCTATACAAACATCATGGCATGTCAAGCAAAACCCAATATCAAAATTTGATGAAGATTCATCATTTTCACTATATGAAAAGCATATTGTAACATTTCATTTGAGCATAACCCATCACAATATCACATGTTGATGCAATAAGACATTTCTTGAAGTTACAATGTTACAAACATCACTCGATATTCCAATGTGACAAACATTTTGAGGTTGTAATGGTACAAATATTATCCAATGTCACAACAATGTCAATCATTACTCAAAATTGCTATGAATTTAACATAGCCCAACATTAAATTATGTCAAACATAGTCGAACCATGATCAAACATGGTCATCCATGGTCGATCATAAACAACCATAATCAACGATGGAGAACATGGAAAACCATGGTCTACCATGGTGATCATGGTTAACAATAGTCAACATGTGCATCCATGGTCAACTTTGGTTAATATGGTCAAACATAGTGAACCATGTTCAGCTATGGTCAGTGTTGTCAACCATGGCCAACCATTTTCAATTATGGTCTTCATAGTAAGCCATTGCCAATTATTGTCAGCTATTATGTCCATGGTAAATTGTTTCAACATGGTCATCCATGCTCACCTTTAGTTCATCATAATCTATTATAATAATTGCTTGTTAGCCATCATAAAAATGTTCAACCACGTGACAAAAATTATGACAACATAATGATAAACTGCATTTTATAATATCATAATGTGAAAAACATTACTTGCCATAATAATGTGTCAAACATAGCCCAACATCAAAATGTGATGAACATCAAGGAAAATTTTAGGGGCTAATATCCACAGGTGGACTAATTTTCGATCATTTTTCAAAAATAAAGATTCGCCAATTTCAATTTTTTTCTAAAGATGAATCACCCAAGTTCTATAGTGTAAAATTATTTCACCTTAAAGATCGCCAGAATTATGTAAAGACTATATATAAAATCACTATAAATTTGATATTTTTATAAAGATACCACCAGATATTTTATAGTTTACATATTAGAGACTAGTAACATTCATTAAGGTTTTGAAACTTTAAGATACATTTTTTTCCTTAAAATTTTCCATGATGAACATAGTCCAACCATGGTCAACATGTAAAAACATGGTCAATCATGGTCATCCATGGTCAATCATAAACAACCACAAGCAACCATGGAGAACATGGCCAACCATAGTCAGCCACAGTCACATGCTCAACCATGGTGAAAATGGTCAAACATAGTTAACCATTGTTAACCATGGCCAATCATTATCAACTATGGTCTCCATGGTGAACCATAGTCAACATGGTGATCTACGGTCACACTTTGTCAACCATAATCTATCATAATAATCCCTAGTTAACTATGGTACACATGGTCATCTATTGTCAGCCATGCTCAACAATGATCAACTACCTAACCATGGTAAACCATGGACAACCATGCTGAGCAGGGACAACCCATGGTCAACATGGTCATCCATGGTCATACTTAGTCCACCAAAATATATACTCTTAATCATTGGTCAACTACAGTGAAACATGGTAGACTATGACCAACCAAGGTCAAGTAAGGTCAACCATAAGCAGTGATAATCAAGCAAGTTCGACCATAATCTATCCTTTTAATCCCTAGTCAACGATAGAAATCATCATCAACCAAGGACAACCATAAGCATTGGGGTCAACCAAGGTCAACTATCGTAACCTCAATCAACTATTTTGAATTCTCTTAAACCATATTCAACCCTCTTCAATCCACTCATGTAGGCAAATCATCAATTAGCACAACCATATTAGTAAATGTGGTTCATATATGTTGATCGGTCATGTTTTCATCATGTATATGACAATTGGAGTATGAAAATGAAGGCAATCAACGTATATCATCCACATTTACTAATGTGGTTGTGCTAGTTAGCATAACTATGAAGCTAATATGATGTGACAAAGATACACTTGGTTTTAGCTGAAGTTTAATATTCTACTAAATAAATTAACTAAAATAACTTAATACAAGTGTTGATTTGTGAGGTGTTGTTTAGGTGTAGTATTGTTGAATTGGTTTGTTCGTCGATGAGAACATGTTGGTTCCACATGACTAGAGATCACAAAGTGCCTAAAACTGTGTGAAGTCTCTATGGTTGTGACAAGTATAGATTAGTATTAACTTCAAATTTACCATGTACTGAGAGAAATCATATTTCTCAAAGTATAAACCTTTCCTTATGTTTTATATTAAAAGAAAATTACATTTAGAAAAGTTATAAATATGAAATTAAAATTATAATAATAATAATAATGATGATGATGATAATAACAACTATTATTATTGTTATTGTTTCTATGTGATTCACAATCTCTAAAGATCGATGACCGCTATGTCCACAAAATATTGTAGTAGACAGATCCACTCGAAGGGAGCTGGCTCAAACATGAAGCTTGGCCCTTAGAGTGTCAAGAGAATTGAACCTGTGACCTCCCAATAGTAGAGGTGCTTTAATGATGGGAAATTGACCAACTAAGATAACCCTCGTGGCTAAAATTAAAATAAAATAATAAAATAACTTACTAATTTTTTTATATAATTTGTATATGCATAAAAAAAATTCTTATTTTTACCATTCCTCATTACAAAATCTGAAATTAAACAAAAAATTAATATAATTAAAACATATCACCTCCTACATAGATAAAAAAATCATAATTTTAAATCATTACTGCATCCATCCAGAGGTGCTCTATAGCTTAGTGATGTTGTATTTTGTTATGTAATGTAATGTTATGATGACTCAGTCAAATTATTTAAAATAAAATTATAATATTCTTAATATAATATTTTATAATTTACAATTATATTTCACTTAATCTAATTTAACATACATAACATTTATTATAATATATAATTTATACTCATAGATTAAGGTTAAAGTAAAGTTTGGTTTAAAGAACCCACCTAGGCATAATAATCTATTTCTTAATATATTATTCTATAATTTATACCTACAGCTAATACAATTTAATATACATAACATTTTTTTAATATAATTTATATATGTTGGTTAGGGTTAAAGCACTAGACATGGGATAATATATTTCTTAATGTAATATTTTACAATTTGCAACTAACGTATGCTTAATCTCATTTAATATATAAAACATTCCTTATAATATACAATTAATACTTATAAGTTAGGATTAAAGCACTGTAAATTAGGTCTAAATCATCAACATAGGTAAAAAATGGAAGAGATATGTGCAATCAAGCTCAAAAGGATACACATAATGTAGAGAGCTTCAAAGTTGTTAAGAGGGAAAGGATTGCACAGACAAAAAATGGAAGAGATATGTGCAATCAAGCTCAAAAGGATACACATAATGTAGAGAGCTTCAAAGTTGTTAAGAGGGAAAGGATTGCACAGACAGTAGCAATCAACCAATTTTTAATTCACCATGATTTTACTCTCCTAATTTTATACTTATTCTCCTAGATCTTTAAGCATATTTGGAATAGGATTTAAGATTCAGTTTTGATCATATTTATGGAATGGTTTTTTTGCTTTAGTTTATGTGTGCATTGTTTCACTTTACCGAAAAATAGAATAAATCAACTTCAACAATGTATCATAAGTAATGACTATTTAAATTTTTTGGACCATGCATGAATCACTCATTACTATGTTTAGATTTAAAATGATAATAATTATTTCAGTGATGTTACAAATATATGAAGAATGTTTCCAGTATATAAAAAAAATTAAATTTAATAATTTTCATATTTCATATGCTTTTATAATTAACTAAATATTGTTGGCTGTATTGTAACTTACAAAAATACTATTCATGGTGATATTGAAATCTCAATTTAATATATATTATAATTACTATGAAATAAAAGTGATTCAAATCCACTATATAATTAGAAAGTATCAAATTAAATATGAATGAGCATATAAAACCATAATCATACCAACCTAGGATTTCAACACCAAACTCACCATCGTCATTCATAACTTCCGTCAAATTCCATCCCTGATTTCGAGTGAGTATCTTGGTTAGGTTGCGATTCAAATTTCCATTAAAAAAATTTAAACTTCATTAATTTTATATATATATATATATTAAAAGAATTTAATCTTCTAATTAATTAATTATATATATATATATATATATATATATATATATATATATATATAATTTTCATTAAAAAAATTTAAATTTTTGATTAATTAAAAAAATATATTATATAATTGAAAATATATATATATATATATATATATATATATATATGAATTTTTCTTTTGAATTATTAATGTGAATAAGATTTTATAATATTGTTTTGTTTAGAAAATTTACCCAAAAATAAAATAAATTGACTTCAACAATGCATTACAAGTAATGGCTATTTAATTTTTTTGACCATGCATTTAGTCTTGTAATTAGGTTTTGAATCAACTATTATTATGTTTGCATTCAAAGTGATGACTATTAATTTTCTACATGAAGAATGTTACTCATATGTGAAGAAAATTTAAGTTTAAACATAAATAATATTATATTCTTTAATAATTGACACAGTTTTGTTGGTTGCACTGTAACTTGCAAAAGTCCTATTTATGGTGATATTGAAATCTCAATTTCATTTGTATTATAATTACTATGAAATAAAAGTTAAAATCCTATTCCCAGCACATGTACATATATATTATTCAAATCCATGGTGTAATTAAGAAGTATCATAATTAGTATGAATTAATAGTTAAAAATGTAATCACAATATTCATGTGCATGTGCGCGCACACACACATACCAACTTAGATGAAAAGCAATAGGGAACAAATTTCAAAACCATATTGATCATCATTATTCACAACTTGGGTCAAATTCCATCCCTCAATTCTAATGACTATGTTGGTTAACTTACAATGTGTGTTTCAAAATTTCATTAATTTGTTTTAAAGAGAGAAAATTATTTTTTTAATTATTAATGTAAACAAAATTTTATAATATTGGTTTATTTAGGTTATTAATGTTTTGAATGAATTTTATGTATATGAATAAAGCCATTAAATTTTAAAATATAAATTATTTACCATATTATTTTAATTTTACTACATTACTATATTAAGTTGCCAAATTTTGATATATTAATTAATAAACCAACCTAGATCCATTTTAACTCCAGATCTACCTAGATCCTTCTTAACTCTAGATCTACCAAGTTCCAAGAAGGATCAAATTTCTTGAGGTGCAAACATTTTTAGAGTGAAAATGGGTTTAATACCTCTTGGCTTCTTAACTCTAGATCTACCAAGTTCCGAGAAGGATCAAATTTCTTGAGGTGAAAATGTTTTTAGAGTGAAAACGGGTTTAATACCTCTTGGCACTTGGTAGATCCAGAGTTAAGCTGGATCTAGGTAGGCATTTCCCTCTTTAAATATTTGTTTCCCCTTTAAATAGGCTACATTCCACATGAATACCATGGGTCAATACAATGAGTAAATATCATAGGTGAATATGTTATTTTTATTTTAATTTATGATTCTTTCTTTTAAATGTTAAAAATTTTTCATTATTCAAAAAATTGCATCACTGATAACTCTTTTACAAAATTATACCAACCTCACTCTAACTAGTTTTGTTGGTCGTATATGCTATAGAAAGGTTCTACATGAAATAGAAATAATAGTAGTACATATAACATCACATATGCAAAGGACTAGATACACTGCCAAAAGCAACCAACAGATCAAACAAGATCAAGCATATGAAGATGTCATAGGAGCTTAATCATCCACACTAATACCAGGGGGTGATGGGAACTTGAGCTCTATTTGAATGTGTTTCTCCATATGATTCAAGCAAGATTCTATACTAGCCAAACTATCCCACATTTTCCAATGATTGCAATGAATATCTTTAAGGAAAGAGATTACCTTGTTTCTTTCCTCATTATTTTCTTTTAGGACTTGCCTCAAAAGCTTCTTAGGCTAACAGTGAAGGTTAACAAAGTGCATGTATTGGTTTCTCCTATCCTTGGTGTGTTTTGGGTCAGGCTACCAATAGGAAGCTTCATCCAAAAGGTCAGTATAAAAAAATGTGTGTTGATCTTCACAGATTCATCTTTCCGAACATTATATCTCAACTGGAGTTCCTGGCGATGTTGTGGTGTGGTAACCAGCAACCACGTCCTAAGCCATGATCTTAACATGAGTTCATTTGATTTGGACACGATCACTAGACCCTTGATTATTGTAACTGTACTGGTGCATCATGTCATGCCTAATAGATATAACCTCCTTTCAAACTAAAAAGAAGAAACAAAACCAAAACCCTGAATGCTAATGTAAAACTAGACCCGTGGGAGTGGCCAGGAAATTGGGATGGTAGAAGAAGACAAACACTATATCATTTTCCCTGAAACAAATATCTAAAATAACCCCACCAACACCTATTAACACATCAAAAATGGATCATGGGGGTCGAATAATAATAAGGAAAATTCTTACTCAGACAGGCTGCAAATAGAGAAAATGAGCAACTTTATGGCTAAAGAATGAAGCTAGAACCCAATAAGACAAGGCCTCAGACTTCAAGTTAATAACCTTTATAGATGATTTGTTAATCAGAGAAAAGGATAGGCCATAAAAATATAGTGGTAACTCTGAATAGATAAATAATGTAAACTAAACCAATGGAATAAAGATACCTTATGGATTATCCAAAGACTAGCATGCATGAGTTGTATCTAAGAGATCGAGTTGTAGTAGAACTTCTCTTGAGACCATCATTTAAATTTAGGGGAAATATAGAATCCCTTAATTTTTGTCAATCCATTGATCCCATTTCCTCGAACATGATCAGTGTATCCCCCACCACTTTGCATGCCAAGAGATAGTAAAAGGTTGTCATTGCAGGGCATGCACCAATAGTACAAGCATGCCTTCCATTTTTTATTAGAACTTCCTAATTATGTCACCAAATATTTCGTCCGATTCACAGGGCCATTATAGGAGTATGCGTTCTCTAGGATGTAGGTTTGTCCCACCCCCATCTAGGAGAGGAAACTGACTAGGATCATAAATTATTGTTGCATGCAATACACAACGAAGAAAGGTAGAATCTAGAGTTCCATCAATTCAAATAATAATCACTTGCATGTATCGTGCATGGGAGGGGCAGGAAATGCCACCCCTCATTTATTTTTTCTCAAAATTTCAGGAGGTGTTAGGAACCCCACCAAACCCTGCCTCCACCTACCCTTCCACCCCCATCGAGGTCATATTATCTTCATCTAGGGTAGATTGCAATTTTTCCACCCAATTTTTTCTTTTAATCATTGTCCAAGATGCATTGAGGTTAAGATTATTTTCTTGATAGCCAAAATTGACTAGTAAATCTGCAACATTATTACCAGTCCTACATAAATGCGAGGTGATGACATATTGGATAGTGGTAATCAACTTTTGTATGAGAGAGATGAGGAGTTCTAGTCTCTAACTTTTCTCCAATTTGGAAATAGAAGTGCCATATATGTCTTTAAACCATGAGGTAACCAATTGGGATTCCCCATCCACATGTAATTTAAACAATGTAAACTTTGAAACGGGAACTAAAACTATTACCCGTTTTGTAGAGATGGCAAAAAAATGACCCGATTTTCAAAAGTGGTGATGCAGAATACACATGTTTTTTTTAGAACATGGTTTTTGGAACTTTAATTTTTTTCATGTGCATTAAGTTTTAGAATGGTAGTGAATGGTAGTGATTTTCATCCTGATTTTAAAAAGTGAGTATTCTGCATCACACCCTTTTTTTAAAAGACCTATTTTTTGACTTTAAATTTTCTAGTGTGTGAAATGTAAAAAATTATTTTCTAAATTTGATAGTTTTTGAAGTCGTCATTGTATTCATATTTTCTTGTTCTCTATCTTAATTTTTTTTTTTTTAGTGGGGTTTTTATTGTTTTGCGTTTTTAAATTAGAAAGTCGATAGTTTGAATTTTAGATAATCTACATGTTTAGACATCCTTAATTAATTTTTCAATCCACATGAAATAATTGTTTCTAAAAAACAACATTTTTTAACAATGGACATAAAAAATAACCATTTTTAACATAAATATAACAAAAAAACTAAACGTTTTGATAATTTTTTGCTAGAATTAACATGTCAAAATCACAATTTTTATACAAAAATATTAACTAAAAATGGTCAGATAATAGTTTTTTTTATGAATTACATGTCGAAAAGATAATAATAACTACTTTTTTTTTTCAAAAAATAATGATTAACTTAAAAATCAATGCAGAAATCACATATTACCAATATTGAACATATAACAACCCTAATTGAGTGTTTATTCATCTCATAAAATGTCAAAGTCAAAACATTGCAACGCTTGATTTACAAGCATAACTTAAATTTAATCAACAATGTCACGTAATCCAAATTCTACGTCCTCTAGGGTTTCATCATTGTCCTCTTCCACAATATTTTCTTTTTCATTTTGCTTATTTTCCTCTTCTAATGGGTCTTTGATGTCTGCAAATCTCCCAATATATGTCTTTCCAAACATTCCATGTAATGGTGGTTGGGGTTCCTTTGCCTTTTTTGCCACACGTGATTCACTAAAGTCCCCTTTCTTCAACCCAATTTCTTGCATTGCATCTCGAAGAAATTGAAGAGCATTAATTCTTTGCTGAATGAAATTGCATTGTAATGGATCTTTCTCAATTACTGTTAGATCTAGCGAGGAGATTCGACGATTAAGGATATGTATGTAGGTCAAGCGATGTCTTCCTCCGCCGTTAGATCTAGCGAGGAGATTTGACGATTAAGGATATGTATGTAGGTCAAGGTGAGTGTTATCCTTTGAGTTTGTTGTGCTTCATGGTGGGAATCGGTGGATTTTGGGTGGACTACATGCTCGAGGGTTATCCCCCCGTTCAGACCCAAAATCCTTTTAGAATGGTCCGTATTTCCTCATTGGGTTCGATTCTAATTTTAACTTGGTTGCAGGTTCTCGCCCCGATATGAGCCTCATCCGTCAGATCTTTGAGGGGTGATCGAACGGTGTTGAATTATGTTTGTTTTTCGAGGGTTTTGTTGTTCTGTTTGTGGGTCTATGGCTTTAAGCAGTTTGATATTTCTTTAGCCCAAAGTTCCTTGGGGACTGTTGTATTTTATGTATTTTTCTTTCCGATTTAATGAAATAGAAGTTACAACTCTTAGTTTAGCAAAACAAAAAGAAAATTTGCTCAGGGGGGAGTTCCAGTATAGGTACCAGTTCCCATTGGTTGGGTAGAGAATCTTTCTATTCACTGTGGTTTTGCGGTAGGCCAAGTCATTTATTCATATAAGCGAATGAATGTTAAACATGTATTTTTGTTTTTTGATTTTTGTCTTTATTTTTTATGCTTGTGGTTATTCCAATGTATTAATGTTTTGTAATTTGAAAATTATGAAATCAAAAGAGGAATGTAATATTTCTTTGGGTTAGGTTAGTTATCGAGGTTAATAAACAAACTATAAGTCATTGAACCAAAGGGGAACAATCATAAACACTAATTAATAGGCTTGAAGATTGCTGCAAGCCCTAGGTTAAGCCTACATTATCCACAGACTAAACACACATACACACACACACATATAAGTACTCTTGAAAACATAAAAAAATGTGTAAATGAATGTGTAGATTGTTTTTAATACTAAGTGAATTTATTGTTCTAGATATTTCTATCTAACACACATAAACATAATATGTTGAATGAAGGCTTTCAAGCTATTTTTGAAAAGTATCAATTGTAACTAATATAATGTAATGAGAAAAATATCAGAGTCGAAGAAAGTAATACATGAGAGCTAAGAAAAATTGAAATAAAAACTAATTTAAAATTAGTAATATTAGTAATATATGTCAAGCATACTATTATAGGATTTATCATTCACATGTGTTTCCTTCCAAGGTGTTTAATACTTAAAATGGTGAAACAAAATTTAGATGTGAGAACATAAGGGTTTTTCTTTATTTTTCTAATGAAAAATGAACAACCACCAAAGAAGATGTACAAGCAACATGCATAACATAATAGGTAACCTTTTACTATCCCTAGCAAAACATAATTAATTTTTTTTGCATCTAGTTGCCTGGGGATACCATAGTTCTCCACACAATGTACCTAGATATGATTTATAAAGCACTTGTACAATCGACAATTTGTATAGAAAACCATAAAAGGAATATACTACATAATTAAATCTCCACAGGTAAACTCAAAAGAACATGTTCTAGTAATGTAAGTGTGAGCAGTCAAAGACTCATTAAGAAGAAAGACAAACATTTCTAAAATGTATTTGGTGAGAGTTATAAACCCCAACTCGTAAGCTTTTCACGCCAAAAAGGGTTCTTGGTCAAAACATTAAGTTATGAAAATTAAAGAGAAATATAACCAATTAAAAATAATCCACTCAATTAAAATATAGCATCTATCATCACTTATTTTTATTATACTTTATTAATATCCTAATTAAAACCGTAAAAAAATTAAATTACATTTATAATACAAAACCATGAGTACACACCTTGCCATAATTAGACAAATGCTCGGTGGAAGTTTGAGGCTTCATTTTAATGATTTCATGAAATATTTGTTTATAACTTGCACGGATACCTGTACCATGGATATAATATAGAATAAGCGCACCAATATAGAATAAGGGTATCTGCATTAGAATACTATAGACATGGATGGAAAAATATTATCATATAGTTTGTGAAGCCATATTATGTCTACTTGTACTTTTGTTTAAATTATTGTTGTGAAGCCATATTGTGTCTACTTTTACTTTTGTTTAAATTATTGTTTGGTACAATCAAATGAAGATATTGAATATATCGATGAAATCATGGACAAAATGTCAATATTTGGGAGTTTGGTTTGTGACATACGATAGAACCCTAGAAATAGATTTATCAATGTAGGTGAATTTTGCCGCTATATCAATTGTATTTGGATAGTCACTCAATTGGATGGACGCCTAATAAATGAATTTTTTTAGTAAATATTTTTGGAGGGTTGTAGGTCTAATTAGAATCAATACTCTTCTGCATTAAAATACTATAGAGCTGGATGGAAAAATATTTGCATATAGTTTGGGACGTCATATATGGCCCGATACACGTGGAAGTACTTTTGTTTAGATTATTGTTCTTGTACAATTGTATAATTATATTGAATTTATATATGAAATCATCGACACAACGTTAAATTCGAAGCTCATGAAATAAAATCATATAATATGTCATCGACTGTCGTATAATCCAATTCGATTTACGGACACTAAAACTATATTCCAAAACTTGTTTTCGACTTTAGCAATATTTTCATTTAGATAAAATTATAAAATCATATAATATGTCATGGAGAACGTCAGATAATCTCATTCCTTCATTTACAAAAGCTAAAATTATATTAAAGCTTTTTCTAATATTTAATATTTGTTTTTCACATTACAAGAATCACGGATGTTAAAAAAAACAATTGATTTAAAGGTGTTTGGATAATATTTCTAATTACAAAAGTCAAAACTATATTCAAATCTTTAAAATTAGTTCTGAATTATTATTATTTTTATGAGCGTCGATTCCCGGAATCGACGCTCCGCCCCTCGGGCGGGGCGGGGCAGCCCGGGGGTGGTGCTGCGCGGGCGCCGCCTGCGCAGCGCCACCCCCGGGCCGCCCCGCCCCGCCTGAGGGGCGGAGCGTCGATTCCCGGAATCGACGCTCCGCCTGTTGTATAATCCAATTCGATTTAAAATGAGAGATTTGGTTTCAACCTGCTCGTTGGTGGATTGCTTACTTCGAAATGCTGGGAAAAGGTAGTTCCACTTGATGCTTGGGTGGCCAGAGACGATGTTGTTCCAGTATGCAGAGCCATTTTGGAGGCCTTTAGAGATCTGGGCAACTAGGGAAATCAGCACAGTTTATCTTTCACTAGTATTAGAATTTCAAAGGAAAAGTATACAACTTATACAGACAGTTTCCTTTAGCCTTTATTGTATATATATTATAGCAGGATTTGGATTCTGACGCATCTAGATAAGCATAAATGCAGTGTATAGGAACGGCGTCCCTATCGGTGAGGTAGGCATTTGTGTATTTTGTAAGTTAAATAAATGCAATTCTATCTATTAAGGTTACACTAATGCGGCTTCGTTTTGTCATGTTAAAACACTAATTAAAGTTGTCAGCTGGTGGGCTTCCCGTTGTTCCCTGGGGGATGCAACGATTATTGGAATACTTCAAGCAACACTATGATAACCCCCCCATAATAATCTACGAAAATGGTACTTTCTGTGCTTATATTTACTTTCATGTCGGCTTTGACGAATGTTGAACTGCAAATTTTATCACTTCTTTTAAATTGTGTTGTGATCTGTGAGTAGGATACGCCATGCCCAACATGGAATCTCTTGCACTTTCGGATGCATTAAATGATAAGCCCAGGATAGCCTTTCTCCATGACTATCTCGAAAGCTTGCTCGCGGGCATCAGGTACGTTAACTGTCACGAGGCAAACTCAGTCGTTCTTGATAGATTTGTCATTTTATCAATCCATTGGAAAACTTAGTAAGTTGGGGTGTGAGTGTGTAGGAATGGATCAAACGCTCGTGGGTACTTTGTATGGACTTTGTTGGATTTCCCCGGTCGCCCAGATCTCTAAAGGCCTCCAAAATGGCTCTGCATACTGGAACAACATCGTCTCCGACCACCCAAGCATCAAGTGGAACTGCCTTTTCCCAGCGTTTCGAAGTAAGCAATCCACCAACGAGCAGGTTGAAACCAAATCTCTCATTTTAAATCGAATTGGATTATACGACAGGCGGAGCATCGATTCCGGGAATCAACGCTCTGCCCCTCGGGCGGGGTGGGGCGGCCCGGGGGTGGCAGCGCCCGCGCAACGCCACCCCCGGGCCGCCCCGCCCCGCCCGAGGGGCGGAGCGTCGATTCCCGGAATCGACGCTCCGCCTGTCGTATAATCCAATTCGATTTAAAATGAGAGATTTGGTTTCAACCTGCTCGTTGGTGGATTTCTTACTTCGAAACGCTGGGAAAAGGCAGTTCCACTTGATGCTTGGGTGGCTGGAGACGATGTTGTTCCAGTATGCAGAGCCATTTTGGAGGCCTTTAGAGATCTGGGCAACCGGGGAAATCCAACAAAGTCCATACAAAGTACCCACGAGCGTTTGATCCATTCCTACACACTCACACCCCAACTTACTAAGTTTTCCAATGGATTGATAAAATGACAAATCTATCAAGAACGACTGAGTTTGCCTCATGACAGTTAACGTACCTAATGCCCGCGAGCAAGCTTTCGAGATAGTCATGGAGAAAGGCTATCCTGGGCTTATCATTTAATGCATCCGAAAGTGCAAGAGATTCCATGTTGGGCATGGCGTATCCTACTCACAGATCACAACACAATTTAAAAGAAGTGATAAAATTTACAGTTCAACATTCGTCAAAGCCAACATGAAAGTAAATATAAGCACAGAAAGTACCATTTTCGTAGATTATTATGGGGGGGTTATCATAGTGTTGCGTGAAGTATTCCAATAATCGTTGCATCCCCCAGGGAACAACGGGAAGCCCACCAGCTGACAACTTTAATTAGTGTTCTAACACGACAAAACGAAGCCGCATTAGTGTAACCTTAATAGATAGAATTGCATTTATTTAACTTACAAAATACACAGATGCCTACCTCACCAATAGGGACGCCGTTCCTATACACTGCATTTATGCATATCTAGATGCGTCAGAATCCAAATCCTGCTATAATATATATACAATAAAGGCTAAAGGAAACTGTCTGTATAAGTTGTATACTTTTCCTTTGAAATTCTAATACTAGTGAAAGATAAATTGTGGCGATTTCCCCGGTTGCCCAGATCTCTAAAGGCCTCCAAAATGGCTCTGCATACTGGAACAACATCGTCTCCGGCCACCCAAGCATCAAGTGGAACTGCCTTTTCCCAGCGTTTCGAAGTAAGCAATCCACCAACAAGCAGGTTGAAACCAAATCTCTCATTTTAAATCGAATTGGATTATACGACAGGGAATCGACGCTCCGCCCCTCGGGCGGGCCGCCCCGCCCCACCCCTCGGGCCGGCCGCCCCGCCCCGCCCGAGGGGCGGAGCGTCGATTCCGACGCTCATAAAAATAATAATAATTCAGATCTCGTTCATAAAAATTCATAACATATATCAAAGTATACAAAACATTTAATTATTTATTAAATCACTTTTATTCGCATAACATCATATGATATACAAAACATACAAAATATCATCAACGGCTTTTTGTTTTTCATCCATGATTCCTACAATGCGTAAAACTAATTTTAAAGCTTTGAATATAATTTTGACTTTTGTAATTAGAAATATTATCCAAAAACCTTTAAATCAATTGTTTTTTTTAACATCCGTGATTCTTGTAATGTGAAAAACAAATATTAAATATTAGAAAAAGCTTTAATATAATTTTAGCTTTTGTAAATGAAGGAATTAGATTATCTGACGTTCTCCATGACATATTATATGATTTTATAATTTTATCTAAATGAAAGTATTGCTAAAGTCGAAAACAAGTTTTGGAATATAGTTTTAGTGTCCGTAAATCGAATTGGATTATACGATAGTCGATGACATATTATATGATTTTATTTCATGAGCTTCGAATTTAACGTTGTGTCGATGATTTCATATATAAATTCAATATCATTATACAATTGTACAAGAACAATAATCTAAACAAAAGTACTTCCACCTATATCGGGCCATATATGACGTCCCAAACTATATGCAAATATTTTTCCATCCAGTTCTATAGTATTTTAATGCAGAAGAGTATTGATTCTAATTAGACCTACAACCCTCCAAAAATATTTACTAAAAAAATTCATTTATTAGGCGTCCATCCAATTGAGTGACTATCCAAATCCAATTGATATAGCGGCAAAATTCACCTACATTGATAAATCTATTTCTAGGGTTCTATCGTATGTTACAAACCAAACTCCCAAATATTGACATTTTGTCCATGATTTCATCGATATATTCAATATCTTCATTTGATTGTACCAAACAATAATTTAAACAAAAGTAAAAGTAGACACAATATGGCTTCACAATAATAATTTAAACAAAAGTACAAGTAGACATAATATGGCTTCACAAACTATATGATAATATTTTTCCATCCATGTCTATAGTATTCTAATGCAGGTGCCCTTTGCTTCTAATTAGACCTAGAGCCTTCCTCCAAAAGAAAGTATTAAAAAAGTCCATTTATTATTAGGTGTCAGTCTTCTCACACCAACATAAATTTTAGTGCCATAAGATTGGGACCTAATAAATGAACCTTTGTAACACATTCGTTGGAGAAAGGCTGTGAATCCCTATGTTTATGGGTTATTTAATTTTTATAGGTGACAGTCATATCATCCATTAACTCTGAGTAGGTCTTCCAGGAATATATATCCAATAGTATTTTACAGAAGACCTAGACCCGATTGTAACTTTGGTTATCGGAACTTCCCAGCAAGAAATTCAACGGTTGACCTTGCAGTTTGCTCTCGGATGACCCGAACATACAGTCTGGTTAAGGATGCATTAAAAGATTCTTTCACAGCATTCCTAAATATTAAAAGATTCACTGACAACTTTCCTCCTAGATATTCACAGCGTTCCTCCCTGAAACGTCGTAAAAGACTCGTTCACAGCGTTCCTTTCGTTTAAGAGATGTATTAAAAGGTTCATCTATTCAGTGCAGGGTATTATTAATGAACTCTTATCACGTTTCATATGAAAGTATTCATATATCCATTCTATGCTATTATATTGTAGAAAGAGTGATCTAGGGTGCCAAATCCATGGTATATATATATATATATATCCGCCATATCTTCCACTACTTCTTGGCAGGTTTCCGGATGGATGAACATTTCAGAGCTTTCACACATAGATATGGTGTAGGTAGTCAAATATTATGATTAGAGTATGCAATATCAAGCTCGGTAATTTGAAGGTGCTTATTAGATCTTTCTGGGCGTGGGGGGCGGGTGGAAAATAAAAAAAAATCTAGTCTAAATTACCCTTTGTTATATTCATTGAATATTAAACTTAAAGTTTTCTGCCAAAATAATGAGTAAAAGTCATTGATTCCCAATTTATTATAATGCATCATCAATTGTGCATTATAATAATTTTTAGAACATTGGTGTTCTCAAGTATCATACATTCATTGGCACAATAAGTTTTTAAAATATTATCTCATGGTGTTTTTTTTATGTCCTGGAGCACCACCAGTAGTGCATCATAGAAATTAAGGGCACATCAATACGGCCATGAAATTTGTTTATTAATTTACTTAAGATCTATTGGAGCATTGTTAAAGGTGCATTACTACATTTAATAATAATAATTGACCGACAATTGCAGGAAATTTTAACTCAATAACGAGTTAAGATGTACCAAATCACCATAAATGGTATGTCCTTTCTTTCTAAGTATACTAACAAGCATAATAAACCAACAATATGCTCTATATATTAACCCATTGTACATAGTGTGGCTCGTAAAAGCATCAATGATCACTGCGAGTTGATGCACCACGTGGAATTTTTTTTGAAAATAATGAAAAGAAAAACAAGTTAAAGAACAATTTTAAATTTTAAACCACTAAATACGTAGAGTGGGGGATAACAATCAATTTACTTGGTCCCTTTTTCATTCAAATAAGTATGGTTATGTTATGGTTAGTGTGTAGAGAAAAAATATATAAAAAAAATTAGTATTGTTTGCAAAAATCCACCATGGAAGTAGAGAGGAACTCTTCGCTTCAAGACGACAAAGATTCTAAAAAGGTTGTTACCAGAAGGAACAGTGTTGACATGGGAGTCTGCTGAAACCAGTCATAGATTTAGAAGACTTTTGAAACCTGGAATGTTGGGCATGCATGTGAACTCAGATGGGGCACTAGTTGATGAAAGAGAAGAATATGGAACATCTTCGTCAACATCCAGTCACTCATTTGAAGATGTGAATTCTGATGGTGTGCAAGAAAATATGAGTGATTTTGAATAATTGTTTAAGATAGTTTATATAACTGATGTATGCATCGTATCTTCAAATAAAATTAATGTTTTCCATATTTTGTTAAATGAGAAGTTATGAAGCATTTTTATGTTGTTGGATTATTTCTTAAGTATGATAAATTTTATTGTTTAAATATCTACAATGCAATATCAAATTAGAGATATAATGTCTGTTTTATTCAGTATACAAATAAAGACTTGAATTCATTCAGTGATATAATTTGTTCATAATGTCATGTTTTTTTAGTTTTATAGTTGAAAAAATTTCAATTTCTTTTGTATCTAGCATGTTGTGGTTGAAAACATGTTAAATTTATACTTAGGAAAGAAAAATGATATTCTACCAGAAACATTAATGTGTTTTTTCCTTAAAATTTAACTTTGTTTGAGACATAAAAAATTGGTTTTATTAGCATTTTTTAAAAAGTATGAAAATTGACCCTAAAAAAAAAAATCATTATTCAAGTATCAACACTTTCGTTCTGAAGCTATATTTTGCAGGAAAATTTCCTAGTCACTGCCATTTTTAAAACAGCCACAAAATTGACACCTAAAAAAAAAAAACATCGTTCCAGTATACACACTTTTCGTTTTGAGCACTGTTTTTGTGGTTTTTTTGAGGTTTTTGGGCCAGAGTTCCCGTTTTGAGTTTATAGTTCCCGTTTCAAAGTTTACATTGTTTTTATAATATCCAGCCTCAGTAGTTATCAACAATCCCCTCTTTAGTGCTAGAAAATTTTCCATGTTTTTCTAGTATTTCCATAATTAGCACAAACACTCTTAAAGCTTTCCTTGTCTAATATTTGAATATAAGTCCAAACCCAACAATTTTAGGACTCCCTTTGAAGATCCCATCAAACTTAAATTTGATGAAACAAAGGGAAGGAGGGGAGAAGTAGGAGGGATAATATCTAGAGCTGGGGGGTGTTTAGGCTTCACCAAGGAAGTTATGTCCTGGGAAATTTCCATATGACTCAAAATAATAACCTCTTGTTGATTGAATTTCCAATCCTCTGGCAACCAAGGTTTTGAAAGAATTGTCTCTTTTAAATTATTTTTAGTGATCTTCCATACAAAGTATATGTAAGCTTGTTTGTCCTGAAATATCCTCCTGTTATTTTCTTTCCAAAGATCCCATAAAGAAAAACCTACCACCAAGATCCAAGGTCTATTGACGATTGGGTTGTCAAACAAGTTATATCTCTATTGATCCATAGTTTCAATTAGGTTGTTGAGTGTATGATCCATGTGTTCGAAGAGATATAATACCTGGTTCAAAATTGATTCAATGAATTAATAGGTATTTAAGAGATGTTACAATGTTTCTTCCTATTCCTTGAAAAGAAAAAAAAAGAAAGGGAAATTGAATACTTTTTTCCTAATTTCATCCCATATAAGGAGTTTTGCTCTATCAACTAATCATAAGAAGTGGGAAATTTTTAGAAATAATTTAGGACTCCAAATTTTTCTTGATAAAGGTTCCCTAGGTAAAGTCTGGATGACCTACCATAAGATAATACACTTCATTAAGTTTAAACATACCTCTCATTTAGTGACCCTAATGTAAACTATCTTGATCTCGCACATGTGGATTTCACATTACTTGAGTCCTCGTGCTAGGATAGGCCAGGAATTTAGAACATGGTGTATCGAACTATTGTAACAGCCCTCGTGAAATTTTCATGTAATAAAAGTTAATAAAGGAAAAATAATAACCACGGTTGAGGGGACACTTATTCCAAGTTGAATGTTGGGAAAGACATCCTAGTGTGGGTGATCATTTGGTTATTCATGGCTAAGGAAATTGGTAAAGGAAATGGCTAAGTCTTTGGAAAGGAAAAATGATATTTTTGGCACATATATTTATGAAAATAATGGAAATTAGGAGAAAAGGGAGGTGAAAAGTCACAGGTTCCATGTGAGGAGGAAAGTAAAGGAAAATAATGGAAAATGAAGAAAATAGAGCCCCATTCATAAAAAGGCTTCTGAATATTAGTACACACACTTTTGTCAGATTAGTTTTAGAGCTCTCTTATTATTCTTTCTATATCATACTCTTGGATACTTAGAGTTTTCTTGGAGAACTATTTGAGGGTGTGGCATACTTGGATTTTTGGAGCAAGAAGGAAAAGGAAGAGCACGAAAGTGCAAGAGGACATCAGGATCAACAACTACAACATGTTTTTCTTGTAGGTACCGAGTTGCATGTATGTTTTCCTCATCATTTTTGGCATGCATGGCATATGCATATGGATTATTGGTCATGATCTGTCATAGGCATAGAGGATTGCCTGGATTGACGGTGGATTTTCCTAGCCTTTCCATTTCCTAGATAGCCATGGATATTGTGGATATATTTCATTCTTTTCGTTTGGTTGGTCCTCATGTTTCCTTAGCTTGGATTGAGTTACTTGTTTTGGAAGCCCTGGTTGGACAAACGCTTTGGAGGCCCTGTAACAAATTTCATTGAGTTACTAGTCCTCGAAGCCTTGTTTGGAAAAACTCTTTGAACACCCTTGGTGGGTTGAGTTACTGGTCCTGGAAGCCCTCGTTAGGAAAATGCTCTGGAAGCCCAGAATAAGTTATGGGTTGAGTTACTAGTCCTGGAAGCCTTGGTTGGAAAAAATCTCTGGAGCCCTAGAAGGCTTTGGTAGAGATCAATCTGATGATGGTTTTGTGATGTCCGACCATGAGGTGGAATCACAGTTTTGATGGGTTGAGGTGGATGGCCTCTGGAAGCCCTGGATGGTTTTTGATTGATGTATTCTATGAGATCCCACATTCATGCTTGGAATATGACACATGCGTGAATGACTGAAGAGAGATTTGGCTCAGCCATTCTATGGTCGGGTGGAATGTGGAAGTCCCATCCTGGGTTTGGATTTTACATCATCAATATGAGGTTATTTCTCATATTTATATGAGTATTATATTGTTTTATATGTGGATCATATGACTGTGATTTCATTGGTATTTGTGTTGCTATTATGTTGGTTAAGTATGTGTTTTATGACAACAACTATGAATGGTTGTCATCATATTTTTACTGGTATCTATGACCTAATGGATGAAATGGTTGTTAATGTGTTGAGGAATCAATGTTTCTTAGTGGTTATTAGCTAAGTGTGAGGCGCCTATGCTCAAATATATTATTTACACCTATAGATTACATATTCATGACATGTTTGATGAAATTCTTGTCATGGCTAGTAGGGGTCCAATCAAGGTCTTATTCAAGTAACTGCATTTGTACTATCATTTCCCTATTATATTACTATTCTGAAGGTGTCATTGAATTGTGGGTAGTGACATGGACTCTGGGCCTAAAAAAGTGGCTCAAATCTCGTGGACACTAACACAACACTAAGAAAAATAGTCCTTGGATGCTAGCATGCCTTGTCATGAGAGCGTCAAGAGAATCTTGGATGCTAGCAGGCCTATAGCATGGGAGAATCTGGGGGTCGAGTGGTCCAAAATGTCAGTGGGACCCATGGGCTAGTTGGCAGAAAGGTTGGGTTAGTTCCTGGAGGTCTTAATGTTGATGTTGAATTTCTGTATGGTGTGTTTCCATCCGTTCCACTTCCTTGATGTGATTTAGGAGGCCAAATCATATCATAGTGACCTCTTGTCACATCTTTACCTCGGCTAGCTGGTTGCTTGGGTAGATGTGGGAGGAAGATGTGACACCAATCTATCTCAGCTCTCCACTCTCGCCATGATTTGGAGACTTGATTAGATTTCCAAAAACCAACTACCATGTCAGCCTCATGCTCCTTACCAAATTCCTTCAATTTCCTTAGGTTTTGCTGGTATGCAAGGAGGGATAATTGTTGTCATGCTTCTTCTCGAAAGAAAGTTTTTTTACCATTCCTATTTTCCCAAAAAGCATGGTTTTGAATTAGATATTTATTTTCCTGGGCCAAATTTCAATTTGACAAGCATGGAGGATTTACCAGTTCTCATAATTTATTATCTTGAGAAAGAGAGTTACTATAATATTTTCCGAGATATGTTTCTAGAGTTATTGAACCCCTTGTAACCATTTCTGCCACAATTTAGCACCTAATTTTTTGTCCAAGATTTCATGATCACGTTCTCCTAATTCCCACATTGTTTTGGGAATGCATAACTTTTTCCACTCGACCAATGCCTACTTTTTTTCTTGTTTGGATCCTTACTAGAGAAAATTTCTTAATTTAGAGGTGATTTATTTAAATATCATCTCTGGAGTTGCTATAGATGAATGTTGATGGACTAGTAAACATTGAATAATAGATTTAAGAAGAACCACCCTACCTACTAGGTTCAAAGATAAGAAGACCCAATTGTCTAGTTTATTATTCAATTTCTGAAGAAAATCCTACGAACAAGAGGGGTTGAACAAGTTCAACACTAAGGGAATGCCAATATATCTAGCTAGGAGATTATGTATATGAAATTCAAGGAGCCTCTCCAGGTGATGTTGTATCAATGTGCTAGTATTGAAGAAATATATTTTCGATTTATCTACATTTATCATGGTCCAAAGGAATTCATGAAATTAGAAAGGATGTATTTTAAGGTCCGCGTTTCATGAAGAGAGGTCTTGCAAAAAAGGATAATATTATCGACAAATTGTTGATGTGTGATAGGCATATCATTGTAGTCTTAATATACTAGAAACAACCTTCTGCAGATAGAATGAAAAAGAAAGGGGGAAGGGGGTCACCTTTTTAGAAACCATAGGAGGGAGGAAAGGTCTTGGTAGGAGAACCATTAAGAAGTATATATAAAATGGGGTAGAAATAAGCGACCTAATCCAGAAAATCATTAAGGGAAAACCAAAAGCATACAAAACCTATAGGAGGTAATCCTAGTTAAGTCCGTCATAGCCTTTGGAGAGGTCCAATTTAATACGCATACTAGCCTTTTTTATTTTCTTGTGGGAATGAATGACTTCATGAAAAGCTACTACCCCACCTAAAATTTGACAATGCTCCACAAAACTAGTTTGCTTATGAGAAACAATCCTGTTGAGTAAGGGGTTGAGATGTTCATGATAATAGGAGATATGATTTTATATATCAAATTACAAAGGGAAATAGGTTAGAATCCACTAGCGTCATCAAATTTACCTAGTTTAGGCATGCAAGTGAGGAAAGTTGTAGGATTTAACCCTGTACAGAAATTACCTGCATACGAATTATAAAACACAGAAAATGAACAATGCGAGAGCATAACACATAAAACACATATACATAGAGATTTTCCCCTAGATCCCAAAACCGGGACTACCAGCTTGATTTTTCATTATATTCCTTTCAATGTTACAATACATATTTATACATGTCGAAGCATCCAATACCATGGACTCAAAACCATTGCGTCCAAAACCATGGACTGAAAACCATAGGTAGGTTTGCCCAACCTAATATAGGGTCCAAAAAAAATTTTCCTGGGGCGCTGCCTCGTACCCCATAGAGGGGGGCTACCCGCCCCCCTGTGACCCCCCCGCTACACAATCGGCACAATGAAGGGGGGCTCTGCACCCCCTATAACCCCACAGTTTACTACGTAGGTTAGTTGTGGAAAGAATATAGCACAACCGAACAAAATTGACATTCAAATCTATCCATACCTATTTAGATCATCGAGACTCCACTAAAGCATGAACTTCAAGGCTGATGAATGACCAACATGATAAAGAAGTCTGAAGTGAAACCATCCAAACTAGTGGCTTTATTATTGGGTATGGTCATGACCACTTCCTCCACTTAATCAAAATAAATTTCCCGCATTAACGCTTTGTTCTGATTCGAGTGAATTATCCAAGGGATATGGGTTGTAATGTGTATGATTGATTCTTGTTTGTTGTGTTCAAGTTATATGGGAAAATCATGATAGTAATCCACCAATTTTGTTTCTAATTTTTCATGATGTTAGGGTCTCACTCTTCCCCCCCCCCGCTCGATCGTCCCAACCCCTTGATGTGAGAGAGAAAAATCCTATTGTGGTGGTGATGTTTAATCATTTCTTTTTGGAAGAATGTTTTGTTTAACTCGCCCTCATTTAGCCATTAAATGCAAGTTTTTTTTTTTTTTTTCCATATAGTTTCCTCTTGCTTACAACTCTGTTGTGATTTTTTGATTAATTCTTCTTCTTTAAATATCAGGTCCTCAAAGAACCCTTCCCGAATAATTCTTTGTTGAACTGCTTGCATGCTTGCCTCCAGTGCATTTTTTCTTTAAAGATATGTCCAAAATCCTACTGATTCCAATATTTTACCTTTGTTTTGAGCTCCTTTAATTTCGATTGGAAAGTATGTATACAATTCTTCCATAGGACATTGATCTCTTCCCACCAATTTTTTGAAGAAGTTTGGGTCCTGCAACCAAAAGCTTTCAAACCGGAAATAAATATTCCTTGGGGTGATTTTCAAATTCAACTCCAATCAAATAGCCCAGTGGTTTTACCTTAAGTAAGGAATAATGGCAGCTTCTACAAAAATATCGTGCTCTAGAAGAGATTCAAAAATAAAAAATTGATCAAGTCTACTTGCTACTTGACTCCTCCCTCCTTGATGATTATTCTACGTGAATATCCTATTGTTAGTGTCGAAATTTGATACCCTTAGATCTTGGAGTAGATCCATAAATTCCTCAGTCTCCTAGTCTAGCTAGCTAATACCATCTTTTTTTCCTCCACACTTTCAATAAAATTAAAATATCCTTTGGTGATCTGGAGCTCATCACGATGAAGATCTATTATTACATGAATATTCAATAGAAATACCTCTTTATAAGCCAAAATATTAGGTCCACAAACTGTTGTGAGACAGACCAACTCCTTTTCTCCCACATATTAGAATCCACCAAACAAAATTTGAGGCCATGCAATCCAGTTTGTAAAGGCTACTTCTATATGGTTCGATATCATTGTAAGTCCCCCAACACTTCCATTTATGTATATAGCCATATATTCACATCCTTTCAAGCATAAGTTCATTGTATATTTTACCTTTTCACTTGAAACCTTTGTTTCTTGTAACACAACTATTGTCAACTTCTCTTTTTTTATCCTAGCATGGAGTTGCATCTATTTACCTTTATTGTTGAGGCCATGGATATTCCATGTGATGAGATTAATTGGGGAGGAGGTGGAGAAGGGAGAAAAAAATCCATAGGCATATTCACCTATAATGAGTTAATAAGAAACTTCCCAACATTTTAGTGTGCTTCTTGATCCATCTCCCTCCCCTTTTCTTGCTTTCCTCAGTTCCATTTCTTAGCTTTATTTTTTTTAGAAGAGATATTAAATTTCATATTTTCCAGGCTAGTTTCCCCATCTTGATCTTGTCAGTGTTGTTTCCGTTGAAGATACATTGATGGTATATTATCTTTTATTCTACCAGGATTTCCTCCAACTCCGAGAAGGCCCAATATTTAATGATCTCCAACATCGACTACTTTTTGAGGCTATGTTGATCCTCAACCAATTATTTTATTTTAGGGGATTTCCTTGGAGCTTCAAGGGATTTACGCTTAGGGTTCAGTTTCTCCCAAGACTTCTCCCTGATATATTCTACCACAATGAGGTTTTCTGGAATGACGATGATCTCCTAATGATCTGGAATCACCAAAAAGTGATTCACCACATAGGTAGATTTTGATTATGGTTGGGTCTACAACAACGTCTGAGATAGTTGAGCTTTAGGTTTCCTTATTTTATTCACCAATTTTTGGAATTCATCTGAATCCTTTTGAGGGATATTCTCTTGCATTTCGTCTTTCATGATTGGAATATCCCAAATCAGATGACCACACTCATGGCACCGCTTGCAGTTGAATGGCAAATGTTCATAATCCAAATATTGAGTCCAAACCTCATCATAGTAAGAGATTTCAATAGATTCTCGAAGAGGTTTAAATATATTAATGTAGATTCAAATTCTTGCATAAGAAGAATATCGATGCTACTTTGAGACCTTAGAAATTTTCACAAAATCCCCAATGGAGTTACTGATTCTTTCTAAAATGTTAGGTTCCCATAATCCTTTGGTAATGATAACAACTGCACCTTGTAGGTTTTAACCCCATACAGAAATTACTTGCATACGAATTCTAAATCACATAAAAATAAACAATGTGAGAGCATAACACAAAAAACACATATACACAGAGATTTTCCCCTGGATCCCAAAACCGGGACTACCAACTTGATTTTTCATTATATTCTTTTCGATGTTACAATACATATTTATACATGCTGAAGCATCCAATACCATGGACCGAAAAACCATCGCGTCCAAAACCATGGACCGAAAACCATAGGTAGGTTCGCCCAACCTAATATAGGGTCCAATTTATTTTTTCCCGGGGCGCTGCCCTGGACCCCGTAGAGGGGGCCTACCCGCCCCCCTCAAACCCCCTAGACAGGGGGGGCTGCCACCCCCCCTCCATCCCCCCGGTTCACTACGTAGGTTAGTCGTGGAAATAATATAACACAACCCAACAATTTCCCACTTGTTGTTTTCTTTCCACAGGGGGCCACAGGAGAGCTTAGTCATTTTTCCAGCCCTGAAATGCCCATTGTTTCTCTACACCAAGAGAACTTCTCAGAGCTCATAGATTTTGTTAATGCATCTGCAGTATTCTTCAAAGTGTCCACCTTTACCAGCAACACCTTTTTGTCTTCTATCATATCCCTCACAAAGTGATATTGAACATCAATGTGCTTTGTCTTTGAATGATAAGCAGGGTTATTTGCCAAGAAAACTGCACTTTGGCTATCACAGTCTATTCTTATAGCTCCCTGTACTAACCCCGTACTTGAACACAATCTCTGCAACCAAACTGCTTCCTTGCTTGCATGAGTGGCTGCCATGTATTCTGCCTCTGTAGTTGATAGTGCCACTATAGATTGTTTCTTACTCATCCAACTGACTGCACCTCCAAATAGGTTAAACACATGCCCACTTGTAGATCTTCTCTGATCTAGATCTCCAGCCCAGTCTGCATCAACAAAGCCACGAATATCCAACACTCTGTCCAATCCTGGTCTTCCTTAGTAGCACAAACCATAATTACTAGTGCCACGCAAATACCTGAAAACCCGCTTCACTACTGTCTAGTGCTCCTTCCTTGGTTTGGACATAAACCTGCTCAATACTCCCACTGCATGTGCAATGTCTGGTCTAGTACAGACCATTGCATACATTAGGCTACTGACTGCACTCGCATATGGAACACGGGACATGTCCTCTTCCTCTTCTTATGTCCTCAGACACTGTTTAGCAGATAACCTCACACCTACAGGAATAGGAACCTTCACCGGTTTACTATCCTGCATATTAAACCTCTGTAGTATTGTCTCGACATACTTCCTCTGGTTTAACCAGAGCTTCCTCTTTGCCCGATCTATTTTAATTTCCATGCCCAAAATATAGTTAGCAACACCAAGATCTTTCATGTCGAATTTGGAGGACAATTGGGTCTTCAAATCCTGGATAATTTCTTTGTCATTTCCAACCAGCAACATATCATCCACATACAAGACCAGATAAATAACACGGTCACCAATTAATTTAAAATACACACAGTGATCTGCTTTGCTTCTGGTGAAGCCAAGTCCCCGTATAAATGTATCAAATTTCTGATACCACATCCCTGGTGATTGTTTTAACCCATACAGAGACTTCTTTAACTTGCATACCAGTTCTTTATTACCCTTCACTGCAAAGCCTTCAGGTTGCTTCATGTAGATTTCCTCTTCCAAATCCCCGTGAAGAAATGTTGTCATCACATCCATCTGTTCTACCTCAAAATCAAAAGCAGCAGCAACATATAAAAGTAACCTAATAGAAGTTACCTTGGCAACAGGAGAAAAAATATCACCAAAATCAATTCCCGGCACCTCGGAATAACCTTTTGCTACCAACCGAGCTTTGTATTTCTCCACCTTCCCTTTTGCATTTGTCTTCTTTTTGAACACCCATTTGCTGCCAATGGGTTTCCTTCCAGCTGGCAACTCCACCAGATCCCAAGCCTCATTTTTGTGAAAAGATGCCATTTCATCAACCATGGCCTCTTTCCAGAGTTTTCCATCCTCTGAATCTACTGATTCCTTCAGAGTTCTAGGATCATCATCAGTAATAGACAAAGCAAAATTTGAACAGAAAGCAGAAGGACTATACCTTTTTGGCTACCTTCTTTCTCAAACTGATATTCTCACAGCCAGAGTTTGTGGCTCTTCATCTTCTAATTCCTCCTTTGCTGTAGAGTCTGATTCTTCCTCCTTTAGCTCAAACTCTATCTTCTGAGGTTCCTTTGGTTGGACTTCATGTTTAATAACATCTTTTACCTCTCTGAACACCACATCTCGGTTGTACACAACCTTCCGTGTGACTGGGTTCCAAAGCTGATAACCCTTTAAACCATCCTTATACCCAATAAAGATGCACTTTTGAGATTTACTATCCA
Source organism: Pinus tabuliformis (assembly GCA_031772625.1). Lineage (NCBI taxonomy): Eukaryota > Viridiplantae > Streptophyta > Pinopsida > Pinales > Pinaceae > Pinus > Pinus tabuliformis. Next base: position 1,367,205,950 of record CM062817.1, on the reverse strand, counting down.
ACTTGGTTCATTTCTCCTTTGGAACATGTACATATGCATCACATCCAAATACCCTCAGTTTTGAAAGAGAGGGTTTCTTACCAGTCTATACTTCTTGTGGAGTCCTATCCTCCAATGTTGATGAAGGTGACCTGTTGACCAAGTAACATGCAGTATCCACCGCCTCTTCCCAGAATTCTTGTCCTAACTCGACACGACTGAGCATGCTTCTTGCCCTTTCCATCAACGTCTTGTTCATTCTTTCTACGACTCCATTTTGCTGAGGTGTATATGGAGTAGTCTTATGCTGTGCTATACCACACTTCTTACAGAATTCTTCAAATTCCTTGCTGCAAAACTCTCCACCATTATCTGTCCTCAGCACCTTTATCTTCTTCTCTGTCTGATTTTCCACCAGAGCCTTAAATTCTTTAAACCTGTCAAAGACTTCAGATTTATTCTTAAGGAAATATATCCATGTATTCCTTGAGAAGTAATCTATAAATGATACATAGTACACAGACTTACCCAATGATGGAACCTTCACAGGTCCAAACACATCACTGTGCACAAGCTCTAATATCTGTTTCGCCCTCTTAGCACTAGAGGGGAAGCTCACCCGATTCTACTTCCCATATACACAATTTTCACTGAAATCAAAATCCAGAGAGCTATTACTCATACCTTCTACCATACCTTTACCATGAAGTATTCGAAGGCCCTTCTCTCCAATATGTCCAAGCCTTTTATGCCACATCATGGTCTTCTCTCTAGAGACCACTAGATTTTCAGCTCCACTTTTAGGAACCACAGAACTGTTGCACCCATCAACAACAGTGCTACATTGCAGCTTGTACAGAGTTCCAGTCCGAACTCCCCGCGTCAATACCAGTGCTCCACGAACCATCTTGCAGGTATCCTTCTCGAACACTGTTTTTGCACCTGCATCATCCATCTTGCTTACAGAAATCAGATTTCTGGCCAATGCAGGAATATGCAGAACACCCGGAAGTGTTCTAACCCTTCCACCTTGCAACTTCAACTTTACTTTTCTGCGACCAATGATTCTAGCCTTTCTATCATCTCCTAAGAAGACATCACCACCATCGTATTTCTCATACTCGCAGAACCACTCTCTATGGGGAGTGAAGTGAAAGGATGCACCTGAGTCAATCAACCATGCCTCATGATCTACATGTGTACTTGAAGAAGCCAAGTACACATCCCCACCTTCATCTGAGGTGGTTTTCGCCTCTGCAGAAGGATCATCATCAGGTCCCTTTCCTTTATCAAGAGCTTTAGATTTACAGTCCCTTTTGAAGTGCCCTTCCTTTCCGCATTTCCAGAACACCACCTTTACAGGTTTTCCTGGAGATTTAGATCTCCCTCTAGATTTAGATCTCCCTCTAGATTTAGATCTCCCTCTCGATGACTTATTTTTGTTTCTATTATGGGACCGTCCTCGTACAGACAAGGCATCACCATTCTGGCTCTCCATATTTTTTCGTCTCATCTCCTCCATCAGCAAGGCTGAGACTATTTCATCAAACCGCAAAGAAGTTGCATTGCTACCTATTGCAATAACCAGACTATCCCACGAATCTGGTAGAGAACACAACAAACTGATGCACTTATCTTCATCTGAAATTTTAATATCAACAAACGCTAACTGACTTACCACAGTATTAAATGCGTTCAGATGCTCTCTCATCGAGTCTCCATCTTTCATCCTTAGGTTATACAGCTTTTTCCGCAGGAACAGTTTATTCACTAGAGACTTAGATTGGTACAAAGTCCCTAAATTGTCCCACAAAGCCTTCGCCATAGCTTCCCCTGATACATTCAGCAATACTGAATCTTAGACACACAATTGTATTGTGCTCTTTGCCTTCCGATCCAACTTCTTCCATTCTTCATCGATCACTCCCGTTGGTTTAGTACCTGGATCTATTGCGATCCACTGATCTTTATCCACCAACAGATCCTCCATCTTGAGTTTCCACAACCCAAAACTCTGACCATTGAAATTCTCGATCTCTATCTTTCTGCTACTCACCATCTTCTTTCACCACCAGAATCGATCTCGTAGATCTCCCACTAAATAGGGTCTACCACAGGCCCGAGCGAAACCCCTCAACAACAAAGGCATCCCCTTGAAGCCAAAACAACTCTGATACCAAATGTAGGTTTTAACCTCGTACATAAATTACCTGCATACGAATTCTAAATAAAAATAAATAAACAATGCGAGAGCATAACACATAAAACACATATACACAGAGATTCTCCCCTGGATCCCAAAACCGGGACTACCATCTTGATTTTTCATTATATTCCTTTCAATGCTACAATACATATTTATACATGCCGAAGCATCCAATACCATGGACCGAAAAACCATCGCGTCCAAAACCATGGACCGAAAACCATAGGTAGGTTCGCCCAACCTAATATAGGGTCCAATTTTTTTTTTCCCGGGGCGCTGCCTTGGACGCCGTAGAGGGGGGCTACCCTCCCCCCTTAAACTCCCCAAATAGGGGGGGTTGCCTCTCCCTCTGTGACCCTCCCACTGCGCAATCGGTGCAACAAAGGGGGGCTCCGCCCCCCCCTCTAACCCCCCAGTTCACCACGTGGGTTAGTCATGGAAAGAATATAACACAAGCCAACACACCTTGGAGACTGAGGCTACCAAAAATTATTCTTTCTTAGGGTTAAAACATTCTTCCCAAAACCTCATGAATAAATTGATATTATTGAAAAAATAAGGTTTGTTTTCAAAGACTCGGGTTTTGTATAAAGATTGGAGATTATGACCATGAAGAAATCTTTTTATTTTAATCTCAAATCAATTTGGACTTTGGGTTTCCATTTAGCTTGTAACCTCCTCACTGAGTCTTGCTCCTTTGACCAAATGTCAATGAACATGAAATTTTAGGCATTGTATTTCATGTATTTTTGGAAAGCCTCCAATCTATTTTCTGGCACACAAAGATTAGGGTTTACCATCACTTTAAGTAATATTTCCCTTTGATATGTGATTGACATTGTGCGCCAAGCACTAAGTTTTCATTCTTGTTACCATTTCGTGCAAAAGTTCTCACATCCCCTATCTTACGTTGTTGGGAACCTATTATGGCTTTTCTATAGGAGGCGCTCACACCCCTCGCAATGACTCCACTCATACAACCAATCAAATCTGCCTAGAGAAGGAACCAAATTGAAATACAATACATGTAAACTAAGCCTTTGATCAAAACTCAGAGGGTTCAAAAATTTTTGAAAACCTTAGCCTTATCTAATGTATGGTTATTTTTATTTTTATTATTTTATTAATTTTTTTCACAAGTCAGGACAAGACAAGATATATCGTGGATCCATCTTAACTTTAGATCTATTAAGTGCTAAGAGGGATCAAATCTATCAAGTTGAAAACCTCTTTTTTGAGTCCAAAAGAGATTTGATCCTTCTCGGCGCTAGATAGATCTGGAGTTAAGATGGATCTAGGCTACTTTAATTTTCCCCTTTAAATATGATATATTCCTCATGAATACCATGGGTTCTTGTAAACTCAAAGCTCAAAAATTGTTAGCAACTTGGCCAAGTCAAGTTTACCTTAACTACCGAACAACAATTAATAAAAAATAATAATAATGTAGATTATTTTTATTTTTATTATTTTAATTTGAAGTTATTTCTATTTTATTGCAGGGCTATTTTTTTTGTTTATAGGACAAGACAGGAAAGGAAATGACATTACACAATCTCTTCCATTCTAGGATAGAGAGTGCATCTCAACGCAAAATTAAATATTATGTAAATTTATAATATATTTTATTAAAATAAAATATATGAATAAGAATAAAATATTCAGATATGTAATAATTTTATTTTAAAAGATAAAATAAGATTGATAATGATAAATTTTAAAAAATGTTTATAGGGATTTAGTAATATAGGTCTTTTTCTTTAATTTTATAATCATGAGAGACAAATAAAAATACAATCAATAACATATAAAGGTCATAATATATAAATATGATAAACTAGCCAAGATCCATCTCAACTCTAGATCTATCAAGCTCGAGGAGGGATCAAATCTCTTGAGGTCCAATCATTTCCTCAAGTTTTGAACTCAAAAGAGAGGTTTGCACATCAAGATATTCAATCCACATTGGCGATTGATAGATCCAGAGTTAGGATGAATCTAGGTTGGTTACACATTTTACCATTTGTTTTATTAATACACTTAACTACAATAACATAACCACAACTTGTTTTTATCTAATAAAGAAATAATTGAGTTAGTTAAAAGAAAGACATATTTTTATGTATAGTTTTATAAGATTTATTAAAAACTGTGAACTATTTACATTCAATCAATATTATTTTTAATGATTTAATATATTCTATTTTAATAACTTATCATATAATTATTACAAATTCTAAAGTCTATTAGTTAGTTTATATCCAAAATGTATGCATTTATTATAATGCAATTATAATTCTACAACCTTATATTTCACTTCTTATATATCTCTCCACATGAAAATGACAACTATATACATTAAGAAAATGTGTATATGTATCTATTATACCATCTTAAATCTTGATCTACTAAGTGTCCAAATGGATCAATTTCAATGTTAAGATGGATATAACTACGTACTCTTACATTCCATAATGTATTTCCTCAAGATTTTAAATACGCTTCATCATGAAAAATACCATGGAAAATTACCATGGACTATTCTATACCATGAGTTTGTAAACCACCATTTGTAAACCCATTAAATGACCAAATCAAAATTATCTTAGTAATTATTATTTTTGAATTTAACATTTATTTTAAATAATCTTATCGAGTCAACATAACATATCTTTTTTTGATAACTGGGCCAAGCCTAGGCATGCCTCTTTACTGGTTGGAAGAAGAATGATCCACCCATGAAGGAATTGTTACCATGAGGATTTCACAATCCTGGCTTGGTCAAGCCTACACACCCCATGGGAAGTTTAATTCCCCTAAAGTGGATTCCACACCTTAGCCCCTCCCCGTTAGGTTTGAACCTAGGACCTAAGAGGGACTAAACCCCACGCAAACCAACTGGTCTACACGTCGTGAGTCAATAACCCTAACATTACATTACATAACACCTTGCAACATTGCTACCATACTGGCCTCTAATTGGGCAACTTCAGAAACACTTATATAGAGGAAGACACCTTTTCTTTGGAAGACGTGGAGTTTGGGATTAAGAAGCTCACTAATGGGAAAGCTAGAGATATTGAAGGTTACCAAGCTGAAATTCTCAAAATAGGAAGGTTCATCCTCATCCCGCACTTACACAACCTCTTCAACTTGGTGGTAAAACACAACTTCCCTAAGTTATGGACGTAAATACTTCTTATGCTTATCTTTAAAAGTGGGGATAAAAGTGTTCCCTCTAAGTATAGGATGATCATGATCAACCACATTTTAGCCAAATTGTATGGGCTCATTTTGGAAAAGAAGATTAGCAGATGGGTTAAAATCCATGGTAAAAGATCCAGAGGGAAAGCTAGTTTTAAAAGGCACCACTTTACTATTGACCACCTTGTCACTCTTAGGACCATTTCCAAGGATTGTCGTAACAATAAAACTAATCTCTTCTGCTATTTTGCTGACTTCAGAAAATCTTTCGGCATTGTTCCTTGAGAGATGTTATGGAAAATACTTGATGAGATCATGGTTCCTCTTGATTTGGGGTTCTTTTTACTATATTATACCAGAATTTTATTGCCAATCTTAAGACCACCGAGGGTTGGTTTACAAATATTGAATGCAACATCAGTGTTAAGCAAGGTTTTCCCCTATCCTCTACCCTTTTCTTCATTTACATTGACAAGCTTGAAGACCACTTAGAAGTTGTTGGTTGTTTAGGATCCAAGCTCGTTGGTATAGTCATTACTCTTCTCCTTTATGATGATGATGTCATTATTCTTTCTATGAGCCTTGACGATATTAGCTTAAAACCCTCCATGATTATTGCTCCAAGACGGGTATGACTATTAATAGTGATGAGACTAAAGACATGATTATTAAATCCAAAAATATAACCTATGATAATTTCATTTATGATAACAATTACTTAGAGAGGGTTTCTTCATAAAAATATTTAGGCATTTACATTCAACATCATCTCAACTGCAACCATAGTATTGAGAAAAAAGCTTACTATGATCTTGAAAATAATTGTAAGATGATTGATCTTTAGGTTTGCAGTAAAAAAACAAGTTCCTCTTCGAGAGTCTCATCACCCTTACTATTTTATAAGGATGTGAGGTGCGGGGCTGCAGTATATATAAATATTCTTGGAGAAATATTGAGATGATCCAAAATAAATTCAAAACCTACAACCTCAATATTAAAGGTAATACTCCCTACCCTATTCTCTTGATTGAATCTAGCCTTCCCCCATTGAAAGAATGACTATGTTTAAGTATATGATGTATAAGAAGAAGTTGTACAACATGGAAGCTGAGAGGCTCCCCAAAATTGCTTCTAACTCTGGTCAGAACCACCTTCTGCTCAAGCGATGTTGACATAAGGGTGCCAAGTCCTTGCTACACCATTGGGAGATAAACGAGAATATTATCTTGGGGAATAAGGATAATATTGAAAACACCATTACTTCCAAATTCAAGGATAAGTTGTGGAGTAATAAGGAGTTAGAGGGGAAAAGAAAGTGAAGGTATTATATGGAGGTAATCAACCCCACACTTGTTAACCAAAATTACCTCTCTGTCTTAACTAGAGCTATGTAAGAAGAAAATGAAGATTGCAAAGATTAGAACTAATTCGCATGAACTTCGAAGTGAAACCGGGTATTGGTCTATTCCCAAAACACCACGGGACAAAAGAATATGCCTCCTCTGCGATACTAAGAGAGTCAAATATGGAAAATACTTTATCTTGGATTGCCCAACCCTTACATCTATTTTCCTTTTAAAAATATTTGCCCCACTACCAACCTCCTTGACTTGTTAAGTCAGCAAAACTACAATGAAATGACCTCAGAATGCTTCTCTCCCCTCTTTTTGATCACAAAAACTAAAATTTTAAATAATCTAAATTAATTGTTTCTTTCTTAAGGTTAGGTAGACCATATTGGTTTCAGTGAAGGTCAATCATCATCATCATCATTATAAATAATTTATTATATTGCGGTAAGATAATTTGTTAATAACTTAATTTTGAATATAAACACTATTTATTCATTTTAATTGCATGCACTTAAATATAACTAGTCTAGATTACATCTCAAGAGCTCTTTTCACTCAAAAAAAATGTTTACATCTCAAGAGATTAATCCTTTAGACGCTTGATAGATCTAAATTTAAAATTAATTTACATTAATTTAATTATTAATTATAATTATTAACATTTTATTTTATTATTATGTTTAAATAAAATTACACAAGGTCATTATAAATTCTTTTCTATATTAAACAAAGAGCCATACTCGACCGAGCCTAGAGAGAGCCTCTTACCGCAATTGTATAAATATTTATCTATTTGTTTAAAGTTGAAAAATATATATACTTTTCTAAAATGTATCTACACTCTTTTTAAGCTTTGTAGCTTATTCTACAACCGAGTATGATGTGTAACTATGTTCATCCATCATCAAAATTGAAATTTTGCTCACATCAACCCAAATAAAAATTTTAAAGATTCTAAAAATTTAAAAAATTAAATTAGTATACGAAAAAAAACGAACAGGGGAAAAAATTAGATCCCTCTAAATTTATATTACATAACCACTATTTTTATGCCGTAAGGCGTTTCCCTTTGAAATGAATTGCCCCAGCTGACGCCATGTCCTATTGTTGACCATGGATTTGTAGTGTTAGATGATTAAACGAAATTTGATCGTTGATCCCGACCATCATCAAATACCAATTTAATTTGAATCGGTTTCGAAAATATTTGGATTGTCTGTTGGGACCTCTACCTGCAACGGCTTCTCTGAGGCTTCGATCAGATCAAGAGGCGTAGTAGCCAGATGAAAATTTCCTATTCGCAATGGACATTTTTTTGACATTGGCGGCAAGCCCGCTGATAGCATGGTGTCATGGATACCCATCACCCCTCCTATGTAATTTTGTAATTTTGTTGATGGCTGCAACTCTGCAACCACATCCAGTCATTCTAGTTTTTTGATTCCTATTCTAAAGACCACATTCTACAGTTCTAATTAGTTCTAATCATCCAAATGATGGGCAGTTTTGAGGTTCAGTCCCGTTTGACAAAAGGAAGCACAAAATGACTGAAAGACATCGGCGTAAAGAAATGAATTCTCTCATTTCAATTCTGAAATATTTGCTCCCAGGTGAAAATATTCAGGTATGTAATTCTTTGACCGATCACAGGGGTTTTCTCCAGTAGAGACGTCAACAGTACTCTCTTGGGTTTTATTTTCATGAGGGTATGCGTCCTGTGAGTTGATTTTGGTAAAATGAAGTCATTGAAATACCGCTCCAGTTGCCCAATTCCCATGGTATTTCTCCATTGAAACGTTTATTCGATAGATCAACCTAAATAAGACTGTCCCTGCTCATTGCAAGTTGTTTTGGTATAGCGCCTTCAAACATATTAGTGGTAAGGTAGAGGTGTGCCAAGCTCTGTAGCCTGCCTAAACTTGCTGGCAGTTTTCCATTCAGTTGATTGTGATGGAGATACAAATTTGAGAGGCGATGACAATTTGTTATGGAAGCGGGTATTGTCTCTGATAATTTATTGTCTCTGATACATGAAAAATGGTGCGGTGCCTTGAATTGAATATAAAACAATCTGGGTTTGTTCTATAGTTCTGAAAAATCAGAGTAGGCGTTCTTATTACTATTCAATTCAAGAAGAAATGACTAGATATTGAAAACCCCTGTTTTTAATTTATGGGCTCTGATTGATATTTGGAGTGTCATGTTCTCTGATTTTGCCCCTTGTAGATCATGCAGAAATGCTTTTGCTATTTTTTCGTTTGACGGGCATTTTAAATAATTAGGCTTCCTCTTATGCTGAGGGAGTATCAGCCACCCACAAGTCAAGTCATCATGTCATTTTATCAGAAATCAAAATTTGGTAGAAATTGACGAAATATGTAGCCTGGATCATGGTCTGCAGAGGAACCAGAATGACCGCATCTCACTGGCTGTGTTGTATGCTGAGCATCACTAGACTCTACAACGTGATGATATGAAATTTGTAAGTGGTTGGGTCCGAAGACGTGGTGAGAATGTGTGTGCGTAAAATAAACATAGTATTATGTTTAAGCCCTCAGGGCAAAATTGTAATCAAATGAAAAGAAAATAGCACTCATTCCTAGGATGTCAGCCCTCTTAGTATTGCTCTAGGATGACTGTGCGTAGCCATGGAATTTCATAATGATTTCTTTAAATGGTGAAACTTCTTTAGAACCACTATGTCTATTTAGAGCTAGGTAACTAGTTCTTACCATATAAAGGCCACAGGAAGTCTGTTTTTTGCAATGAGTTGAATTGCCTCAATTGAAAATTCCTCCAAGAAGATGCAGAGGAGGTAATATGATCACAGCATGGTCCTCTACGATGGAATGGAAACTAAGTGGGGCCTATTCCTCTCTACAGGTTGGGTCTCCAAATATAGGTTTACTTCTGGGTAATTATTGTGAAAGAGCACTGTCTAGTGGTTCTACGACTGTTGTCATGAATATCAGTGTAATATCTGTAGTAGTAGCGGCCATGCAATCATCGTTCATTGTAGGGAGTAAAAAAATAATATATGCGGTTTTCATTGTACTCAAGAGAGTTTTCAAGGTGACCACCTCTTTGAGGAGCAAATTGAAACATCTCCAATCGAAGTATTTGTAAAACATGGATGGAAACTCCCTCAAATCCTTGGAAGGGAAATCATATTGCGTCTTGATATAATAGATTGAGCACTTAAAAAAGATAAAATTTTCTTCACTCTCTGCCTTCCGTAAGGGTCAAAAGCTTACATACCCATTCCTCACAAGAAATGTGATGGATAGTCTTTGCTTTCTGCTTTTGAGAACATGCCCTGACGTTGAGGATCATTGAGATGAACTATATGGCTAGCATGAATTTGAAGGATCTTCTCGAAGTGTGAAGTCAACATAAGACCAAGAAGCCTAAAATGGGAAACCTAAAAATTAGAATGGAGCTTTTTAGATATCATTCCTGATAATGACATCTTCGGGGGGTGAAGAGAATGGGGAGGTTGAAGATGAGAGAATATGCAACCACATTTAGTTCCCCTGCCTCTTTTGAACTGATGTGAGATATTCCAATCGCGATTAATCAGAGTAGTTGCGATTAAGATTACAAAGGGATTATCGTCACTGTTATAGATAACATTCAATCCAAAAATACAAAAAGAGGGAGAAGATAGTAGACAATGTTTCTGAATATTATGTTCATTGGTCAATGGGAATTTCTAATTGCAAATGTCTATTCATAAAGGGGAGGGGTGAAGGAAAGCATGGTTATGTCAGCTCACTGTTGAGGTCAACTGGTGAACTTGTTCACGTCAATCAGGTAGAGATCAAACCTCTCGTTTTTTAGGATAGTGTTCCTCCATCATCTGGTCAACCAAATGAGGGAATTGCTTTTGAGACTTGAGTTGGTCTTCGAGAAACCACTTTCTAGTTCAATGGAGTTGTCCTTGTCTTCAAATCTAGTGTATTTATTGAATGTTGTTCTTGGTTCATTCTCCCTAACTTGTAGAATGGTGTCTTTCTCGAAAGGTTGATACATCTAACATTGATGGTTCAAAACAATTAGTTTATCCACACTGAACAAAATGGAAGAATGACTATGTATTGTGATAGATCCAATTTGAAGGCACTTTTACCACTTTGCTTCAGAATTTGAAAAAGTACATATTAGTTTGTTTTCAATTTAAAATTCTATCCCTTCATCCATTCTTTTCCTTTGGCTTAATATTGTGGTTGACTCGTTGCTTATCAAGAGATTCCTTATAATTTTGAGTCTTCTGCAATGCCCACTTCCACCCATCGATGCATTTTGTTGATATGCTTGATGAACTTTTTAGCTTGTCATTGAGTAACTTTCTTTTGTTGTTTCTACCATCTAGCCAAAGTACTTTCTACTCTGGAATATCATGCATGCCTCAAAGCTGAAAGGACAATTTATTAGTGGAGTGATGGATCAGTCTATTCTATGTTAAAAATATAAGAATTGATCATCTTCTATCATCAAATGTTGATGGTCGCACATTCTTAGCAATCACACTACAGTCGTATAAGGTCCTATTGGCCACTTATATTTTTTCATGTGCTGGAATTTAGAAGATGAAGGTTGTGCCCCTTTTCAAATTGGTGTTTATTAATGGCCGTAATGCATTTCCAAAGATGTCATAGAATTTTGATGTTTCTGTCATATTTAGTGGGTGTTAGTAGTTTGAAATTCACTCAAACATGCTTGAAAAATAGGTGTTCAGTTTGCTGCCTTAGTATGGTCTTCGTACATTGCCAAAGTGTAGTTTTTCTTCCAGGCATTTGGCCCCATGATATAGTGTTATTGGCATGGGATTACATACATGTCTACTAATATAATAGCTCTTTTTGTAATTGCCTCAATTTAAACTTGATTAGAAATTTTTAACATTACCATGAAATGACTCACTATGTTGGAGAGTGTTTCCAACCTCGTTAGACTTCATATGGAGAAAATAGAATTTCATAACCCATTCAAAATTTAGCAGACTTAACAGTTTTCTGGATTTCAGGATCAACGGGATTGTGGCATTTCATTAGATTATATCATGTGTGAGGATAGGTGATTGGCATTTAATCAAGAGCACCAAGCCCTATATGTATCCCAGTGTTTGGTGTTGATTGTTGAACCCCTTTGCCATGGCCTTAGCAAAAGTGTACCCTTCACTCAAGTCAAAATCATTGATCACGCATGTTAAGCTTTCTCTACCATATTATAAGGCTTGGATTAAGACGTTTGATCAAAATTGGGTAGTGTTGACTAATATCCCTAGAGAATTGAACTAGAGGCAAAAACTAGACAAGAGGAGAGGAATCTAGATTCTAGATGGTTGATTCTTAAATAATTTTAATCATTGATGTACAATGTATGCCATATTTATCTTGATTTATGTACAAATATGCATGTTTTCATATCTTCTACAACTAATTTGGCATTTTGGATGTTTTTTTAATATAAACGCAAATATATGATATATACACACACACGACGCTTTGCTTCTGATGATTTTTGGAAAATAACACTTCTGACGCTTTGCTTTCAAAAAACAGACTTGCTTCATCCCTGCTTTGAGCAACATTGCTGAAGGGCAAACCATTAACCTGATGCACTTCCTTTGGCTAAGCTAGTGCTATGACATGGGTATATTTTGGTCAAAATCACCCAGACTTTCTCCTTGCCCAGCCTGCTTCCTGCCATTGGAGAAGTTGAGGCCTGGTGCATGGTTTGACATACATCCATTATTCAACATCAAAATCTGCTAATGCAATTTAATATAATACATTTAAAAAATACATGATATATTATACACTAGGATGAGTAGGTTAGGATTAGAAAGCAAATGTATCAGGTACCCATCATAACCAGATCCTCCTTTAGTTGAAATTGCACTTTACCCTAGTTGCCCTATCCCCTATAGCGTGAAAGAGCAGCCTCCTTGTCCATAATTTGAGGCACATTTGGTAATTTGATTTTAGTACTACTGCTGCTGTTTCTTTCTGTGATTGCCCTATTCTGAAACTGTCAATCACACTTACTTCCATAGGGTTGCTTGAACATTATTAGTAGTGTCCGGACTCGTGCCATCATCTCATACTTCAAGTCATTTTTATGTCATGCATAATCGATTTTCAGGTGAGGAGCCTTAGCAAATTTAGAGATTCCTGATTATGATCATGTCTGGTGGGTAAATAATTGCAAATAATGACTATTTTGGGTCTTATGTGCTAATACCTCATTCTGCCAACCAAAGTTTTCACAATGTGCACTCTCAAAAGCTCTGCTTGTTTTTGCATAAGTTAGCAGATTGATTGCTCTACTTGAGACAGTAACTGTTAAGATTGAGCCTATATTTTAGAAGTAATTTTTATCAAATTAAGTTACAGTTTTTTTTCCCAATTTTGATGGGAGGCTTTTCACACGGCGTATATTTATATCACTTATTTTCTTATGTCAACTCGTGATGGATAGTAGGTTGAATCTATGGATTGCCAGGTCTCTGGCTAGCTCTGGCTAGTGGAGCTTAAGATGCATGCCATTTTACTGTAGACTATTTAAATCTTTGTAGTTATTTGATTTTTAAGGTGTACCTCTTTGCATCCAATGTACAATGTTGTAGGTTTTCAGTTTTGTTTAATTTGTTTGCTTTTCTTTGATGCAAGTAAATTGTAATTTATAATTAGATCAATCATGACTTTAAAAATTTGCCAAAAATCACCAGTTCAAATTGAACATCCTTAAATTTGTTACATCCAGAGTACTTGGAGCACTGACTTATCATATGTATGCAGCTTATGGAGGATTTTATTTTTTAACCTAGGTTTTAATTTAGGATGTCTTGAAGCATGCAACATAAGTGGTTCTGAGCACTTCTATAATCTTCATTTACAATCAAAATGGCAAACAGAAGTTGGCAAGTGTTGCAAGAGTCAAATTCTTTTTATTATTTCTTTTGTGAGATTCAAGCATTGTATTGTTTTTATTTTTATCTAATAGCCATTTTATTCTAATTCATTGGTGCTCATTTTTCATGGGCCTTAGATGTTACCAAGAATATAGATGTCCTGTTGTTGTTAATGAAGTCTTCATGCCTTCACAAAACTTTGTGCATTTACGGAACTTCCTGGTAATCCATATCCCAAAGCTCCCATAATTGCCCTAATGGAGTATACATGGAAAACATCCAAAAGGAATCCCTTGAGAAAACAAATATAAAAGGATAAGTCAAAGTTTTCCAGGCTTGAGTAAGAGACAAGCCCAGAGTTCTCTAATTGCCAGACCGAGTACCACTCTGAGGAAAGCCAGAATTGCCAAAAAAACACCTTCAAAATCCAAAGTTGAGAATGCAAAACAACCCAAAGAAGTACACTAACAAAAATCAAAAGGATGTGATACCCCAACTCCCATCTACAAGCCTAAACATAAACATATGATAGGTCACTAGGTTAGACTTAGGAATATATAGTATTAAATAATTTTTTTTCTGGCTGATGTGTTCTAACTTTTTATCCATGATAATGCAGAACAAATTATAAGGAACCACGAGGTTCCTATAATGTGGTCACCAAATAGAGTTGCAGGTTTTAACTTTTATGGCGCTGCTGGAGTTTGCACAGCAGTAAAGAGTGAGAGAGATTTGTTTTCATGTGGCATACCAGATTCTGATAGTGTACTAAATCCCCATGGATATGTACTACCTTTCAATGAAGGTTATATAAAGGCAATATCTTTGAGTGTACCAGATGCCCCTGTGTAGTTTCCACAAGCTTTCAGTTTTCATACGTACCTAGCACATACATTGAAGCAGGAACTTATTAGTCAAAGGAATTGGGACTACATGGTGCCACTAGGAAGCAGTCTTTAGAATGTACCTTTTAAATTGCAACCTCAAGGGAATGCCCCAGAACTGCAACTACCTTTCAAACTGCATCCTCAAGGGAATACCCAGGAACTTCAACTCCAAGATTTTTAGTACTTCGTTGTGATTGATTTTGAGGCAACTTGTGATGTGGGTACACGTCTTAGTCCACAAGAGATAGTGTTTTTTTATTCATCTCATATCTGGTTCTTATTTGTGGCGATTTCCTTTCCATTTATGTAGATTATGAACAAAGGAAAAGAGGGGTCGTGTCCTCCATTTCCATCCACTTCTTTTCATGATCATTCCAAGATGGAGAAAAAGGAATGTTTTGATAATTGCGAGATCCATTACTGTTTCGTCTCAAACGATCTTCAGACATTCTCAATGTAAGAGAATACTTATCGTTATACTTGAAGAAGTGTATTGAATGACCACTGACCCAGGACCGACAAGGATATGACAAAGATGAAATGTAGGTGTTATATATAATGTGCTAAAAGGGAACCACCGAAGATGAAATATAAGTGTTATATATAATATGCTAAAAGGGAACTACCGTTGTTAAATCGCTTTCATTATATAGAATATATGTTTCTCCAACTCGATTTGCAGTTTTCTAAATCGTCAACATTTAAAATTCCATCCTTTTGTGCTTATCGCTTCAAATCCTGATTTTAGCTTGGAATTCATCCATGGTTCTTAGCTAAGACCAATCAAATCATCAAGGAAATTAATCCTGTAACCTTACTATAATAGAGATCAAATTTTGTTACTTTTACGAGGTGCCCTAAAGATTTGTTGCAAACGCTGGTCATAATAGGGCTCACATAGTGTTGGTATTCTAGCCTTTTGAATTCTTATTGTACATCATAGATGTATTTCATGTCAAATATAATAAATCTCAGAAGCCACTAACTACTGACATACATTCATTTTGAACTAATAATGTTACTGTTATGAAATATCTTCTTAAAGTTGCTCCAGAATTTTGTGTCATGCGTACTTTTTGCAATAAACAGTTGGGAAATCCCATGAAGATGAGACAACTCAGGTACCAAGATGCGTGCTTGGAAACAAAAGAAATAAATTTAAAACGCGGTTGGGAGAGCTCAAGAAACTATGTTATCACAAATAGGTTAATACCCATACTATAAAAGGAGACTAAAATTAAATGCAGGGTGCACACCAAATATTAAATGATAGTATCATGTTTAGATCATCTTCTGTATTTCTGCATTTTTTGAATAGATTCAAATGGACATGAAGTTTGTCGGGGTAAAAATCCTAAAAAATTGGCCCAAAATCTAGTGATAAGGAGGGGAAGCAATGCAGGTAATTTCCACCTGCAACTTGATTCCATATTTTTACAAGTTCTTAACATAAATGGTAATTTTTTATTAAATGATTGTTCATAAGTCAACATCTCTTTCTACTTGTTGTAGAGCTTCTTTAACTTTAATTGACCTGTTATTATAGTTAGAAGGTTATTTGTCAAATTTCATATCATAGCTATTTTAGTCTTGTCACAACCTATTGCCTATTTCCCATTTCATATCTATGATATCTTTGTCTTATTGCCACCTTATTATATGTAATGGTTTTTTCTTCAACGAAAATGGGCACAAAGGTTCTTTAGCCAAAATTGAAGTTCCTTTCACACGCCACGCCCTCATTATTTGAGTATCCTCATCCTACAACAACTTCTACAGTAAAAATACCAACTGTTGTTTTGTATCTATTAGCAAAGGCTAAAGTGAGAACAAAGAAAGAAACAAATCAAAAAATTGCTATGGATGAGGGAAAGATTTTTGGTGAAGAAGGACCAATGAAAGGCCCAAAATCTACTGATAAGGAGGGGGAAGCAATGCAGGTAATTTTCACCTACAACTTGATTCCATACTTTTGCAAGTTCTTAAATGGAAGTTCATAAGTCAACATCTATTTCTAGATTTTGTAGAGCTCCTTTTCCATTCATTGAACTGTTATTATAGTTAGAAGTTTATTTGTCAAATTTAATATCATAGCTATTTCAGTCTTGTCACCAATTATTGGTTATTTCCCATTTCATATCTATCATATCTTTGTCTTATTGTAACCTTATTATATGTAATAGTTTTTTCTTCAGTGAAAATGGGCACAAAGGTTCTGTATAGAATATTATAGTTGAGATCTAGGAATGGAGTGTATCACACCATTGTTTTTTATGGTCATGGTTGTATTCAGAAAATCAGGGTCAATTTAACATTGTTATTTGAAGTTTATTTCTCCTTCATTTTATGATCTTGGGCTTCTTCTCAATTTTTCCATCTACATAACCCACTCTTCCTCTATGCTTATTCAGGTTAATTTAATTTTTGCAAGTGGATATTGCATCTTCAGTAGCCATTTTGTGAAATTATCTCAAATGTACCTTCAACATTATTATTTGTGTCCTCATAGGGTGATCAAGAGCCTATTTTCCAGGCATTTATATTGTTATTTTTCGTGGTAATAAATGTTGACTAAATGATCTTGAACATTGTAAATATATCATTTTGAAACATTATAATGTTGTGCAAAGATTGCATTGATTTGACAAGACACTTCAAGCTACTAGTTCATTTTCTATTGACTTACCTTACGGCGTTTTCTTTGCAACATCAGGTACAAATGCTAGTAATATACCATTGCATAATTAACTGGCCTCTAGGCTGATGTTACATGATCCCTACCATTGCATAATTAACGGGCCTTTTGGTAGATACTGCCTCTTCTTTCGGGCACTGTTTCATTATGTTTTCAACCAGCAAATCTTAGGCAGCCCGCGCCCTTGGGCGATGGGATGAGACACGCGGCGAAGGCCGCGGCTGGTGCCGGTGCCGGTGATACTCGGGGAATAGGTCATTTGCACGCCACAAAACACTGAACAAAGACATGCGCACGTGCTCGGATCTTATTGTTTCGATTTGTTCGTCAACCATTGCCTTGCGTGTTCCCTGATCGTCGTTCTTCAAATTCTTCTGATGAACAGACCATATTTTACAGGAATCCACAGACTTTTCAGTAAACACTGAGATGAGGGAAGCGCAGCTTTGAGCACTGACTCGTTGTAATAATAATCAGTGACTTAAAAAAATGTGAACATGGTGATTGAGGTTGATATGTATCATATTCCACTGGGAAAATAATGGTTGGAGTAATTGACACATTGACTTAATTTAAATACTAATTATTACTTTGGAATCATGAAACAGATGGCTCATTTAAAATAATAGTCTGAAAGTTTACTACTATGAAGAATCTTTCATAATATTAAATTTTTTTAATTCCTCAAATTAAATTACATTTTGAAGTAAGAATTGAAAAGTTTACTATTACGTTCAAACCAATTTTAATGTAACCAAAAACCTTCCCAATAATCCCCGTGACCATGGCTTGCATCATCGAAATTGTACACATACTCGAGTTTTTGGGCGAGCCTCATATACTCTCAAGAAATCTTGTCCGAAATATCGAAGTTATAATCATGTCATGAACATATTGAAGTTTTAGCTTTGTAATTCGTATTTTATAAATATATGTAAGATTGCAGTAAGGAACTTATTATTTAAATAATTTATAGAGTTTTTATTAAATTTTTGTAAAGTATTTTTTTATTTGCTAAAATAATATTATATGAAGTGTTGTTTTAAGATAGAAAAATTATCTTAGATACATAATCTTTTTATTGAGAGAATATTGTAATCACACATCAATTTAGGAAAAATCTAGATCTCAACGATTTTTAAACATTAGAAATAGACTCTTTTACATAGAATGAATCAAAACAAGGTAAGTAAGAATTATGTTTCCAAGTCGCCCCCTTAATGACTGCTTGTCTCGATCTCAATCAGAAAGATCTACATTTGGGCCAATGTAGAAATTACACATTGTACCTTGTTCATGCAAACATAATCAAATTGTCGACATCCATATAAAGAAACAACCATCCACAGGAATGCATAGGTACCCAATTGCTGCAACCGCTTGTCAAATAGGAAGTCCTTCGCATATATGGTTCACCTAACTTCTTGATGGACTCTCTTTGACTTGGTCCTTCACACTTTCCATCTCACAATTGCCCCCCCCTTAATCAAAGTCTCAATTCTCCAATTACATATCAAGCTTAGATACGAGTCCACCTGCAACCCTCGTACCTATTGAGTTGTTGATTCCATAATTTGATGTCACTATGGAAATAAATTACATATCAAGGTTAGATACAAGTACACCTGCCTCCCTCGTACCTACCAAGTGGTTGATTCCACAACCTATTGTAACTAGGGAACACATAAAAAAGGAGTATGCATGCCTCTCTGGGTCTTATAACCATTTTCAAGGACCACAACGAACCATTACAAAACAATCTGTAGATTTTCCATAATTACAATGTGTGACTCATACTTTATCATAGCCATGAGTCTATTCTAAAAACTCAAAAGAACTTCCACTATGTTGTCCTTTGGATCCTATACCACTCATCTTGGATACACCACACCATTCATATGTTCTCACTTGAATCTTTTCATCATAGTATTGACTCATCATAGGCTTTGTAGCTTTGAGTCTTTGGAATCTTTATTTTTAACTTTGGCATATTGATCTTGGATCTCCATGATTCCCCTGTCATTAATTAGAGTCGTGAATTCTAACAAAATAACTTCATATTGAGATCATGAATCTCAATATATATACAAACTTCCAAAACATATTTTGAATTCACTCAAAAATTCACATTCACCCACACCAAAAACAATAGAAAATAACAATATCAACAAAAGAAATGACCTAAGATGATGATGCCTTTATGCATACTACATACTTCGTAGGTTCCATGACGTGCCTTCCTCCAAGGATTTATGGTGGTGTTGACGATGTTGGACCCGTCAACATGTCAGAGGATCTCCTTGGTTAGAAGTCCCAATTAGACCTTAGATCATTTGGTGTAAGAGTCCTAGAAGTGGATCATATGGTAATGCCTCGACCACGATTTCTCACATAGGCAAGTAAGGTAACTCTATTGGTAGAAAGGGTGTGACATATGCAGTAAGCCAAGGAAGGTGCATGAGAGGTTCTAACACACGGAGGTTGAGATGAGTGCGCCCCTTGGAAACCTATGATAGCATGGAGTTAAGAAGGGAACACATGAGCAAAGATGCATCACAACATGGAAAGAAAGTTAGCTAGCAATCCAAAGTGATGGTCAATCCAACAACACATTTCAGAAAGATTCATACATACATATGCAAAAATTTATACATGCATGCGTAAGAAAACAAATACATATATCATTTAGAGTAAACCAGATAACATAGAATACAATACAACATATGCATGAAACATGTTGGCTCTTGTTATATTAAGAAGTGTAAGTTCCAGTCATACAATACATCCATGTTCAACCACTATTTTCGAGAGCAGAATGTTACAGCCACAATCGCTTGCTCCTCTAAAGAGATGTAGTAGCTCTACACAGTGGAAAAGCAAAGGCTCATTATAATACTATCCAATCTCTCTCCAAGATAGTCTTATCAAAATCTTGGATGACCAAAATCCCTTACAATGAGTTATGAGGTTTTATTTATAACAAAGGGTGGGGTGATGCTTGACATTCCCCTTTGTGACAGTTCATCTACCCTCATGACTCTTCATCTACTCTATGGCTATTACATCTAACTATCAACACTTGAACTTCCACTTGACAAGACGTTGCATTATAATGCACATGTGCCCATGTGAGACAAAATGGATTGAGCAAGCTATACAAGACATCACTCACACTCAGTCTGTTGTGGTGAGACCAACTCATTGACATGCTTGTGATGGTGAAGGTGGTGAGCTGATGCCAAGCTTGGTCACCTGTCATGGTGTTCATGCATTCCCTGCTGACATCTTCCTGAAGAAAACTCTTTCTTTCGTTGCATCCACATGCATTGGTATGGATCCTCCATCCAACTGGTATGCTAGCATGTGCATGGTCTTCTAGGGTGTGGAAGAACCGAAAACACACTGATGCATAGTGTCGATGGTTTTCTTCTAGTGTGTGCTGGTGGTCATGCGCATCAATTGTCAACTACATGTTTAGCTCCAATTGGACTTGATTCTTTTCTTTGCCTTGGTAAGTGTGCCAAATGGGTTAGATTGCATGTGTGCGCACAATGACATGCATGTTGTTGAATTCCCCTGCATGAGATCAACAACACCACTCACCATGTCTACTCCATGCTAGCTATTGGGATGGATCTATAACTTGTATAGACACAATTTCATCCGTCTGTGCAAGTTGCGCCCCCTACTTTACATGCTCTTGCTGCAACTCATTCTCTTGTCTATGCAGCTCATGTTCTTCCTTGAGTTGTTGCTTGAGCCCATGAAACTCCTTTTCTGTTTCGTTCTCTGCCATCACATCATCTTCATGTCGCGCTGTCACCTCATAGCCTAAGTTTCCAATGTCACTTTTATCATAAGTGGATCTGCTTGAGCTTGCAAATCTGTTCCACCTCTGTGTTGTCAACAACCTTCCTCTTGCATTTGTTTCATCCTGTATGCTGCCTTCAGCTATTATTCATGGTTTTGCTTGCTGTGATGCTACTGCTGTAATATCTTGATGTCCTTGTCTATGAACAACTTGATGTATTCGTGGGTAGGAAAGTTTATAGACACTTGATCAACTACATCACCAAGTGTGCTCTGAATGGTGTCCTTGACTCTACTCCCTTGGAAACCATTATACCTGTGCTGATAAGAGGCAGATGAACGACTATGATACCTAGAGCCATGGAAAAACTCATGGAAATAAATCTATCAGTCAAAAATCAAAATGAACTTGAGAACTGACTTGCAACATACCTGTGTGACTGATCATGAAGGTTGCACAATTTCCCTCAGGAGGTCGGGAGACTGACTTCCAAGACTACGCAAGGCATAGTTTGGGCTATCAGGAGACTCACTGACTGCTATAAATGCACAATGTATAGTTCAGCCTGACAACTGACTACTGGAATTACGCAATGCACAATCTCAACTAGCAATGGTTGCAGGCTTAGTGACTACATTGCATAATTTTCTAGGGCAACAGTCATTATCCCTCATATTTGCATAATGCAAGACTTTAAGAGAATCACTAGGAAGAAATGGACATTTCCTAAGAGGAAGACAAAGCCTTCCCTTTCAGGATTGCGCAATGTTGTTTTGGTGAGGCAGAGTCTAGGCCAAGGCTGCCCAGACTTATCGACGGGTAACTGAAAGTGAATGTGAATGTGAATGCGAATGCATGGCAACACTGAGTGTAATCATAAATGAATGATCGCGCTTGAAAGCAATGAATGACAGATTCAGAAAATGGAACAACATGCATGTGTGTGAGGTGAGCCACCGAATCAGTGACTGTTCATGAAAAAGAATTTCATTCATGTGACAACAATGAGATGTTAAGTATGTTAAAAAATTATATATTACAGAGAAATGGAACACACAAAATATTGTAGAAATATAAACATAGAAGATGCATAAAACAAGAGAGACACAGATATACGTGGTTCACCCAGTTTGGGCTACATCCATAGAGAAACAACCAGTCCTTCCTTTTAGATTATCCAGCAAATTGAAGAGATACAACCTACAACAGATCCACTGTAATTCCCTCTTCGCTTTCAATCTCCTCTCTCTTGCTCACTTAGAATACAAATATGCATAGACGCAATACAATTCCCTCATATATAGCGAGGGGTTGCCTTCTAGGGCAAAAAACCCTAAATTAGACATAACTTCTACCGTCAGATCTCTGCCTGATGGATGACCCAGATTGACTATGAAATTACAACATTTTACAAGGCTATTTTACATCTATTCTTAGCTTCAGGGGCACTGCCCCTGATCCCCCCACCAGGGGGGCCTCCTAAAGGTCACAGCCGCCCCCCAGACCCCCCTACAGTGAATATTTTATGGGCAGTGTTGCCGCCCCATTACGAATTTGGGTCCAATGCGGTGATACCTTTGAATACAGAAGATAATCAGGCTCCACACCCAACAATATCCCACTTGGAGACTGATTATAGCAACTCCACTACTGCTTCATTTGCTAGACAATGACTCCACTTTGGACCTGGTTATTTCTCATCTTCTTCATCATACTTGAAGACCAATTGAAACTAAGCAAATTCTCAGTTTCTCCCTGGTTACAACTTTTTTAACATATCTGCAAGATTCTGGCTAGTGTGTATCTTTTCCAGCTTCAACTGTCCATCTTCCAACGCTGACTGTACGAAATGGTACTTGAGTTGTATCTGTTTAGTCTTGGAATGAAATGCAGAGTTATTTGCAAGATGTATGGCCCTCTCGCTGTCACTGTATAACTAGCCCAACTCCTGCTTCTTACCCAATTCATCCAGAAACCTTTGTAACCAAATGATTTCTTTACTAGCCTCTATAACAACAACATACTCTACTTCTGTTGTTGAGAGTGCAACAACACTTTGCAGTTTTGAGATCCAACTAACAGCTATTCCACCTACAGTAAACACACACCCTGTTGTGCTCCTCCTCTTATGTCTCACTTGCCATATCTGCATCAACATATCCCTGTAGAACAATGTTTGAACCACCAAAGCATAATGCATGATTTGTGGTACCTCTCAAATACCTGAGAATCCACTTCACTACCATCCAATGTTCTTTTCCTCGACTGTTCATGTACCTACTTACAACTCCCACTGCATG
Source organism: Pinus tabuliformis (assembly GCA_031772625.1). Classification (NCBI taxonomy): domain Eukaryota; kingdom Viridiplantae; phylum Streptophyta; class Pinopsida; order Pinales; family Pinaceae; genus Pinus; species Pinus tabuliformis. Next base: position 1,367,182,600 of record CM062817.1, on the reverse strand, counting down.
TGCAATATCAAGCCCTGTGCAGACCATTGCATACATTAAGCTTCCCACTGCTGATGCATATGGAACTTTAGACATATGAACCATTTCTTCCTAAGTCTTGGGACACTCCTCTTTACTTAATTTGAAATGGCTAGCTAAAGGTATACTAACCAGTTTTGCATTCTGTATATTAAACCTTTTCAACACCTTTTCTATGTACTCACTTTGAGGCAATGATAATTTGCAATTCTTCCTATCTCTAGTTATTCTCATACCAAGGATTTGTTTTGCGGCACCCAAATCCTTCATTGCAAATGAGTTTTCCAATTTTATTTTGAGTGCATTTATTTCTTGCATGTTAGAACTTGCAACAAGCATGTCATCTACATACAATAACAATATAATATAGCTTCCATCATTTTGTCTTTTGAGATAAACACAATGATCATAGTGACATCTAGTATAACCTTGTTCAGACATAAACCTATCAAATTTTAGATACCACTACCTTGGAGCCCATTTTAAGCCATATAAGCTCTTCTTCAACCTACATACTAGTTTCTCCTTCCCTTTTACTTCATATCCTTGTGGCTATTGCATATATATCTCTTGGTCCAAATCCCCATGGAGAAAGGCTCTCTTTACGTCTAACTGCTCAAGATGAAATCTTCAGCTGCTACTAGACTTAAAATAGTTCTGATTGAAGTCATTTTAACAATAGGAGAAAATATCTCATCAAATTCTATACCCTTTTTCTGTGCAAACCCTTTCACCACAAGTCTAGCTTTATACCATTTTCTACCTCCATCTTCGTCCTTCAACTTGTAAATCCATTTATGCTGTAATGTTGTTTTACCTGCAGGCAACCTAACTAAGTCCCAAGTATGGTTATGTGCTAAGGAGTCCATCTCTTCTTTCATGGATTGTTCCCACTTCTTCCTTGTTTCTACCTGTACTGCTTCTTCATAACATTCTAGTTCACAAAACTTAGTCAACAATACATAATATAATGAAGGAGAGTATCATTCATGGGGTCTACTTATCCTAGTAGATCTTCTAACGCCACTTTCAGGTGTTTGAAGTGCTTGTTGTTGTTGTGGTTGTTGTTCTAGCTATTAATGATTATGATTGCGTGTTTTTCATAATCATAAAAGTGATAACCAAAATCATTAACACCATATCCAATAAAGGTACATTTCTTTGATTTTGGCTCAAGCTTTGTTATATTTTCTTTATTAATGTGGACAAAGGCTTCACAACAAAAAGTCTTTAAAAAAGAGTAGTTTACCTTTTTACCTGTCCATGCCTCCTTTGGAATACCACCATCCAAGGAACTTGAAGGCCCTCTATTTATTAAATAAACAATAGTATCTACAACATCTGCTGAAAATTGTAAAGGAAATCTTGCATGCAATATCATGCACCTTGCATGCTCCATGATTGTCTTGTTCATCCTTTCTGACACACCATTTTCTTGTGGTGTTCTTGGAACTGTCTTCTCTCTGCGAATTCCATTCTCTGAACAATACCTATCAAACTCTTTGCTGCAATATTCACCTCCATTGTCTGATCTAAGACACTTCAACTTTTTTCCTGTCTCATTTTCAACCAAAGCTTTCAATGTCTTAAAAATATCAAATACATTAGATTTATTTCGAATACAATAAATCGAGGTTTTTCTGGTTGCATCATCAATAAAAGTAACATAATAACGAGAGCCACCAAGAGATGATACTTGACCAGGTACCCATACATCTGTATGCATAAGGTCTAATTTTTCACTCTTCTTTTCTTTCCAACTCTAAGGAATCTGACTCTCTTCTATTTTCCATAAACAAAATTCTCACAGAATTTTAAATCAACATGCTTCAAACCTGGCAACAAATTTCTTGAGTGAAGAATCTGCATACCCTTCTCACTCATGTGCCCGAGCCTATGATGCCACAATGTTGTATCTTCTCCTATAGAGGTTAAAGCATTAACAGAATTAGAAATTCCATTGCATATATAAAATGTACCAACATTTCCTCATTTAACTATTACCAGGGATCCTTTAGTGACATTCTAGGTTTTATCTGTGAAAGTAGTTACGCAACCTTCATCTCCCAACTGCCCTGTTCAAATCAGATTTTTCTTCAGATTTAGAACATGCCTTACCTCCTTCAATAGCCACTGATTTCCATTTTGTTGTTTTATGAAAACTGTACCCATTCCAATGATTTTACAGGGTTTATCATCACCGAATTGAACTTGTCCAAAATCTCCTTGAACATAATCATAAAAATGTTTCCTATCAAGTCTAGCATGGAATGAGGCCCCTGAATCTACCATCCAGGAATCAATAATATTTTCTAATGAAAGAATCAAAGCATATTGCAACACATCATATGTTACACTCACTTCATAATTAGTTTCTTGTTGCACGTCTCCTTCTTTTCCCTTTCGAGACTTGCAGTCTTTCTTCAGGTGTCTTTTCTTCTCGCATTTCCAGCACACTACCCCTATTCTGGACTTGGATCTACCTTTTCTTGACTTACTGCGATATGTAGGGCTCTTTCCTCTTTCCATTTTTCTTCCTCTTGTCTCTGTAGTCAAAGCATTACCTAATGTCTCACCGGAGCTTTTCCATCACATTTCCTCGCTAAGGATTGCACCAAAAACATCATCAAACTTTAAAGTACTAGATCCAAAGACAGAGTTACTAATGGCCATAACTAAACCATTCCAACTTTCTGGCAATGAGAACAAAAATAAGAGAGCCCCAACTTGATCATCAAAAGTTATCCCTACAGAACTTAACTGATTGGTAACTGTATTAAACTCATTTAAATGATCAGCAATAGATCCACCTTCTGACATCTTCATATTAAATGAACGCTTCATAAGTAATACCTTATTTGAGGCCGAAGGTTTTTCATATAGTTTGGACAATGTCGACATTAAACCCTCTGTTGTTGTTTCCTTTGAAATATTAAACACTACCGATGCCGCTAAGCACAATCGTATTGTTCCAAGTGATTTTCTGTCTAGAATATCCCATTCTGTGTCTATCATACTCATTGGCTTCTTTGTCTTTCTGCTCAATGGTTGGTACAGATCTCTCTGGTAAAAATAATCTTCCATCTACATCTTCCACAGCTGGTAGTTTTGGACACTAAATTTTCGACCCTAAACCTACCATCTTCTGCCATTACTCCCACTCGAACCAGGAACCCTTCTCTCCTACGAGTTTATCAGCCAAAAAGACCTTCGTCTCTGATACAAGTTGTTAAAAAATTATATATTACAGAGCAATGGAACACATAAAATATTGCAAAAATATAAACACAAAAAACGCATAAAACAAGAGAGAGACAAATATACGTGGTTCGCCCAGTTTGGGCTATGTCCACGGAGAAACATCCAGTCCTTTTTATATTATCCAGCAAACTGAAGAGATAAAACCTACAATAGATCCACTGTAATTCCCTCTTCACTCTCAATCACTTCTCTCTTTCTCCCTCAGAATACAGTTATGCGTAGACGCAATACAATTCCCTCATATATAGCGAGGGGTTGCCTTCTAGGGCAAAAAACCCTAAATTAAGCATAACTTCTACCGTCAGATCTCCGCCTAATGAATGGCCGAGATTGACTACGAAATTACAACATTTTACAAGGCAATTTTACATCTATTCTTAGCTTCGGGGGTGCTGCCCCGGATTCCCCACTGGGAGGGGGGGGCTCCCAAAGGTCACAGCCACTCCCCCTGCAGTGAATATTTTATGGGCGGTGTTGCCACCCCATTACAAACTAGGGTCCAATGTGGCGATATCTTTGAATACATAAGATAATCAGGCTCCACACCCAACAAAGGAAAACTGAAACAGTGCTGGTACAAGCTAGTATGTATCAAAACGACAAGAAGAGGTCACTAAAATAAAGCAGAGAACATTCACACAAAGAAAAACATAAAAGAGCAAGAAATGCAACATAGGACATGGAAGGTGGGCTTACCCCAAAACAACTAAGTTGAATGTTCCAATGACTCTTAGATGCAATGTTGGATGCCAGAGCTACAAGTTTAATCCGAGGAATCAGATCTTCAATGTCTGATTCATGAGTTTTCATAAAATTGAAGATGTGATGCACATGCCACAAATTTAGGAATAGCTACACTTGGTGGGAGGTTTCAGAAATGATCCTTTCATTCAAGCTCTAGCTACTAAAAGTAGATCCCTGAATCAACATATGCCTTTGCATGCTGCCTTGGGAGAAGTATCTTATGCATGCAAATCGATTTTGCTTGGTCCCGGAGGGAACCGATCAACTCAACTGCACATGCAAGAGGCTGCTCAACTGCTGGGAGAAAATGTTCATTTCTGGAAGGGAGTTGGGTCGCTTCCTAGGATATTTGCATAATTTTTGGGCAGAGAAGTTGACTGCTACTCAGGATTGTGCAATTCTTGGGTTGAGAAGCCCCACTCAAAAGAATTGCGCAAATTTTTCTGGATGAAGCTTGACTGGAACAATTTTGCAATTATAGAGCCGAGCAATCTACTAGACTGAATTTTACAATTTCTAGAGGGAAGGTTGGTTTCCCTCCATAATTGCACAATTTCTTGAAGGAGCTGCTCATCTTGTAGTTGGACCAAGTCCGGAGAAACATCTTGTGAGGGGAATGCACCAAGATCTGATAGACAGGCTATATTTCTATAAGAAAATCACTGAAACTTGTGTACTTGATGAAGCAAGACATGCTTCTGTGAAAGGTTGATAGGGAGGCTCCAAAAAAAAGCTAAGGAAAAATTTTGGAGGATGGTTGTAGCCACTACAACACTTAGCGAGACACTGGTAGAACTCTAGCTCTTTGAATGGACCTTGTTCATGTAAAACAAGTCTAACACCTCTGAAATTATTGTTTAGTTCTTAGATTGTCTTGGTTTCACACTAGCTTGAATGTAAGATGTAGCATATACCAAAATCTTGGTCGATTGACACACATTGCAAGCCAAAGCAACACAGTTGCTTCAATTGGGGTCGAGGGGTATATTGGTGCACAAGCAGTGTAGTGGTTAGAGTCTTAGTTTCATCTCTAATGTTGCTCTGCTGCCAAGAGGGCTCAACAGTACCCCGACGGAGTCACATAGGACCACAAGCATGGCTCTGCTACCAGCTAGCTTAGTCAGTACCCTGGTGGAGTTGCTCACATCTCCTCATTGCACAGGAAGCCTTTATCTTCTTTCTCCCTATTCATTTTTCTTTTTTTGAAATTTTCAATTTTCATTTTTTCATTTTTTCATTTTCACAACTGTACACAGAAATTATTCATTTTAGAGGCGGAAGAAGGATCTTGACTTATTGGAAGAGGTTGTTCCTTTAGAGAAGTAGTTTATTATATACCTTTGACGTGTTTGTTAATGTTTTCACCCTCACCTTACTCTACTTAAATGAGTTGACAAGGGTTGACCCAAAAACAATTGACTAGAGTAGGTGGCACTAGTTAGCGTGTAGGCATTTTTTTCGCCAAGGTTCACCTTGAATAGTACATATTTTCCTTTGATGTATCACGGAGTAAAAGTAACAAGTTCTTGATATAGAGGTAGGATGACAGATAACCAAGTAGTGATAGTAGTACAAGGCCTCTTGTACTTTACCAAGCTTGTTTCAAGAGTCATACATGGTTTAATGCGAAACTAACCTACGAACAAAACAAGCAAATAAACAACAAAGCAAAGCAAAAGAAAAAGCGAATGTGAAAGAAAAGTGAGTAAGCAAACAAGAAAGAAGACAAAAAAACAAACAAAACAAGTAAGCAAACAAGCATGCAATAAAACCAACTGAAAGTGAACAATAATCCTACTCCTATGCTAACGGTGGATGTGCCTGATCATGTGAAGTGATATTTCCAATGTAGCCATCTTTGCATTGGTTGACCATGTTGGTGAAGGCTTGGTTCACGAGAAACCCAATTGTGCAGACTAGCAAGCAAGAAAGATATAACAATGAAGACAAACACACTTTATGTTTAAAAGTGTCCACGGGACATAACTGAGTGCAAGTTCATGACGAGTAGTCCATGGACTTATCCTGATGTTGTGTGACACCGCGTGCAACTTTGAAGCATATGCATACTCTTGATTATGACATGAAAGTAACCAAAAGAAACAAAGACAACTTGTGTCATGCATGTGTGCTTGTAATGTAAGATTCCTCCAATGCATGAGTGATGGGATCATGCAGTTCGAGTGGAGGAAGTATGATCTGTGTGTGAGATTGTTCTTTAATGCATATAGATGAGTGATGAGGAGCCTTGGGTGATTGAAAAATTTCCTGATTGGAAGTGAAACTAACCCCAAGAGAGCAAGGGCCTGATATAATCATTAGCTCGAGCTGAAGTGCCTTGATAGCCTTGGATGTTTCAACTTCATCGTTTGATAGATCATCATAAGCCAGTGGATTCAAAAAATGAACTACGATAGAAACATGATCGTGATCGAATATGGGAGTAAATGGATCATGATAGCTATGATAAAAATATCAATTATTTCATCGTCATCCTCATGATCTAATGAATCAAACAGAGGGGTGGATGAGAAGCGAACAAATTCATCCTCTGTGTTTCCGGAAATGGTAGATGAAAAATCATGAGGATTTTTGATGAATAACTTATCCTCTCCATTGTTGGATGATGGACTCACATTCGTTGTATCCTGTAAGTGATCAACAATAGGTGCACCCATGAATGAAGATACACATGCAAAATCATGGATGGCAGGTTCACCAAAGATGTCAGGAAAGAATGAAGGAGGCTCGAACGGAAGGGCTCATTCTTTGTCGAGTGTTGATGCTCAATCTCCCAATCATACTCTTCATGAATGACAACGCATGTTGGTTGTGAAACACCAACCCTGTCAATGGCTTGATCCTCATTCACAACAAGTGTAGAGTTCAGAATGGAAGAACACAAGATAGTATCATCCGAAGGATTAGCCGAGTACAAAGATGGAGGTTTTGGAACAAAATGCATGTGACAACTCGATGGACTCACAACCAAATCTATGCGAAAATTAAGCGAAGTGATGTTGGGAGAATTTGATAGTTGAACAAGTGTGTGAGCATGATCTTGAACATCACTTTACAGTGGTGGAGTTGTTTGATGAGGGGATGGTGGACAGTCACTTGTGACAGTGACAACATCCATCTGTGATTGCACAACTCCATCGCTGAAGAACACTGAGCGAGGCTTGATTTTTAACTTCTTCTTGGGACGAGCAAATTACTTAACACAATACTTGAATCGGTCCCAAAGATAGAAAAATTTCATCTAGCTCTTCGAAGCTTCAAACTGCAAATCACGGAAGCGCTACCAAAAATCCATAGTCAATTCATGTGGATTGTTATAACAGTTTTTTGTCAAGATGTTCTAGATCAAAATGATAGAAAGTGTCTTCAATGAGATCATAGAAGTGCTCAATTGAGTTCATGTTGTCATCCAGTAGGCTTCACAACCATCGATGTGGAGATTCGTGAAGTGTGTATGGAAGCAACAAGCTAGCCTCTTTGTTAGAACATCCATCTTCCTCATGAATCATGGAAAGAATGGCATGTAAGAACTCAGGCCAGGCCACTTTGCCTTCACCATCATACATGTAAGTGGACAAGAGATCAAAGATCTCCCTCGTGATGGTGACATCTTTGTGATTCGAAAAGCATCATGGAGGGAGAAGAGTACAAGAATCCATGGTAGATATGAAAAGGTTTAAAACAGGATGAGAGGACATAGCTTGTCATCTGGTCCTCCTTCTAGTGCCAGAAATGTTGAAGGTTCTCGACCCGCCAACATGTCAGGGAATCACCCTAGTAAGAAGTCCCAATTAGACTTCACACTATTTGGTGTAGGAGTCCCAGCAGTGGGTCATATGGTAATTCCCTAACTGCGATTTCACACAGAGGGAAGTAAGATAACTCTGTTGGTAGCAAGGGTGTGACATATGCACTGAGCCAAGGAAGGTGCATGAGAGGTTCTAGCACATGGGGGTTGAGATGAGTGCGCCCCTTAGAAATCTATGATAACACAAAGTTAAGAAGGGAACACACGAGCAAAGATGCATCACAACATGGAAGGGAAGTTAGTTATCAATCCAAAGTGATGGTTAAACGAACAACACATTTCAGAAAGATTCATAGATATATACATACATAGAAAGCTATACATGCATGCGTAAGAAAACATATATATATATATATATATATATATATATATATATATATATATTTTAGAGTAAACCAAATAGCATAGAATAAAATACAACATATGCATGAAACATGTTGGCTCTTGTTATATTAAGAAGTGTAAGTTCCATTCATACAATACATCCATGTCCAACCACTAGTTCCGATAGCAGAATGTTATAGCCACAACTGCCTGCTCCTCCAAAGAGATGTACTATCTCTGCGCAGTGGAGAAGCCAAGGCTTGTTACAATACTGTCTATGATCTCTCCAAGATAGTCTTATCAGAAGCTTGGCTGACCAAAAGCCCTTACAATGAGTTAAGAGGTTCTATTTATAGAAAAGGGTGGGGTGACCCTTGAAATTCCCCTTTGTGACAGTTAATCTACCCTCATGACTCTTCATCTACTCTATGACTATTACATCCAACTATCAACACTTGAACTTCCACTTGATAAGACGTTACATTACAATGTACATGTGCCCATGTGAGACAAAATGGATTGATCAAGCCATGCAAGACATCACTCACACTCGGTCCATTGTGGTGCGACCAAATCTTTGACATGTTTGTGATGGTGAAGGTGGTGAGCTGATGCCAAGCTTAGTCATCTGTGATGGTTTGCATGCACTCCCTATTGACACTTTGCTGAAGCGAATTCTTGCCTCTGTTGCATTTGGGTGCATTGGTATGGCTCCTCCATCCAACTCATTTCCTAGCATGTGCATGGTCTTTTAGGGTGTGGATGAACTAGCAACACGCTGATGCATAGTGTCTATGATAATCTTTCAGTGTGTGTTGGTGGTCACGCGCATCAACTGTCAACTACATGTTCAGCTCCAATTGGACTTCCTTCTCGTCTTTTCCTCAGTGAGTGCGCCAAATGGGCTAGATCGCATGCTTGTGCACAATGACAGCCATGCTGTTGAATTCCCATGCATGAGATCAGCAACATGACTCACCATGTTTGCCCGTGTCAGCTGCTGGAATGAATCTATAACTTGTGCGGGCACAGTTTCATTCGTCGGTGCATATTGTGCCCTTGTTGTACCTATTCTTGCTACAACTCATTCTCTTGTCTATGCAGCTCACGTTCTTCCTTGAGTTGCTGCTTGAGCACATGCAACCCGTTTTTTGTTATGTTTTATGCCTTCGTGTGATCTTCATATCACGTCATCACCTCATACCCTGAGTTTCCAAAGTTGCTTTTATCACAAGTGGATCTGCTTGAGCTTGCAAATTTCTTCCGCCTCTGTGTTTTCAACAACCTTCCTCTTGCATTCGTTACATCTGGTATGCTGCCTTCGATTTCTGTTCATGGTGTTACTTGCTGTGATGTTGCTACCATAATATCTTGATGTCCTTTTCTAAAAACAACTTGATGTCTTCGTGGGTAGGCAAGTTCATAGACACTTGATTGACTGCATCCCTAAGTGTGCTCTGAACATTGTCTTCGACTCTGCTCCCATGGAAACCATTGTGCCTATGGTGCTGAGAGGCAGATGAACACCTGTGATACTTGGAGTCATGGCAACACTCATGGCAAGAAATTTGTTAGTCGAAAACCAAAATGAACTTGAGAACTGACTTGCAACATACTTGTGTGATTGATCATGAAGGTTGCATAATTTCTGCCAGGAGGTCAAGAGACTGACAACCAAGACTGCACAAGGCACAGTCCGGGCTATAAGGAGTATTACTCACTGCTGGAACTACACAATGCACAGTCCATCCTGGCCGTTGACTGCTAGAATTACGCAATGCACAATCTCACCTAGTAATGGTTGTAGGCTCAGTGACTGCATTGTGCAATTTTCTGGGTCAAAAATCACTATCCCTTAGGTTTGTGCATTACAAGGCTGGAGGACAGTCACTGGGAAAAAATACGCATTTCCTGAGAGGAAGACAGAGCCTTCCCTTTTAAGACTACGCAATGTTGTCTTCATGAGGCAGAGTCTAGGCCAAGGCTGCCTAGACTCGCTGACGGGCAACTGAAAGCGAATGTGAATGTGAATTCATGGTGATATTGAGTGTAAGAATTAGTGAATGATTATGAATGCAAATGCTGAATGACAGATTTAGGAAATGGAACAACATGCATGTGGGTGAGGCGAGTCGCTGAATCAACTACCATTCGTGAAAAATAGTTTCATGCATGCAACAACAATGAGATATTAACAAAACCTAAAATTGTGTGGGTACAAGCTAGTATGTATCAAAATGATAGCAAGCACTCACTAAAATCAAGCAAAGAACATTCATATGAAGCGAAACACAAAAAGCGCAAAAATGCAACATAAGACATGGTGTTGTTGGGAAAAGTATCTATTCAGAACACCCCTATCCCACTCTAAGGTGTGATAGTGCCTTAGCAACAAACAAGGAAAACTACTTGAGTATTCTTCTTTATGAAATGTAAATGAAGAGGAAGGATGTAACTAACCTGTGTCTTTCGCTAGTTTGTTGATCCAATCGATCCTCTCTTCAATAGCTCCCAGCTCCCTGCTCCCTTACCGGCCCAGCTTCACCGAATTCCTGCAAGATCACAAAAGAGAGAAACTACACGAAGATATAGATTTACATTCATAAAAAGCTTAGGATCAGATTAAGCTAAACATGCAAATATAACAAAACATCATTGATACACAGCATGTAGGAGAAACTCAAATAATTTTATTGATATGATAAGAAAGTCCAAGAGGAGATACAACCAAGTGAGTCCCGATCCAGCATCTACCTCCCAGCAAAGGAATCCCTTCCTCTCCTCCAACAAAGCATAAATCACCCAATGTACTAATCTCAATCTCAAACCAACAACAATTCTCTGCAAAGTACAAAATTCCAGCCTCTGGATCTCTGGCATGAGGGATCCATATATAGATGTAAGCAGAGAGGATGAGTCAGCTTATGTTTTGACTTGTGACTTCTCTCTGTCAGTTCTTGCTTCCACTTGGAGACTGAGAGCCTCTTACTCATCACTTGGTCGAATTCAGTGAGGCAAGTGTCATTGGAGAAGATTATGGAAGCTTCTGTGGTCTTTCCACCTCGTTGAATGACTCTGCCACTTGTCATTTCCCGCTCAACGCACCTGGGTAGTGCATTCAAGTGAGTTGCAACGCACCTAGCCAGTGTATTTGGGTGCTTTGCAACGCAGGCAGCTAGTGGAGCTTCTGAATTGATCCTGATTTGACTAGTTCTGAGTGGTTTTTGGTGGAGAACTTCTGGGAGAAGCTGTCATTGGTTGACCTTGTTCCTTTAGGGGCAGGAGGAACACTTTTAGGGACTTTGGATCCCTTGGATTTTGGACATTTCATGCTCAAAGTTGTAAGGCACAAAAATGTCTATAACAGTTTCCCCCTAAAGTATGAGGCCGTTTATCAGGTGAAATGCTTTATTAGGAGGATCCAAAGTTCTTTCAATGCTGGGAGGAGACCTGTAATAAGATACAATACAATACATTATTTTTCATACTGTTTTCATGATCTAGCTGAGGCGGGCATTCCCATGCTCAACTTTATAAATTCATTTTTATGTACATAGGACAGACAATCGTCTGATGGTAGACTGATGATTCTGTTGAAATCATCATCCTTTTGGTAGGATGATTATCTGTTCTGCAGTGTTGTACATGTCAATGTCTTTATTTTTCCCGAATATATATCGCAGCCTGGATGGATGAAACTAGATCCGGGGTCTTCAATCTCATCCGATCTTCACTCAAAGTACAAGTTGATCCATGTGAGAAATTTTTTGAAGTCGAACATGGAAAGACATCGCTTGATTACCAGTCAATGATGTAAACTGTTAACAAGCGCGAGAGGAATCACCGATAATGATGATGACCCTCAAGGTACTGAACTACAATTCACGTGGTGTGAATAAAGGATTTGGCGTCGAACACCACGCAAAATCTTTCGGTCGAAGGTCATTGATGTATACCTGTCACCGGAAGTGAGAAACTTGCCGTTGAGGCATGCAAGCTTCAAAGTACTGAAGGGGGTGTTCCTAGATCAACTTCTTGGATAATGAGTTGATGTCGACAAGAAGCGATCCGTCAAAGGAGGGCCTTAATGTATCCCAAATCAGTCACACGGAACGGAGCAAATGATTTTGATGGAGGTGAAAACGATCTAATGATATATGGTTCAGGGTGGCGGTCATGAAAGAATGAAGTATAATGTATGGTAGTGGATGGGACACGGTTGACTTCTCTGGATGACTTCTCTTGAACATATCGGCGACACTTATATGATGGATTGGTAGCATTTACCCCAAAGGTGGATGGTATGGCGAGACCATGGTGATGTGACCGGTGAATGAAACAACCCAACCCGACTCAGGCACGGAGTGGAAGTGTCATGTTCAAGAGCGACTTGCTACCAATAAAGGTTCTTTGAGTTTCTTCCCAATTTTTCCCCAGTCATTGCTGACCAGTACCTCTTTATTTTTGTCAAGCTTGAGGAGGATAACATATTCTTGTTCTATAATTTGCCCTTCGGGCAAACCCATCGCTATGTTTTAACGAGCCTAGCGATAGTGAAACTCGTTCTCATCTAAAGACAAGTTTGTCGCTATTAATCTTTTTAACGAGTCTAACGACAAAGATAACTCGGTCCTTTTCATTTTTAGAGAGTCTGAAAAGGTACGTAAAGTTAACTCCGGAAGTCCTTTTTCGTCATCTAATCCCTTAAGTCCGAAAAAGTATAAAACAATAAAAAAGGGATGAATTTTCGATAGTTTTAATGAGCCGAACAAAACAAGCGCTCGATCTCTTTGTGCAATAATCCCTCAGGTCCAAAAAGATTAAAATCTAGAGGGATAGCTCTTCCTGTCGCTTTAACGAGCTGGAAGGCCAAAACTCGGCAATCTTTTCATATTTTACGAGTCAGATGAAAAGAGCTTAAATAAGACTCATCTTTTGAGGAATGAGTGATAAAATGGGTAGCAGCTGATTCCAGGTAAGGTTTGGAATTTTCCAAGCACAGCAGTGTCACAAGGATGGCTAGTGAAATCACTCTTCGCAGCTGTTCCTCAAAATGGGTAAACAATCAAATGGAGGTGAATGATCGGCCAATGGAAAAGTGGAGGTGACGGTGCAAACACGACCAAGGATTTAGTGGATGATAATGTACATTCACGGTGGTTATTTACCAGAGGATAGTTCATTTTTTAACGAGCTTAAACGTGGGTTGAAACACTTGCTCGATCTTATGTTTATTTTTTAACGAGCATGAACTATGTGCTAAAACTGCTCGATAATCCAGTCATATGATAAGAATGTCTCATATAAAACGGCAACATTTAGATTTTTGCCCCACTTCCTTTCTTTATGCAAGTTAGGAAACGAATAATCCTACGAGTTTAAAGGGTTATCCTGCTGGTTTAAAGGGAGGACCTAAAAATTTAAAAAATAAATAGCCGCCCCTTGCTTGCACTCCAAAAGGTTTGCATGCCCCCAGGTATAAAACAGAGTTTCGAGGTCTCCCTCTATTCGAGCTGACAAAACATTTGTTTTATCAGGAAGGGTCACCCTTTATTCGAGCTGACAAAACATTTGTTTTATCAGGAAGGGTACTACCTCTTACAGGCTACCCAAAGATTGTTCTATTTACAGTGTAAACAAAACACTTCTCTGGCGATGTCTACCGAGATAAACAAAGGTGAGTGACAACGAGCGCCACACACATAACTTTGACAAGAGAATCTTATTCTAGAATAACCCCTCTTCCAATCACGGACGGGGTACAGACTAGTCATATTCTCCCGCGGAAACCTACCCTATACCCAAAGTTTTCCTGCCTAAGCAGACCAGGACGCATGCCCCCCGGGTTCCAGTCATATCCCTCCAAATTACTCGCGCTCATCGGGAGGACGGACCGTGCGTTGAGACATTTCTTGCGTGAAGAGACCATTTAGGGATGGTATGTGACTATTTGCGATGCATGATCCGGGAAATGAAAGCTGGTCCACGAGCTTGACCACTCTTCCTTCGTGCGGAAAACACATTACTCTAAAGAGTGAGGAGACGATGGCTCCCATGCAATATATATAGTCTCGTCCAAGGAGTAGGTTATAATCCAAGGGTCCTTGAACGACCATCACGTTCATTTGAACGGTCTTCCCTTTCAATGTTATGGGCACATTGGGGAGGATCCCTAAAGGTCGACTGGTTCCTTTATCAAAGCCTGTCAGATTTCTCATCTCAGGCAAAAGTGATGGCGAACCAAGCGCTTTCCAAGCAGTAGAGGAAAGGATACTCACAGATGCCCCCTCATTAATGATGGTGCCAACCATGACCATTCTGTATATTTGGATGATAATTCTGAATGGTATGCTTGCTGGTAAACGGGGTCTGCCTAGTTGATTCTAGTCGAAGGATACAACTAGGTTTCTTGGTGGTGGGACCGAATAGACGGTCGGGTATGGCTCTGACGAACTTCCTTCCTGCGATAAAGGAATGGGTGGGTTGCCCCCGCGTTCGTCGGAGTCTGTGTTGATGAAGAGAATTTGGACGGTGTCATCCTTATTCTCCTCAGTGACTGTATCATTCAAAGATGAAACCTCTGAAGGCAAGACCGGGTTAACTGCCGCCTCGACCTTTTGACTTTCGTCGGGTATGGATTCAGCTGGTTCATCTTCAATGACTGGCGCTTCAGCTGACCACTTGAGCGGGCCAGCTGGATTTTCAACTAACGAAGGACTTGGCAAGAGTTTTTTATATCCAGGAGGGAGTCGTAACGGTGAAACCGGACGATCATCCAAAACTCTTTTAGCTTCGTCTAAGAAGGGACAACGGTGGATGGCGTGATCGCCTTCACATAGTTTGCAGGGAGATCTAGCTCTCCCTTTTTGTCCTGGGACTTCACTTTCGCTAGTTGACGGTGTGCTTTCAACATGGCTATCAGAGGTTGACGCCACCGGATTGTGCTAACGGGGAGACCAGTCCCTTAGTATCCGAGGGATGCAGGGACAATCTCTGTGAAAGTGGTCTCCCTTGCAAATGACACATGGCGATTTAGGCCTAGTCAGTGTAGTGTGTGGATTTTCGTTAGACGACACTCGTTTGCCCCTAGTCGCTTTTGGCTCCTTCTTCTTCTTATCTTTCTTCTTCTTTTCCTTCTTCTCCTTAGGAACTTGACTTTTGGCTTTGCCAGCCCCATCAAGCGAAGAGGAAGGAGGAGAGGAAGAATTAGAGGAGGTAGAAGGTTGGTGGGTAACTCTGGACTGGTCTAATTGCTGATTCGACTGTTCAGGAATAGTGGTATTCTGAACGACACTGGTTGAGAAGAGCCAGACTGACAAGCCAATTGTCATTCCTGGAAGCGACAATGTGGCCATATGGGGTGCACCAACATCTCCCCAAGAGGAGAAGGGACTAGGATTTCCATCAAGGGGAATTCCTTGGTTGGTAGGCTCCATTTTCTCAACCTAAAGATCAACGCAGGAAAAGGGTATGAATATTCCGTTTAAAACAAATTTTAACGACGCTTGGACACAACCTGCTTTTTCAATTTTAAAGAGTCAAGAAAAAGCAAAAGATGACTCTAGTCTCCTTCGATTTTTAATGAGCCTGAAGTGACAAGTGCTCAGATGGACCTTTTCTGTTAAGGAGTCTGAAAAGGAACGAAAGGGACTACTCTGGAGTTCTAGGTAGAGGGTGTGCCAAACCAATCGCAAAACCGTAGAATACTTTTTAAGGTACGGGCGGTCAATCTTCCCGAATGCTGTGTTCAGTGCATTGCGATCAGTAGGGCGACCGACACGACTTCCTATGGATAAAGGTTTTATGCCTATAATGGTCTCCCAATATATACTCGACGGTACGTGGGAGCACGATCCGTACTGGCACTTATCGTCTCTCAGGAGGAATCACCCAACCATCAGTGAGGCCGACAGTCACCAGGTTTTACGACGCCGGAACACGTCTCTAGCCTGGACCTCCATGTTGTGCGTTAATTTACAAAGCGTTGTTAAGTTCATTCAATTTATTTTAGGTTGATCTTTCTTAGAAGTTTGCCTTTTTGGATCACCACGAGATGTATATACAATTCCTAAATGCAGTCTAAAGATGATAAGCAAGCTTTTATCTCTTTTCAACAATGAAAATCCTAGCTACAAGGGGAAAAGAAAGACACAATCTTTTCTCAAAGAGCATAGAGCACACTGTAAATGCACTTTTCCTAAATCAAACCATACAAACTATCAATATGCAAATGCACATGTGCATGTATTTGTTTTCACTTTCTTAATATTGATGCCTAAAAAGAAAGCTGTTGTACAAATTTGAATTCGATTTCAAGTGAAAACACAAACAAGTTTCTTTTTGAAATCAAAAAGACGATTACGACACTTTATGGTTTTGAAGTAAACACTTGTTTCGACACTAGAAATTCACAAATTCAAACCAAAAGACAAAAGTAAAAGCGCAATCAACCGTCAACAGCAAACAAATTTACTCCTAAGATCAAAACGACACTTACGACAGGTCTAGATCTAAGGGCGATATTATGACTAGTTTACGTTTGTAATGGGAAACTGCAAATGATGTAACAAATACACAAAAACAAATACAGTTTCTTTTATACAACTGAGGCAGAATTAAGGCAAAGAAAAGGGGTTTTCAGATAGGTACACACACTGATAACAGGCTGAAAAAATCAGAGATAAAACTGAACAAAATGAAGCAAAGAACCACAGCTGCACAGGGCAAAGGCTGATCAGCGCACCTATTGCACAGAGAAACTGAATTGCAGCGCAGGTAGCCCTCTCGGGACCTGCGTTGAAATGCAGAACCTCTTCACAGAGCCTGCGCTGAAGCAGAAACGAGAGTTTCCTCTGGGTTCTGGGTCACGGTTTGCAGTTTAATCTATGGTTTTTGGCCAGATAAAAGCTATCAATAAGGTACAATTAGAAGGATGATTTAAAGGAGGACTAAGAGCTATCACAAAGGGTAGTTAGAGCATTTGTGGATCAGCTTGTTCAGATCATAAACAGGCCTAGTGAATGGACTAGAGTAGCAGATCTCTACTTTGCATTTGTAAATGGAAAATGCAGTTCGATTCGCCACTCCTAAGTTTATGAGAAGAACAACAATAGAAACACAAATAAACTAACTAGATACGATCCCCAGCGGAGTCGCCAATTTGTTGTTGGGAAAAGTATCTATTCAGAACACCCCTATCCCACTTTAAGGTGTGATAGTGCCTTAGCAACAAACAAGGAAAACTACTTGAGTATTCTTCTTTATGAAATGTAAATGAAGAGGAAGGATGTAACTAACCTGTGTCTTTCGCTAGTTTGTTGATCCAATCGCTCCTCTCTTCAATAGCTCCCAGCTCTCTGCTCCCTTTCCGGCCCAGCTTCACCGAATTCCTGCAAGATCACAGAAGAGAGAAACTACACGAAGATATAGATTTACATTCATAAAAAGCTTAGGATCAGATTAAGCTAAACATGCAAATATAACAAAACATCATTGATACACAACATGTAGGAGAAACTCAAATAATTTTATTGATATGATAAGAAAGTACAAGAGGAGATACAACCAAGTGAGTCCCGATCCAACATCTACGTCCCAGCAAAGGAATCCCTTCCTCTCCTCCAACAAAGCATAAATCGCCCAATGTACTAATCTCAATCTCAAACCAACAGCAATTCTTTGCAAAGTACAAAATTTCAGCCTCTGGATCTCTGGGATGAGGGATCCATATATAGATGTAAGCAGAGAGGATGAGTCAACTTATGTTTTGACTTGTGGCTTCTCTCTATTAGTTCTTGCTTCCACTTGGAGACTGAGAGCCTCTTACTCATCACTTGGTCGAATTCAGTGAGGCAAGTGTCATTGGAGAAGATTCTGGAAGCTTCCGTGGTTTTTCCACCTCGTTGAATGACTCTGCCACTTGTCATTTCCCACTCAACGCACCTGGGTAGTGCATTCAAGTGCGTTGCAACGCACCTAGCCAGTGTATTTGGGTGCTTTGCAACGCAGGCAACTAGTGGAGCTTCTGAATTGATCCTTATTTGACTAGTTCTGAGTGGTTTTTGGTGGAGAACTTCTGGGAGAAGCTGTCATTGGTTGACCTTGTTCCTTTAGGGGCAGGAGCAACACTTTTAGGGACTTTGGATCCCTTGTATTATGGACATTCCATGCTCAAATTTGTAAGGCACAAAAATGTCTATAACACATGGAAGGTGGGCTTACCCCAAAATAGCTTAGCTAAATGTACTGACAACTTGTAGATGCGATGTGGGATGTCATATTTGCAAGGTTGATGTGACGAATGAGCTATGCAGTGTTTGGTTCATGAGTTTTGGTAAAATCGAAGATGTGACCCACCTGCCACAAATCTAGGAAGAGCGACACTTGGTGGGAGGTTTCCGAAATGATCGTTGCATGCAACCTCCAACTGCTAAAAGTATATCCATGAATCAAGGGATTCCTTTTCATGCTACCTTGGGAGAAGAAACCCATGCATGCAAATCAGTTTTGCTTAATCTTGGAGGGAACCAGTCAACTCAACTAAACATGCAAGAGTCTTCTCAACTGCTGGGAGAAAATGTACATTTCTAGAAGGGAGCTGGGATGGATTCCCATGAGATTTGCACAATATCTAGGCAGAGCAGCTGAATACTGCCCAGGATTGGGCAATTCTTGGGCTAAGCAGCCCCGTTGGGAAGAATTGCGCATTTTTCAAGATGAAGCCTGACTAGCAGAATTGTGCAATTCTGGAGCCAGTAGGTTGCCAGACTGAATTGCGTAATTTCTTGAAGGAGCTACTCAACTTGTAGCTGGACCAAGTCTGGAGAAACAACCTATGAGGGGAATGCACCAAGCTCCGATAGACAGGTTGCCTTTCTGCAAGAAAATCATTGAAGCTTGTGGACTTGAGAAAGAAATATATGCTGCTGTGAAAGGTTGGTAAGGAGGCTCCAAAATGAAGCTAAGGAAAAATTTTGGAGGGTGGTTGTAGCCTTTACAATAGGTGGATTCTCACATAAAACTTTACATGCTCACATTCTACAAATTAGAGAACTGTCTTCTCTGTCCTACACACTAACCTTTACTTAACGTTTTGGTTTCAACAAAAGCGCTCAGGTTAGCACATGTTTCCTTGCAGAACTTAGGCCACCAAAATATTGTTGGTCACAAGTACAAGTTTCTCCTTGATGCGTTACATGTTAGCTCCACACACAAAGGAACTCAACATTGTACACTCTCAACACACTAGTCAACGACTTTTCAATCACTGGTCAAATCTTAGCAGCCACACCACATTATTCTCTAGCTAAATGTGCTTCACAAAAACATATTCTCAGCCTAGCGATGCCTGAGTGCATTGATATTTTTTCCGGGGAAATAATCCTTTCAATCTCCACGTGCCCCACCAATTCAAGCAAAATCTGATGCCAAATCTTGAAAAATATTCCTCTTTCATGCGTGCTCTCTTGAGTCCATCGCGCTTTTTCTCCATGACAGATTTTCTGATAACCTTCATGGCCAATGCAGGATTCTGACAATGTTGACCTTGGGCAAAAAAAAGGTCGCCATCACTCGGACCTGAAAACTCCTAACATAAAGACAATGACCATTTCACAATGTGTTGCAAAATTGACCATTCTCCTCCAAACTCACGCTGCTCCACAACACAACTCCCCAACAGAGCTATCCACACTCACCAAATAAACCAACTCGAATCTAAAGGCTTGTGATGTTAATAACTTTCACGCTCCATGTCGAACGGTCTCATAGGCATGCGAAAGTAAAGATGACTTTCTGATCATATTGGAAGGGGAAGGAACTTAGAGACTTCTTCGATATTATCCATCAACACAGAACAGTGTCGTTGTCCTTAGTGGCTTAGATTTTCCAAATGGCGTACAAATCTGAGGATCAGACCTTTCTACTTTTCTAAAAACTACCTATTGCAGAGTGATGAGATTTTGGTTAGATGGACATGATGCAAGTAGCATTTTTAGAGCACACACTCGGGCCACGTCGCACATCATTCCAAATCACAAAACATATCTACAAGTCACCACACAAATTTCTTGCGCACACTTCACAGCCATGTTTCAGCGCTTCACTGCTCTCCATGACTGACTAGTCGGTCTTGCAACTTTTCCACACTCTCTCCAGTCACATAAAGAAAACAAAGGATGGAAAAACAAACAAATACTCATGAAACTCTCTATTTACCTTTCCCCTTTCTGGGACAAAAACCTAGGCCCTTACCAGCTCTCATACCAAATTAATTTTTTCATCAAACATTCTTCTACTCATTTTGAATATATATATATATATATATATATATATATATATATATATATATATATATATATATATATATATATCATAGTTACCAAGTTCGAATTCGAATTCGGATTCGAATTCGATACGATACGATAAAAATTCGGATGGAAAAATTTCAATTCGGAAAAAATTCGAGAGTATATATCTTAAGCATTTAAATATACATACTCTTTTTCTTATAACAATAATGTCTTGTCATTTTCTTCCCATTCATTTTGATATTTAAATAATTTTAATCAATATAAACAATTTTAAAATTAGTCTTTACCTACCAAAACTACAACCACACTTATCTTCAATCCAAAATCTATCTCTGTTTTAAAATTCAAAATTCCCTCCTACTTTCAAATCCGATCTAAAATCTTTTTATAATTGACATTTATTTTAAAAAATAATATTTAAAATCAAAACTATCGTTCTTTAATTTCAAATTTCATCTAAAATCTTTTATAATTAATACATATTTAAAAATGAAATATTGAAAACTTATTTTTATAATATCTAAAAAACAATTAATTATTATAAAATTTACTCTTCACTTACTCTTCAAGATTTTCTCAAATTATTTCTTTTTCTATTATCTCAGCGTTTTAAACTCTTTAAGATAACACTAAAATTTAAAATTTCCATTTCCTACGTGCAATCGGGCTGCTATCTCTTCAAGATTTTGCTCCTAATTTTTTTTCATAATATTTAAAATATCAATTATTATTTTTTTCATAATATTTAAAATATCAATTATTTTTTATAAAAATTACTGTTCAAAATTTTCTCAAATTATTTCTTCCTTTTATGATCTCGGTTTTTTAACATCTTTAACACAACACTGAAATTTAAAACTCGAAATTTTCTCAATCGGATAACCTTTCCATTTCCTACCTGCCCACAGCTATATTTTCAAGATTTTGCTCAAATTATTTCTTTCCTTATTTCGTTTTTTCAGCTTTTTAAACTCTTTAAAACCATACTGAAATTTACAACTCTTTTCTCAATCTTGCAAACTTTCCATTTCCTGCCTCCGATCCCGCAGCTATCTATTTTGTACTATTTTAAATTCTCAGACACCCAAATTAATAAATCCTTGAGATAAACTAAAAACCATAAAGCTACGCAAACTAACTCTAAACGAAGCTACACGAACCGAATCGAATTTTCATCGAATTCCCGAATTTCTGATTTTTTTGTCCGATATATATATATATATATATATATATATATATATATATATATATATATAATATATATATATATAAAGTGTTGTCTCATCATAGAAAAATTGTCTTGGACACACAATCATTTTGTTGAAAGAATATCTCAACTACACACTAATCTAGGAAACATCTAGATCTCAACAACTCCTAAACATTAGGAACAAAATCATGTAGATAGAATGAATCACAACAAATACAATTAAAAATTATATTTCCATTAAAATATTTCATTCAAAAGGACTTCCCAAAATAAAAAATAGTTATAATTTATTTCAATTTGATTATTTTTTTATAAAACTATTTATAATATTAAGTTTTATATTATTGAAAATATAAAATTTGATTATTTATTTTATTTTTTATTTTTTTAATTATAAATATAAGAATTTTATTTCAAAGTTTTTAGAATTTTTTGTTTAAAAATAATTAGAATTAGAAATTTTGATAGTAGAAAATGTAGTATCAAATAACTTTAATGTTAATGGTATTTAAAATTTCATTTATAATGTTAAAACTTATAATTTTATTATTCAACTTATTGTTTTAATAAATTGGATACGGTTATTAATATGAAATTGCAATATTTTATAAAGGTTGGTGTAGGATAATGTTACTGAATGGAAATGTGAAAAAATATAAATGTTATCATTAAAAAGAATTACAAGTATTTACACAACATTTTAGGATATTGTGTAAAAGAATGAAAAGTAGTATTTTGTTTTTTTAACTATATATTTTTGTGAAATTGGTATGCTAATTTTTCCTAAAATATAATGCATATATTCCTATTAGAGCCTCAGAGCCTCAGATTTTGTTTGTAAATGATGGAATTTTTTGAAATATATTTGTACTATGGAACTTGTGTATAGTTATTTTTCTTTAATTTTTAATATCGATTTTATATAATTTTAAAATAAGAAACACAGTGAGAACTTTCAATTATGAGGTCCAGCTTAGGCCCCACTAAAGGGTGTTGACATATTCATAAATATATTTTTGTTACATAGGTATTCACCTATTCCAAGGCTCATTCTTTTTATATTTTAGAATAATTCAGCCAACCAAAGGTTATAGCAAAAATAAAAGGCCTATGTTTTTTTATAAATTTTATATGTCTAAAAAATTAAATAAAAATTATAATTATATATATATATATATATATATATATATATATATATTTTTGTTCAGTTTTAATAGAAAATAATTCTTATAACATATACAAAATCATGATTAAAAATTAGGAAGTTGTAAAAATAGATGTGTTGCTGGTTTATACAAACAAATCAAGAGGTTTGTCAATTTAAACCTAAAACCAAAGGGATCACATCATCTACTACATAATTAAAAAAAGTGTTCCTGCAAAATATCTTTTGAAATTAATAACGTGAGTGTGTTAACAAAATGCCTATGCATTAGTAATACAAACGTAAACATGTTTTATAATGTGCACTCATTTTATAATGTGCAAACACTCTTTTTTAATATTCCACCATCTTTCCAAGCTCTCTTTTTCCCCATCCCTCTTCCCCTTCTTCCCCTCCCCCTTTTCTATCCCTATGTATCCCTCTTGTCTCCCTCTCCTTTCCTAATCTACGACTCCCTCTGCCCCTTTCTATCTCTCCCCTTTTTCTATGAATCTCGATCGATTTCCCCATTTCTTGTCCCTTTATGTCTTTTCCTTTTGCTATCACTTTCTATGTTGATGTCCCTCTCTTTCTCTCCCTTATGTGCCGATCTATTTCTCTCTCCCTCCTATTCTATCTCTCTACTCCTTTCCTTATCCTTTAGTCTCTATCTCCCCCTATCCCTATGTCCTCATTTGATATCTCTCTCTATCACTTTCCCTATTCCCCTTTCTCTCCTCCTTTCCTTGTCACTATCTATCGCCCTCTCTAATTTTGGTATATGCACACTCTATCTAACTTACCCCTTTCCCCATATATCCTTACTTCTATCTCTCTCTCTCTCTCTCTCTCTCTCTCTATCCTCTTAGCCACTTTCACTCTCCCTCCCTCCCATCTCTCTTATTCATCCATTTCTCTCTCTCCCTATCTCTTTCTTTATTTAACCTTAAGTCTATGTCCTATAGCCCTCTCCCTTTCTATCCTTCATTAATCCCCCCTTATTTCCCACCATTTCATCCCCCTCTTCATCCTTTTCTCTATCCATATCACCTTCTCTTTCTTTCTTTATGCCCCCCTCCTATACGTCCATACCCTCTCTCTCCCCATCATTAATCCCCCCTCTCTCCCTAACCCCTTCACTCATTTTCTATCTCTTTCTTTCCCCATGTTTCAATCCTCTCTCTCCTCCTTTACCTAGTTCTTCATCTCTCTCTCTCTCTCTCTCTCTCTCCCACCTTTACCTCTCCTCCCTTGCATGTATCCCTCCTATATATGTCTCTTTATCTATCTCTCTTACACTCTCCCCTCATATGTATCCCTCTTTCATGCCTATATCTCTCACTCTCTCCCTTTCACTAAGCTCTTCTATCCCTCCAACCCATCCCCACTCTTCATGATTTTCTCTCTCCCTAGAGTTTTCTATATTTTTCTTATGTCTCTCTTTTATCCCTCTCTCTATTATTATCTAAGACTCCTCCCACTCTCTCCCTTCACCCCATTCCCCTCTTCATCCCCTTCTCTCTCCCTATGACTGTCTCTCTATTTGCTTACATCTCAATTCTCTATCTCCTTAGCTAAGCTCCCCCGATCTCTCTCCCTCTCTAAACCCTCACTCCCCCTCTCTCTCTATTTCATTATCCCTTTCTCTCTATTTCTCTCCCTATGTTTCCATCCTCTCTCTTGTTAGGAGGAAGATTCTAGATAAGTGTACCAAAATACCCTTTTATTGCTAGCAAAGAAACAACCTAACAACAAAAGAAAAAAGAAAGAAACTATCCAAACCTTGCAATCTTCAAAAACTATCCTCAGATATGCATATATTGTTAGTGAAAAACGTGAAAAATATATGCTAAAAGTCACAGAAGTGGGACCCAATATAAATAAAAGAAATTTTAGTTTTATTAATAAAGATGACACCTATGGAGAATTATTTAATGACATGGGTCTGTAAATTCCTCCTTTATGGAAGATGTTGTAGCCCTTCTTTCACTATGTTCAAAATGGAAAAGAAAAAATCCTATATCTCAAAAATACAAAAAATCCCCATAAAAGAAAAACCAAAATTATTTGGATGGTGGCTTATTTTCAATAAATGTGATTAATGTTGGGTTGAAGATTGTGCAGGATTCAATAAAATTTTATGTTGTTAGTGGGACCCGGTGCAGAAAAGAGAAGGTTAAGAATTGGGAAAGTTTAAAGTGCGATGTCGTTAGTGCCATTAGGCCTCCCTCACCAGAGAAACCCAACAACACAAACAACACAAAGTTTATCGAGGTTGGTGCCCCCGTAGATGGTTTGGCAGTGAAACCACCTTTCCATGATCAATCATGATATTCTACGACACCACCAGCTAGTGGGTCTGCTTACTACCACGGGTGTTGCTATGTGAGGTAGGTGGATTTCATTAGATTCTATGAAAAGTGATCATGTTTTAACAGGTGAGCGAGATTAAACTATGTCACACCACACATCATCCTCCCCACTTCATCATCACCACATCATCATCCCCACATCACTAGTACGATATCATGTCGTACATCTATACCTTCGACATTAAATTTCATGTTTCCCTCTTATTTTCCCTGTTTACCCATAAAACCCCATTTTTACGCTCATAATATATGTTTTTAGTGTTGGAGTGAACCAAAGTAAATCTACGTTCGCCATCTTATCAATTTCAAAGTCCAACGTCAGCTTAAGGTTAACAAAACATTCTTGTCGGTCAAAATCCTCTTCACAGAGAAACCAACCAATAACCTGTAACAACCCCAGAAAAAAAAAAGTATAACACCACAGTCATGGGACATGTATTCCAAGTTGAATGGTGGGAAAAAAATCCTAGTGGGGTGTCACTACATATTATTAATGGCTAAGGAAATTGGAAAAGGCAATGCAAAAGGCTTTGGAAAGGAAAGAGGCATTAATTAGCATTTTATTTATGAAAATAATGGAAAATAGGAGAAAAGGAAGGTGAAAGGTTATAGGTTGTATGTGAGGAGGAAAATGAAGGAAAATAATGGAAATTGAAGAAAATAGAGGCCTCATTGATTAAAAGGCTTATGAGGATCAGTTCATGGACTTTTGTCAATTAATTTTTGGAGCTCTCATTACTCTCTCTCTCTCTCTTAGACACATAGAGTTTTCTTGGAGCACTTTGGCATTGGATCAACAAAGGCAAAGAAGGAAAGAGGAAGGAAGTAGTAAGCAAGAAAGAGCAGGATCAAGTAGCTATAGCAAGGTTGTTTGTAGATATCAATTTGCATGTGTGATTTCTTGCTAGATTTGGCATGCATGGTATTGCATGTTGTTCTTTGTTGTCATCGCACGGGTTTTTCCAAGTCTGATAGTATTTTTTAGCCTAGCCTTTCCATTTTCAAATAGAGATGGTGTGATCGGGTTCTCATGTTTCGGTTGAGTTGGATTGACGGATGCACTCAAAGTTGAGTGTGGTGGATATCCGAAAGAAATAACACATGGCCTAGTGATCCCTGAACCAGACTATGGATTATGGTAATTATGCTAGCCTAGTGACCCCCAAACTAGGCTGTGGGTTGCGGTAAAGCCAGGTATTGTGTGCCTCGGTGAGCCTAGAAATACTCGACTGGTTAATGGCAAGATATACAGTAAAGCCCAAAGGCAGGTTCTCTCCTTCAGGCCTAATAATCCCAGGATGGGATGTACATTAAATACTAGAGAGTGGAGTCTCAGTTAGGGCATAGTAATTTGGTGTAGAATGTGGTAAAGCCTAGAGACTAGGAGACAGGAAAATTCATCACGGTGTAGGTGGAGAAATCCAGTGGCATCCATGCTTGTTTTGGGCTAGTGATATAATGGAGATCATGGTAAATCATGTTATTACATGTTTATTGATTTAGTCTAGTGATTCGGTGTGGATTGCGGTAAAGCCTAGTTTCTATTGATGAGGGTGACGTGGTTTAGCATCGAGATACACTGGTTGGTTCTTTTGGTTTGAGTCCCACATTTATGCTTGGAATATGGCATGGGTGTGATTGGATGAAGAGATATTTGGCTCAGAAAATTTATGATTAGGTGGAAAATGGTAGTCCCATATGGGTTGGCTTTTGCAATCACTAATAAGTTGTTCTTTCCTTGGTATACTATGTGTAAATGTGTTGGTTTATATGTGGATTCTATGGCTGATGTATCCTTGATATTTTTATTGTTATTATGTTGGTTATAAAAATGTATTATGAAAGTGATGATGTATGGATCTCATCATGTTTTGTTTTGTAAATGAATGAATGATATATCTATGACCTAATAGATGATAACGAAGCTAATGATATAAGGGAACAATGTTTTTTAGTGATTCTCAGATAAGTATGATAACCATATGCTCATATCTATTTTTTAAACTTGTAGATTACATATTTGTGACATGTTTGACGAAATGTCAGTTGTGGCTAGTAGTGGTCCATTCTAGACCTTATCAATGTTTCTGCAAATGTATCTTTGTTCTGCCGTGAAATTTCATTTTTGAAGGTGTGATTCAGTTATGGGTAGTGACATGGGCTTTGGGCTTGAAAAAAGTGGCACAAATCATGGAGTCCTAGACATAGGATTGAGGAAAAAATTCCTCAGACACTCACTTGCCCTTTTTGTGGGAGTGTCTAGAGCCGCTTAGACACACCTTGGTCCATATCAAGGGAGCGTCAATGGGTTTGATGCATTAAAACTTCAGTTCGTCTCAGGGGTTGTTTACTTCAGTGGTTGGGATTATTCCTGGGAGTTCAATTATTTATTTGGAAGGTCTGCGTGATGTGTTCCACTAGTTCTACTTCCTTAACTAACACATAGGGAGTTGAATCATTTCATAGTAACTTATCATCACATGTTTACCTCGGTTGGCCGGTTACATGGGTAGATGTGGGAGGATGGTGTTACATAGTGGTATCCGAGTGGTTTGTGCTCTCTTTGGGTCATATCTCATACCATATAGTGGTATAAAAGTGGTTTGCGCTCTCTTTGGGTCATATCTGAGACCACACAGTGGTATTAGAGCAAGTTGCACTCTCCTTGGATTATCTATGATACCACAGAGTGGTATCAGAGCATGGTTCAACTCTTGGATTAGATGGGCAAAATGTGTTTGTCATGCATGCATGTAGGTTGTATATGTGTCTAATGTGTATAGATGGTGATGGTC
This sequence comes from Pinus tabuliformis, assembly GCA_031772625.1. Classification (NCBI taxonomy): domain Eukaryota; kingdom Viridiplantae; phylum Streptophyta; class Pinopsida; order Pinales; family Pinaceae; genus Pinus; species Pinus tabuliformis. The sequence continues at coordinate 1,367,154,592 of CM062817.1, read as the reverse complement.
ATTTTTGTAGTTGTGTTTACATGTAGAAGTTGATGATGTTGTTGATGGGATGCGTTTATCATGAATGCATGCTGGATGTATATGCATTTGTTATGCATCTCAGTGTCTGTATGTTATTATGCTTGCATTTTCATGGTTATAGTTATGAATGTATAGTAGGTCAAACATGCATTGTGAGGTCATTGTATACATTTTAGGTCATCATGATGTTGTTGGTTGTTATGATGTTGGTGTGTTGGCTAAAATACAGTAGGAGATGTAGATCACCAGAGCGATATTGTAGCACTAGACTTCGGGGTAAGAGTAGATCATCATACAAGTTTGTATGGTGGGCATGCAGGTATGTGGTTAATTGTTGTTATAAGAATTAGGGTTACTTATATACTTGTCATTTTATTGTTTTCATGCTTACATGTACGATAAATGCTATTTGATTAGTGTAGTCATATGCACATGTGTCAGATAGTCATGAATGATAGTAACCTGCGGTTGTATGCATTGCTATTGTTGTTTTATGATATTTAACTTAATGATTAGGGTTATTACATTAAGATCCTGATGTTATATGTATCATACTAATTTGGATTGGTCTATGCAAATTCTTAGGGTTATGACATTTAGGTATGATTTAATGTGTTCTGATATTATGTCATACTAATCTAGACTGACTGTGCAGATGTGATTATTCTGTATGAATGATAATTCTTTATGAGTTTATGAAGTGAACATGTTATCTAGTTACTATTATGGATATCATGACCTTATTTATGGTTGAGTTGATATGTTGTGAAGTTATATCGTGCTAATCTCGCTTTATTGTGCAAACAAGATAGCCTCCTCTTACATACATTAAGGTATCTGTTTTCTTATGTCATATATTTGGTGCTTGATTGTTTGATTATGTATTCTATTTGGTGTTTGAGTGTTTGCTGTCTATTATGTTGACTAGCTTATTTATCTAATACGGTACATTTATAATTGTTTGAATTTTTGATTAATTGCATGATATGGGTATGTGTCTGTAAGTTTGCATGAAGAAATGATCTTGTTTTAAGATGGTTGTACTAACACATATGTGTTGAGATAGACATTGATATATAATTGAGTGTAAATTATGTATTATGATGGATGAATGTGAGTTGATTTTGATTATGACATGGTTGTTAGACTTGGTGAAGGTTGATTTCCAAGTAATAGATATGTTGCCTTGATCTTTGGAACATGTGATCCACATGTGTGAACAGTTGCATGAAACATGATTGGTATTAGCATGACAATATAATAGTTAATTTGTTTATATAACTATCCATTGGGTGATGTGATAGTACATAGTAAGACTCAGATGTAGCAAAGGTAAAGGTAAAATAAACGAATTAGGTGAGAATTCCTTTGGCTATGTTGGAAATGGAAAATCCAATGTTTGAATACAGGAAGTCTTCTTAACCTAGAATTTGTATGATATTATGTGGATATATGTTATATTCCTAAACATGTATTTGACATATATATTAACTAGTTTTTAGCTATAGTTGGGTTCATAAAGAGAATTGGAATCCATTGAGGAATGATATGTGAAAGTGTACAATGCGACAACATGCTTGGCACAACAAGGTAAGATAACTGGTATATTGTGATGTTTACTTATCCACTAACAATTGTGTGTTTATGATAGTATAATGTAGGGGATTGCATGGAAAAAGAGACTACCATGAAATATTGAATAAGGCTCAGCTTTCATTTCCCTTGGAGGCATTGGGAACTAATGGGGTTGAGTCATGGTGTATGTTGGGAGTCTTGTGCCTTCTATATTTTGTAATTTGTTTGAGCTTGATTTATGGGTTTTGATTATGTCTGGTGCAAGGCCTTTCCACTTTGTTTGTGATGTTGTATTGCTATTAGTTTTCATGGTTTTCTCTTGTTTTCTTCTTGGTATTTCCTTTTATGTTTTGATTCTTGGGAATTGGCCAGATAAAGAAGAATGTTGATGAAACTTTGGGAGAGTTGTGTGGAACCCAATAGGTAATGAAGGACTTGGATAAGCCTGGTGAATGTGTAAGGGAAGATAAAGGTAAGATAATGATAGTCGGCTAAGTTGGTTGGGTCCTATAGTGTAGATGGATGGTGGTAGGAAAATCATGAGAAAGATAACCAAAAAGGGAAACTAAATGGATTTGAGTGCATCAGATGCTTTGACTACCTTGGGAATCATTGTTCCCAATGTTTTGCATGTCGTGAACAGATAAAAGGAGTTCTCTTAACCGAGAACTTATGATATCTGATAATTATGTTGTGATCATGATTGTGCTTACGTCTATATATGTATATATGTATGTTGTTGTTTGACAAGATCATGACTGTTTATGTTAATGTTTATATATATGTATGTATCTATGTATCTATGTTACTACTTGACAGGGTTGTTAGGGGTCATTCTTGTGGAGGAATGATTGTGTATGTAGGTAAACGGAATGAATAGGTTCTTGGTCTTATGAGGAATCAAGTGGGAAGAGTAACCCTAATAGATCTACAAGGTTAGTATCAGGTGGATATGAATTGATATTATATGCTTGTGCTATGCTTATGCTTATGTTATTGATAGGTAATGCTAAGGGATACATCAGCGGAATGAAAGCAATGTGATCGATAGCATGTTGGAACATGCATGAGTAGTAGAAAGACACTTGAAGCAAGGTTTCTTGATAGAGTCAGTTTGTGCTCTATGGATGTCCACTAGTACTGTTGTATATATGTTGTACATGTTTCACCTGTGATGTTGTGTTCATCCAGTGTTGTTTATATAGGGCATTGTGTACATTTTATTTATGAAAAGGTATGAATAGATGGTATTCTGTACATATGATTTGGTGTGCTTATTTTATATATGGTGTTGTGTGTATATTTCGTATGCAGTGTTGGGTATAGATGGTACTATGTACATGTTGGATATGTGATGCTTTGTACATATTGTATTGTGCACATGATGGATACACGATGTTGTGTTCATATAGTGTTGTCCGCATGTTGGATATGCAGTGTTGTGTACATATGGTGCTATATACATATGGTGCTATGTATATATGGTGTCGTATTGATGCTGTACATGTGGTGATATGTACATATGGTGTTTGGTGCATGATTGTGCAAGTGGTGTTGTGTACATGTGTTGTTGTGTGTAGGTGGTGTTGTGTACATGTTGTGCATGTGACACTATGTACATGTGGTGTCGTGTACATGTTGTACAAGAGGTGCAATGTACATGTGGCACTGTGTGCACTTTGTGTAGGCAGTGTCATGCACATGTGATGTTGTGCACATGTTTTGCAAGTGGTGCTATGTACAAGTGGTATTGTGTACATGTTGTAAATATGGTATTCGTGTACATGTGGTATTGTCTGCATGTCGTACATGTTGTGTTGTGGGCATGTGGTACTATGTATATGCATTGTGTAGTTGTGATATTGTGACATGTGTACTCATTGTGTTTCACTCTATGTAGTACATGTATTGTGTTGTGTTGTATTCCAGGTGTAGGTACATGTATTGTGTGGTGTTGTACATCATGTATATATTTATGTGTTGTGTTGTACATTGGGTGTAGGTGTATGTATTGTGTGGTCTTGTAAACCATGTGTGGATGTAAGTGTTGTGATGTACAATGTGTGTATGTGTACGTGATTGAAGAGAAGAAAAGGCACTGGGTTCTTGTCAGGTGTGGCAACCAATCTAGTGTGTGTTTAGAAAGAACAAAGGCAAAAGTAAGGACCGACTAAAGGATAAGTATCGATATTTTATTTTGGTTTTATTATGCATGTGATTTATGACTCCAGTCTATGATGATTACATGTGATCTATGATTCTGGTTTATGATGGTCACGTGTGATTTATGATTTTGATCTATGATGGTTTTGTTTTGAGATAACCTGATGTGATATGTTTTGTGCATGATGATTTGGTAAAAGATGCTAGTTTGACTTGTTGTGATAGGAAGCGAATAGAATTTCAAGCATACCTTATTGACGGGCCATTAATGAGGTATGATTTGAAGTTATTTCAATTTATTTTGAATCTAATGGAAATTATGTGTTTGGTACAGGAAAGCATGAAATTCTTGATTGGGTGGTTGAAAACGACTGTAAGAATTAGCAGCAACGATCAAAGAAATTGGAAAAGGTAGCATTATACTGATAAAGCACTCGAGGATCAAGGACATTGTGGGACACTGGTACCTAATAGTGTCCATTAATCTCCATAAGCATGCTATGAACCATATGTTTTGAGGCAGGTATATGCCTCGGTTGTTTGACCTTCTGATGAAAGGAAGCCTTGCTAAGGGATGTATCGTCGGGATAGGGGATGCAGGGGAACTTGGAAGGTGAGTGACTACACATAAGGGGTTACCAGATTGGCCAAGGGATTGTGTAGTAGAGAAGGGAAGGTTGAGGATGGATTTGTTTCTGTCATTATAATTGGTATATGGAATCAAATTTACATTGGGAGTGTGCCCTAGAACAATGAACCGATAATTGTTCACTAAGAGGATAAGTGGCACAAGATTATAGCATTGGACATGGAATGTAGATTTGACCTTGGAGTATATTTTGGACTTCCTCGGAAGGAAGTGAATCCTGGTATTACTTTGAGGGTGGATGTGTAAGCCTCTGGGTTCCCTTGTTGTGGATGCAAGCATGGTATTATTTTATTTGTTGGTTGAGAAAATGTGCATATGTGTATAGGTGTGTATTATTGTAAACACTGTATTGAGCAGTCATTCCTAGTTTTTAAGTAAGTGGGGATTTGCTTTCAATTCAAGATGACAGGTCAGATCGAGAATACTCACTAAAAGGTCCCATAAAATATGTATAGAAGTATCATATACATCTGTAGCTTTACATTTCACTCACTCATCACCCCCAAACTTATTCCGTTAGATCTGAGTTACACTGCAATAGGTACTCTATTTGTGCAAAGTCTTGTGGACCAGTAAACATGATATTTGTTATGTGCTCTATATTGGTTAGTGGGGACAAGGCAGAATCGTAAACCTTGGTCATTCGATCGGAAGATGTTCCCAAAACTAGTGGATTTTCTACCACAAATGGGGTGGGATAAATATGTATGTATGTCTGGTGATGGATTGGGTTGTCCTTAGCACGTGCATGGTATTTCCCATCCCCTAGCGCATTCAACCTTTTCTTATTTGGGAGCATCCCACCTTCTACTTCACTTGTGTCCACCCATTCCTAGATTAATTACCCATACCTGGCTTAGTTGAGATACTCATCCCATTCAGCTCGCATTTGTACCTGAACGTCCTCTTTTGTATTTAACCCGCATAGTCGTCCATACCTATAACCCCTCCACTAGCCATCGCTTAGTTCTTTCACCTAGCTTACTTGGTTGGGATTAATCATGGGGCCCATTATAAATTTTGAATGCCCACGTACCACATGCCTTAGCGATTATATATATGCATGCCCTATATGCAGTTGATCTTCACCAGTGGAACTAGCTCTTTTCCCAGAAGGGCATCCCCTTATACATGTTGAATTCATAAATCAATGTGACGAGGTTGTTAACACATATATAATATCAAAGTGTTATCACCTCCCAATATTATTTTCCTCTATTCTCATCCCTAATCCCTTACGTTTTGAATTGTTCCCCCTTTAGATGTTGTAGCTCTCTTTAACCTCCTCATGGCTAATCAATCGTATATAGGTGGGGCAGGTAGACCACTTCTTCCAATAATGGGAAGGACAAAAGGAAGAATTGAACCATGGGAAGGACCATGACGAACGAGAGAAATGGAAAGGGAGTGATCTATAGGGCTATCACCTTCTTTCAGAGTGAATCATACCATGGGAGAAGCCAATCTACGTGTACAAAGCTAGCACCTTCTTTGACCAGATCTTCCAACCTTTCCAAAGTCTAAACCAAAGAGAGAGAATAGCCTCAACTCGATTTCAGGGAAGAAAGAAGCTACAAAAAATGGGCTAGAGTCGCTTAAATCAACACCTAGGAACAAGAATAACTGGAAAATGGGAAGCTTTCACGCAATGATGTTTTAGCAGTTATTTCCTATTGACGAATGACCTAGATGCTCGGTGCTGTGTTGTGGATAGAAACAACTGATACACCATAGGCTGACCCAACCATTTCTATTCTTGTCGCTTACAAATGAAAAAGGCTAGGGATCTATACTATTGAGTAGGGAACGAAGTGCAGTTAAATAGGTCCATTCTTTGAACACAGTGGATGCTATGCACATAATGCTACAAGTGAGTCAGAACACACCTTTTGTTCATTTTTCAAGAAGGATTAATTTTTTCTGAACTCAACGATTTGGGGGTTCAGAATTCAATAGTTTGAAGTGGCTCCTATTGGAAAGGTTGAACAAATAGATAGATAGGTGGATGCGAAATGGGTATAGCCATTCCATTGGGTTGTAGAGATCTCGACCTCCCTCTCTTTTGTAAGTGCCCATCATTGAAGCACTAATCTTGGACATAGGTTTACACATTTATGCATTGATCTCTCATATAGGTTATCTATCTGAAAATAATATATCTTGGTGAACGATATATCTTTGAAAGGGGTTACCTCTTCAGGAAGACGGCCTGGTCACCAAATCTACTTAACCTTATTTTCAGGTAAAGATTATTTGGGAAGGGTTTTCTCTCATGGGAATGAAGTGGGCAACTTTAGTGCCCTATTTAGAGGATATAGCTCCAAAAAGATGAAAAAGGCATGAAAAAGCTGAAAAAAATTGAGCTTGAAGATCTTGACCTGTCGAAATGGTAAGTCAAAATGGCTAACAATAGGAAATACTGGGGTTGTTGAACCAAGGTCTCTCTGCAGAAAGGTATTGTATTTTTGGGGATAGGTGTCCAACATATTTGTAATGACATTTAATATGGGTTAGGTCATCAATGCACTTACCCTTTGAAAGAAAAGGGTTTATTTTTTATTTATCCCTCTTTTAGTTAAGCACATTTCGTAAGACCTATATCTCACTTCTTACCCTTTGTTTCAAAGTCAAGATTTAGTCTGATTAATGTTTATCTAGCCCAATTCGAGGTCTCTCTAAAATGAATAAAACCTTATATTCCCTCCCTACAGGTGAAAAAAATTGAGTTATATGAAGGCCAAGAAGCGTTTGTTGGGTTGAGTGATCATCTTACCATTTCAGAAGGGGTTCAGGCGGTAAAGTCCAATTGGAAAAGGCAATTTGACAGAGGTCAATTCGATTATTTCTTTATTAAAGTGGGGAAAAGACAAAATTTGTCTTTCAAGGTCAAGTCTAGAAGGCCCTATCCCCATTTTATTGAACATAGTCTCTGTTGGCATAGTCTTTCTCATATAGACCCCCTCGAGTTTCTCAAATCATCCATATAGCGAAAACATTCTAATACGTTTGCAATAAGTGGTGTCATTCATTGATGCACTCAAACGAAATTATGTTGTATGTAGTAACGATCAATATTCTTCCTAGATAGGGAGAGAGCTTAAATGGAAATCACTCATAAAATTTCCAGCAATGAATGAATGGATGGAAAACTGAGCTTGACCGCCCAAACTTGAGAATACTACTCGAGTGAACATAGATAGTGAGAGAAATGGTTAACTTCTTTTCAGTAGGTTCAGTGCCCAATGATGAATTTGGTGAAATTCTTCCACCCACCCATCCCTCCTTATTGGACAAGGATAACAGACAAGACCTCCTTCACTCGATCTTGAGATCACCCTTGTTGAAATGTCTTAACCACTCAAATATCATTTTGTCATTAAGGCTCTCCTCTCCCCACTCTCCCTTGGAAACTCTTCTATCAGGTCTTAGAGTAATACGTTTTCTAATAGAGTTGATTTGACTCGACCTGTACTTGACCTATTGGGGGAGAGCATCCAAAAGGCATGCAGAGGGATGAGACTTATCTGATCTTTCAGATTCGGTGAACTCACTCTCTATCTATGGTTCATGTGGGCTCTTCCCTTCCTTAGGATATCCCACTCTTCGTTTCTTAACCCAACTCTCTTTATATTGATGTAGATAGAACGCCTTTACTACTATCTATATAAAGGCTGCCTACCCATACTAGATATGTATGATGCCTTCCTTCCTTTTTGGGAGTTACCACCTTCTTTGTTCCGCTCCTCCCAAAGACTATTATCCTTGTATGATTGCACTATCCTTTTACATATGATTACCTTGAAGAATATATATTTGGGGGATTACCAGTCTTGAGTGGCTCATTGGTTTAGGGTTCAGAGAGCACATAGTTCATCGTTTTGTCCTACCCCTATTATTTATTGTTTAGGTTCATGTACTTGCTCATCCATGTGGTCGCTTTGAAACCAACCCCTTTTCCTCCTATTGAATTCAAGGCCAGGTCTAGGCTAGGGAATGAAGGGATATCCCCTTGTTCCCCAACCCCCCCAAGAGTTGTCTGATGTGTTGTGATCAATTGGGGGTTAGAATGTTTACTCCTAAGGTACATTATCCCCTACAACTCCCATAATTGCCAGCTTTCTAGGCCTCTTTTCATTATGTTTCTGTTGGCGATCCACAAATTTGTCTTCCTCTATAACCTTGCTCTTGATTACTATTGATGAAGGGCTAGGACTACTAGTTTGTAAGATTATTTGGATTTTAGGGAAAACACTCTCTACATTTGAACCAGAATCCCCTGTTGCTCCTCTTGTACTCTGCGAAATGGAGGTCTTGTAACTCTCCATCCGAGTTCGATCCATAAAAAGGAAGAAATGGCTTTCGAAATCAATTTCAATTGTTTATGGCGACTGCTTTCCAAAGGTTGAAAAGTTAAAGAGATATAAATAGAAAGATTTCAAGTTGAGCCCCCAAATTGAGAAAGTTGAGTTTATAAATAAATGAAAGGGTGACCCCAAAATATTTGATGTTTCCTACATGAATTTCATGGTCATTGATTAAAGGAGTTTTCAGAGTGGGAAAAGTACGTAATAGAAACTGTATAGAAAGCTCTTGGAGTAGTTATCTTTAGAGAGTTTATAACTCTCGATGAGCTATGGAAGAGACCATTTTGGAATCACATACTAAAGTGGCAATTGGATTTAGGGCGGAATGTTTCCAGATTTCATATAGAAATAATTGGAGTGATGGTCTTGAAATGGGCCTTAGAGGCTCACCTTTTTAGTCAAAGGCTAGAGAACTGCTTCACGCATTCCCATTACATCTTTTAGTTACAAAACACTTCTTTTTTAGACACTTCCATCAAAAAGCCACCTAGTCTTTACCCATTGAGAACAAAGCCTCTATAGCTGGTGGTTCCATCGCTAATGGAGAAAGAAATGTCACCCACCCAACTATCATCATTCTGAGCCTTGGAAACCCTACTTTGTGCTTAAAGAGGGAGAGAAATTTTCACATCACTGAATTGAGTCAACAGGTTTCAAATCCCACTGCGCATATGAGCCCTTATAGCCAAGGGACTTAGGAACTACCAAGCCTCAGGTTGTTTACTACTTGCTAGAGTTGGACTTGAGCACCTGCTAAATGTAGGGGGATAATCAAGTTGTTTACTTAGATCTTTCAATCCTAGGGCCTTATTCTACTAGTTGGAATTCATACACCCTAAGTCTGGGGAATTATTCTAATTGATGGACTTTATACCTACCAAGCCTACACGCAGGTCCTACTTTCTCTCTTTTCGGTCTTCCAAGCACCCAGTCAGGGATAGTTTTATTGGACCCTTGCATACTACGACTTATTTTCTACTTTTCTTACTCATGCTAATTTTATGGCTTGCTTACACTGGCTTTTCCTCATGTTTCTTGGCTCAATCAGCATTGCATCCAACCTTCCCTAGTTTGTCACTTTCTCTCCTTCTCACCAAATCCAGAGAATTCATGGTTGCCTTGTCCTGGGAAGGAAGCAACAAATACCTCTCCCCTTGGTCAAGCGACAGCATTAATTTTATTTATTGGGTGGGGGGACCTTGGTCAAGTCATGCTTATGAATTCACTCCTTAATAGTCGATCCATGCTTGCGCATCCTCTCTTGTTGGTCGAGCGATTTTCATTTCTCTACTCTCATTTTTATCGGATGTATTTTAGAAGGGGCGTCTGGGGGGATGACAACTTCTTTGTTGGCCTTTGTCAACTCAATTAATTCCTCAAGGTCTTTCGTCTCATTTTCTATCACAGGGACATCCCCTAATTCATCTCTTCCTTTCTGCCCTATCTATTGTCATAATGCAGATTCGTATCCACTGATTGCAGATCTTGTCAACCCTACTTGAAAACTCTAGGGGATATGTCAACTATTCTTGAGAGCTAGTAGGAAGTGATTTGGTTCCAGAATCTCCACTTGTACTATGTAGGGTTAACTACTATGTGATAAGTATTGGGGAAGAAAAAAATGAAGATAAATTAGTGGTCTTAGTGGGTAGAGAATTTGGATCTCCCCCTAAACCTAGGCCTTTGGGCCTTTGCACTGATTTAATGGGCCCTATGATGCCCTAGACTTCTTTCCTTAGTCCCCCTTCTCCTGTAAATCCAATTGATTGCATCATCGGAGTGGCCTTGGGATAAAGGGGGATTTCTAACGTTTCCAGAGGAGGTGGTTCTATAATTGATGCATGAGGCTCATTTTCTATCTTATTTAATATATCCTCCATTGGCATTATCTCTCACATATCCTCCACTACCCACCCCACATATTTTTCCTCATCCTCGTCATGCACATCATCATATAGCCTAGAAAATGCCTCGTCTTAAAGGATGCTTAGGGCATGATCCTATTTCAGAGACATCCTCATTCTCCACCATGCCCCCCTTTTATGTCTGCTGAAGTTGTCTTGTGGAACTTCAACTCACCTCTCCTTAGTTGGTGCTTTGAACTTCATATCTTCCTTGGTGACAATTCCACGAGGAGGCCTATAGAAAGTGTAATATAGTGGTAAGTTGGAGCTCTAAGGTTGAGGCACTTTAACTAATTTCTCTTTAGTCCTTGATGAGCCACCCTCCCTTGTCAAAATTGCATCCACCTCCTCATAGCTCTCTTTGTTTTCCAACTTCTCCTCCCTTGGTCTAGTCTTGTGATCTTGAGGATTAGGAACGTTTAGTATTTTCTCAGTGCCTATAAGGAGGTAAGGTTCATACTTCCAAGGAGAATCCAAAGGAATATCTAGACTTTTTTGTAGTTCCAGGGCTTATTTAATTCCCCTCTTCTCATTAATATCATAGCCCCCCATGACCACAAGGAAAGTCATTTTTCCCTTCTTCTTGGATTTGGCAAAATGCAAATTATCTATCTCTACCATCAACCTAACATACTCCAACATGAATACCATTGGGGTGAGTAGCTTGGGTAATCTATAAGGATCCTATTGGGTTCCATATAGCCTTATCACAATGGAATCAGTCCCTAGGAACCAATCTCCTCTCAATCACGCAACTAAAGTAGTGAAGGTGTAAGATTTGCATTTGCTTAATCTAATCAATTAACAACATTGTTTACTGGTTGGAAGTATAAGAATGGTTATGGCATGGATGGTTTCTCTGCAATACATAGAACTGTTAAACTTTCTTATGATATGATAAACTAACTTTGTATATTATATAGTGTTTAGTTTGATTTTATGATAGTAGCTTTCAGTTTGAATTTTGAATTTTAATATCCCGTGTTTTATATTGTAATAAAAAGGAATGACACATTTTCCTTTATGATTTTGAAAACATATATACTATTGAAATTATATATATAAATAGATTAATAATTAATTTAAAATTATGTTGTAAATATTTTTTTAAATAGGAACTTCATATTAAATATAAGCATAGTCTAACTTATAGATGAAATAGCCTTTTCATCTCAATTTAAATTCCCCAATACAATTTCAAGATTTTTTATTATTTAAAATACAATTTTGAATGTATAACTTGATTCAACATCCTTGAAAACCATGGAGCACTCTAATAACAATTTAAAAGCAAATTTTTAAAAATCCCTTGAAAACCATGAAACACTCCAATAACAATTTAAAAGAAAAATTTTTAAAATCTCTGAGATTTTGATTAAAATTAACCAAAAAAATCATAAAAAAAACATTTCAAAAATTACATTGCTTAGACAGGTATTAAATTTGAGAGGAACCTCACAGTTGAGCCTCAAATGTTCATATAATAAAAGAGAATGAAGGCCAAGTTAGTATATAAAAGCAGAGTGTCCTTGGATTTTCCCTGCAGTGCCTTGTGAGCAGACTGATTCTTCCCATCTTCTCCATCGACGTTGCAAAATATAGGAAGAACGATGGGCCTTGCAATTCTGTGTTGATATATCCTTTTGCCTCTCGTTGCTGGTTAGCAGCGCAGCATTAGAATGAAAGAGGCATCTATTCTTCTTTACATTCACGTAGTAATTCGTGTCAAATGTTCGAAAGCTACCTCGATCCATCTCTACTATGGTCAAGTACTGTCCCCAGGCTTGCATTTTATCTTCAGTTGAGAAGCGTAATATTTGTTGAGGGATGGATCCATATCCCCCTTTCTTGTCAAATTCTAATGGCTGCTGCTAAAGGAGCTAGTGTGACGTCCCGATAGTGTGGGCGGCTGTTGTGATATACAAGTCATGAGATTATGAGGTGATAATATAAGTCAATTCCAATATAAAAAATGAGAGGAGAATATTGAAAGGTCCTTAACATCAAGACCATTGTTGGCAAATATTGATGTCAGTTGTGTGAAATTCGCAAATGGTGGAGGAATTTTAGTGATAGCTTCGTTCTGGATAGACACCATTCCATCTCTGCGTCCCTTGGAACTTTCCAAAATGGTGCACCCAACTAAGCAGATGATTGAACAGTAAATCAAAGGTCAGGCATGCATTGTGACGAAACAGTAGCGTTACCATATGGACCGCATCTCGTGCTACGAATGCAAGTATATCGGTGCATGACATCACTCCCGGGCACACCTTCTCCACTGCAGCTTTGGCTGCCTCAATTGTTAGAAAAATTGGAGAGAGCAATTACACATAATATGAAATCACATTTTGATGTTTTTATTGATCATAACCGTTATATACATTTACATTTTTCAATGTAATTAATATATAGTAATAGAGGTATATCAATTATATTAATGTTTATTATGTGTACTTTTTAAAGACCAATTATTTAGGATTTTTAATAATTATATAAATAATAACTATCCCAAGAATCATATTCTTAGATATTTATATATTTATGATTATTATATTATATATTAAAATAATATTAGAGTACTCTATAATATTTTATTTAATATTAATTAATTTTAAATTATTTAATATAATTTAAATATTTAATAATAATATTAGTAATATTAATTAACAATAATTGGCAATAGCTTTGGAAATGAAGTCTCACCCAACTTGAAGTTTTGAGTTCAAATTTTGTGCTATCCCTAGGATAAGGGTGATAAGTTGGACATGATAAAAAAGTAGTCCTACCAAAGTTACAAAAAAAAAATAACAAAAATAACAAAAACTGAATTAACAATAACTATTTTAATAATTGTGGTTGATATACGTATAAGGCTTCATTTCTATCTATGAGAGAAACCATTGATACATCATAATAATAATAATAATTTTTTTTATTTTTTTTATAAAATATAAATAAATAAATACCTATTTATTAAAAAAAATATTTTTTTTGAAAAAATCTAAATATTTTTATTTTATTTTATTTTATAATAATAATAATAATGTACTAATAGTTAAAAATTAATAAATAATAGTTAAATAGTTAATTATTGTTAAATCGCAATAATATTTTTTAATTAAATATTATTAAATAATTATAATATGAATATTAATTAAATAAATAAAAATAATATGAACCTAAGGGATTAATACTAAAACTTCGTGATTGACCATGGTTGAAAATGGTTGATCATGATTGATATTATAAACCTAAGGGAATAATAAACCCAAGGGGTTGATATTATAAACCCAAAGGAATAATAAACCCAAGGGATTAATACTAAAACCCCAAGGAATAATGAACCCAAGGGAATAATATTAAACCGAAGGTATAAAAAACCTAAAATAAATATTAAAACTACAAAATTAAACATCGCTAAGCATGGTTGATTTTCATATTGAGACAATCCCTGTCATAATGCTACATTAGACCATGGTTGACCATAGTTGAACATGGTTGATTATGGTTAACCATTGCTGAATAATATTAAACCCTAGGAATATGAACCCTTAGATCAATAAACCCAAGGGATTGATATTATAAACCCAAGGGAATAATAAACCTAAGGGATAAAAATTATAAACCCAAGGAATATAAACCTTAACATCAATATTATAAACCCTAAAATAAACATGGCTGACCATTCTTGACCATGGTTGATTTCCATATAGAGACTATCCTTGCTACAATGCAACTTTGGACCATGGTTATGGTTGACCATGATTGACTGTCATATCGAGAAAATCTTTGTCAGAATGCAACATTAGACCATGGTTGATTTCCATATCGAGCTTAGTTTGACCATGGTTGAACATTGTTGGTTATGATTGACAATGGTTGACAATGATTAATATTATAAACCCAATGTGTTGATATTATAAACCCAGGGGAATAATTAACCGAAGGGATTAATACTAAAACCCCAAGGGATTATGAACCCAAGGGAATAATATTAAACCCAAAGGACTAATGTTATAAACCCAACATATATAAACCTTAACATAAAAATTATAAACATGAAAATAAACATGATTTTCCATTGTTGATTTTCATATTGAGACAATCCTTATCACAATTCCATGTTGGGCCATGGTTGACATCATAATAAACCATGGTTGACTGGGGAATAATAAACCCAGGTATTGATATTATAAACCCAAAGAAACAATAAGCCCAATGGATTAATAATAAAACCCCAAGGGATATTGAACCCAAGGGACTAATATTATAAACCCAGGGTACAAAAACTCTAAGATAAATATTAAAAATACTAAAATAAACACGGTTGAGCACGATTGATTTTCATATTGAGACCATCCTTGTCACAATGCAACATTGGACCATGGTTGATTACGGTTAACTGTAGTTGAATAATATTAAACCCTAGGAATATGAACCCTTACATCAATAAGCCCAAGGGATTGATATTATAAACCCAAAGGAATAATAAACCTAATGGATAAAAATTATAAGCCCAAGGTATATAAACCGTAACATGAATATTATAAAACCTAAAATAAACATGGTTGACCATGGTTGATTTCCATATAGAGACAATCATTGTCACAATGCAACATTGGACCATGGTTACCCATGATTAGCCATGATTGATTTTTATATCAAGATAATCTTTGTCTGAACAAACGTTGGACCATGGTTGACCATGGTTGATTTCCATATCCATATGGTTTGACCATGGTTGAACATGGTTGGTGATGATTGACCATGGTTTACCATGATTAATGTTATAAACCCAATGGATTGATATTATAAACCCAAGTGAATAACAAATCCAAGGGATTAATATTAAAACCCAAAGGAATTATCAACCCAAGAGAATAGGATTAAACCCAAGGGACTAATATTATAAACCCAACGTATATAAACCCTAAGATACATATTATAAACACTAAAATAAACATGATTGGCCATGGTTGATTTTCATATTGAGAGAATCCTTATCACAGTGCCATATTGGACCATGTTTGACCATGGTTAATTTTCATATCGAGACAGTCTTTCTCACAACGCGACGTCAATTTTTGTCGCAACACGACGTTCAAACATGTTTTACCATGATTGACCATGGTTGACCATGTTTGATTCTATAAAAAATGGTTGACCATCATCAACCATGGTTGACCATGGTTGACAATGATTGTCCATGATTTTTATAGGGAGACAATTTTTTTCATAATGTGAGATCTAACCATGATTGACCATGGCTGGTTATGGTTGACCATGATTGATATTATAAACCCAATTTAATAATAAACCAAAGGGATCGATATTATGAACCCACGGGAAACATAAACCCAAGGGATTAATACTAAAACGCAAGGGATTATGAACCCAAGGGAATAATATTAAACCCAAGGGACTAATATTATAAATCTAACATTGGTAAAACCTAATATAAATATTACAAACACTAACATAAACATGGTTTATTTTCATGGTGAGACAACCATTGTCACAATGCGACATTCAACCATGGTTGAGCATGATTTGCTATGATTGACAATGGTTGACCATGATTGATATTATAAACCTAAGAGAATAATAAACCCAACGGACTAATATTGTAAAACCAAAGGAATAATAAACCCAAGTGATTAATACTAAAACCCCAAGGGATTAAAATTATAAACCCAAGGTATAAAAACCCTTAGATAAATATTAAACATACTAAAATAAACATGGTTGCACATGATTGATTTTCACACTGAGACAATCCTTGTGTGATGCGACGTGATGCGACATTGGACCATGGTTGACCATGGTTGAACATGGTTGTTTATTGTTGACCATTGTTGAATAATATTAAGCCCTAGAAATATGAACCCTTAGATCAATAAATCCACAGGATTGATATTATAAATCCAAGGGAAGAATAATCATAAGGGATAAAAATTATGAACCCAATGCATAAAAACCCTAACATGACTATTATAAACTATAAAATAAACATGGTTGACCATGGTTGATTTCCATATTAGATTAATCTATTGTGATATTGACATAATCATAAATAGTTGGACTATTAAAACCTTAATATTGGGGTTTAATAGTTGACAGATTAAACCCTTAATATTGGAGTTTAATAAACTGAAGGAATTATTATTATTATAAATCCAAGGGTTTATTAATATTATAAATACAAAGGATGAATAAACCCAATTCATTATTAATATTATAAACCCAGTGAATTAATATTATAAAAATAAATGATTAATAAACCCAAGCAATCAATAAACTCAAGGAATAAATAAACCCAACAAACTAATATTATAAACCTAAATGATTAATAAACCTTAGAAATTAATATTTTAAAGTCAAGGGATTAATAAACCCAAGGGATAAAATGATATACCAAAGAAATTGTTAATATTATAAACTCAAAGAACATATAAACTAAAGCGTTTAATATTATAAATCCAAGAGAAAAATATTATAAACTTAAGGGATAAAAAATGCAACGAGTCAATATAAAAAAAGAAAAGGATTGATATTTTAACCCCAATTGATTAATATCATAAACCCAAGTTGTTTAAACCCAAAGATATATATTATAAATCAGAAAATACATCAATGACCATGCTTAACCATCATTGATTTTCATATTGAGACAAAGTTTGTTACAATGTGATGTTAGAACAAGGTTGACCATGACTTTCCATGGTTGATTATGGTTTTCATATGAAGACAATCTTAATTATAGCACAACGTTCGACAAGGCTCATGATGATTGGATTTGAAAACGAGAGAATATATGTAATTTTAAATATTTTAAACCCCCTAATACCTAAGTCCATGGCATCAATATTATAAATGTAAATAATGCTATAATACAAAACAATAATAATAAACATAAACCACAATCAATATAAGAATCACATTGTAAACCATTAAAACATCAATACAAAAAACTAATATGAATACATTAATAATAATACACTATAAGGCATTGAAACATGATAAATCATAAACACATTAATAATAACACATTTATATCACTACATTATAAACAAAAAATAAATTTTAAAGAATAAATACATTAATATAAATACATGAATACTTTAATAGTGTAAATCTTAAGAATATTCATATAAACAACAACAACATGAAGGCCCAACAATAATATTATAAACCTCAATAATATTTTTAGTTATGAAAGGCATTGACAAAGCAAAGGGACCCATACAAAAGATGAAAATAATTACAAATGCAAGAGAAAAAAATAAAATAGTAACATCGTCATTGGAGCAAAGGAAAATAAATGCAAAAAACACATGTAAATTGCACACATTGGATTTAAATAAGAACAACAAGATAGGACATTTTAAGACCACATATATACAATTTTCTACATAACGACAACAATGAGAAAAGAAATAAATCAATTTCACCAACATTGCAACCACAGAAAGAACATTGAAATTGACATATATATATATTTTTTATTTACATTAAATAATTCCACTACAAAATTGAACTTGAAACACTTCATCAAAAGTCATATATGGAATAGCCTCTTCCAAAACACAACTAGATCGATGAAAAAAGTAGCACCAATTCAAATCAATAGGATAATGATCACGATACTTAACGCTTTCCAACCAATTACTTCCTTTTCTCCTCCCAGACTCCCTCTAGTGCACATGTAACAAGTATTTTACGTTTTTTTTCATTTCATCTAGCACATGAAGATGCTCATCAATAAAAGCAGGATGGAACCCATGTTTTCCATCAAACTTGTTCCAAAGATATGAAAGAAACCTTATTGCTCCAGCAATATTGCGCATTTTTCTGGCATAATAGATGACATCATTAGTGTTCATATCTGCATTTGAAAGACTAAAAAACAAAAGAAAAATTAATACACACGCACACAAACAAATAAGCATACACATATATAAATATATATACATAAAACATAACACCCAATTTTTATTTTTATTTAAAAACTTAATCTTATAAACCTCATGCTATAAAATAATCTAATGTTACATGAACCAAATGATAAAAAAATTATACAAATATAAACCTCATTTCACAATACAATGGATAAAATCGTAGAAATAGAATAAAATTGTTGCCAATATTAAAAAAATGAATATTGGCCATGGTGATAGCCAATATTCAAGACCTCCATCTTGCATTTCATGATGTAATATCAATCCACAATATTAATATCAATATGAACAATTTATAAAATTGATTTTGAATGATTGGTTCATATGACTCATTGTTTATGTTTGAATGGTTTGTTTTAAACAAAAGAACAATAACCTCTTAAAAAAAAAAGTAAATTGAGCAACATGGAAAACGATGTAAACAACTTTCTCAAATATTATTATGAATATGATGACTGTATTAATCTCATAAATATATGAAAATGATTATTATATTAAAATTAAATCAAGAGGACAATAAAAGAAATTCAAAAAGCATACTATAAAAAGGTCACAATTTTATTAGTTATATGTCATAGCGATATGGACTTCAATCACTCCTCTTCTTTCTTCCTAATTGTAACATATGCACAATCTTTCATCTTGGCATAACACTGAAAAGAGAAAGGTGGTGAAATGCGTAAACCATCTATTGATTTCACTTTTGATATGGTTGTGAAGGTTAGGCCTTGCTACTCTTTATTCACGATATCAACTGATGAACATTCTAAGGTCAATCACAGTGACTTCTGGATTGTAAGAGCCCATGCCATCTTCAAAGGAATTTGTTTTCGATTTCCTCTTATCACTGGTGTGATATGCAAAATGTTTGGATTGTTTCATCAAATGGAACACCAACATACTTATAAAAAAAAATAGTTGTGAACATTGGAAGCTGAGTTGGCATAGAGGTAGATGTATAAAATATATCCTTAAAATAACCAAGTGCACCATTCACCAAGGCAGCTTTAACCCACAAATTACATGTCAAATTAACAAGCTGACCACAACAAAACAAAAATTCATGGCCCAATGGATCATCATTGCCACTAATGATTCCTGATTGCCTTGAATGCTCAACAATACATTGTGCAATTGGAGAATTTAATGATTTTAATATCTTCTTGTTATGTAAGGCGACCAGATTATTTGTTGGAAACATGTGAACTACTGCTTTAAATGAATCCCTTTCTCGAGGATGCAACCTCATATCAACCCATCACATAAGAAATTCCAAGTTTTCAAGAATAGGTTCTTCATTTCTTATGTTATTGAGGACTCTACGAAAACAATATTGTTTTTCAATATTCCCTTGTTGGTGAAAGATTGTGTCAAGAGTGACAACAATGTTGAATTTGTTCCACAAGACTTTTCGTGTTGTATTACTTGCATACAAAGGCTTATCCCTCACAGGAGGTAGCTAGCCAAGGTTGTCCACAAGGATGATAGATATTCCACCAAAAGGACAATTCTTTTTCTCTGGAAATGCTTCCCGCAAGTGAGCATCTATTCACATAAACAAACTTGATCCTAGAAAGCTCATTTAATCAATCAATATATCTAATTTGTCTCATTTCTTCTTGGAATACTACTAGTGACTGCCCTTATAGTGGTTGCATGTCTTTAATTGGAATTTTTAGAGGTGAGTGTATTGTTTTTGCATGTATATTAAAAGTTTCTACTCTTGTTGGGGCAAGAAGAAGCAAAGGCATTCTTCCATTACTTGATAGATTATAAAGAGCTTCAAAAATACAATGGATAAGGAAATAATTCCTAGTGCTTTCAATGCCCTAAACAATCATAAGAAGAGCTTCATGAATCTCATATTCAGCAAGGTGCCTTAAAATAATTTCAAAAGAAAGTCGTTATTTTTTCTAACAACGAACTTTTAGATGCAAATGTTCTATTTGAAAGGTCAATAATATCAACCCTTCATTTTCCATTCCTTGTAAAATTAATAGGTTCTTCTGCAACATCATCATAAATAGTTGTACTTTCCCAGTCAAAGGATATATCAAAGTCCCTTTGACCAAGGGTGTGAAGATAAAAAAAACATTCACATCATTTAGTGGAACCAAGCAAGAGAAAATATTCCATTCTTGAAAATCATCTTCAAGATTCATTTCCTGGTTAGAAAAATCACCATCTTCCTAATCTTCAATATTGTCTATAATTGATGGATTTCGATGAACATGGCATGCTTGATATTGAAAATTCCTCCAATTTTCAATAATAATTTCAACTGAAAGGCCAATTTCTATAGGAATGTCACAAAATTTCTTGCACAAGAGAAATTACATCCAGCAAAAGGTTTCAAATTCATCTGAAGCCTCACCAAGAATAGAATAAAAGCATGGCCAAACCTGAACAATATCATGAACATCTCTAGTCTTTCATGGATCTTGTTTACTCTTGCTATCAAATGTCCAAGATCTTGCTCTTTCTATCAAAGATAGATGTTCAAGGAAAAATGGTCTCCTCTGATAATGTTGAACAAAAGTATTCTTAGATGAACATTGCAAGACATCCCTTGACATTTTCTTGAAAACCTTTCTTCCAACTTTTAAGGAAACAAATTTCCAACTACAAACAACAAGAGGTAGCTTAAGAAACATATTACACATTTCTTGTGCTCTAATATCACAATCAATAATCATTTCTAAAAGAAATCTTCTTTATGAACATAAACCATGATCCTCATAGCCAATAGAATTTGAAATTCTAGTTAGCTTATGATGATAACTTTCAAACCTTTTTTCTGCTTTTGATGCATACTTTGCAATACATTTCAAGACAACATAGCGAGAAAACACTGGTTGGAAATATAAATTTGCATGCCACTTTGTTAGAATGTCAATGTTATGTACATTGAGCTTGTTATCATTTATTGTTGGCTCATATTTTTTTCTTTCTTGTTCATCTATGAACAAACTTGATTCATCAGAAAGATCTCGTGGAGCATTGTACCGACATGTCAAAATGGTGCCCTTTTTGCACGAACAAGAATTTACACTACACTTTGTGTGCCATTGGACACGATTTAACAATTCTTCATAATCATTATGAGGAATTCAAGAGAAAATATGACTAGTATTCAATAGGAAAGGGTTGTCATCGATGCTTCATGGAACCATTATGTTGCAGCGATGTATCTCACATGGATTCCATGAAGTTACATACTTGTCAAAGAATCTCTTTTCAATTTGTACAGCATAACCATTTGACCAATCACGTATTTTCATGTTAGGAGCACCTTCCAACCATAGTAAACCATCGATATGTGCTGAACCTCTAAGTTGCCACTCATATCTAAAAAAAATGAAGATATAGTTACTACAAATAATATAGATAGAATAATAATAAAAAAAATGACAAAGTATAAAAAATAAATTCAACAACACAAACCTGTACCATAAGTATTTAGCTTTAAAATATATTTGGATAACGTACTCTCGAAAAATATTGAATCTATGGTGCATAAATGTGGCAACAATATTAGGGTACTGGATAACATTGTCAATTTTCATATGATGCTCATTTAAAGAACAAGAATGTGAATGTATGGGCATGAGGTTATGCAACTCTTGCCACTTTGTGTTAATTGCACTCGAAGTAAAAAATTAAGATGGACATCCCAACCGAAGAATCATGTTAGTCAATTCAGCATGAGACTTAGTCTAGTATGCCTTTGTACCTCTCAGAGAAGAACCGATCCACATAAGATGCTTAACCAACTTATTATCTGGTAAATCAGAAATTTGGTGATGCAACTTTTCAATTGTTGTAGGTGAGTTATCATGTAAATGGTTCTTTAAAAAACCTACAACAGTTGTTTGGCTCCGATGCCACATTACCATGTTCAATAGGTAATATCGAAAGCGAGGATGGATTCCAATTCTCTAGTCATTGTACCTAAGAGGATGCAATGCATACTCATGAAGTTCAACACTACAAATACTTGGTTGCAACCGATCAGCATCACCGGTAGGGAACAATGTTGGGAATTACATATCTAATAACCCCTCTGTATTATACTCATTCACTGGAGAGGTTCCAATACTGGGCCAATCCATGTCTTGAACATGTGAAGAGTCAACATTATCAAGAAATTTTTTCCACTTCTCTTTGTTCATTGGTAGGCGAGAAACAAAAGAAGAAGGATGAGAGGAAGAACGGTCAGTAGGAAACCATCCATTATTAGTTGTATTGATCTCTGATTCTTCAATATCACAATCAACAAATTTTAAGCCTGAAGGAGACATTTGTTGATCTTTCAGGCAGAGAATTCACTGAATCATAGTCAACTACAACATCTTAATATTGATCACGTTGGATTTTGAAAAGAAACGCAACCTTCACTCGATATCTTTTGACATAACATTCATAATATTTAGACTGAGCGACATGTCTCCTCACAATTATAAAGTCAATATCTTAAACATGTCAGGGAAGACTTTATACAATTGTAGAAATATCTTGAAGAAAGCTAATTGTATGACTGATATAATTGTATTTCCCACCTCGAGCATGTGTCACTTGCAAAATAGGATTCACACATGCTATTAGCATTTCTTCAAATTGAGTAAGAACACTTAAAATATGAGGTTTCTCACCAGTATCCATGTTATTATATCAATAAAATGATGGGCACCTCTTTCACTCTTACATCGTTTGCAAATAGGTCATTCAGAATCTCTAAAAACCTGGATTCTGGGATATGATTCTTGGAAAATGTGGCACATTTGGACAACTGACAAGACATCTATATTTGCTCGAAATATTTTATGCACTACAATCATGTTTTCATCAAAATGAATTGGTATTTTTCGGTTGAACCATGCTGATAACCATTTAGAAGAGTAAAATTTCTTCTAAAATGTACTTTATCTTCACGAACATGAGATTCCCTTCCCTAATTTAAAGCACGTGAACTAGATCTATGATAAGGCCTTCCCAAATTTATGGTTTGCATTTCTCGAATCTGGGAGGATGTAAAGGTGTGTTTGCCATAAGAGATTTTAAAATTTAATTTCCAACTAATTATAAATGAAAAAAATGAAAAAAGAATCAAATGAATTCAAAATTTAGATTTGTTTCTTGATGTGGATTAGGGTTATGAGATGATTTCTCTTTGCTTCAAACATCAGTAGATGGAACATTTGGATAGTTAGTTTCTATGCCTCTATTCAAATGAGTTGTTTCCTATTTCAACAAAATAAAATACATTATAAAACTAAATGTCCAACAAATAAAGATTCAAAAATGGAAAACAAATCAAATACATTGAACATTTACATTAGTTTTACAATTTGATGTTTTGGATTTTAATTCTTTAACCTGATGAAATGAAATCATGTTTTTTCCATAAAAAGGTTATAAAATACAATGTCCGACTAACTATAAATGAAAAAATGAGAAAAATGTCAAATCACTCAACATTTACATTTGTTTGGTGATGTGGATGAACACTATGAGATGGTTCCTCTTCACTTCTAACATTAGTAGATGGAACATGTACGAAGTTAATTTGTATGCCTCTATTGAAATGAGTTGTGTCATGTTCGAAGAAAATAAAATATGCCATATGTCCAACCAACTAGAAAATCAAAAAATGAAAAGAAAATCAAATGCATTCAACATTTACATTAGTTTGGAAATTAGATCGTCGAGGAGAATACACAGAAAGGTTATGACATGCTCCATCTTCACTTCTCAGATTAGTAGATGGAACACTTTGGGAATTAATTTCTAGACCTCTATTAAATGAGTTGTATCCAATTCCAAGAGAAGAAAATAGCTTTTAAGTTTAGTAAAATAAAATTGTAAATAAAGGAATGTAATAAAACAACCACTATTGCAGAAGAAAAAAAAATTGCGTTACCTTCATTGTTCCATGTGAAATACTATGAGGGATGACTAATTCTCTTGGTGGGACCACATTAATTTGATAACGGGGATTGGAAGATCCAATTTTTTGAGCAACTAGCTCCAAATTATCAAACAAATGACCAATTAAACTATCATCCAAATCATCACATACAATGTCATCATTACCTCCACCATGGATGTTTTACACTCTTTGGCCTTGGTCGAAACATGCAATTGTATACACAAAAGGGCCAGAGTGGACATTTGCATACACATTATTGATATGATGTTCTTCCCAATTGCAATATGTTTACCCAATATTATGAACGTTTTTAGGAGAGCATCGAATAACAAAATTATGCTGACAAGGAGCATATTCTGATAATGAACTATCAACGGGAAATGATCTTTCCATTATATAATCCATAGTATGATACTTCTGAGTAATTATAAAATCATTTTGAAGAGTGCCTTCACTCGTTCTTCTATGAGATGTATCTCTCCTATGCTCATTTATTGCTCATTTATTGCATCCTTATTTTGTTCATACCATAAACGACGACTTTCATTATACCTATCACGTGATGTTGGTGCCAAATTTCATTTTCTTGTACGCTTGCTTGTGACTTCAGATGATATGTCTAAAATGAATAATAACATAATCATTATGGAACCATAAACATGGAACATAGTATATATATAATATAAACAAACACAAAAGAATTAAAAAGCTACAAGGTTTTTTTTTGGAAATCGTATAAAAACATAAAAATTGTATATGTTATTTTTTCCAACCATATAAACTTTTCAAAATGTATAAGGTTTTTCCCAGATGGTTAAATACAAAAAACAATTTTTCCAAATGGCTTAAACAAAAAAGTATAGATTTTCATGTATCGTATTAGAATCAAAATGGAACCCATACAATTCGGACACAATACTATAAGAATTATATGACTTGGAATTATATCTAAAAATTTGGAACTATATACTATTAAAATATAAATGAAAATATTAAAATGTGCATAAAGATATAACATCATTTGAGAATCAATGAGTAAAACAAATACAAATAACATGTATAATATAACTCATAGTAATTATAATTATATAAATAAAGAAAAATGCATAGCATCCAAACACATTTACATGTAATTAACAAAACTTTAGGGGAAACAATATGAAATATTTTCTAGCAAATTGCAACGGGATTAAATATCCAACATCTGATACATACACATATTCTTGAATTTTTAGCAGGAGGCATATAAAGATCGATACAAGCATAATTTTAAAGTATTACCATAAAGACCCAAAGTATGTATAGAGCCAAAAATGGAAATATTTTCCACAACTATAGAGAGTATATAAAATGAAAATATTTATAGGAACTCCTAACAACACTAATAGCCTAAGAGTCCATATCCATATCCAATGGTGGAATCTCATCAACATAATCCACACAAGGAGCAATCGCAAAAACTTTTCCATAATTAATCAAATCATTGCAATCCTCCAATGTTGGATACCAAAACCCAAACATCTATTCATTAGTTCAATTATCAATATCTTTTGGAAAACAGATGCCAGTCATCATGTTAGATAATAGGAAAGGAACTTCACTACAGTTGCATATAAGAACCATACCATGTACTGTTAGAAATGGAAAATAACCAGGACATTTTCTATTTATATATGTAGAATTGCTTTCCAACAACTTCCATCTGAAACCTCAATCATCCTCAAAGTACTCAATTCTTCATTCAACGCACAACTGACCAAATTGGAAATGATCTAATTCTTCATTTGACCATACCGAAGTGGATCCATCATTGACAAGGATGATCCATGTATATCGCTAATGACATACACCATATGTCAATGATTGGAACAAATGAAAAACCCTATTCATTTTTTATTACATCATACCAGTAGACTGTATACCCATGTCAAGGATAATCTTCATACTCCTTGTCTAGATAGAGCCAAAACAAATTACTTTTATAAAACACTCCATTCTTAGGGGGTGAAGTGCCACCAAATGGAAGATCATCCCTTTGCCAAACCCTGTCAAGGCTATTGAAAACATAAGATTTAGAATGCATTATATCAAAAATATGTTTTAGAACAACCCAGTCATATTTTCTGTTGCTTACATTTTCCAATAATGAAAAGAATATCCAGTCTCCAATTCATATTGGCCCTATGTTTTTAAAGGCCTTCATAAATGGATTCATTACAAAATAGTTGTGTGTATGGGAGGATTTTGTTGGTAAGGATAAAGGATAAAACCACCATTGGTCCAACAGTGG
The DNA here is from genome assembly GCA_031772625.1 of Pinus tabuliformis. Lineage (NCBI taxonomy): Eukaryota > Viridiplantae > Streptophyta > Pinopsida > Pinales > Pinaceae > Pinus > Pinus tabuliformis. Next base: position 1,367,127,736 of record CM062817.1, on the reverse strand, counting down.
ACTCTACTTTGTATCTTGAAACTATGAATCACAAATGAAAATGATATATGTGCTCATTATGATTAAGGTATTCAACACCAAAATAATTGGCTTCATTATTGACGAAAGGAACCATAAATCCAAAGCCGTTCATAGAGACATGCTTGCAATGCAATAAGAAAGAAGGGTTTTGCAAAACATTTTTCCATTGCTTACAAATAATACTAAACTTTATCACAATTGATAAAGGGAGCCAGAGGAACACAAGTTCAAGAATTTCAAATGGAATACAACTCCAAATAGCTTGATCCATGATCAAACAATGAAATCAACTAACATTAAAAAAAAACCACATTTGATATGAACAAAACAATTTAACGTTGAATAAAATTAAAAGTAACATACATACATAATTTACCATCTACACATACATAAAAACTTCTTCTATACACATTGTATAAAATCAAATGAGCAATTAGAACATTATTACAACAATGAACACAATTCTAAAATTTTATAAACCTAATCTCTATAATCCAATATTATTGATGTTAGTAAACCTATGATTATGTTTATATTAATGTCTACATTTAATATTTATGTTACAATGTTTCTATTAGTATATTTTTAATATCGATATCAATTTCTTTTTTATTTCCAATATAAATATTAACATTAAACCAATTTTTTTAATGTTAAAAAAACTTGGACTTTAAAATCTCTTATTATAAATTAACACAATGCTACATGACCAAATGAAATAAAATTACCAAATATTTTAATCCTAACATCACTAAAACAAAATAAACGTAAAGTTATTATGTGTAATGTTTAATAAAAATATTTCCATACAAAAATGTTCACATTAATGTATAAATGCAAAATATATTTTTGCATAGATTTCTATGTTTAACATTAATATCTATATTTAATAATAATGTGTAAATAATAATAATAATAATAATAATATTAATATTAATTAACATTAAAAGAGATATTAATGTTTAATATCTATATAAAATAAATATTAATATATTGATATTTAATACATTCTACATATTTTATATTGAAACGATAAATTGAATTAATAAGAAACTAACCTAATCTATTATTAACACAATTTTTACATGGATTTTCAAATTATTTGTTCAAATCTAAATAAGAAAAATTTTAATATATAAATATATAACATCAAATCAGAATGAACCAAATGTATTATATAAATCTATTACAAAAAATAGATTTTATATTAAAAGCACAAAATTAAATCAATAACAAATTTTACGTGTTTTATTATCAACACAAGGTTTACATCCATTCTTAATATTTGTACTTAAATCTAAATGAACTATAGTCTAAAAGTTTTTCAATGTTTTGTTTCTTTGTTCTAATTCCTGAATTGTTGTAATTTTTGGATTATATAAAATAAATCTATTACATAGATTTAGCATAAATCTATAAAATAGATTTTAGTATGTAAAATATATAAAAAAAAATTAACATAAATCTATGAAATAGATTTTATTATGTAAATTATAAAAAAAAAAATTAACATAAATCTATAAAATAAATTTTATATTTAAAATCTATAAAAAAATATATTTTTACATAAATCTAGTATGTTAATAGATGACACTTATGTTCACATTTGGTGTATTGAACACTTTAGTTAACAATAGAGTTTCATTATATGCATATTTACTGTGTGTAATAAAACATTCTTATTTTTTCCCGTACTGTCAATAGCATTGTCTCAAGGATTTTCAACTATTTTTCATTTTCAAAACACATAATATCCACACTATTAACATGTCATGTGTCCAATTCCAAAATATTATTGAAAATATTAAAAACACTCCACCAAGGGAATAGATTGAATGCATTAAAATTATTGATTAAAATGCATTCCATGCATTAAATTTATTCAATGCATAACAAAATATTGATAAAATGCTTTAAAATCTATTCAATGCTTAAAAAATTATTGATTTCATAAATAAAAATAAAATAAACATCTATTCATTGTTAGATATACCCCATCCATATAAAAAAAATTATGTAGCAGGAAAACTACTATTCCTCAAATTTCCATAAAAATAATTATTCCTCAAAGTTTCTACTTATTTTTTTAATATAATAATATTCTATTTACAATTAAAATATATATTTTATATATAAACCTAAATTATAATTAAAATCAAAATCTACGATAGTTTATAAAAAATAAATTATTTTATGGAATTTGGGGAGTGAAATTGATGGGAAAGGGGGATGGCAACTCATTCTTGAACCTTAAAATGAAAATGAACTAAGTTGTCTTATCATTAATGATACAACAACATTATACAAAAATCACCATTTAAAAATTAACACTAAGATGCTCAACCAACTTATATTGTTCAACATTCAATTTATAAAATTTATTGATACATTCAAATGTATTCAATGCATTTATTGCAATATATTGGAAGAATTTAACATATGTTGAATACATTGATTACAAATTTGACTTTATTCAATTGATTGCAATGAATGCTTTTAGTAAATTTCAATGCATCAATAAATTGCATATACAGAATGTATTAGATTTATTAAATAAAATTTATTAAATACATAAAATCTATTCAATGCATATAATCTATTCTATTGATAAGAATAAAATTCATTCAATCTATTAAAAAAAATATTGATAAAATGCTTATAAATCTATTCAATGCTTAAAAGTTTATTGATTGCATAAAAAATAGACATCTATTCACTGCATAAAATTTATTCTATTGCTAAAATTAAAATCTATTCATTGCATAAAAAGTTATTGATAAAATCTAAATGAATCAAAATATATTATATACATTTATTAATAGATTCTACTCACTCAATAAATTCAATTCAATACATATCTATGAAAAATACATTTTATATACAATTTATAAGTCTACTTTATAAAAATACATAATATAATTTTATATTTTTATATGGTAGATTTATATATTGTACATAAAAGATTTTATATATAAATTATGCGATATAATTTATTTCACATTTTGAATTATCACATTGGACATATAAAGTGCTAATAAACAACCATTAAAAAAATCTATTAATTGAATAAATCAAAATCTATTTAATAAAATTTATGGAGACTATAAAATCTAATGCATTAAATACAATGAATGTAATAAATCTAAAAATTCTATTCAATGAACATAATTCTATTGCAATCTAATTTATATAGTCTATATAATCTATTGATGAATTCAAATATATTGATTGCATTGATTGAAATATATTGAATACATTTAAATCTCTTGAATGCATTGATAAAAAAATTGATTTTATTGAATTAATTGCAATCAATGTTTTCAAAAGATTTGAATGCATAGTTTGCATGTATTTCAATAGATTGCAATAGATTTAAGTGTATTAGATTGCAATAAAATTTGGTTCATTTAAATTTACTTTATATTCATTCATTCAGATTTAATTAAATTTATTACATTCAAAGTATTAATGCATTAACATTATTGATTAAAATCTATTCAACCATAAGAAATTCAATTAAAAAATTCAATTTGGTGAATAAAATCATTGACTGTATGATTATTCATGTTAAATAATTATAAATTTATAAGTAAGGAATTCTTTTTAATTAATTTATTTTATATAATCATATTTTTATTTAAATTTTAAATAATTAGTAATACATAATTTTAAAATGTATTATAATAAAGTTTTTATTATGATTTTTTGTTATTTAAAATAAATTTGGATTTTATATGAATAATGTCACACCCCTGTATATTACATAAAATTTAAATGAAAAAAAATGGTAACTTTATTATAATTACCCAACTTCTACCATAATCTTTGTTGTGCAATTTAACATTTGCATAACTGCAATGTGGTGATATATCTCGGACCTACGATAAATGTTTAACGACTATACAAATCATTGACTTAAGGTTGTCTTGCCTGCATGAGTGACATGTGTTTTGAACGACAATTGGAAATACGTTATGTCCGATCCGTAGCCCTTTCTGGCATTGAGTTGTTGGCAGCATTTAATTCTCTTGTCAGCGTTTCAATAGGTGGCCTGGCTCACCCGCTTGGCCATGTGACTCGTTGGTTTTTGCACTCTCGGCCTTCACGCCTTGGATTCCCGCGCTACTCCAACGGCGGAGATCTATTGCTCAGATCGGAGGGCTGGAAAATGTTTAAGGGTTTGGAGGTCATTCATAAACCCCTTAGAGCGTGCCTGTGGTTCATTTGGAACGGGAGGGACTCTCGGCACCCCTCTGGTCATTCAAGCACCTGGTTCGTTCCATTCAACGCCGCCCCTGCACTTCATCTACAACTCCGAGGTCTTAAGTTTGCCCTTCAACGGCTTTGTACAGGTATCATACTCAGTTTATTTTTAATTAGATTCTGTCTTTTGACACAGTCATTTGCTACAGGCTATATTTCTTCAACTCGGCTCAGGTCTTGCATGCGTTTTTAAATTGTGGTTGTTACTGTTTGTAAGCTCACACTGGCTGGTAATTTCCAATATGGTTGTGTGCAGATGAGGCTCGTTACAAGCCCCCTTACTGCTTGCGGAATGACAGAGCCAATGTCTCGACTCCTTCATCTCCTACCAGGTAAGCAGACGACCCTCTAACCGGGTGCGAAGTCTAAGGGTTGCTCTGTCCATGGTGTACCGAAAAGGCTGTAAATATTACCGCATGTTTTCTTATATGTACTGTTTTTCTTCTGTTATATTCCAGACGAGGAATTTCCAGAGGAGATCCTCATGGCTCACATGTGTTTTCCTATTCTCAGGGCTTTACATTTTCGACCTACCCTGTTGAGCTATGAGATACAGGCAGATTTCTCTTGTGCCTAAATCTCGTACAGCAGTTGATCGATTTGAGGGCAATCTTTGCCTTCCTGTGTTTTTAGGCATTCTATGTCTCTGTTATATGTATATGTGGAGACAGTTGTTGAACTGGTCGTTGTGTCAGGCCTTGCTGGTCAAAGATGTTTTTATCTGGACAAATGAACACCTATTTCAATTTTAAAACATATGTATTTCAATGTTTACTCTTCCAGTTCTTCGCTCTTAATTAGCATGCGTTCTATGTTGCTAATTTATTTCTGGTCTTTCTTGGACGGTTGCAGTATGCCCATTTTGATAATGTCATTTGTCAATCTGAAACAGTTAATTGTTATGCCTGTCTCCGTGAACGGTATGGAATTTCGATCTACATATATATATATAATAATATCATTTCAGTAATGCTAGTGGTTCCTTTTCCTTACTATTCTTTGGTTTAAATCCTCCTCATGCAGTTGCGAAATGCTACATTACCAGTCGTTGCTGAGTTTAGGTTATGACAAGTTTGTTGAATTGTTACAGCGCATACGTATGTATATTATCTATTGAATGTGTGATTACACCTGTGGTTATCTACGCTGCCGTGTTCATAGCCACAGTTAAGCAACTCCAGTGGTTGCAATCGTTCTTGAAACGTTTACTTCTCAGTACCGTTTTCGGTTATCTGCAATTGATTTCACTGTTATACAAACAGTTTCGTAACGTTTACTCTTATCGATGGCAGTTTGCTTTATGGGTCTAATCATCTGGTTATACATTTTCTCTTGTAGTCATAGTCTCGTTATGACTCTAAACTCTAAATTTTGTTCGCAATGTGTGGTTATATGATTTGTTTAATGGTATTTAGTTGGCGTACCTCTGTCTGTTCTCTAATGGAGAAGTAGTTTAAGGTCTTTGGCTTTCCTTTCCACAGGAACTTAAGATATTCCAGTCGTTCTCTTAATGTACTTATCTGCTTGAATACCCACCACGGTGTTCTGGTCCGTCTTAAAATTTTATATGCTTTCTTTAATTTGAACTACCCTTAGCGTACCGGTTATCTCTTTTACAATTGTCTAGCATTTAAATAATCTGACATTTTAATAGAAATGTTTACCTGATACAAATATACTAAAGCAATATGATATCAAAGGAAAATTTATATTACAAGGGTCTGCAGAGTCAACCACTATAAATTTATCTGCAGTGTGGTCAAGAGTCATTACTGAACTAATTTTCCCTTCATTGCTAACACGTACCTGGTTCGCCAGTGTTGTAAATATGCACTTCAGAAATTCACCTGCAATCCATATTCGCTCTTAACCACCCAACCTTGAGATCCATCGCTAAGACTGGATTCTCCCCCCGAGCTATCTTGCAGGCCTACAGCCCTCAACAAGATACATGCACCTTGTGCCTGGTCATCTGGTCCTTACCAGACTTAACCAGTTTCTTGTTATTCTTTTTTTTTGGAATCCTTCTGTCTGTCCCTACAGCACAGAATTCCTCCTTCCTCTACCCAGGACTTTTCCCCGTTTGGGAGGGTAGTTTTAGTCAGTTTTCATAACTGATTTTCTTTTTTCAAATCCTCCTTTCAGAGGCTGCCAGCATTTCAAGAAATATATATTTCCAATATATTTTAAATTCACCAATAGGATAATATGATTAGAGTTTTTGTGTAAAATAAAAGAACAACAAACTTTCAACTCTATCTCTTACTACAGTAAAATTCCCACATTTACATTTTTTCGGGGTCATCACATCTCCCCCTCCTGAGATTGGACATCGTCTCGATGTCTGTTTCCCCTAAACAAGTTCGGGTAAGCTTTTTTGATGAGTTCTTCGTCTTCCCAAGTGGCCTCATTAGGCCCATAGTGCTGCCACTGCACTTTAGCTTGGGTAATAACTCGCTTCCGCAGCCGCACTTCTCTCTGGTCGAGGATGTTCAGTGGTTCGACCAGAACCTCGCCTTTCGGCTCGACCTGCAATCAACAACAATTCTAGTCACTTTTTGTCTGGAATAAAATCTTAACTAGAACAACCAGATTAGTTCTTACCCGAACATCCTGCCATTTGATCACATGTTTAGGGTCGTAAACGTATTTTTTTAGTATAGAAACGTGGAAAACATTGTGGATCCTAATATGACTTGGTAGGGCGAGTTGGTAAGCCACCGGCCCCACTCTTGCCAAGATCTGAAAAGGTCCAAAATAGCGAGCAGCAAGTTTGGCACACCCACTCCATTGCAGGGTGCTCCTTCTGGCTTGGATCCTCACAAAACATGGTCACTGACCTGATATTCTTTGAATCTTCTTTTCCGGTCTGCAAAACTTTTTTGTCTGTCTTGAGCAGCCTTTAAATTGGTACGCACTCTTTTTACCATGTATTCCATTTCTTTGAGCATTTCTGGGCCCAATCTTAATTTATCGTCAGGTCCACCCCAGCTTGAGGGTGTGCGGCATTTCCGCCCATACAAGACCTCAAAGTACTCAGCTGTGTTGACGTGTGATATCCATTATTATATGCAAATTCAACCAGGTGTAGATATTCCTCCCATTGAGTTGGTTTTAGCATTACACATGCTGTCAACATGTCCTCCACTACCTGGTTCACTCGTTCTGTTTGACCATCAGTCTGGGGATGATAGGCTGTGCTGAAGTTCAGCTGTGTTCCCAGTTCAGCAAACAATGTTCTCCAAAAAGTTGACGTGAACTTTACATCACGATCAGATACTATTATCTTCGGAATTCCATGCAGTTTGAACACATTCTGCATAAAAATGTGAGCAATTTGCACAGCCTTATACGTGGACTGCACAGGTATAAAGTGTGCTGCCTTAGTTTATCTACCACTACCATAATGGAGTCATTGTTTCTCTTTGTCCGAGGCAACCCGGTTATAAAATCCATAGAAATAGTTTCCCATTTCCACTCTGGAATAGGTAAGGGTTGTAGCAGCCCTGCTGGATGCAAATGCTCTGCTTTAATCTGTTGACACTCCAAACACCGTGCCAAGTATTCAGCTACATTCTTTTTCATTCCTGGCCAATAATATTCTTTTCTAAGTGCGGTGACCATTTTTTGGTATCCTGGGTGCCCGGTATAGTGGCTGATGTGAAATTCATCCAAAATCAGATTCCTAAGACCATCTTTGTTAGGTACATACAGCCTCTTATTAAAATACAGCATTCCGGCATCATCTAATTCATATCCCTGCTGTGTTTTCCCGCTAGAAAGTTGTTGTACCTGCTGTTTTATTTGCTGGTATTCAGCATCTTGATCTGCTGCTGTTTTTATCTTTTCAAATAAGGAATTCTGCCATTTACTGATCAAAATTTCACACAGGCACTGCACCTTTCGACTCAATGCGTCGGCTACACGGTTCTCCTTCCCTTTTAAGTGTTTAATTTCAAAATCGAATCCACTTAGAAAATCCGCCCAACGAGCTTGCCTCGTATTTAAGGTAGGTTGGCTGAAATAATTTGTCAAGCTTTGATGATCTGTTAACAACAGAAATTTTTTCCCAAGAGGTAATGTCGCCACATATTCAGTGTCTATATAACGGCTGCCAACTCTTCCTTCCTGCATCAATACTCCGCCCACACCTTCCTTACTTGCGTCAGTACATAACACGTAATCCTTATTAGGATCAACTATAGTCAAAATGGGTGCGGTGGTGAGTAAATGTTTAAGTTGCTCAAAGCTCCGCTGACACTCTGAGGTCCATTTGAATACCCTCCCTTTTTTTTGTAAGGAGGTGATAGGGTATGCTACCCTTGAAAAACCCTCCACGAATCTTCTATAATAGCCAGCTAGCCCCATAAAGGACCTGATATCTGCCACATCCTTTGGTACGGGCCATTCCATTATAGTCCTTATCTTTTCAAGGTCTACTGCAATCCCCTCTTTGGTGATTATATGGCCTAAGTATTGTATTTCTTCCCTGAAGAAATCACACTTGCTAAACTTAGCGTATAGCTGATGTTCCCGGAGAGTTTGGAGCACTACACTAAGATGTTCCTCATGCTCCTCCCTAGAACGAGAATATATCAGAATATCATTGATAAATATCAATACAAATTTATCCAAGAACCTGTGAAACACACTGTTCATCAAACACATAAAGGTGGCAGGTGCATTGGTCAAGCCAAAAGGTAACACCACAAACTCGTAGTGCCCATACCGTGTTCTGAAAGCTGTCTTAGCGATGTCTTCCTCTTTGATCCTAATCTGGTGATAACCGGATCGCAAATCGATCTTAGAGAACACTTTTGCCCCCTTCACTTGATCGAAAAGTTCATCAATCCGAGGTAAAGGATATTTATTTTTGATCGTGAGCTTGTTCAGCTGACGATAGTCTATGCACATCCGAAGAGTTCCATCTTTCTTCTTGACAAATAACACTGGGGCTCCCCATGGTGATACACTGGGGCGAATGTAATTTTTGTCTAGCAGCTCTTGCAGTTGCATTTTTAATTCTGTTAATTCAGGTACGCTCATTCGGTAAGGTGCCCGCGACACTGGTGCTGCCCCCGGTGTCAATTCGATGGTAAAGTCTATATCTCTTTTGGGTGGCAGCCCCGGTATCTCCTCTGGAAAAACATCTGCGAATTCTTGTATTACTGGAATATTGTCCAGCGTAGCTGTTTTATCCTTCTGATTTGCATAGCCTACCTGAATGGCATAAATTTGACATTTCTTTTTGATACATTTAGCTAGCTGGGATGCCGTGATGGGTCAGATCTGCACGGGGTGCTTGATCCCTTGCAGTTCCTGCTTCTCCCCAAAGTCATCTTTATAGTAAATGGTTTTCGTCTTGCAGTTTACTAATGACCAGTGTTTTTCTAGCCAATCCATCCCAATCAGGATGTCATATGAACCCAACGGAAGTACATTCAGATCTACTACTATTGGCTGTCCTGCTACGGTTAAAGAGCAATTATTAATTTTTGCCAAGACCCGTCTCTTGGCTCCCGTAGCTAACTGTACCAGCCATGGATTTCTGAATTTTTCAGATTGTAGCTTACACTGTTCTACTATCTTTGGGCTAATATAACTTAAAGTAGCTCCTGGATCAATGAGAACAGCTATAGAAAGATTTGAAATTTTACCTTCAAATTCCACCATAGTCGGCTGGTATTCCGCTTGACGATCATCCAGGGCTGCGTTAATCCTTGGTACGCTACGTGCCACATCCCCAACGGTCGATGCTTCGTGAATCTGGGATATCTGGTCCGTACCCTTCCGCTGCGGGCAGTTTTTGACATAGTGTGGTCCTCCACAGCCCCAGCATTGAACTGGAGGTCTGGCCATTCCTTCACCCTCCGGCCTAGCAGGCTGTTCACTTACTCTGGTCTCACTGGTTGGCCTAGCCCGGAGTGAACCTCTTGCTACAGTTCTGTTGTTCTGTCCTTTGCCAGCTCCCTTACTACCATTACTGCGACTTCCTTTGCTATTTCCAACAGTCCTGTTACCCCTTCTTTCATTCCATCTTTTATTTGGAGCATCTCCCTTCTGTTTATTCTGCTGGTAACAGATTCTAGCTTTGCGGATAGCTTCATCCATTGTCCTAGGATTGTCAAACTCGATCCTTTCTCTTATATATAGAGGTAAGCTGCTCACAAACCTTTGCACCTTGGCTTTCTCCTCCTTAATATAGGGCACATAACGAAGCAGGGAAGTAAAACGGTTAATAAATTCGTCCATAGACTGCTGTCCCAACCGTAAATCATGGAATTCTCTTGCTTTTTCATCGTAAAAGCGCTCGGTCAGATATCTCTCTTTGAAGTATTTCTGAAACTTTTCCCATGTTATGGTCCGTTCGCTTACCCCCTTGACGATCTTAATTTCCTCCCACCACAGGGTTGCTTTACCTTGTAGCTGGAAGATGGCCAGTCGTGCCTTCAAATTATGGTCATACTCATACAACTGGAAATATTTGTTCATGTTAATTAACCATGCTTCAGCCGCTTCTTCCTGTTCCCCATCAAAATGTGGGGGTTTAATTTTTCGAAATTCTCCCTGCAGCTCCATTCTCTGACGTTTTGAAGTCTGCTGTTCAAGTACATTATCGGAATGGTCCTCCTTTTCCTCTGAGTTTTCAGGTCCAGTTTGATAGTTTCATTCTTCTGTCATCCTCTGTTGTTCCGCACTGGGATTAGCTAGTGGTGGGTTCTGCCTATCCGACAAACTCTTCAGAATTCTTTCTTGTTCCACCGTCAGTCGCGCATTATCCTCTCGTAAACGTGCCATCTCATTCTTCAGCTCCTGAACAGTTTCCAGTATTGCAAGGTTTGTACTACGTGTCTCCTCGCCAAGCTGTACCCACAGCTCTGGGTTTTCCCGAGGAGCGCTGCCGGCTCTCTGCATTTTCACTGTTTTCTTTTGTTGACTATTAGCTGTTATTGTTCCTGTGTCTCACCCCTAAAAATAGGACAGGAAAAGTAGTTAGTTTGATTAACTCTCTCCCTTACATATGTATGGGATAGTTATCTGCACAGTTGAACATGTTGTTCCAGAGGCCACAGTATTGAAACTTGGCTCTGATACCAAATTGTCACACCCCTGTATATTACATAAAATTTAAATGAAAAAAATGGTAACTTTATTATAATTACTCAACTTCTACCATAATCTTTGCTGTGCGATTTAACATTTACATAACTGCAATGTGATGATATATCTCGGACCTACGATAAATGTTTAACGACTATACAAATCATTGACTTAAGGTTGGCTTGACTGCATGGGTGACATGTGTATTGAACGGCAATCGAAATATGTTATGTCCGATCCGTAGCCCTTTCCGGCGTTGAGTTGTTGGCAGCATTTAATTCTCTTGTCAGCGTTTCAATAGGTGGCCTGGCTCACCCGCTTGGCCATGTGACTCGTTGGTTTCTGCACTCTCGGCCTTCATGCCTTGGATTCCCGCGCTACTCCAACGGTGGAGATCTATTGCTCAGATCGTAGGGCTGGAAAATGTTTAAGGGTTTGGAGGTCATTCATAAACCCCTTAGAGCGTGCCTATGGTTCATTTGGAACGGGAGGGACTCTCGGCACCCCTCTGGTCATTCAAGCACCTGGTTTGTTTCCATTCAACGCCGCCCCTGCACTTCATCTACAGCTCCGAGGTCTTAAGTTTGCCCTTCAAGGGCTTTGTACAGGTATCATACTCAGTTTGTTTTTAATTAGATTCTGTCTTTCGACACAGTCATTTGCTACAGGCTATATTTCTTCAACTCGGCTCAGGTCTTGCATGCGTTTAAAATGTGGTTGTTACTGTTTGTAAGCTCACACTGGCTGGTAATTTCCAATACGGTTTTGTGCAGATGAGGCTGGTTACAAGCCCCCTTACCGCTTGCGGAATGACAGAGCCAACGTCTCGACTCCTTCGTCTCCTACCAGGTAAGCAGATGACCCTCTAACTGGGTGCGAAGTCTTAAGGGTTGCTCTGTCCATGGTGTGCCGAAAAGGCTGTAAATATTACCGCATGTTTTCTTATATGTACTGTTTTTCTTCCGTTATATTCCAGACGAGGAATTTCCAGAGGAGATCCTCATGGCTCACATGTGTTTTCCTATTCTCAGGGCTTTACGTTTTCGACCTACCCTGTTGAGCTATGAGATATAGGCAGATTTCTCTTGTGCCTAAATCTCGTACAGCAGTTGATCGATTTGAGGGCAATCTTTGCCTTCCTATGTTTTTAGGCATTCTATGTCTCTGTTATATGTATATGTGGAGACAGTTGTTGAACTGGCCGCTGTGTCGGGCCTTGCTGGTCTTATCTGGACAAATGAACACATATTTCGATTTTAAAACATATGTATTTCAATGTTTACTCTTCCAGTTCTTCGCTCTTAATTAGCATGCGTTCTATGTTGCTAATTTATTTCTGGTCTTTCTTGGACGGTTGCAGTATGCCCATTTTGATAATGTCGTTTGTCAATCTGAAACAGTTAATTGTTATGTCTGTCTCCATGAACGGTATGGAATTTCGATCTACATATATATATAATAATATCATTTCAGTAATTCTAGTGGTTCCTTTTCCTTACTATTCTTTGGTTTAAATCCTCCTCATGCAGTTGCGAAATGCTACATTACCAGTCGTTGCTGAGTTTAGGTTATGACAAGTTTGTTGAATTGTTATAGCGCATACGTATGTATATTATCTGTTGAATGTGTGATTACACCTGTGGTTATGTACGCTGCCGTGTTCATAGCCACAGTTAAGCAACTCCAGTGGTCGCAATCATTCTTGAAACGTTTACTTCTCAGTACCGTTTTCGGTTATCTGCAATTGATTTCACTGTTATACAAACAGTTTCGTAACGTTAACTCTTATCGATGGCAGTTTGCTTTATGGGTCTAATCATCTGGTTATACATTTTCTCTTGTAGTCACAGTCTCGTTATGACTCTAAACTTTGAATTTTGTTCGCGATGTGTAGTTATATGATTTGTTTAATGGTATTCAGTTGGCGTATCTCTGTCTGTTCTCTAATGGAGAAGTAGTTTAAGGTCTTTGGCTTTCCTTTCCACAGGAAATTAAGATAATCCAGTCGTTCTCTTAATGTACTTATCTGTTTGAATACCCACCACGGTGTTCTGGTTCGTCTTAAAATTTTATATGCTTTCTTTAATTTGAACTACCCTTAGTGCACTGGTTATCTCTTTTACAATTGTCTAGCATTTAAATAATTTGACATTTTAATAGAAATGTTTACCTGATACAAATATACTAAAGCAATATGATATCAAAGGAAAATTTATATTACAAGGGTCTGCATAGTCAACCACTATAAATTTATCTGCAATGTGGTCAACAGTCATTACTGAAGTAATTTTCCCTTCATTGCTAACACGTACCTGGTTCGCCAGTGTTGTAAATATGCACTTCAGAAATTCACCTGCAATCCATATTCGCTCTTAACCACCCAACCTTGAGATCCATCGCTAACACTGGATTCTCCCCCCGAGCTATCTTGCAGGCCTGCAGCCCTCAACAAGATACATGCACCTTGTGCCTGGTCATCTGGTCCTTACCAGACTTAAGCAGTTTCTTGTTATTCTTTTTTTTTGGAATCCTTCTGTCTGTCCCTACAGCACAGAATTCCTCCTTCCTCTACCCAGGACTTTTCCCCGTTTGGGAGGGTAGTTTCAGTCAGTTTTCATAACTGATTTTCTTTTTTCAAATCCTCCTTTAAGAGGCTGCCAGCATTTCAAGAAATATATATTTCCAATATATTTTAAATTCACCAATAAAATAATATGATTAGAGTTTTTGTGTAAAATAAAAGAACAACAAACTTTCAACTCTATCTCTTACTACAGTAAAATTCCCACATTTACATTTTTCCGGAGTCATCAAAAATAAATATTAAAAATATACGTAAAATTAATTTTATTTAATTTTAAACTATAATAAAATAAAAAAAAATTATTTAAAAAATTTAAAACTTATAAGACAAACAAAAAAATAAACAAATATTCATTAATATGAAAAAAAGAAAAACAAAGCCTAAGGAAAAAAAAGTTGCCAATGAACTTTCTTAGTTATACACTTATAACAACGAAAAGTGAAGAAAAAAACAACGAAAAGTGAAGAAATTATACCATCATACAGTAAGCTCCCCGGAGTGCCCACGCAACCCACATTTTTTGCGTGGCAACGGCCTGCTCAACCGTCCCAAAGTCGAGCAGTTCTCTTCCACAGGGATTGCTCACCTCCTCGTCTTGTATTTTTTATTTGCTGGAGTCTTAATTATTTATGGTTTTTTGTTGAAAATTTTCTTGATATTTGTGAAAATTATAAATTTAAAATATTTTATTCGTAAAATTTAGTGGTCCAGAAATTTTAAAACTAATGTTTAATTTTCACCATGTTAATGTTCTTATGATTTTTAAAATAGATTTTAAACTACCAAATATCACAATGTCAGGTCCACAATTTGTTTTTAGGGTTGATGACAATTCTACCTTATTTTTCACTATTTGTCTGTTCTTAATATAATATATTATTTTCATCTTTCTAACACAATTTGCAGGGTAGATCAGTTACTCAAAGAAATTTGAATAATGTTTTTTACCTAGATAATTATATACGCCAAATTATTATATATATATATAGTTGGAGGCACCATAAAATATAGAGGAAAATCGAATGTGTCTTACGCGCTAAACTGGTTAAAAGGGCAACACTCTTGTATTAATTTAAAGAGAAACACTCTGGTTAAAAGGAAACAGTCTCGCATCTTACATAAATATCTTTTATTACAGTACTAATTATTAAATAAACAATCAATCATATTTCCAATTAATTATTAAACTAATAATCATTATTTCAAACATACATAAATATATTTCATTACTGTGATAATTCTTAAACAAACAAACAACCATTCTTTTAAATAATTATTACATTAATAACCATTATTTCAAAAAATTATTAAAGTATATATCGATTAATTATTTATTATAATTTAGAAAATATAATAGTGATTTCAGGTCAAAGTGTGACCAAATCCCAACTCATTTTTATTATTTTCAAACATAAATATTTAATATTTGTACTACATCACGATTCACACCATACCAGAGTACAAATTATCATAAAAATACCGTCATTTATAAGATAAACCACCGTATCAACACTAAAATCATGGAATCCTTGTGACAAAGCAGGACAAATCAACCATTACATTTTCGTTCACTATCAATTTGCTTTTCATTGATACTGTGTTTTATATGGCAAGAATATTTTCGAATCGGGTGTGCACGTTGATGTTTCTATCTATATTTAGTTTGTATTTGGTGTTTAAGGTAACAACTCAACCCATCCATCCTTTAAAGGTGACCTGAACATGACTAAAAGTGTCAATATTGCACGCCAAGATTGATTCTAATTTTCTATATAAATCCTCAGTTTCTGCGGATCACTCTCAGGTCATGATTATATCCTTCTCAAACCTAATGCATTCCGACCATGAACTGTTGTAGGTATCTTCATCAGATCCCGATAGCAGGTATCTTCATCAGATCCCGATAGCAATATTGGGGGCGATCTTAGAAAAAAAAGGGAAATAGTTAAGGGTATTGTTAGAAATCAGCAGGGTTAACCATGATACAAGTCTTGTGCAGATTTTACAAGGTAAAACTTTTTAATGTGATCTAAATTTGTCATTGAAATTTTTTAAATTTGATTGTGGGAGTATTGGAATCATTTTTTTTTATAGTGGAAATGGATTAGACACTATCAAGAACCCTTGAAGTATCCCAAACACTTAAGCTTAATAGTTGTAGTCTAGATTTCCAAAAAGTATGGCTAAACTGAGATTTCAACCTTAGGCAAAACTATATATTAAAAAAATATTTTAAATAGAATACATATTTGGAAAAATTTGTAGAACAATACATTGTTCACCTTTCTTAGAAGATAGAAGTAGAACCCTTCAAATATTTCTAGGACCCAGAATTTGACTTAACTTAATTGTGTATGGCTTGGCTTTAACAATTCCAATCCTAGATGGAGTGGTTGAATCGAGGTTACAATCCAACTAATAAATCACAAAACATAATATCCCTAATAAGTATACAATTCAACTCATAAAACATAATCCATCAATCCATTAGGTTACAATCCCACTAATAAAACATAATAGCACTAATAACAAATTAATTTAACAATATGTGGAGTGGTGTCACATACAATAAAGGATTGTATAGAGTGGTAAGTGTTACAATCCATAATATATGGAGTGGAATTGGTTAAAATAGAGGATTGTATAGAGTGGCAGGTGTTACAATCCATATTTGGTTATAGCTAATTAGCTTAACAATATATGTAGTTGATTTGGTTAAAATGCATGTTACAATCTATTAGATGGAGTGGAGGGTGTTACAATCCAAGTCCGCTTTGGTTACAATGCACATTACAATCCATTAGATGGAGTGGAAGGTGTTACAATCCATATTGTTTAATTTTATTTTTAATTTTATTTTTTCTCATTAATTAACATACGTGCGTACAAGACAAACTTTTAACTCATTTTACTTAAATGTTTTTCCAAGTGGGCATACTAAATTGATTACACACCACTTACCTGATGAAATGGACAAAACCATTAGAGAATCTGAAAAGTTGTAACTTTTAATCGCAATTTGACAACGACATGGTGATGAATAAAAAGTACAATAAATATTTAATGACAATTTGAAATGCTCAGCCAAGAAAACTTGCCATATTTTCCTCCACGTTGACAGATATTCCTCCACGTTTTAGCATGCAAATGTTTTAGAATGTAAATGGACATTTCTTTCTTAGTGATATTTGAAACTAAATTTTTAATCTCATTTTCTCTAATCCCAATACATGGAGATAAATAAGAGGAACATATAATTTTTAATCGTGATTTGATAAAAAATTATTTTAAAAAAGGTTTAAACAGATGATTTACATATGAAAGGAAGTTATAATTTTCAATTTCATCATTGATAGAGTGGCAATGATGAGAATGTATTGGCATATTTCAATTTAGACCATCCAATCAAAAAAATTAATTAGCACGAAGTTTAAATTGGCCAATTCCAATAGGGAAGACACCTATGGCATAAATATATAATACATAAATCACTAACTTCGACACATTTAGATCATGAATACAACTCATACATAGATAATGATAACTTCTAGATTGATGCTTGGTAACTCACAATGACAACTCACAACAAGACGTGGAAGCATTACTTCCAAGCCCCTCTCTTAATGGTTACATGGAAAACATTGAAGACACATATTACAATAATAAATGAATCTTTGTCATTTTTCCCTATATGGTCATCACTAGCACTCATATCCACTCTGAAATCTCACGGTTTCCACTCTTTTCCTCGCTACACTTTTGAGCTTCTGACTTGATCCATTTAAGACATAACCACTTCAAACCATTGTTGGCATACTTTGTAGAATTGAGGCTTCTCAACCTATTGGAGCGCAACAAGTCAGTCTCCATACTAAAGCATCCTATGGAACTCCCACCATATGTTGAATATATGGCCTTATGCTATATTCACCATTATCTATGATAGCATTTTCGGTAAAAAATGTCTTCTATGGATAATTCTACAACTTGACCTTGTATAAAATAACCTGTACTGATGCTCCCGGAGTGTGATGGGTCACACCAGCTTGACCTTATTAAAAACTACCTGTGATTAATTCTCCCGAAACACAACCTTTTCTTTGTGGTTCTACCTCATTTGATTCTTGTTACGTCGATAAGCGTCCCACCTGTTGGAATTGGGCATTTTAATTATTTTTCTAATTAATCCCTTTGATCTGATGGTCTAAACTAAAACATGCCAACATATTCTCATAGTATCCACTATATAAATGACTTAAATTAAAAGCCATAATTTCCTTGCATATCTAAATCAGGTGTTCAAACCCTATTTAAATTAATTTTTTACCAAATGAGATTAAAATTTTACTATGCCTCTCATTTATCTCCACCCTTAAGGATTAACAAAAATAATATTAAAAAATAAAATAAAAAAATATGAAACAATATAGGATGGAACAACAGTTTTCCTTCCATATGCACAACCTGGCAACATGTAGTTATCCCATCATTAATCATGAAATGCTTGACTGTTGGCATTCTCCGGCTATATGGGATTAGAAAAAATGATAAGAAAAAATGAAATTAAAAAATTAATGCCAAAAAGCATTGAAACTGATGTCTCTTTGCATTCTGAAATGTATGAAACCAGGTTATTCGCTGCTGGGGTGGGTTAATCTATAACACAGGTCGTTAATAATGTGCAAATGGGTGGGTTAATGTATGACGCGGGTCGTTAATAATGTGTAGATGCTAGGAGCAAGGGCTATTCCTTGGGCATGGGCTAACCTCAACCATGCTGCACAGGCACTTACTGCCTTCCTCACGTAACTCATAAGCCTCCAGGAATCATGGAATAAAACTGGTCATGTTGTAGGTATTCATCTTGTGAATTTGATTTAAGATTTATGGCCTCATTTTATTCCTTGCTCACTTGCTCAAGTAGCTCGATATGGAATCGATTCCATGTCCCGAGGGTAGTTGATATCTATATGGAATCGAATTGAATGGTTATCCACCAGAATTAGCAACAACGATTTTAATTATCTAGTGTGGGAGTTTTCGCGTATCTAGTGAGTTGAGGGGATTATTATAGCACAGCCGAAGAGGACGAGTTCAAACCAAAAGGGTGACATGTTTTTTGTTTTTTTTGAATCTAGGATAAACGGTAACTGGTAAGAGTTATCCTGAACAGACCCAGGATCAAATCTGACTGGTTGCCACTATAAACCTAGGCTACGTGCCAAAAGGGTGACATGTTAATTGTGAGAGCAAAGCAGTGCTCAAGGGTAAGTAATGAAAACTGCACCTATCTTTTCTCTCTCGCTCACTCATTACTTTTAATCCCTTTGCATTTCTTTAATCATTAACTGGGGGGCATGCCTAGAAATCGTGTGGATCTCCATCTCAATGGACTCATTGACATAACGCCTAAATAAATACATTGCATCACTTATTAATTCGTGGCCACGATGATACTCAATTTTGCATGTACAGATGCAGTGAAAGCAGGGGCCAAGGAAGTGTTCTTATACATCGTCAAAGCATCAACCAACCAATGAGTACCAATTCAATTCAGAAAACTGATTAATGTTCATATTCACGGGCTTGGTTATTCACTGTTGGGGTGGGTTAATGTATAACGCAGGTCGTTAATAATGTGTAGATGGGTGGGTTAATGTATGACGCGGGTCATTAATAATGTGCAGATGCTAGGAGCGAGGGCTATTCCTTGGGCACAGGCTAACCTCAACCATGTTGCATAGGCACTTACTGTCTCCTCAAGTAAGCCAACAATTTAATTTGATCAAATCCCCCATTATTATGTTGTGGTTGCTTGATTCTCCTCATGAACATATGTATCAAATTAGATTACAGATTTGCGGAATACATTCTCTTCATTCTCACTCTCATTATTCTCACTCACTGTAATTATCTAAAGAAATTGCATGTTGTGTTGTGTACTTTGACTAGGGATATTGGCTTAGCTTATTTCATTGTAGCAGATAAGACAATTCTCAGCTCTGCGCGTAGAAACGCGTTCGGTGAGCAAATGGAAAATCAAGCGGAGTATTTCGCTTTCTGGTTTCTAAAAACAAGTAGAGAAGCTAATTATGTGAGTAGAGAGCAGAGCAAAGACGAATCCCTGTGATTTCATAGTTACAATGGGCAAACATGCATGGATGGATGTTTGAATATTTAAAATGCGTCATCATCTCTGTGTGGAAGAGCTAAGTGACCATATTTGTACATTTTTTTTTTTTTAAGTTTTCAAGAAACACCCATGGTGGTTTGTGCGTGGTCAAAATTTGGGCTCTTTCAAATTTATATGCGCCGGTGGATTGTACTCATTCACGTGTTGTCCTTCGATATTTATGAACGATCTTAGTTCTCCAAGGATGTATTCTTCGTAATAAAATTCATAATATATATAATAAAATGGGTATTAAATAATAAATATTATTTAATTAATTTGCAGAGATGGCATCTACAGGATTTGACCTAGGTATTTTATTGTAACCCACAACTTAGCATCCGCAATTTTATTCTGTAAATCAACGCCATTGTCGAGGCCTATATAGCTATGAATGATACTATATGTCATAAAATTCATATTTTTATAGAAAACTTATTAAAATTTATAGTTTGTAATTTGCGTTGTTGCATTTATCCAGCAGCAATATATACAGAAGTAATAAACAAAAAGGGTTATATTAAATCTTCAAAGGTTATATTATAGTAATTTTATTAAGATTTTTATAATATTAAGGTTTTTTATTATTGAAATTGAAATTTTTGAAAAATAAACCATTGTTATGATGAATGAGTGAATCATAAGAAATTGTACCATTGTGATATGGTGAATCATGGAGAAAAAGTACAATCTAAATGTTTTGAATTATGAGATTAAAACCAAGATTAACCTATTTATTTAATGTATGTATTATGGAAATTTATATTATTAATTAAAAATAATAATAGATGAGATATAAAAATATAATGGAATGTTGTTCATATCTATTTTGTTTTAATTATCTCTCTAGGTAAATATGTGTATTTTTAAACATGTAAATTTTAGGATTTTTATTTTATAGGTAAATATGTGTATTTCTAAATATATAAATTTTAGGATTTTTATTTTATAAATAAAAAATTGTGGATGAATAAAATTTAATAAAAATATATTTTTGGTCATTTTTATTTAAAAAATATCAAATTAAACTTTAATTTTAATTTTGATAACTAATCATTAATGATAACTAATATTGTTTATGTTATATTACATTGTAATTTATCAAATGTTGCAATGAAACATTGAAAAATGAGGAGACTAAACTAATGTTGTTCAAACATAATCTCCTTTTAATATTTTTAATTAATATTAATAATCAAATATATTCAACCACATTAGTCAAATATAGACAAACACATTCAAATCAAGTCAATCATTACTCAAACATAGTCAATAACCTCTTCCAATAGCCAATAAATATAGTCAATGTTGATATAAATGTGTTATTATTAATGTCTTGATGATTTATCATGTTTTAATGGTTATAGTATATGAAAATCAATGATGGTCGATCATGTTTATTTTAATGTTTATAATATTTGTCTTTGGGTTTATAATATTAGTCCCTTGGATTTAATATTATCCCCTTGGGCTCATAATCCCTTGGGGTCTTAGTATTATTCATTTCGTTTTATTATTCCTTTGGGTTTCTCATATTAATCCCTCGGGTTTATTATTCCCTTAGGTTTATAATATCGATGATGGTAAACCATTGTCAATCATAGCCAACCATGGTCAACCATGCTTGAATGTCACATTGTGACAAGGATTGTTTGACCATGAAAACAAATAATAATCCCTTGGGTTTATTATTCCTTTGGGTTTATTATATCAATCCCTTGGGTTTTTTATTCCCTTGGTTTTATATTATTAGTCCCTTTTGTTTAATAGTATTCCCTTTGGTTCATAATCCCTTGGGCTTATAATATCAATCGCTTGGGTTTATTATTCCTGAGTCAAACACTATTTATTATGATGTCAACCATGGTCTAACATGGAATTGTGATAAGGATTGTCTCAATATGAAAACCAATGATGGTATGTCATGTTTATTTCAATGTTTATAATATTTGTCTTAGGGTTTATATACGTTGGGTTTATAATATTAGTCCCTTGGGTTTAATATTATTCCCTTGGGTTCATAACTCCTTGGGTTCATAATCCCTTGGGGTTTTAGTACTAATCCGTTCATTTTATTATTCCTTTCGGTTTCTCATATTAATACCTTGGGTTTATTATTCCCTTAGGTTTATAATATCAATCATGGTAAACCATTATCAATCACAGCCAACCATGGTCAACCATGCTTGAATGTCACATTGTCACAAGGATTTTTTAACCATGAAAATAAATTATATTTATTTTAGTGTTTGTAATATTTATACATGGGTTTACGAATGTTGGGTTTATAATATTAGTCCCTTGGGTTTAATATTATTCTCTTCGGTTCATAATCCCTTGAGGTTTTAGTATTAATCCCTTGGGTTTATTATTCATTTGGGTTTATAATATCAATCCCTTGGGTTTATTATTACCTCATGTTTATAATATCAATCATGGTCAACCATGGTTGAATGTCACATTGTCACAAGGATTGTCTCACCATGAATAAATCATGGTCAACCATGGTCAACCATGCTTGAATGTCACATTGTGACAAAGATTGTCTCACCATGAAAATAAATAATAATCCCTTGGCTTTATAATATCAATCGTTTGGGTTTATTATTCCTGAGTCAAACATGGTTTATTATGATATTGACCATGGTCCAACATGGAATTGTGATAAGGATTGTCTCAATATGAAAATCAATGATTGTACATCATGTTTATCTCAATGTTTATAATATTTGTCTTAGGGTTTATGTACGTTGGGTTTATAATATTAGTCCATTGGATTTAATATTATTCCCTTGGGTTCATAAGCCCTTGGGGTTTTAGTACTAATCCCTTCGTTTTATTATTCCTTTCGGTTTCTCATATTAATCCCTTGGGTTTATTATTCCCTTAGGTTTATAATATCGATCATGGTAAACCATTGTCAATCATAGCCAACCATGGTAAACCATGCTTGAATGTCAGATTGTCACAAGGATTTTCTAACCATGAAAATAAATGATGTTTATTTTAGTGTTTGCAATATTTATATTTGGGTTTACAACTGTTGGGTTTATAATATTAGTCCCTTGGGTTTAATATTATTCCCTTGGGTTTATTATTCATTTGGATTTATAATATCAATCCCTTGGGTTTATTATCACCTGATGTTTATAATATCAATCATGGTCAACCATGGTTGAATGTCACATTGTCACAAGGATTATCTCACCATGAATAAATCATGTTTATTTTGGTCTTTGTAATATTCATATTTGGGTTTACAAATGTTGGGTTTATAATATTGGTCCCTTGGGCTTAATATTATTCCCTTGGGTTCATAATCCGTTGGGGTTTTAGTATTAATCCCTTGGGCTTAATATTATTCCGTTGGGGTTTTAGTAGTAATCCCTTGGGTTTTTTATTCATTTGGGTTTATAATATAAATAAGTTTGGTTTACTATTCCATTCGGTTTATA
This sequence comes from Pinus tabuliformis, assembly GCA_031772625.1. NCBI lineage: Eukaryota > Viridiplantae > Streptophyta > Pinopsida > Pinales > Pinaceae > Pinus > Pinus tabuliformis. The sequence continues at coordinate 1,367,104,140 of CM062817.1, read as the reverse complement.
ATATTAATCATGGTCAACCATTGTCAATCATAGCCAACCATGGTCAACCATGTTTGAAGGTTGCATTGTGACAAGGATTGTCTCACCATAAAAATAAACCATGTTTATTTTAGTGTTGGTAGTATTTATATTTGGTTTTATCAATATTGGGTTTATAATATTAGTCCCAAGGGTTTAATATTATTTCCTTCGGTTCATAATTCCTTGGGGTTTTAGTATTAATCCCTTAGTTTTATTATTTCTTTGGGTTTATAATATCAATCCCTTGGGTTTATTATTCCATTAGGTTTATAATATCAATCATGGTCAACCATGGTTGATTCTCGTATTGTGACAAGAATTGTCTCACCATCAAAATAAATCATGTTTATTTTGGTGTTTGTAGTATTTATATTTGGGTTTACCAAATTTGGGTTTATAATATTAGTCCCATGGTTAATGTCGTATTTTGACAAAGATTGTTTGACCATGAAAATAAACCATGTTTATTTTAGTGTTTGTAATATTTATATTTGCGTTTACCATATTAGTCTCGTGGTTGAATGTCCCATTTTGACAAATATTGTCTCACCATGAAAATAAATAATGTTTATTTTGGTCTTTGTAATATTTACATTTGGGTTTACGATTGTTGGGTCTATAGTATTAGGCCCTTGGGTTTAATATTATTCCATTGGGTTCATAATCCCTTGGGGTTTTAGTATTAATCCCTTGGGTTTATTGTTCATTTGGGTTTTAATATCAATCCCTTGGGTTTATTATTCCAACAAGGTTTATAATATCAAACATGGTCAACCGTGGTTGAATGTCACATTGTGACAAGGATTGTCTCACCATGAAAATAAATCATGTTTATTTTAGACATTGTAATATTTATATTTGGTTTTACGAATGTTGGGTTTATAATATTAGTCCCTTGGGTTTAATATTATTCCCTTGGGTTCATAATCCCTTGGGTTTTAGTATTAATCCCTTGGGTTTATTATTCATTTGGGTTTATAATATCAATCCCTTGGGTTTATTATTCCCTTTGGTTTATAATATCAATCATTGTAAACCATTGTCAATCATAGCCAAACATGGTCAACCATGGTTGAATGTTGCATTATGACAAGAATTGCCTACCATCAAAATAAACCATGTTTATTTTAGTGTTTGTAGTATTTATATTTGGGTTTACCAATGTTGGGTTTATTTAGTCCCATGCTTGAATGTCACATTTTGACAAAGATTGGGTTTATAATATTAGTCCCTTGGGCTTAATATTGTTCCCTTGGGTTCATATTCCCTTGGGATTTTAGTATTACTCCCTTCGGTTTATTATTCATTTGGATTTATAATATCAAAATTTGGGATTTCTTATTCCCTTAGTGTTTGTAGTATTGATATTTTCCTTTACTCGGCATGAAGTTTATAATATTAGTCCCATGGGTTTAATATTATTCCCTTGGTTTCATAATCCCTTAGGTTTTAGTATATTACCCCTTGGCTTTATCATTCATTTGGGTTTATAATATCAATCCCTTGGGTTTATTATTCCCTTTGGTTGATAATATAAATAATGGTAAACCATTTTCATCAACCATGGTTGAATGTCAAATTGTGACAAGAATTGTCTCACCGTCAAAATAAACCATCTTTATTTTAGTATTTGTAGTATTTATATTTGGGTTTACCAATGTTGGTTTTAGAATATTAGTCCCTCGGTTGAATGTTGCATTTTGACAAAGATTGACTCACCATGAAAATAAACCATGTTTATTTTAGTGTTTGTAGTATTTATACTTGAGTTTAACAATGTTGGGTTTATAATATTAGTCTCATGGGTTTAATATTATTCCCTTGGTTTCATAATCCGTTGGGGTTTTTGTATTAATACCTTAGTTTTATTATTCCTTGGGGTTTATAATATCAATGCCTCGGGGGTTTATTATTCCCTTAGGTTTATAATATCGATCATGGTCAACCATTGTCAATCATAGGCAACCATGGCCAACCATGGTTGAATGTCACATTGTGACAAGGATTCTCTCACCATTAAAATAAACCATGTTTGTTTTTGTCTTTCTAATATTTATATTAGGGTTTATCAATGTTGAGTTTATAATATTAGTCCCTTGGGCATAACTCTATTTTGTTCGGTTCATAATCCCTTGGGGTTTTAGTATTAATCCTTTGGATTTATTATTAACTTAGGTTTATAATATCAATCATGGTCATCTCTATGTTTCTCTTGTGTTTGTAATATTAATTCCTTGTGCTTCTTGATCCCTGAGGTTTTTAATACTTATCCATTGGGTTCACTAATTCCTTAGGTTTATAATCTTAAAGAGTCGTGTTTATTACTTCCTTGGGTTTATGATGTTAGTCCTTTTTGTTTAATATTATTCCCGTTGGTTCATAATCGCTTGGGATTCTAGTATTAAACCCTTAGGTAATAATAAACAAAAGGGACTAATATTACAAATCCAATGTATACAAACCCTAAGATAACTATTAAAAATACTAAAGACTAATAATAATAATAATATTATTATTATTATTATTATTATTATTATTAGTAGTAGTAGTAGTAGTTTATATTATTATAATAATATTAATATAATAATCATAAATATATAAATATATAAGAATATAGTTGCTATTACTTGTATAATTATTAATTATCATAAATAATTGGTCTTTATTGTTATTGTTATAATAATATATTATAAAAATATTGATTATATTATTATTATAATAATAATTATATTTTTATATTATTACAATAATATAATATTATTATAATATTATAATATATTATTATTATTATTAGAATAATAATACAATATAAAGAGTCAAACCGGAGTGGTTAGGAGTAGTTAGGGGAGGGAGATGGTAGGGCGTAGGTTTCGACCCTGAAACCCTAGGCCGCTGGCCTGGATGACGCAGACAGCTCTTCACAGGACACGCAGGTACGGGCAGGGCATGATGATAGACCCTCCGAGGCTAGAAGCTCTCGAGGTAACTTAGCAAGAGACAGCTGGGCGGTCAACCTTTTGTTTTTGTTCCTCGGTTAGGGTTTGGTTTTCTGATAGCTGTCGGTTGACGTTGGTAGTCCCCCATTGCGGGTTTTCTCAGCAAAACTCCCTCTCAGGCGGTTTTGGAACAGCAGTAACCGTGACCCATAACGACCATCGACCCCAGGCGATTTCGGGAGCGTTTTTCCAGGAAACGGGGTTTTTCAAGGTGTCAGTTTACTACAGTAATTACCATGGTGAATCCAACCGAGGTGGTGGATTTAGACCCAGCCCCGGAAGACATTCTTTCGGTCTGGGGAAAGGAGGTCACAGAGAAAAATATCGATAAGTTTTTTGGGCAAGTGGACAGCATTGCATCCGCCACTTTCTCAGCGGGAGGCTTATGGAGTAAAAAAGCACCTAAGGGCTTACTGGAAGAAAGTCTAGAACTGTCTGGTGCGTTCGGCAAAGGCGGCAGGGTCTTTGGAGAGCCAGGAGGCAAAGCGGAGGAAGGCAAGCCGAGAGCGAAAATCCTCGGCCCCCACGACTGTAAGGCTTTATCCCCTTCGAAGGTATTCAGTCCGTCCGGTGGCCTCGAGGACATTATAAATTTCAACTCAAATCTAGGAGTGTGGAGATCAGTAGGGGGTTTTCAATCTTCAGAGAAGGAAGGCCGGGAAAAAAGCAGTCACCCGGCAGTAAACAGAACCCTTTTTTCAAAAGGCTCGCCTCAAGCCGTTTTGGGCGTGGAAAGGGATACCTCTGGACACGGAAAGGTTGGCAATCAGGGGATAAACGATCCGACCCTCTTTCCTGGAAGGGCGGAAGAGGAAGGAAGGTTGTTTGCTGGCAAAAATGGAAACACTTCAGGAGTTCTGCTTTCTACCTCTTCAGGAAAGGAGTTTACTCCATCTGCGGTGAATGAAAATGATGCAAATAGGGTCCCAGACAAAATTGGCCAGGATTCCTTAGATAGAGAAGTGGAACCGGAGAGTGAAAGAGAGGGGGATAAGCGTAAAAAGGCGAAGCCCTTGAAAAAAAAAAAGACTGCAGGGAATCTGGTATTAGGAATGGATGTGCAGGTGGAAGATGCTTTGGAAGTGGCGGAGAGCACGCTGGTGGGCAGAGTAAGAGGGAGGTTTGTCTCAGGCAAGTTCTTACAGCAGTGGGCGGAACAACAATGGAAGGAAACCCCGACAAAGTCCTTTAAAACTGCAACCATGGTGAAAGGGTTGTTTATGATCAGATTCGACAGTAAGGAAGCTATGGAATGGGTTGAAGGGAGGAATTGGGCTTTTGGGAACCGCCCAGTCTTTTTCAAAAGGTGGTCTCCATTATTTGACGCGTCTAAGGAGAAAGTGGAGGAATTCCCAGTCTGGGTCAGGGCCCCTGGTCTGCCTCCCTTCCTGTGGGTCGATTCCGTATTTATCTCCATTGGAAACCTCCTGGGTACATTCTTGGAAGCGGACAAGTCCTTCCTTCACACCCACGAAAGAGCAGTGGCCAGGATCTTAGTGCGGCTAAACCCAAATGAAGGGCTAGCGGAATCAATCAACCTGCAGTACAGGGATTATGTCTTTGAACAGATCCTAGATTATGAACTCTTACCTTTCCGGTGCCACAGATGCCATGAGTACGGGCATTTGGCTAGGGAATGCCCTCTGGGGAAGCGCAGAAGAAGGACACTGAAATCAGAGGAGCGGTGGGAGGATAGTTCGAAGGAAGCAAAGAAATCGGCGGAGCATTTAAACTCAGATGCAAAGCCTATGGAGGGGGTACATCTTCCGGAAGACGAAGGCTTAGCCCAGGACGGAGGGGATCCGGAACAAGCAAAAGAAATTCTGAGCTGCAATGATAAAATCCCTGTTGGGAATGTTGATATCCCTGAAAGCGATCCTACCGGTATGCAGACAGATCCTTTAAATCCTGCTTTAAATTCTGTTTCTAATACTGTCTTCTCGTCTTTTGAAGCTCCTATGTTAAATAAAAGCAATGATGACTTTGTAAATATTGAAAACATCACCGCTGCCATCCCCTCCATTGATCTGAACTGTGAAGTTGTTTCCCTCGTAAATCCGGACTCTGAGTTATCCCCCCCGGCTCGCCATTATAATCTAAGATCCCTTAGTAAAAAGCCAGAATCCAAGGCCGAAACTGTGGAACCGGTGGGTGGATTGGGCCCTTCGTCGTCGAGAAGTTTAAACAAAAAGGGTAGAGGTAGGAAATCAAACCTGTCAAAAGCTCAAGTTAAGGCAATTTTTGATGTGGCCGATGGCAAGCAAATGTCAATTCCTGGGGCGCTTAGAGCAGCAATTCCCCCTGATGCAGTGATTAAATGATTTGCTTGTCATGGAATTGTAGGGGTTTAGCCAGTAAACCCAAAAAACTGGCTTTGAAGGAACTCATTTCGCGTTATAATCCAGACATTGTTTTTCTTCAAGAGACTTTGGGCAGAAGTGCTGACATAGAATCAACCCTCAGAATGTCCCTTCCAGGGTGGGCTTTCATAGCTCTTGATGCTGCGGGTCACTCGGGAGGGCTTGCTATGGGTTTCAGGGAGGGCAGACTGAAGATCTTGAATCATTGGGGTATGCCTCATGTTCTGGGTTTGGAGATTTTATACCCTGATTTCGATTTCCCCCTTTTGATTGTCAATGTTTATGGACCTTGCCAGGCAAGGGTGCCTTTCTGGAACGATCTCCTGTCTAAAGATTTGCTGAGAGATAGGAACTTGATAATAGGAGGAGATCTAAACTTTTCTATAGGAAATGCAGAAGCATGGGGCCCCTCAGCCAGAGAAGACCCCCTTTCAGATTTTTTTGCAAATACTCTCCTATCTCATAACTTGATTGATGTTAATATTATAAAAGCAAAACCCACTTGGAGGAATAGGAGAACAGGGGAGGATAGAATAGCGAAGAGGCTGGATCGTTTTCTAATCAGTTATTTGATGGCATCCAATATACCAATGTTTAGGCAATGGGTGGGAGACGGGGGGAATTCTGATCACTTCCCCATTCTGTTAGAACTCTCCAAGCCCCCCCCAAAACCTGCTGCACCTTTCAAATTCAATGCCTCGTGGCTGCAAGAGGACTCTTTTAACCAGCTGTTCAGGAATACTTGGAGACATTCGGGCAGAAGCTCTTCGGAGAACAAAGGGGTCCTCTTTATGGAAAATTTAAAAAGGCTAAAGAAAGCAACTCTAGATTGGGCCTCAGCCAGAAGGAAAAAGCAAAATGAGGATTTGGCCAAAATAGATGCAGAACTCCGCTCTCTAGAAGAACCTGAGGCGGATGCCTATGCCACTCAGGAGTCCAAGGAAAGAATTGTGGCCCTTGAAAAATCTAGAGCAAAGATCTTACTGGACAAAGAGGAGGAATGGAGGCTAAAGAGCAGGGCAATCTGGCTGAGGGCGGGGGATGAAAACACAAAATTCTTCCACAACTATGCAAAAGGCCGGAAAAATGCTAATACAATTTGGAAGCTGAAGGATCCTGAAGGCAGAGAAGCCTCGTCTTTTGAGGCCCTTTCAAATATGGGAAAGGCTCACTTTCAATCCCTGTTTTCCGACCCTGGTGGGGCTTCCTTAGCTGAAGTAATAAGAAGAGCTCAGGTTTTTCCCCGTTTCGTGGAAAGAGAGGAAGCTGACAATCTGTTTAGAGAGGTGACAAAGGAGGAAGTAGAAAGTACAGTGAAATCAATGGCAAAAGATAAAAGTCCGGGGCCGGATGGGTGGACAATTGAGCTATTTCTCCACTTCTTTGATCAAATAGGAGATGAGCTAACTGAAGTGGTGGAAGAATCTAGGAGGAAGGGAGAGATTTATTCCCCTTTTAACGCAACTTTCATTGCTCTTATCCCCAAAAAAGAGAATCCGGAATCTTTTGAGGACTTCAGGCCAATATCACTATGCAACTGCATCTATAAAATTATTGCAAAAATTATTGCGATCCGCCTAAAACCGATTTTATCAAATTGCATCTCATCTGAACAATTTGGGTTTTTAGATGGTCGTCAAATTCATGAAGCTATTGGGGTGGCTCAGGAAACCATTCACAGTATCAGACAATCAAACAAGAAAGGGGCGGTTTTGAAAATTGATTTGTCCAAAGCTTACGATAGAATCAACTGGCTTTATCTCAAGATGTTGTTGACCCATCTGGGCTTCAAAGTGGAGTTCATAAGCTGGATTATGGGGTGCATCTCCAGTGTAAGTTTTGCAGTTTTAATAAATGGGGCTGCTTCTCAATTTTTCAAAGGACAAAGGGGGCTGAGGCAAGGATGTCCCCTTTCTCCCCTGCTTTTCCTCCTAGCAGCAGAAGGTCTCAGTAGACTGATATCAAATGCCAAAAGAACAGGTTTGATAAAAGGTTTGGAAGTTGCTGTAAACTTGTTCATTACTCATCTCCTGTTTGTAGATGACATTTTATTATTTACAAATGGGAGTCAAAATGAAATCAAAGAACTTAAAAGTATTCTTGATCTGTTCTTGAAAGCTACAGGGCTACAAATAAACTCTCGGAAGTCCCAGCTTATTTTGGAAGGTTTCAACAGACAGGAGGAGCTCCTGATTTCATCTTATCTCCCTTTTGAGATCTGCAATATGGAAAGTCCTTTCAAATATCTTGGTTTTTGGCTGAAGCCATCCTCATACAAAAAGCAGGATTGGACCTGGCTGGTAGCCAAAATTGAGCAAAAAATTTCACATTGGAGTTTTAAGTGGTTATCTCGGGCTGGCAGGTTGACTCTGGTGAACTCAGTTTTACAGGCCATGCCTGTTTATTGGGCAGCCCTAACCTGGATCCCAAAAGGAATTCTCCATAAGATTAAACAAATTTGCAGTAGATTCCTGTGGTCAGGATCCAAGGAGGACTCAGTGCTTCCATGGGTGGCATGGGACAAAATTGCAAGGCCAAAAGACTGGGGTGGATGGGGTATTAAAAACCTTTCAGACTTCAGCACTTCTCTGGCAGCAAAATCCGGATGGTGAATAATCAATTCTGAGAACCTTTGGACCAGAGTGGTAAAGCGCAAATATATTGACCCCATCCCGTTGGAAGATTGGATTAGAGAACCAAACAAAATAGGCAGGAACTGTTCTGTGATATGGAAAGCCACGACAGAGGCTTTTAAAGTCATAGAACAAGGTTTGGCATGGCAGGTAGGAAATGGTGAAAACCTGAGGATCGGCAGGGACCCTTGGGTGGGATGCAATGAATCTTATGCTTTGTCGCCAGACCTGATTGCTCATTTGGATTCAAAAGGGATAGTATGTCTAAATCAGATTGCAATCCCAGGCCAGTCCTCCATTTGGGGACAAGCTTGGAAATCAGGGGAAGATCTAGGTATTGAGCCCATGTGGAGAAACGAGTGGCAGTTGTTCCTTCAAGAGCTCAAAAGATCCAACGTTAGAATAAGGGACAGGCCAGACTTTTTGGTATGGGCACATGCTGAATCGGGATCTTACTCCCCAAAGGCAGGGTACAACTTCTTAATGCAGAAAAAGGGGTGGGATGCCCCAGAATGGTGGGTAAAACCTCTGCTCAAGCTAAAATGCCCAAAAAAAGCCAGAATCTTCTTTTGGTGTGTGTTAAAAAAGAAAATTCCTACATGGGATATCTTGCAATCTAGATTCAAACAGGGACCTGGAAGATGCCCTCTGTGTCTTTCTGACTCAGAATCCATCTCCCACCTGTTCGTAGCCTGTCCTTTTGCAAGGAAAGTATGGGAAGAGGCACAAAAATTAATAGGTAAAAGGACTAGATGGGAGGGGGAAAACATTCAAATAGCGTGGGAATTCTGGTGGAATCACTACTCTGAGAGGAATCTGAGGAATCTTCCTCCCATTATATGCTGGGGTTTATGGATAGCAAGAAATAAAAGCATTTTTAAAGAAAAATCCACACCAGCAGAAGTGATCGCTATCCAAAGTGCAGCCATATTGTCTAGTATTCCGGAGCCTGAAGAACCTCGGTCATCTCATCATAGCAGGGAAGAACTGATCAGAGACGGGATCCCTTGGGCCTATTTCGATGGGGCAGCTCAGAATAACATAACTGGAGCCGGAATCATCATACATTTAAGCAGGAGTCACTCTATAAAAGCCTCTGTGGGCCTAGGATCCGGAACAAACAATTTCGCCGAACTGTCTGCCTTAAAACTCCTTTTATGTTGGCTCATACACAGGAATATTTTCTCAGTTCAGATCTTTGGGGACTCATTGAATGTAATCAATTGGGTCATTGGAAAACATAGATGCCAAAATTATCAGCTGAGGCCGCTTTTTGAAGAAATTCAACATTTAAAGCATTATTTTAATGCGTTCACTATTGATCATATTTACAGGGACCGGAATGATGAAGCAGATAGGCTTTCTAAAAAAGGTTTGCAGCAAGCTGTGGGCTCGTGGAGAACAATAGAACAGAACCAGGATCAGATCCGTGTGTCGGATCTCCCACCTTACTCATAAAAATTTAAAATATCAGCTGTTTTCTTAGTTTTTTTCTGTTGACTGTCTATCACTATCTGAAAAAACAGAGTTGATGTAATTTTTGGTTTTTCAGTTTCTGCTATGCTTTTTATTTTTGGACAAATCATATGTAACTCTTGGTGGTATCCCGTGGGTTGTTTTCCAAATTGTAAGGAGACCCACGTTTCTTTGGATACGGACAGCTACACTATTTCAACTATGCTGCTTGGGATAGGTAATGATCCCGTGCTGGTTTGTTAGGTGGAAAAAGTCTTTATGCTTTTTGTTGGTTTTTGGTCGGCTGGTGATACAAAGAGGAGCTTGTTGCTTTCTCTTTGGGACTGATGCAGGTCAAAATATCACTGTTGGTTTCAAGAATGTTAACTCATATGCTTGTAATTTTTTTATTACTTATAAAAAAGTTCGCTTTTTTCCTCGGAAAAAAAAGAATAATAATACAATATAACTGTTATGATTTTTTTATAATTATATATTATTATATTATTTTAATAATATAATGATAATCTAATATTATTATGAGTTATTCTTATTATTAATTAATTTATATATTAGGAGTTTATATTATTAATATAATATTTATATAATAATATATATAAATAAGCTGGTCGTTAATATTTACATAGTTATCAATAATCTTAAATACCAATAACAATTAACCCAATGTATACAAAGGCTAAGATAAATATTAAAAATACTAAAGCCCAAGAATATTATTATTATTATTATTATTATTAATATTATTATTAGTTTTAATTTAAAATATTATAATAATAATAATATAATAATTATAAATATATAAATATATAAAAATATAGTTGCTATTATTTGTATAGTTATTAATTATCATAAATAATTGGTGTTTATTGTTATTATTATAATAATATTTTATAATAATATTGATTATATTATTATTATAATAATAATTATGTTTGTATATTATTATAATAATATAATATTAGTATATTTTATTGTTATAATAATAATACAATATAATTGTTATGATTTTTTTTAATAATTTTATATTATCATATTATTTTAATAATATAATGATAATCTAATATTATTATGAGTTATTCTTATTATTAATTAATATATATTAAGAGTTTATATTATTAATATAATATTTACATAATAATATATATAAATAATGTTGTTAATATTTATATAGTTATGAATAGTCATAAATACTAATAATAATTAACCTAATGTATACAAACTCTAAGATAAATATTAAAAATAATAAAGCCTAATAATAATAATAGTAATAGTAATAATAGTAGTTTATATTATTATAGTAATATTAATATAATAATCATAAATATATAAATATATAAGAATATAGTTGTTATTATTTGTATAGTTATTAATTATCATAAATAATTGGTCTTTATTGTCATTATTATAATATCTTTTTAAGCATAGGAATAAAATCTTAAATCAAAATAAATAATTTGTCTTTTTAGGTCCGATAGATCATTATTTGGTCTCAGCGGACGTTAACCATCATCATCATCAATATATTATAATAATATTGAATATACTATTATTAGTATAATAATTATATTTGTATATTATAATAATAATAATAATAATAATAATAATAATAATTATTATTATTATTATTATTATTATTATTATTATTATTATTATAATCTTATATTATTATATTATTTTAATAGTATAATGATAATCTAATATTATTATGAGCTATTCTTATAATTAATTAATATATATTAGGAGTTTATATAATTATTATAATATTAATATAATATTTATATAATAATATATATAAATAATCTGATTGTTAATATTTATATAGTTATTAATATTAAGATAACTATTAAAAATACTAAAGCATAATAATAATAATAATATTATGAGTTTATATTTTTTTTTTCTACGTAAAAGCTATCTAATTCATATATTAACTGTACAAGTGAAAATTACAAACTGTGAGGCGAGTCTTCCAGGGCTTCTGATAGCTCGCTGGGAACCAAAAACCAAATTCTGAGGTCTCCCTCCGGGAAAGCCTTCACAAAACAAAACAGACCAAGCACTGATATAACGCTCCCACGCAGGGGCCGCACCAGACCATATAAGCAGAACCAAAAATAAACATCAGCGGGCTCCCATTGGAGCCTCAGGAGGAGGATTCAAAACATTACTGCCCACGCAGGGGCTATGGGATTGACTTAATAACCTGGGGCGAATTACCAGATGGGATTGATTGAGCAACCCGACAAAATTGAAATTGAGAATTGACCCATTGAAAAAGAGACCCGACCAGCTTCCAAACAAAATTACAGCAGGCGAATAGGTAGGCAACCACTTCCAGCCATCAAAACGAAAGCGCAAGAGAGAATTACCCGTGTCAATTTTGATCCTCTCGATGTGTTGAGGAAGAAGGAAGGGACGCGAAGAAGGCATCAGCTTCTTCGGCAAGGCTGTTGTCCTCCACGATGTACGCCCAGCCTTGTCCCTCTGGTTTGCCCTTCCACATCTTGCGCCATGTCTCGTCATCAATACCCTGAGGAGCAGGCCCCATCGGAGGAGACGATTCGTGCTGACCAGCCTCAGACGCTGGTGGCTCCAAAGCGGAGCTATGTTCCCCTGCCTCCGGTAATCCATGGACAATTTCTTTGCCTTTGCCCTCCGCTTGCTTCTTCTGCGGGTCTTGAGGGGCAGATTCCCCATTTCCTTCCGGAGTTCTGGTAAACATAATTGAGATGTGGGCACTGAGCCCTGGGTAGCTCTCAGCCCTCGGCAATGTGAAAACCACTGAGCCAAAGGAGGGAAGTTCTGATTTGTCCTCATCAGCACTTCCAACCTCCAAAAACTGGCTGATTGGAAGTGGCGTGGCTTTGGCTCTTCGACGGCAGTAGCAGCAACAACAGTGGTGATGTTCATCCACTGCTGGAGCTCGCGAGGAAGAGCCTCTAGCTGGACCTCTTCTACACGGCTGTCGCTGACGGAGTTTAGCCATGGTGAAACTGATTCTGCTCTTGTGTGTGTGCAGGTGAGCTTGGAGTCGAAGACTGAACCAATTACCTCCCAAATCTTTCTCTGGTGCCCAATTTCCTCTCTGAGACCCGTTCCTTGGTGGCGAGGTGGACCAATTCCGGTTCTCACCCAGCAATTGAGCCAAGTGCTTCCGGCTACAGGACCAGCAACCATAGAGGCTATGGCAGCGATAGTAACCACCAGACACCCGACGATGAAGTGGATGGAGCTGCCACCGCCTCGGCTCTCTGCAATTCCTTCTTTCCCCAAATTCGCCCGACATACATTCCCTGCACCCTCCATTGCTCTTGTTATGCTCTGCCTCATGCTCTCGATACAGGCGCGCATTAAGTGCTCTGTACAGCCCCATAAACCTACCGCCCTCACCATTAACTCCATTAAACGCAGCAATGGGTTCAAGTTCTGGTTGACGGCCTTCATATGGAGGCCGTATTGTCTACACGGGGCAGCCCATGCATAGCATGTGGCATGCCCATTGTTGCCGTCCCGCCACCCGCATCCGGGGAATATTATGAGTTTATATTATTATAATAATCATAAATATATAAATATATAATTATATAAGAATATAGTTGCTATTATGTTTATAGTTATTAATTATCATAAATAATAAATAATGGTCTTTATTGTTTTTATTATAATAATATTGATTATATTATTATTATAATAATAATTATATTGGTATATTATCGTAATAATATAATGATATTATAATATTATTATAATATTATAATCTATTATTATTATTATTATACAATTTAATTGTTATTATTTTATTTATAATTTTATATTATTATATTATTTTATTTTTTTTAACTGAAACAGTTGTGTTTTATTGAGAATTCCAGGTTGGGCAAAGCCTAATCAACCAGATTACAATACATGGATTTACATGAGCTCCTCTCCCAGTTAAGGGATGATTGCCATTTTCAAAGCGCCTGTGTTTATGCTGATCATTCCACTTTGTTGAGTGCGACCTGTATTTGCCAATCTATCTGCCTCCTTGTTTAAATCTCTGAGGATGTGAAATGTTTGCACCAAGGAGAAGTCCTTCAAAATTCTGTCTACTCTTGAGAGCTGTTTATTTAACAGAGGGTCCTTTAACCATTTCTTGCTTATTAATGCCTTTATCAGCAATTCTGAGTCCCCAAAAATAAGGATTTCTTTTTGGCTTTCTTTTCTGGCTAATTGGCAGGCTTTTAAGAGACCAAGAGCTTCTGCCTGATTATTGATTTTCGTTCCTAGTCCCCAACTGAAATCTTCTTTTTCTCCACTCAGATAGTAGATTACCCCTCCTGCTCCTGATGTGCCTAGATTTCCTTTTGAAGCGTCGTCAAAGAAGATAATGCACTTGCCCTAGAATTTCCACCACTCCTGAAAACTATCCTCGGGTTCTCGGATCTGCCAACTTTCCTTGTGGGTTGGCCGGGTGATTGCTGAAGGTCTGGTGATGAATGAAAAACCATCCAGCCAGGCCCTTTCCTCTGTTCAAAGGGAGTTGTCATCTTTGACTGAAGAATAATTCAGGGTTTCTAGAAGGCTTTTCTTTGCCTGTTCTGCCACTTTTTCTGCTGATATTTCATTTTGGCTGAAAATGGTTTCGTTCCGGGCAAGCCAGAGCTTCCAGCATATGTATTTTGGAGCAACAATCCATACCTTGTACCATAAAGATTTGCCAGCAATATTATGTGGGTAACTGGCTTTCCATGTGGTGAACATATCTGCAATTGTACAATGAGCTGAGGATCTCAGATTTAATCCATCCAGAAAGATAGTCCAGGTCTTCTTGGCATACTTGCAATTAATAAACAAATGATCTGAGGTTTCCAGAGCATTTTTGCATAGAACACATCGATGGGGGCCTGCTATGTTCCTCTTGCACAAGTTTTCTCCGGTCAAGATTTTGTTATGGAACAGAGTCCAAAAGAAAAAATTGATCTTAGGAATGCTAAAACTGTCCCATACCTGCTTCCATACTTCTTTCGGATGAGGAGAGTTCTTTTTGCTTTGCATTTTTACGTATCCTTGCCTCGCTGTGTACACACCCATCTTCCCCCATCCCCAGGTGTCTTCTTTATCTCTATGAACTGGAGCGAAGTCTGTAATCGCCTTTTTAAGAGCGTGTAACTGTGGGGTGAGGTGCGCTGGTGCCTTGGGGAAGTTCCAGCGTTGTCATTCTCCTCTGTTATCCCAACCAGCGATATCTTCGATATTACGAACTCCTTTTGATTGTAGCCATAATCTTATCTCTGCGATTTCACTATTGTCTTTGAGAGGAGGGTGGCCCATGACTCTGTCTTTCCATAACAAAGTGTTTTTGCCATTCCCAGGAATTTTGTACAGGTGAGTTTTGAAGAATTCGATACCTTTGCTGCATAACCTCCAGGCTTGCGTTCCTTTAGGGGCTTTTTCCGGAATAAAGGTTCTGATTGGCTGTTGTTTGAGATATTTGTATTTTAAAATCTGGCTGACAGGGTGACTAGGCTCATCAAGCAATTGCCACAGTAATTTGCATCCCAACACTACATTTGCTAGAAGAGGGTCTCGTATTTGGAGGCCGCCTTCCTCCATTGGTCTTTTCGCTATTTCCCAGTTTATTAGGTGAAATCTGTTGTCATTTCCTTGCCCTCCATTCCACAGGAAATTTCGCATAAGGCTGGAGATCTGGTCTTAGATTTTCTTTGGAGCTAGAATTAAGGAGGCCTGAAACGTTGGCAGTGCCGAGAGGACCGATCTAATGAGCATGAGTTTGCCTCCTATGGTAAGCCAATGAGCCCCCCATCCTGCAATCTTTTTCTTAAATTTAGAGATCACCTCTTCCCACAGTTGATTCCTCTTGGATCCCATTGTTATTGGGAGACCTAATTATTTAATTTTTTCCTAATCTGTGTGTCCATTGAAGCCCAGGTCACTGGCAATTCTGTTAATAAACTAAAGCGTTTAATATTATAAACCCAAGAGAAAAATATTATAAACCTAAGGGATCAAAAAAAGCAAGGGGTCAATATAAAAAACAAAAAGGATTGATATTTTAACCCTAATTTATTAGTATTATAAACTCAAGTTGTTTCAACTCCAAGATAAATATTATAAATCGAAAAATACATCAATGACCATGCTTAACCATCATTGATTTTCATATTGAGACAAAGTTTGTTACAATGTGATGTTAGACCAAGGTTGACCATGATTTTCCATGGTTGATTATGGTTTTCATATGAAGAGAATCCTAATTATAGCACAATGTTCGACAAGGCTCACGATGATTGGATTTGAAAACAAGAGAATATATTTTGGATTTAAGAGATCTGTGGTTTGTGTCTTTTGAATCAGTGATCGGAGAATCCACAGTTTGAACATCTTTATACCAACGTTTCAAATCCCAAGTGGGATCCATCATCAGGGTTGAAGAATGATGATAAAGGAAGAGCAATAAGGCAGAATAAATACTAATGAGGAAGAAGATTAAGGAAGAACATAGAGTCGGCTAGAATTTTTAATTTATTATATATAATTTTATTTTATTTTTATTTTTATTTTATTCATATTAATAATTAATATTTATAATTAATTAATTATTATAAATAAATAAATAATTAATAATAATATTTTATTGTTATACATATTAATTATTATAAATAATTAATATTTATAATAAATTAATTATTATAAATAATTAATAATAATAATATTTTATTGTTATTCATATCAATTATTAAACATAATTAATATTTATTTATAATTAATTTATAATTAATATAATAATTTGTATATTAATTAATAAAATTAATAAAATACTAATACAATAATAACCAATTATTATATAATAAATAATTAATTAATATTGTATAATAAATAATTAATTATTATTGTATATTAATATTATAATAATAATTAATTAATTAAAATAATAATTAATATATTAATTAATATAGCTATAATATAAAGTAAATTAATACATTTAAATCATATTAGTAATTATAAATGATTAGTGTTTATAGTTGATTAATATAATAATTAACTAAATAATATGTATAAATCATATTAACTAATTAATATATTAAATCATATTAATAATTAATATTTATAGCTAACTAATATAATTTATTCAAATATTAATTAATAAATAAATATAATATTAATATAATAATAATCAATTATTATATAATAATTAATTAATTATTATTATATAATGATAATTAAATAAATATTATAATAATTAATTAATATAATAATTAATATATTAATTATTAAATAAATTAAATTGAATTAATATATTTAAATTATATTAGTAATTATAAATAGTTAATATTTATAGTTAACTAATATAATAATAAATATATTAATTAGATTATTATAGAACTCTAATGATGTAAAGCAGGGTAAAAAATATAGAATAAGAGTAGGAGAGGGGACAACATACCAAAGGGATGCATTACCTGGGGATGGGTTGGCGACTTTTAATTTCTTTGATCAAGGGGAGCCAGCTTCCGCTAATTTCCATACCATTGTCTCTGTTCAGGTTCTGAGGATGCTTAATAATTTCAAGAGCTTCTCTGATCTTTCGTCTTTGATGATGTTCTTCTCTTGCGATAATGGATGCGTTTTCCAGGCAAATATGGTGTTTTATCTTCGAGGAGTGTTCTGCCAATGCTGAGGTACGAGATCTTCCATTCCTGATATCAGCGCCATGTTCTTTGAGCCTTGTCTGGAGGGAGCGACCAGTTTCACCTATGTAGCTTTTTCCACAAGAACAGTCTATTTTATAGACTCCTTTAAGCTGAAGATTGTCAATATCATCTTTAACAGACTTCAAACTTTGTCTGATCGTATCGGGGGCTGAGAAATGAGTGATAATGTTTTTCTTTCTTAGGATTTTAGCGATTTTGTCTGTAACACCAAGGATCTAAGGTAGAAAAATCTTACCCTGAGGTTGGTCTTGCACCTTATGCTCATGAGATGACAACTTTCTTTCAGCTCTCTCAAAGGCTTTTTTAATCTCATGCTCTTTGTAGCCTATACTCTTAAAAGCTGAAACCAAATGTTTCTTTTCTTCATTCAGATGCTCTGAGTCGGAAATTCTAAGGGCTCTGATGGCAAGGGTGTTTAGAACACCAAACTTTTGGGCCGGGTGATGGTGGGAATCCGCATGGAGGTAACTTTCCGTGCGGATTATCTCCACACAGAAAGTTACCTCCATGCGGATTCCCACCATCACCCGGCCCAAAAGTTTGGTGTTCTAAACACCCTTGCCATCAGAGCCCTTAGAATTTCTGACTCAGAGCATCTGAATGAAGAAAATAAACATTTGGTTTCAGCTTTTAAGAGTATAGGCTACAAAGAGCATGAGATTAAAAAAGCCTTTGAGAGAGCTGAAAGAAAGTTGTCATCTCATGAGCATAAGGCGCAAGACCAACCTCAGGGTAAGATTTTTCTACCTTATATCCTTGGTGTTACAGACAAAATCGCTAAAATCCTAAGAAAGAAAAACATTATCACTCATTTCTCAGCCCCCGGTACGATCAGACAAAGTTTGAAGTCTGTTAAAGATGATATTGACAATCTTCAGCTTAAAGGAGTCTATAAAATAGACTGTTCTTGTGGAAAAAGCTACATAGGTGAAACTGGTCGCTCCCTCTAGACAAGGCTCAAAGAACATGGCGCTGATATCAGGAATGGAAGATCTCGTACCTCAGCATTGGCAGAACACTCCTCGAAGACTAAACACCATATTTGCCTGGAAAACGCATCCATTATCGCAAGAGAAGAACATCATCAAAGACGAAAGATCAGAGAAGCTCTTGAAATTATTAAGCATCCTCAGAACCTGAACAGAGACAATGGTATGGAAATTAGCGGAAGCTGGCTCCCCTTGATCAAAGAAATTAAAAGTCGCCAACCCATCCCCAGGTAATGCATCCCTTTGGTATGTTGTCCCCTCTCCTACTCTTATTCTATATTTTTTACCCTGTTTTACATCATTAGAGTTCTATAATAATTTAATTAATATATTTATTATTATATTAGTTAACTATAAATATTAACTATTTATAATTACTAATATAATTTAAATATATTAATTCAATTTAATTTATTTAATAATTATTATATTAATTAATTATTATAATATTTATTTAATTATCATTATATAATAATAATTAATTAATTATTATATAATAATTGATTATTATTATATTAATATTATATTTATTTATAAATTAATATTTGAATAAATTATATTAGTTAGCTATAAATATTAATTATTAATATGATTTAATATATTAATTAGTTAATATGATTAAAAATATTATTTAGTTAATTATTATTATACTAGTCAACTATAAATTCTAATCACTTATAATTTAATTTATTTAATAGATATTATATTAACTAATATTTGAATTATTATATTAGTTAGCTATAAATATTAATTATTAATATGATTTAATATATTAATTAGTTAATATGATTTATACATATTATTTAGTTAATTATTATATTAATCAACTATAAACACTAATCATTTATAATTACTAATATGATTTAAATGTATTAATTTACTTTATATAATAACTATATTAATTAATATATTAATTATTATTTTAATTAATTAATTATTATTATAATATTAATATACAATAATAATTAATTAATTATTTATTATACAATATTAATTAATTATTTATTATATAATAATGGGTTATTATTGTATTAGTATTTTATTAATTTTATTAATTAATATACAAATTATTATATTAATTATAAATTAATTATAAATAAATATTAATTATGTTTAATAATTAATATGAATAACAATAAAGTATTATTATTATTAATTATTTATAATAATTAATTTATTATAAATATTAATTATTTATAATAATTAATATGTATAACAATAAAATATTATTGTTAATTATTTATTTATTTATAATAATTAATTTATTATAAATATTAATTATTAATATGAATAAAATAAAAATAAAAATAAAATAAAATTATATATAATAAATTAAAAATTCTAGTCGACTCTATGTTCTTCCTTAATCTTCTTCCTCATTAGTATTTATTCTGCCTTATTGCTCTTCTTTTATCATCATTCTTCAACCCTGATGATGGATCCCACTTGGGATTTGAAACGTTGGTATAAAGATGTTCAAACTGTGGATTCTCCGATCACTGATTCAAAATAGAATATATGTCATATAAATATTTTAAACCCCTTAATACCTAAATCCATGGCATCAATATTATAAATGTAAATAATGCTATAATACAAAACAATAATAATAAACATAAACCACAATCAATATAAGAACCACATTGTAAACCATTAAGACATCAATACAAAAAATTAATATGAATACATTAATAATAATACACTATAAAGCATTAAAACATGATAAATCATCAACACATTAATAATAACACATTTATATCACTACATTATAAACAATAAATAAATTTTAAAGAATAAATACATTAATATCAATACATGAATATATTAATAGTATAAATCTCAAGAATATTGATATAAACAACAAGAACATGAAGGCCCAACAATAATATTATAAACCTCAATAATATTTTCAGTTATGAAAGGCATGAACAAAGCAAAGGGATCCATACAAAAGACAAAAATAATTACAAATGCAACAGAAAAAAATAAAATAGTAACATCGTCATTCGAGCAAAGGAACTTAAATGCAAAAACACATCTAAATTGCACACATTATATTTAAATAAGAACAACATGACAGGACATTTTAAGACCACATATATACAATTTTCTACATAACGACAACAACGAGAAAAAAAAAAAATCAATTTCACCAACATTGCAACCACAGAAAGAACATTGAAATTAACATATATTTTTTGTTTTCTTTACATCAAATAATTCCACTACAAAATTGAACTTGAAACACTTCATCAAAAGTCATATATGGAATAGCCTCTTCCAAAACACAACCAAACAGATGAAAAAAGTAGCATCAATTCAAATCAATAGGATAATGATCACGATACTTGACACTTTCCAACCAATTCCTTCCTTTTCTCCTCCTAGACTCCCTCTGGTGCACATGTAACAAGTATTTTACATTTTTTTCATTTCATCTAGCACACGAGGATGCTCATCAATAAAACCAGGATGGAACCCATGTTTTCCACCAAACTTGTTCCAAAGATATGAAAGAAAACTTATTGCTCCAGCAATATTGTGCATTGTTCTGGCATAATAGATGACATCATTAGTGTACATATCTAAATTTGAAAGAAAAAAAACAAACGAAAAATTAATACACACATGCACAAACAAAAAAGCATACACATATATAGATATATATACATAAAACATAACACCCAATTTTTATTTATGTTAAAAAACTTAATCTTATAAACCTCATGCTATAAAATAATCTAATGTTACATGAACCAAATGATATAAAAAATTCTACAAATATAAACCTCATTTCACAATACAATGGATAAAATTGTAGAAATAGAATAAAATTGTGGCCAATATTCAAAAAATGAATATTGGCCACGGTGATGGCCAATATTCAAGACCTCCATCTTGCATTTCATGATGTAATATGAATCCACAATATTAATATCAATATGAACCATTTATAAAATTGATTTTGAATGATTGTTTCATATGATTCATTGTTTATGTTTGAATGGTTTGTTGTAAACAAAAGAACAATAGCCACTTCAAAAAAATAAGTAAATTGAACAGCACGGAAAACGATGTAAACAACTTTCTCAAATATTATTATGAATATGATGAATGTATTAATCTCATAAATATATGAAAATGATTATTATATTAAAATTAAATCAAGAGGACAAGAAAAGAAATTCAAAAAGCATACTGTAAAAAGGTCACAATTTTATTAGTTGTATGTCATAGAAATATGGACTTCAATTACTCCTCTTCCTTCTTCCTAATTGTAACATATGCACAATATTTCATCTTGGCATAACACTGAAAAGAGAAAGGTGGTGAAATGCGTAAACCATCTATTGATTTCAATTTTGATATGGTTGTGAAGGTTAGGCCATGCTGCTCTTTATTCACGATATCATCTAATGAACATTGTAAGGTCAATCACGATGATTTTTGGATTGTAAGAGCCCACGCCATCTTCAAAGGAATTTGTTTTTGATTTCCTCTTATCACTGGTGTGATATGCACAATGTTTGGATTGTTTTCATCAAATGGAACACCAACATACTTATAAAAAAATAGTTGTGAACATTGGAAGCTGAGTTGGCTTAGAGGTAGATGTATAAAATATATCCCTAAAATAACCAAGTGCACCATTCACCAAGGCAGCTTTAACCCACAAATTACATTTCAACATAACACGCTGACCACAACAAAACAAAAATTCATAGCCCAATTGATCATCATCAGCACTAATGATTCATGAACGCCTTCAATGCTCAACAATACGTTATGCAATTGGAGAATTTAATGATTTTAATATCTTCCTGTTATGGAAGGCGATCAGATTATTTGTTGGAAACATGTGAACTACTGCTTTAAATAAATCCCTTTCTCGAGGATGCAACCTCACATCAACCCATCACATAAGAAACTCCAATTTTTCGAGAACATGTTCTTCATTTCTTATGTTATTGAGGACTCTACGAAAACATGATTGTTTTTCAATATTCCCTTGTTGGTGAAAGATTGTGTCAAGAGTGAAAACAATGTTGAATTTGTTCCACAAGACTTTTCATGTTGCATTACCTGCATACAAAGGCTTATCCCTCACACGAGGTAGCTAGCCAAGGTCGTTGAAAGGATGATGGATCTGCCACCAAATGGACAATTCTTTTTCTCTGGAAATGCTTCCTGCAATCGAGCACCTATTTACATAAACAACCTTGATCCTAGAAAGCTCATTTAATCAATCAATATATCTAATTTGTCTCATTTCTTCTTGGAATACTACTAGTGACTACCCTTATAATGGTTGCATGTCTTTAATTGGAATTTTTAGAGGTGAGTGTATTGTTTTTGCATGTATATTAAAAGTTTCTATTCTTGTTGGGGCAAGAAGAAGCAAATGGCTTCATCCATTACTTGATAGATTATAAAGAGCTTCAAAAGTACAATGGATAAGGAAATAATTCCTAGTGCTTTCAGTGCCCTAAACAATCATAAGAAGAGCTTCATGAATCTCATATTCAGCAAGGTGCCTTAAAATAATTTCAAAAGAAAGTCGTCATTTTTTTTTACAATGAGTTTTTAGATGCAAATGTTCTATTTGAAAGGTCAATAATATCGACCCTTCATTTTCCATTCCTTGTAAAATTAATAGGTTCTTCTACAACATCATCATAAATAGTTGTACTTTCCCAGTCAAAGGATATATCAAAGTCCCTTCAACTAAGGGTGTGAAGATAAAAAACATTCACATCATTTAGTGGAACCAAGCAAGAGAAAATATTCCATTCTTGAAAATAATCTTCAAGATTCATTTCCTGGTTAGCAAAATCACCATTTTCCTAATCTTCAATATTGTCGATAATTGATGGATTTTTATCAACATGCCATGCTTGATATTGAAAATTCCTCCAATTGTCAATAATAATTTCAACTGAAAGGCCAATTTCTACAGGAATGTCATGAAATGTCTTGTACAAGACAAATTATGTCCAGCAAAAGGTTTCAAATTCATCTGAAGCCTCACCAAGAATAGAATAAAACCATGGCCAAACCCGAACAATATCATGAACATCTCTAGGCTTTCATTGATCTTGTTTACACTTGCTATCAAATGTCCAAGATCTTGCTCTTTCTATCAAAGATAGATGTTTAAGTAAAAAAGGTCTCTTCTGATAATGTTGAACATAAGTATTCTTAGATGAACATTGCAAGACATCCCTTGAGATTTTCCTGAAAACATTTCTTCCAACTTTTAAGGAAACAAATTTCCAACTACAAACAACAAGAGGTAGCTTAAGCAACATATGACACATTTCTTGTGCTCTAATATAACAATCAATAATCATTTCTAAAAGAAATCTTCTGTATGAGCATAAAACATGATCCTCATAGCCAATAGAATTTGAAATTCTAGTCAACATATGATGATAACTTTCGAACCTTTTTTCTACTTTTGATGCATACTTAGCAATACATTTCAAGGCAACAGTGATAAAACACTAGTTGGCAATCAAAATTTGCATGCCACATTGTTAGAATGTCAATGTTATGTAAATTGAGCCTGTTATCACTTATTGTTGGCTCATATTTTTTTCTTCCTTTTTCATCTATGAACAACATTGATTCATCACAAAGATCTTGTGGAGCATTGTACCGACATGTCAAAATAGTTCCTTTTTTTCACAAACAAGAATTTACACTACACTTTGTGTGCCCTTGGACACGATTTAATAATTCTTCATAATCATTACGAGGAATGAAAGAGAAAATATGACCAGTATTCAATAGGAAAGGGTCATCATCGACGCTTCATGGAACCATTATGTTGCGGCAAGGTATCTCACATGGATTCCATGCAATTACATACTTGTCAAAGAATCCCTTTTCAATTTGTACATCATAACCATTTGACCAATGAAGTATTTCCATGTCAGGAGCACCTTCCAACCATAGTAAACCATCGATATGTGTTGAACCTCTATGTTGCCACTCATATCTGAAAAAAATGAAGATATAGTTACTACAAACAATATAGATAGAATCATAATATGTTGAACCTCTATGTTGCCACTCATATCTGAAAAAAATGAAGATATAATTACTACAAACAATATAGATAGAATCATAATAAAAAAAATTGACAAAGTATAAAAAATAAATTCAACAACACAAACCTGTACCATAAGTATTTAGCTTTAAAATATATTTGGATAACTTACTCTCGAAAAATATTGAATCTATGGTGCATAAATGTGGCAACAATATGAGGGTACTGGATAACATTGTCAATTTTCATATGATGCTCATTTAAAGAATGAGAATGTGAATGTATGGGCATGAGGTTATGCAACTCTTACCACTTTGTGTCAGTTGCACTCAAAGCAAAAAATAAGATGGACATCCCAACCGAGTAATCATGTTAGTCAATTCAGCCTGATACTTAGTCTAGTATGCCCTTGTACCTCTCAGAGAAGAACCAATCCACATAAGATGCTCAACCAACTTATTATCTTGTAAATCAGAAATTTGGTGATGTAACTCTTCAATTGTTGTAGGTGAGTGATCATGTAAATGGTTCTTTTAAAAAAACTACAACAGTTGTTTGGCTCTGATGCCACATTACCATGTTAAATAGGTAATATCGAAAGTGAGGATGGCTTCCAAATCTCTACTCATAGTACCTAAGAATATGCAATGCATACTCATGAAGTTCAACACTACAAATACTTGGTTGCAACCAATCAGCATCACTAGTAGGGAACAATGTTGGGAATTCCATATCTAATAACCCCTCTGTATTATATTCATTCACTGGAGAGGTTCCAATACTGGGCCAATCCATGTCTTGAACATGTGAAGAATCAACATTATCAAGCAATTCTCTAATTTATTCCACTTCTCTTCATTCATTTGGTAGGTGAGCAACAAAAGAATAAGGATGAGAGGAAAAACAGTTAGCAGGAAACCATTCATTACTAGTTGTATTGATCTCAGATTCTTTAATATCACAATCAACAAATTTAAGCCTGGAGGAGACATTTTTTGATCTTTCAAGCAGAGAATTCACTGCATCATAGTCAACTACAACATCTCGATAATATTGATCATGTTGGGTTTTGAAAAGAAATGCAACCATCACTCGAGATCTTTTGGCATAACATTCATAATATTTAGACTGAGTGACATGTCTCCTCACAATTATAAAGTCAATATCTTAAACATGTCATGGAAGACTTTATACAAGTGTAGAAATATCTTGAGGAAAGCTAATCATATGACTGATATACTTGTCTTTCCCACCTCAAGCTTGTGTCACTTGCAAAATAGGATTCACACATGCTATTAACATTTCTTCAAATTGAGTAAGAACACTTAAAATATGAGGTTTCTCACCAGGATCCATGTTATTATATCAATAAAATGATGAGCACCTATTTCACTCTTACATCATCTGCAAGCAGGTCCTTCAGAATCTCTGAAAACCTGGATTCCGGGATATGATTCTTGGAAAATGTGGCACATTTGGACAATTGACAAGATATCTATCTTTGCTCGAAATATTTTATGCACTACAATCATGTTTTCATCAAAATGAATTGGTATTTATCGATCGAACCATGTTGATAAACATTTGGAAGAGTAAAATTTCCTCTAAAATGTACTTTATCTTCACGAACATGAGATTCCCTTCCCAAATTTAAAGCACGTGGACTAGATCTATGATAGGCCTTCCCACATTTATGGTTTGCATTTCTTGAATGTAGGAGGATGTAACGGTGTGTTTGTCATAAGAGATTTTAAAATTTATTTTCCAACTAATTATAAATGAAAAAAATCAAAAAAGAATCGAATGAATTCAAAATTTAGATTTGTTTCTTGATGTGGATGGGGGTTAGGAGATGGTTTCTCTTTGCTTCTAGAATCAGTAGATGGAACATTTGGATAGTTAATTTCTATGCCTCTATTCAAATGAGTTGTTTCCTGTTTCAACAAAATAAAATAATTATAAAACTAAATGTCCAAAAAAATAAAGATTCAAAAATGGAAATCAAATCAAATAAATTGAACATTTACATTAGTTTTACAATTTGATGTTTTGGATTTTAATTCTTCAACCTGATCAAATGAAATCATTTTTTTTTCATAAAATGGTTATAAAATACAATGTCCGACTAACTATAAATGAAAAAATGAGAAAAATTTCAAATGCACTCAACATTTACATTTGTTTGGCGATGTGGATGAATGCTATGAGATGGTTCCTCTTCACTTCTAACATCAGTAGATGGAACATATACGAAGTTAATTTGTATGCCTCTATTGATATGAGTTGTGTCGTGTTTGAACAAAATAAAATATGCCATAAAATTCAATGTCCAACCAACTAGAAAATCAAAAAATGAAAAGAAAATCAAATGCATTGAACATTTACATTAGTTTGGAAATTAGATCGTCGAGGAGAATACACAGGAAGGTTATGACATGCTTCATCTTCACTTCTTAGATCAGTAGATGGAACACTTTTGGAATTAATTTCTAGACCTCTATTAAAATTAGTTGTATCCAATTCCAAGAGAAGAAAATAGCTTTTATGTTTAGTAAAAAGAAGTTGTAAATAAAGGAATGTAATAAAACAACCACTATTGTAGAAAAAATAAAAATATCATTGCGTTACCTTGATTGTTCCACGTGAAATACTATGATGGATGACTGATTCTCTTGGTGGGACCACATTAATTTGATAAGGGGTATTGGAAGATCCAATTTTTTGAGCAATTGGCTCCAAATTATCAAACAAATGACCAATTAAACTATCATCCAAATCATCACATACAATGTCATCATTACCTCCACCATGGGTGTTTTACAACCTTTGGCCTTGGTCAAACATGAAACTCTGGACACGGAAGGGCTAGAGTGGACATTTGCATCCACATTATTGATATGATGTTCTTCCCGATTCCAAGATGTTTACCCAATATTATGAACATTTTCAGGAGAGCATCGAACAACAAAATTATGCTGACAAGGAGCATATTCTGATAATGAACTATCAATGGGTAATGTTCTTTACATTATATAATCCATAGTACGATACTTATGAGTAATTATAAAATCATTTTGAAGAGTGTCTTCACTCGTTCTTCTATGAGATGTATCTCTCCTATGCTCATTTATTGCATCCTTATTTTGTTCATACCATAAACGATGACTTTCATTAGACCTATCACGTGACGTTGGTGCCAAATTTTGTTTTCTTGTACGCTTGCTTGTGACATCAGATGATATGTCTAAAATGAATAATAACATATTCATTATGGAACCCATAAACATGGAACATAGTATATATATAATATAAACAAACACAAAAGAATTAAAAAGGTACAAGTTTTTTTTTTTGGAAATCGTATAAAAACATAAAAAGTGTATATGTTATTTTTTCCAGCCATATAAACTTTTCAAAATGTATAAGGTTTTTCTAAAATGGTTAAATACAAAAAACAATTTTTCCAAATGGCTTAAACAAAAAAGTATAGATTTTCATGTATCGTATTAGAATCAAAATGGAACCCATACAATTGGGACACAATAATGTAAGAAATATATGACTTGGAATTATATCCAAAAATTTGGAACTATATACTATCAAAATATAAATGAAAATATTAAAATGTGCATAAAGATATAACATTGTTTGAGAATCAATGAGTAAAACAAATACAAATAACATGTATAATATAACTCATAGTAATTATAATTATATAAACAAAAAAAATGCATAGCATCCAAACACATTTACATGTAATTAAGAAAACTTTAGGGGAAACAATATGAAATATTTTCCAGCAAATTGCAATGGGATTAAATATCCAACATCTGATATATACACATATTCCTGAAATTTTAGCAGGAGGCATATAAAGATCAATACAAGCATAATTTTAAAGTATTACCATAAAGACCCAAAGTATGTATAGAGCCAAAAATGGAAATATTTTCCACAACTGTAGAGAGTATATAAAATGAAAATATTTATAGGAACTCCTAACAACACTAATAGCCTAAGAGTCCATATCCATATCCAATGGTGGAATCTCATCAACATAATCCATACAAGGAGCAATTGCAAAAACTTTTCCATAATTAATCAAATCATTGCAATGCTCCAACGTTGGATACCAAAACCCAGACATCTATTCATTATTTAAATTATCAATATCTTTTAGAAAAAAGAAGCCAGTCATCATGTCATATAATAGGAAAGGAACTTCACTGCAGTTTCATATAAGAACCATATCATGTACTGTTAGAAATGGAAAATAACCAGGACATTTTCTATTTATATATGTAGAATTGTTTTCCAACAATTTCCATCTGAAACCTCAATCATCCTCAAAGCAGTCAATTCTTCATTCAACGCACAACTGACCAAATTGGAAATGATCTAATTCTTCAATTGACCATACAGAAGTGGATCCATCATTGACAAGGCTTATGAAATGATCCATGTATATCGCTAATGACATACACCATATGTCAATGATTGGAACAAATGAAAAACCCTATTCATTTTTTATTACATCATAACAGTAGATTGTATAGCCATGTCAAGGATAATCTTCATACTCCTTGTCTAGATAGAGCCAAAACAAATTACTTATATAAAACACTCCATTCTTAGGGGGTGAAGTGCCACCAAATGGAAGATCATCCATTTTCCAAACCCTATCAAGGCTACTACAAACATAAAATTTAGAATACATTATATCAGAAATATGTTTTAGAACAATCCAGTCATATTTTCTGCTGCTTATATTTTCCAATAATGAAAAGAATACCCAGTCTCCAATTCATATTGGCCCTATGTTTTTAAAGGCCTTCATAAATGGATTTATTACAAAATAGTTGTGTGTATGGGAGGATTCTCTTGGTAAGGATAAAACCACCATTGGTCCAACAATTGAATCTACTTTGTATCTTGAAACTATGAATCAAAAATGAAAATGACATATGTGCTTATTATGATTAAGGTATTCAACACCAAAATAATTGTCTTCATTATTGACGAAAGGAACCATAAATCCAAAACCGTTCATAGAGACATGCTTGCAATGCAATAAGAAAGAAGGGTTTTGCAAAACATTTTTCCATTGCTTACAAACAATGTTAAACTTTATCACAACCGATAAAGGGAGCTAGAGGAAGACAAGTTCAAGAATTTGAAATGGAAGACAACTCCAAATAGCTGGATCCATGATGAAACAATGAAATCAACTAACATAAGAAGAAAACCACATTTGATATGAACAAAACAATTTAACGTTGAATAATATTAAAAGTAACATACATACATAATTTGCCATCTGCACATACAGAAAAACTTCTTGTATACACATTGTATAAAATCAAATGAGCGATTAGAACACTATTACAACAATGAACACAATTCCACAATTTTATAAACCTAATCTCTATAATCCAATATTATTAATGTTAATAAACCTATAGTTATGTTTATATTAATGTCTACATTTAATATTGATGTTATAATGTTTCTATTATTATATTTTTAATATCGATATCAATTTTTTTTATTTTCAATATAAATGTTAACATTAAACCAAATTTTTTAATGTTAAAAAACCTAGACTTTAAAATATCTTATTATAAATTAACACAATGCTACATGAACCAAATGAAATAAGATTACCAAATATTTTAATCTTAACATCACTAAACCAAAATAAAAGTAAAATTATTATGTGTAATGTTTAATAAAAATATTTCCATACAAAAATATTCACATTAATGTATAGATGCAAAATATACTTTTGCATAGATTTCTATGTTTAACATTAATATCTATATTTAATAATAATAATGTGTAAATAATAATAATAATAATAATAGTATTTATATTAATATTAATTAACCTTAAAAGAGATATTGATGTTTAATACATTCTACATATTTTATATTGAAACAATAAATTGAATTAATAAGAAATTAACATAATCTATTATTAACATAATGTTTACATGGTTTTTCAAATTATTTATTCAAATTTAAATAAGCAAAATTTTAATATATAAATATTCTATATCAAATGAGAATGAACCAAATGTATTATATAAATATATTACAAAAAATAGATTTCATATTGAAAGCAAAAAATTAAATCAATAAAAAAATTTAGTTGTTTTATTATTAACACAATTTTTACATCCATTCTCAATATCTGTATTTAAATCTAAATGAACTAAATTCTAAATGTTTTTCCTTGTTTTGTTTTTTTGTTCTAATTCTTGAATTGTTGTAATTTTTGGATTATATATAATAAATCTATCACATAGATTTACCAATAGATTTTATTATGTAAAATATATAAAAAAAAAATTAACATAAATCTATAAAATAGATTTTATTATGTAAAATATATAAAAAAATTTAACATAAATCTATAAAATAGATTTTATATTTAAAATCTATAAAAAATAATTTTACATAAATCTAGTACATAAAATAGATGGCACTTATGTTCACGTTTGGTGTATTGGACACTTTAGTTAACAATAGAGTTTCATTATATGCATATTTACTGTGTAATAAAACATTCTTATTTTTTTCCCTACTGTCAATAACATTGTCTCAAGGATTTTCAACTATTTTTCAGTTTCAAAACACCTAATATCCACACTATTAACATGTCAATTCCAAAATATTATTGAAAATATTAAAAACACTCCACCAAGGGAATAGATTGAATGCATTAAAATTATTGATTAAAATGCATTCCATGCATTAAATTTATTCAATGCATAAAACGTTATTGATAAAATGCTTAAATATCTATTACATGCTTAAAAGATTATTGATTGCATAAATAAAAATAAAATAGACATCTATTCATCGTTAGATATAGCCCATCCATATAAAAAAATTATGTAGCACGAAAACTACTATTCCTAAAATTTCCATAAAAATAATTGTTCCTCAAATTTTCTATTTATTTATTTTTAATACATTTAAAATATATATTTTATATATAAACCTAAATTATAATTAAAATCAAAATCTATGATAGTTTATATAAAATAATTTATTCTATGGAATTTGGGGAGTGAAATTGATGGGAAAGAGGGATGGAAACTCATTCTTCAACCTTAAAATGAAAATGAACTAAGTTGTCTTATCATTAAAGGTTTGAACAATAGCGTTATACAAAAATCACCACTTAAAAATTAACACTAAGATGCTCAGCCAAATTATATTGTTCAACATTCAATTTATACAATTTATTGATACATTCAAATGTTTTCAATGCATTTATTGCAATATATTGGAAGAATTTAACATATGTTGAATACATTGATTAGAAAATTAACTTTATTCAATTGATTGTAGTGAATTCTTTTAGTAAATTTCAATGCATCAATAAATTGGATATACAGAATTGCACATACAGAATGTATTAGATTTATTGAATAAAATTTATTCAATGCATAAAATCTATTCAATGCATATAATTTATTCTGTTGATAAGAATAAATTCCATTAGATTTATATAAAAAATATTGATAAAATACTTATAAATCTATTCAATGCTTAAAAGTCTATTGATTGCATAGAAAAAATAAACATCTATTCAATGCATAAAAAGTTATTGATAAAATCTAAATGAATCAAAATATATTATATACATTTATTAATAGATTCTACTCAATCAATAAATTCAATTCAATATATATCTATGAAAAATACATTTTATATACAATTTATAAGTCTACTTTATAAAAATACATAATATAATTTTATATTTTTATATGGTAGCTTTATATATTGTACCTAAAGGATTTTATATACAAATTATGCGATATAATTTATTTCAAATTTTGAATTATCACATTGGACATATAAAGTGCTAATAAACAACCATTAAAAAAATCTATTAATTGAATAAAAAAAATCTATTTAATAAAAATTATGGAGACTATAAAATCTAATGCATCAAATACATTGAATGTAATAAATCTAAAAATTCTATTCAATGAACCTAATTCTATTGCAATCTAATGTATTTAGTCTATATAATCTATTGATGAATTCAAATATATTGAATGCATTGATTGAAATATATTGAATACATTTAAAATCTCTTGAATGCATTGATAAAAAAATTTGATTTTATTCAACAAATTGCAATCAATGTTTTCAAAAGATTTGAATACATAGTTTGTGTGTATTTCAATAGATTGCAATAGATTTAAGTGTATTAGATTGCAATAAAATTTGGTTCATTTAAATTTACTTTGTATTCATTCACTCAGATTTAATTAAATTTATTACATTCAATGTATTAATGCATTAACATTATTGATTAAAATCTATTCAAACCATAAAAAATTCAATTAAAATATTCAATTTGGAGAATAAAATCAGTGACTCATGATTATTCATGTTAAATAATTATAAATTTAACAGTAAGGAATTCTTTTCAGTTAATTTATTTTTTATAATCATATTTTTATTTAAATTTTAAATAATTAGCAATACATAATTTTAAAATATATTATAATAAAAAATATATTATAATAAAGTTTTTATTATGATTTTTTTGTTATTTAAAATATGTTTTTGATTTTATATGGATAAATATTTAAAATATACCTAAAATTAATTTTATTTAATTTTAAAATATAATAAAATAAAAAATATATTTAAAAAATTCAAAACTTATAAGAGAAAAAAATAATAAACAAATATCCATTAAAATGAAAAAAAAAAAGAAAAACAAAGACTAAGGAAAAAAAGTAAGCCAATGATCTTTCTTAGTTATACACTTATAACAACGAAAAGTGAAGAAATTACACCAGCTCCCCGGAGTGCGCCGGCCTGCGCAACCGTCCCAAAGTCAAGCAGTTCTCTGCCACAGGGATTGCTCACCTCCTTATCTTGTATTTTTTATTTGCTGGAGTCTTAATTATTTTTGTTTTTTTTAATTAGTTATGTTTTTTTTATTGAAAATTTACTTGATATTTGTGAAAATTATAAGTTTAAAATATTTTATTCGTAAAATTTAGTGGTCCAGAAATTTTAAAACTAATGTTTAATTTTCACCATGAGAATGTTCTTGTGATTTTTAGGATAGATTTTGAACTACCAAATATCACAATGTCTGGTCCACAATTTGTTTGTAGGGTTGATGACAATTCTACCTTATTTTTTTTTCACTATTTGTCTGTTCTTAATATAATATATTATTTTCATCCTTCTAACACAATTTGCAGGGTGAAATACAGGGTGAAATGTGCTGAATAAGATCAGTGACTAATAAAATTTGGATAATGTTTTTTTACATAGATAATTAATATGCCAAATTATATATATATAAATAAAACTAAATAGAGTTGGAGGCACCATGAAATATGGAGGAAAATCGAATGTGTCTTACGGGACTAAACTTGTTCAAAAGGCAATACTCTTGTATTAATTCAAAGAGAAACAATATGGTTACATAAATATCTTACATAAGATATTTCATTACAGTAGTAATTATTAAATAAACAAACAATTAATTTTTCAAATAATTATTAAACTAAAAATCATTATTTCAAACTTACATAAATATACTTCATTACCGTGGTAATTATTAAACAGACAAACAACCGTTCTTTTAAATAATTAATAAACTAATAACCATTATTTCAAAAATTTATTAAAGTATATATCGATTAATTATTTATTATAATTTAGAAAATATAATATGACTTCAGGTCAAAGTGCGACCAAATCCCAACTCATTTTTATTATTTTCAAACATAAATATTTAATATTTGTACTACATCACGATTCACGCCATACCAGAGTACAAATTATTATAGAAGTACCGTCATTTACGAGATAAACCACCGTATCAACATTAAAATCATGGAATCCTTGTGAAAAAGCAGGACAACTCAACCATTACATTTTCGTTGACTATCAATTTGCTTTTCATTGTTACTGTAATTTATATGGTAAGAATATTTTCGAATCGGGTGTACACGTTGATGTTTCTTGTATATTTAGTTTGTAGTCGGTGTTTACGGTAACAACTCAATCCATCCATCTTTTAAAGGTGACCTGAACATGTTTTAAGGGTCAATATTGCACGCCGAGATTGATTCTAATTTTCTATATAAATCCTCAATTTCTGCGGATCACTCTCAGGTCATGATTATATGCTTTTCAAACCTAATGCATTCCGACCTTGAACTGTTGTAGGTATCTTCATCAGATCCCAATATCAATATTTGGGCGCGATCTTAGAAAAAAAAGGGGAATAGTTAAGGGTATTGTTAGAAATCAGCAGGGTTAGGCATGATACACGTCTTGTTCCAGATTTTACAGGGCAAAACTTGTTAGTGTGATCTAAATTTGTCGCTTAAATTTTTCAAAATTTGATTGTGGGAGTGTTGGAATCATTTTTTTTCATAGTGGAAATGAATTCGACACTATCAAGAACCCTTGAAGTATCCAAAACATTGAAGCTTGATAGTTGTAATCCAGATTTCCAAAAATTATGGCTAAACTGACATTTCAACCTCAGAGAAAACTATATATTAAAAAAATATTTTAAATAGAATACTTATTTGGAAAATAATTGCAGAACAATGCATTATTCACCTTTCTTAGAAGATAGAAGCAAACAGAAACCCCTTCAAATATTTCTAGGGACCGTTCCAGGAATTTGACCTAACTTAATTGCATATGGCTTGGCTTCAACAATTCCAATCCTAGATGGAGTGGTTGAATCGAGGTTACAATCCAACTAATAAATCATAAAACATAATATCCCCAACTTAATTGCGTATGGCTTGGCTTCAACAATTCCAATCCTAGATGGAGTGGTTGAATCGAGGTTACAATCCAACTAATAAATCATAAAACATAATATCCCCAATAAGTATACAATTCAACTCATAAACCATCATCCATCAATCCATTCGTTACAATCCAACTAATAAAACATAATAGCCCTAGTAACAAATTAATTTAACAATATATGGATTGTGACGATTGTATAGAGTGGCAGGCGTTACAATCCATAATATATTGAGTGGTGTCGGTTAAAATAGAGGATTGTATAGAGTGGCAGGTGTTACAATCCATATTTGGTTATAGCTAGTTAGTTTAACAATATATGTAGTCGATTTGGTTAAAATGCACGTTACAATCCATTAGATGGAGTGGAGGGTGTTACAATCCAAGTCCATTTTGGTTACAATGCAAGTTACAATCCATTAGATGGAGTGGAGGGTGTTACAATCCATATTGTTTAATTTTAATTTAATTTTTATTTTTTCTCATTAATTACAAGACAAACTTTTAATTCATTTTACTTGAATGTTTTTCCAAGTGGGCATACCTTGGAGGCCAAAGTGATTACACACCACTTACTTAATG
Source organism: Pinus tabuliformis (assembly GCA_031772625.1). Taxonomy (NCBI): domain Eukaryota; kingdom Viridiplantae; phylum Streptophyta; class Pinopsida; order Pinales; family Pinaceae; genus Pinus; species Pinus tabuliformis. Next base: position 1,367,068,499 of record CM062817.1, on the reverse strand, counting down.
AACTGGACAAAATTGTTAGAGAATGTGAAAGGTTTTAACTTTTAATCAGAATTTGACAACGACATGGTGATGAATAGAAAGTACAATAAATATTTAATGACAATTTGAAATGCTCAGCGAAGAAAACTTTCCATATATTCCTCCACGTTGCTAGATATTCCTCCACATTTTAGCATGCAAATGTTTCAGAATGTAAATGGACATTTCTTTCTTAGTGATATTTGAAATTAAATTTTTAACGTCATTTTCTCTAATCCCAATACATGGAGATAAATACGAGGAACATATAATTTTTAATCATGATTTGGTAAAAAATTATTTTAAACAAGGTTTAAACAGATGGTTTACATATGAAAAGAAGTTATCATTTTCAATTTCATTCATTGATAGAGTGGCAACGACGCGAATATACCGACATCTTTCAGTATAGACCATCCGATCAAAAAACTTAATTAGCACAAAGATTAAAGCGGCTAATAACAATAGCGAAGACGCCTATGGTATAAATATATAATACATAAATTACTAACTTCGACACATTTAGATCATGAATACAACTCATACACAGGAAATGATAACTTCTAGATTGACGCTTGGTAACTCACAATGACAACTCACAACAAGACATGGAAGCATTATTTCCAAGCCCCTCCCTTAATGCTTACATGGAAAACATTGAAGACACATATTACAATAATAAATGAATCTTTGTCATTTTTCTCTGATATGGTTATCACTAGCACTCATATCCACTTTGAAATCTCACAGTTTCCACTCTTTTCTTCACAACACTTTCAAGCTTCCGACTTGATCCATTTAAGACATTACCACTTCAAACCATCGTTGACATACTTTGTAGAATTTAGGCTTCTCAACCTCCTGAAGCACAATGAGTCAATCTCCATACTAAAGCATCCTATGGAACGACCACCATATGTTGAATATATGGCCTTATGCTATATTCACCAATTATCTATGATAGCATTTTGGGTAAAAGATGTCTTCCGTGGATAATTCTACAACTTGACCTTGTATAAAATAACCTGTATTGACGCTCCCGGAGCATGATGGGTCACAACAGATTGACCTTATTAAGAACAACCTATGATTAATGCTCCTGAAACACAGCCTGTTCTTTGTGGTTCTACATCATTTGATTGTTGTAAATATAACTTTCACTCAAAACAACCAATTTTTTTGTTTTGTTTATCTATTTATTATCTTTTCACACACAAATTCTTCAAAACATATCTTGGACAAAAAGTCACCCAAAGATTGAAGATTTCCGATCAGAAATGCTTTTTGAATCAGAAGATCTCCGCAAAGCTAGAAAATGAACACTTGGCTCTGCACATATATGTGTTTGCTGACAGCATGACGTTTTGTGGAAAACAGTGTGGTGAGAGACCATTTTTTTTAAGGGGTGAAGATACCATATTAAAAAAAATTGATAATACACACTAACAAATACACAATACCAGCTGATACACCTTTCCTTGTCCAGTGAAAAATTTGATCTTGCACCCTTTTATTGATGGCCAACAGCATGAGTATTTGAATTTTAATAGTAGTGGGACAATATCTACATGGCTTGAACCTTCACTATACATGCGACAAAGTCTACAACTTCATTTAAAAATCCCATCTTTCCCAATCTGTGACTTCCAGCTACAAGAATCTGCATATGTCAGGCGACAGTGCCTCCTTTTTCTTCATTGTAATTATTAGGTGACCATAGGCCAGTGATCACTCGCAACTAGGATTTTTCTCTAGGCGTGTGTTGCCCAAACTTATTGCAACATTTGGTTTGTAAGGTCTAGATTTGGAAGACATCGATCTCTTTTTTACATGAGAATTCCTTCTAGATTTCACCACTTGCAATTGGCAGTGATCTTTTCCATGGGCAAAAATATATTTGCAAATGATTTCCTTGTGACCCCTTGACATTATGGGTAGTGATAGATCAACTGCAGATTTCATGGTTCGATTTCAAGCTCCAACCCCAAATTTGACTATCTAGGCAGCTCATATATGTATCCATTGGAAACTGGCTCTCCATGCCCTTCCTTTCCCACATCCAAAAGGATTTTTGATTCACTAGTATATTTATTTCAATGTCTTGAGCCACATGCTTGTATTGAATATTCCATTGAATACATTTACTGTAAAGATAGAACTAGAATGTAGTGCAAAAATATCTCTAAAACTACTACAACATAACTCTTCAACAAAGCCGATGCAATCATACACCCAAGAAAAAGAATATTCACAACAAGCACTCCACAACAAATTCTTCTACCCTAATCTATTTACATAACAATAACTCAAGACTCTCTCACATCTTCCTAGCACTACCTTGACAGAGTCAAACTAGAACAAACTCAAATACCATGTTAGGAAAATTGGAGAGAGCGATTACACACAACATGAATCACACTTTGTTGTCTTTATTGATCACTACAGTTACAAATATATAAGACATAAATCACTCACTTCGGCACATTTAGATCAAGACTACAACTCATACAAAGGAAACAACCTCTTTTAGATTGACGCTTGGAGTGACAAATCACAACAACACATGGAAGCATTACTTCACATTTAGATCATGACTACAACTCATACATAGAAAACAAACTCTTCAAGATTGATTCTTGGGGTTAGAACTCACAACAACACATGGAAGCATTACTTCCAACATTGATGACTTGGAATCCTCTTGGACTTAGATTTGGAATTGCGTCCTTTTTTGTTGATTTTGTTAAATTCAAGAGCACTGATCCATCGCAACCCTTCATCTAGTTAAGCATATGTATTTTACTTATCCACAAAGAGGTTATAAATGCTATGCTTGTTCAATGCCACCATTATAAGTACTTAAATAAACCCTTAAATAGGGGTGAAAATTTAAGCAGTCTTGAAAGTGCATAATGTGAAGAGGAGTAGCTAGAGTGTTGGAAATATTAATCTCAACCATTGCCTTAAACACACTGACAACCACCATACTTGCCTAGTCAACTTTTGCAGGTTGCAATTTTGTTTGCAGGCGAAAGGACTGAAGTTCTGAATAGAAGTACAATGTTGATCATTCCACAACACATCACATAGTTAAAGAACCTAATACATAGTTGGTAAAATGTATATTCAAGCATTTACTACACAACTCTTAGTTGCATTCTACAACCTTTGTAAGTTCATAGAAACCCTCATTTTGTATAATCTCACATCCCGTGTCTTAATGATTTTCTCTATCATGTATTAATATCAAATGTATGTTGAGATGAATATGAATGTAAAGAGTCATTTCTATATGAGAGAGAGAGAGAGAGTGAAAGTATGTGAGGTACTGAGGAGAAAATCGTGGAGAAAATATTAGTGGGCGTGTGAAAACAATAGTTACTGTGTTTTACTGTGTGTTACTCTGTAACCCCCTCGTGAAGGGTAAATCGTAGTAAGTCTTTTGTGTTTTACTTGGAGCAACAACCTCCAAATTTATCACGCTAATGTATTTTCCTATGTTTTATATTATAATCAAAACTATGTTATGTTGCCATGTCATCTTAAAACTTCATGAGTAGATTTACAACAACCATTTGCTTTTACTCTATTTTTGTTGTGCGTTAAATTTCAATTTCAATTAATCCTTTATGTAGTTGCAATATCCTTGCCGCATCTGAAGTTGACTTTACTGGCACTGATTTCTGAGCAAGACTCCTGTCCTCTATCCCTGTAAATTTTTTCTAACATGGTATTAGAGTAGGTTAAACTTTGTTAGTGTAAAAACACATGTTTTGTACTAGCAATTAAAATCATTTTGAGGGCATATTTTTGAAGTGTATTTACCAGCAGGTAGATTTTTTTTATTTCTATTTTTAACTCAGAAATGGAAACATCAAGTAAAAGCTTGACTAATCCTCAGATACCTCATTTTAAGGGCAAAAATTATGATTATTGGGCTATTACAATGAAGGCCCTATTTTCTTCTCAATACATTTGGGATTTGGTGGAGAATGGTTTTCAAGTACCAGTAGATGTGGCAACATACAATGCCTTGTTTCAAATAGAAAGGGATTTTTTGAGGGACAACAAGAAGAAGGATGAAGAATCCCTCCTCGAAATTTCTCAAGCAATTCATGAAAGTATTTTCCCAAGGGTTGCAGTAGCAACGAAGTCCAGGCAAGCATGGGACACCCTCCAGATAGAGTACCAAGGCATGGCAAAAGTCAAGACAACAAAACTACAAATGTTGAGAAGAGATTTTGAAACACTTTGTATGAAAGAGTATGAGAATGTAGACTCATTTTTTACACATGTAATTGGATTGGTTACTCAAATCAGGTCTCAGGTGAGACACTTGAGGAAAGGAGAAGATTTGAGAAAGTTTTGAGAAGCCTGCCAGCAAGGTTTGATGCCATTGTTGTGGCCATAAAAGAGACAAAGGATCTCTCACATTTCTCAGTGGATGAGCTTCATGCATCAATGCTTTCTCATGAACATAGACTGAATAGAGAAACAAGCTCCTCATTGAAGGATGCCTTCAAGACACAAGTTTCATTTGGTCAAGGTCTAGGTAGAGGAAGATCATATGCTAGAGGAAGAGGAAGAAGCCCACACAGAGGTGGAAGAAGTAGCCCTTCAAGCCCAACTAGAAGGGGAAGAAATAAAAATCCAAGTCAAGTCCCAAGCCAAAATTAAGCACAAGGTTAGAGGTATGATAAATCTCAAGTCCAACATCATTACTGTAAGAAGTATGGTCATTATGCAAATGAATGTAGATAGAAGAAATATGACATTAGTAACAAACCAAGGGTAAATTTTGAAAAAGAAAATCAGAACCATGATAGCATGTTTTTAGCTTGTAATGTAGCGCAAGAAAAACAAAGTGATATGGTATCTAGATTCAGAGTGTAGCAACCACATGTCAGGGAACATAGAAATGTTTTCCAATCTAGATGAAAATGTAAAATCTAAAATGACATTAGGGACTGATAACAAAGTCTCTGTCATGGGCAAAGGAAGAATTAATATCTTAACAAAAAAGGGGGAGAAGAAATACATCTCAGATGTTTACTTTGTCCCCGGTTTGAAGCATAACCTCATAAGCATTGAAGAACTCATGAAAAAGGGCTACAATGTCTTTTTCAAAGATGATGAGTGCAAATTTTGGATAGGCCTCCAAGGAGGCAGCTGATTGCAAAGGTTCAAATGACAAACAATAGAATGTTTCCCCTAAATATAAGATTGAATTTGAAGGAAGAAGGTGCACAAGCACAACTATCAATGACCTCACAAGAGGATGGAAAAAAATATGCAACTGTTATGCAGGTGAACTATCAAGCAAAGGTCAAAGATGAAAATTGGTTATGGCATTTGATATTTGGACATCTCAACTTTGGAGGTTTGAATTTGCTGCATAGAAAAGGCATGGTGAAGGGATTGCCACTCATAGAAGAGCTAGACAGCCTATGTGAAGGATGTATCTTGGGAAAGAAACGTAGAGAGACATTTCCAATAGGAAAGTAAGTAATGGAAAAAGCACCTTTGGAGATTGTCCATTCAGATTTATGTGGACCAATGCAAACACCATCAATTGGTGGTAGCCACTATTTATTGACCTTCATAGATGACTACATAAGGAAGACATGAGTCTATCTCCTAAAACAGAAAAGTGAAGTGTTTGAGTTCTTTTGCCAATACAAGGCTCTTGTTGAAAAGCAACGTAGACACTACATCAAAGTCTTGAGGACTGATAGAGGTGGTGAATACATTTCAAATGACTTCCTTCGATTTTGCAGGGAGCAATTCACAAGCAATTTACAACAAGGTATACACCTCAACAAAATGGTGTAGTGGAAAGGAAGAATAGGAACATTATGGAAATGGGAAGGAGTATGTTGAAGGCAAAGAACTTTCCAAATGATTATTAGGCTGAAGATGTCGCTTGTGCAACATATATCTTGAATAGATGTCCAACCAAAAGCATCCAGAATGTACTTCCTGAAGAGGCATGGAGTGGAAGAAAGCATAATGTCACTCACATGAGAGTCTATGGATGTGTGACATATGCACATGTCTCAGATGAGTTGAGGAAGAATTTGGACAACAAGGGGGAAAAATGCATATTTGTTGGATATAGTGATGAATCCAAAGCATACAAGCTCTACGATCCATCAATCAAGAAGGTCATACCCAGCAGAGATGTGCAATTCATAGAAGAGGAAGCATGGGATGGAATTTTAGAGAAGACAGTAAATGTCAAAGCATGTATACCACATGAGGACAAAGAGGAATTAACAACAAGAAGTAATTCCTCAACAGTGACTCCCTTTACTCTTATTCAAGCACAAAAAAGTTGGCAGCAAGTAACATCGTCAACAAATATTAGGAAAACATTCCGCAATCAAGCAAGTGATTCTCTAAGTGTGCCACAAAGAGAAACACCAAGTGGCATGTCAAGCCCATCTTCAACAAGCATAAGAAGACCAAAATTTAGAAATTTAAATGAGATTTATCAACAAGATGAAGTTGATAGTAGCGCTGGTATGAATTCCTTATTTGCATTGTTTTGTCATGTATATGACACAATCCATTTTGAGGATGCATTCAAAGAAGAAAACTTGGTTGTGACATTCGAGGAAGAAATAGAAGCAATAGAAAAGAATGACACATGGGAGTTAGTGAACCTTCTGCAAGGAAAAGAAGTCATTGGAGTGAAGTGGATCTATAAGACCAAGGGAAATTTTGATGGGAAGATTGAAAGAAATAAAGAAAGGCTAGTGTTCAAAGGATACAAGCAGCGGCATGGAAGAGATTATGCGGAGATGTTTCCGCCAGTCGCAAGGATGGAGACGGTGCGCACAATTGTGGTGATTGTCGCACAACATAAATGGAAAGTGTATAAAATGGACGTAAAATCAACATTATTGAATGGAGTCCTGAAGGAGGAAGTTTATGTTTCACAACCACCTGGTTATGAGGTAGAAGGCCAAGAAGACAAAGTGTATCAGTTGAGGAAAGCTCTTTATGGGCTGAAGCAAGCACCGCGTGCATGGTATAGCAAAATAAACACTTACTTGTTGGACAGTGGTTTTGACAAATGTTACGGTGGGCCTATTCTCTGCATCAAAGAGAGGGACGATAACATTCTTATTGTTGTCTTATATGTAGATGATTTAATTTTTACAGGCAGTGATGATTTCCTCATCGTTGATTTCAAAGAAGTCATGAAGAGTGAATTTGAAATCACTGACTTGGGGTTGTTAAGGTAGTTTTTGGGAATAGAAGTGAAGCAAATAGAAAATGACATTTTTATCTCTCAAGCAAAGTATGTAGCGAACATTTTGGAGAGGTTTAAAATGCAGAACAAGAAGCCCGCACCAACTCCAACTGTCATGGGGTTGAAGTTGAGAAAAGAAGTTTGCAGCAGGAATGTCAATTCGACATTATACAAAAGTATGATAGGTGGTTTGATGTATTTGACCACCACTATGCTATATATAATGTATGTAGTGAGTTTTGTGTCGAGGCTCATGGAGACACCCAAGGAAACCCATTAGCAATAAGAGAAAAGGATTTTAAGGTATGTAAATGGGACAAAATAGTATGGCATTTTGTACACCGCAACAAGTGATTTTAGGCTAGTTGGTTATCCTAATAGTGATTGGGAAGGAAGTTTCAATGATAGAAAGAGCATGTTAGGATATGTTTTTCATTCGGGTTATAGAGCCATTTCATGGGCTTCCAATAAGCAAATGATAGTTTCATTGTCAACAGTAGAAGCCGAATATGTCGCCGCAACAACAACAGGCTGTCAGGCAATTTGGATGAGAAGGATGTTGAGGGATCTTCGCTACAACCAAGAGGGAATGACAACTATTTTCTGCAACAACACATCCACAATTGCATTTTCTAAGAATTTTATCTTTCATAAGAGGACCAGTTATATTAATGCCAAATATCATTTTATCAGAGAGTTGATTAACAATGATGAAATTGTGTTGGAGCACTGAAGGTCACATGAACAATTTGCTGCTATTTTAACAAAGCCATTGGCATGTGAAAATTTTGTTTATCTCAAAGATTATTTGAGAATTGTCAATGGAAGAAGTTGTTATTTAATGGGGGTGTTGGAAATATTAATCTCAACCACTGCCTTAAACACATTGACAACTACCATACTTGCTCAGTCAACTTTTGCAGGTTACAATTTTGTTTATAGGCAGAACAACTGAAGTTTTGAACAGAAGTACAACAATGACCATTCTGAAACACATCAAATAGTTAAAGCACCTCGTACTAAAATGTATATTCAAGCATTTACTCACATCAGATAGTTAAAGCACCTTGTACATATTTGGTAAAATGTATATTCAAGCATTTACTGCACAACTCTTAGTTGCAATCCGCAACCTCTACAAGTTTAGAGAAACCCTCATTTTGTATAATCTCCCACACCGTGTCTTAATGGTTTTCCCTGTCATGTATTAATGTGAAATTTGTAGGTTGAGGAGAGTCATAGAGAGAGAGGTTGAAAGTCTTTGAGAGGGTGAAAGTATTTGATGTAGTGATGAGAAAATCGTGGAGAGTGAGGAGAAAATTGTGGAGAAAATATTGGTGGGCACGTGAAAACAACAATTACTGTGTTTTACTGTGTGTTAGGGTAAATCATAATAAGTCTTTTGTGTTTTACTTGGAGCAGCAACCTCCAAATTTATCACGCTAATGTATTTTCCTATGTTTTATATTATAATCAAAAGTACGTTATGTTGTGATGTGATCTTAAACCTTTATGAGTAAATTTATGGCAGCCATTTGCTTCCGTGCCTTAAATTTCAATTTCAATTAAGTATTTTCCTATGTTTTATATTATAATAAAAAGTGTGTTATGTTGTGATGTGGTCTTAATCCTTCATGAGTGGATTTACCGCAACCATTTGTGTTTGTGCCTTAAATTTCAATTTCAATTAAGCCTCTATGTAGTTTTGATATCCTTGCCACAACTGAAGTTGACATTGTGTAGTTGGGGTATCCTTGCGGCAACTGAAGTTAACTTAGCGGCAACTGAGCCAAAAACCTCTCCGCTGCCCCTATAAAGTTTTGAATGAAGGCTTTAGAGATGTACTATCTAATAACATTTTCCACCATGTTATAAACAACTACGGGGCAACTCTTGTAATAAAAGTTCAGTGATAGTCCTCCACCTGCATCTGAAGATGCACAAGCAAATACAAGAAAACATGCCAATGGAGTAATCGGAATTCTTTTTTTTCTAAGTAAGTTTAATCTATTAATATGATGCAAAAAAGGATTTACTGAGAGCCTCGGCCTTAGAGGAGCTGAGCAGCATTCATCACACAGTCAGATTAATTAGCTTTGACCGCCCCAACAGAGGGGAAACCAGTCCAAGAAAGCATAAGTCCAAAAATAGCCCACACAGGGGTTACCAGTTTGATCAAAACACAGCAAAAACATTTTAGAAAAATTAGAATCCTAACTAGGAGACAAAAAAACTTAACCAGAACTGCCTAGTCAACAAGACAAAACATCCACCTGGAAAACTCGACACCTGGCTGTCAATTGTCTGGGGCTGGTTCCTCCACAGTCGGACATGCGTACTTGTCCGAATCATCATTCTTGTCTGAAGCACCACGTCCATGTGTTGGATGGTGTCCCTCAATGCTTCATTCACCCACACACGTTCCTGACGTGTCTCCACGGCGACTACCTGATGTTTGTGTGTTACTGTGCTTACCCTCCTCAACATGCTGACTACCAGCCACTACTTTACCATGCAAGGTGGCTCTATCTTCATCTTCTCTCTAAACACCAGTGTTGCCTCGGCTCTTGCTGCTTGGTTCTGCTCTGTTCAACTCATCATTGTGTTCAACCAGAGGAGCTGGTGCCTTAATTTCTTACGTGAAAGTAATTGAAACAATGGCTATTATTACTAGACGATTCAGGGAGCTACGAAATCGAAATTGCGTGGTATGGGGAACAAGATGCAAAGGTAGGGGGAAATTAGCAGTGCGAACCGCCGCATCTCCTCTTCCTGTGCCATGGAGCCATGCTCTTCCTCTTTCGTTGTGGGTGTCTGGGTAACGCCCAGTGAGACTAGGTGGATTGGGGTTATCGACTGAGGAAGCAGGGGAAACTGAGTCAGGGCTAGGCATTGCAGGTGAGCGAGAGCTTCCGCCTCTAGTGCCACCTCTCCTACTTCACATACAGTGGCGAACCATGGTGGGGTTGAAATCAAGGGTAGTAGCAGCAGGGATGGTGGAGGAATTGACAGAGGAACGATGCGGGGAATTAACAGAGGAAGTGTGGATCTAAGCTAGATTGCAGAGGCGGGTGTGGGAATGGTGGAATCCATTGCCCAAGTCAATGCAGCTTAACAACTAGCATCGACTACCTATTACAGTGTGCACCTTAGGCTCTCTAGCCTGCAAAGGAAAAACATAATGAATCAGGGGGGGAAGGAACAACAGAGTAGTTTGCAGGCTCCATTGTTATGTGTGATTTGGTTCTGTCTCAGCCTATGCATTCATTAAATGGTTTCTACAAGGTGCCTTGAATGTAATTCAGATTGGCATGGGGGAAGTTGGAGGGGGGCCATGTGGCCAGCCCGTCCACCGCCTTGCCATCTTATCATTTTAATGACTTGGGTAATCACCCACATCTGGGTGCATTTCTTCTTCTTGTACCATTTCAATTTGCACCAATTCATTGAATTCATGTAGCTGAAAAGTAGTGGCCATTGTATTAAGTGTGCCTGCATGAAAGGTCCTTCCACTGTCTACCCCAATGTTAGCTATAAGATCTGCTACTTTGTTTCCATCCCTACAAGAGTGTTTAAGGTTTACAGTTCTGTAGGTTGAGAGCCATTGTTCAATGAGCTCTAGTCGTTCTGCCAGTCTCCAACTGCTTCCAACATTGTATGAGGGTGTCCCTTGCAGGATCTGATTAATCATGTTAATGAGAATCTAAGAATCCCATTCAATTATAAGTGGGAAGAAATCATGGAGTTGTGTAAGGAGAAGCCCTTGCCATATCCCTTCTAGTTCTGTTGAATTATTCATATCCCAGCCAATTGAGCCTATGTAAATTAGAAGTGGAATGCCCTTGTGATCCCTAAAAACTCCTCCATATCCTGCTTTGCCTGGATTACCTTTAGACACTCCGTCAAAGTTAATTTGTATCATATACTGTGGCAGAGGGGTCCATCTGTCTGCTGTCTTTCCTTGTGATGAATTTTTACCCTGATTTGCTTGCACACGATTCCATTGAAGGTTGCAGTTTGCCCAGATAGTCTGTTCCTGTGGAATGGTGGGATAGTCTTATTTAGACCAAGTTCGAAGCATCAAGTTTTCTTGAAAGTTTTGACCTATATTATTCCGTAGGACTTCTAAAGTGGAGGATTGGTCCTTGAAGATGCGTCGATTCCTTTCTTTCCAAACAGTGCACATCAGGAGTCCTGGGATAAGTTTCCATAAAGCATTTAACAGTTTGCTTTTGTAAGGACTGTTTGCGTAAGCGCGTTTAGTGTTAGAGATATTCTCCTTAACTCATCCATATTTTTGGCATCTGAATCTAACTTTTTCCCATAGTCCATTCGCCAATGGGTAGGAATTTATTAGGTGCTCAGTGGTTTCTTCCGCCTGTTTGCTGTTGGGACACATAGAAGGCCCATGAAAGCTTCTTTTCTGTAAATTGTCCCAAGTGAGAATTTTATTTGGCATAGCAACCAGAGGAAAGTGGAAACTTTTGGCCAAATGGTAGGGGCCCATACCTTCTTCCATAGTGGGTCTTTGACTATTTGATTTCTTATTGTTAAATTGTAAGCTTCTTGTGTAGTGAAGGTTCCTTTCACCTCATAACCCCATCTGATTTTATCCCTCTTATCAGAGTAGCAAATTTTCCTATTTGAAAGCTCTGTTTCCAGATTGTCCTTGATGAGCTGAGTGCCTTGCCTAAGGATGTGATCAGAATTCATCCATTGCCTGTATCCTTGAACATGGGTAGGGTTCCAGTATTGACTTACCTTTGCCATTTGTTGCCCTTCCAAATCCTATATTTGTTGAGGTTCGACCAGGGCCTTCAACTTGGGTCTTTGCTGCCATGAATATTCCCAAAACCGCGCATTATTAGCTTTCGTAATTTCCCAGAAGTTGTGGTGTTGAATTAAATCCTTGTGTTGTTTAGCTGCATTCCAGATGAGAGAACTTGATCCAACTTCTGTGAGTCTAATTAAGTCATCAACTGGTCGGTTATTGGTGTATTTTGTTGTCCAAAGGATAGCCTAGGGAGTATGCGGCTTCGAGATACATTTCCACCAGATGCGAGCTCCCATGACTGCATTACTATGATGAGGATCACGAAGCCCAGTACCTCCGTATGTTTTTGGGAGGCACATTGTATCCCATTTTACCCAGGCCCATTTTCTCTTTTGGCCTATGTTTCCCCACAAAAAAATTCTTTGAAGATTTTTAATTTCTTTGAGGACCCATTTTGGTGCTGCCAGAACTGAAGAAAGGTAGAGCGACATGGATTTCAGCATGACTTTTATTAGGACAGGACATCTTGCCATGTTTAGCGCTTGGTAAGTCTAGGAAGAGAGACGGGCTTCCAATTTTTCCAAAAGTAATTTCCAAGATGAGTGCTTTAAAGCTAAGTCCGTCATGGGAGCACCCAGGTATTTGGAGGGAAGAACAGCTATTGTAAAACCCAAGATTCGAGCGATTGAGGCTTTGGTTGTAGCAGGGGTATGAAAGAAAAAGATCTGGGATTTGGTCTTGTTAATGCAAGCTCCAGAGGCATCCGAAAATTCAGACAAAATGGTTTTTAATTTGAGAGCTTCGTGGACCGAGGGATGGCCAAACAACATATTATCATCCATGAATTGTTGGTGGGTGAAGGCCGGGGTGTTGGGAAAAGTAAGTCCTCTTAGTTGCTGGGTTTGAAGAGCTTCCTTGATGCATCTTCCTAGTCCTTCCACCATTATGACAAACAGAAAAGGGGAGAGGGGATCTCCTTGCCGGATGCCTCTGGAGGGGCGAAATGGGGAGGAAGGGATCCCATTGATCAGAATGGAGAAAAAGGAAGATGATATAAGACTCATGGCCCATCTGACCTGGGGGGGAGAAGCCAAAGGCTATCAACATTTTGTGAATATATTTCCAGCTTAAACTATCAAAAGCTTTGGAGAGGTCGATTTTAAGGAGCATACCTGTTTTTTTGGATTGCTTTAAGGAGTGTATAATCTCGTGAGTGAGAATGATTCCATCCATGATTTGCCTTCCTTCCACATAGCTTGATTGCTTGGGTGATATGAGTAGAGGAAGCAAAGGTTTTAGTCTGGAAGCAGTAACTTTGGAGATGATTTTGTATATGAGATTACATAGAGCAATGTGCTGAAATTGTCTAAAGTCTAAGAATGGTCTTCCTTAGGGATGAGAGCTATAAAGGTTGCATTCAGAGAGGGGAGCAACTATCTATTAGTTCTGGATTCCTCAATGACATGCCAGACCTTTTCTTTGATAAGATCCCAAAATCTGTGGAAAAAATTGGAAGTAAAACCATCGGGGCCAGGCACTTTTCCTTCTTTGAGATGTCTCATGGCACTCTCCACTTCTTGTAAAGATATTGGCCTGAGGAGGAGCTGATTGTGTTCTTTAGTTATGATCTTTGGAATATTCTTAATAATTTTCTCAATAGCCTATGGTCTATCTATCTGAGGTTCTTGGTGTACCTTCTTAAAAAGAGTACGAAACTCTTGTTCAATGTCCTCATGTTTTTCGAACCGACCCCCCTGCGGATTTTGAATATCGGTGATGTTGTGATGCATTCTTCTTTTGATAGTAGTGCGATGGAAGAACTTTGTGTTTCTTTCGCCCTCTTTAAGCCATCTGATTCTTGACTTTTGCTTCCAAAGTATTTCTTCTTGCTTTGCTCTTTCGGATAGTTGTGTTTGCAGGTGTTTTTCCAGCTTTGATTTTTCTTCAGTACGTCCTTCCATGATGATTCTCTGTTGTAGTCGTTTCATTTCTTGATCTAGACCACGTTGTGCTTCGAAGATATTGCCAAAGGTATTCTGATTCCATTATTTAATGTTGTTCTTGAGATTTTTGAGTTTTTGCTGGAATTGACACATTTTTGTACCACCCGGGGGTTTAAAATTTTTCCAAACCACATGAATCAGATTGTTAAAGTCTGGGTGCATCATCCAGAAAGCCTCGAAGCGAAAAGACCTTCGAGTGGTGTCACCTGGCCTTTGCCATTGAAGTGCGATAGGCCAATGATCTGAACCTGAGATTGGTAAGATCGACGCCGTGAAATCCCCACCTAGGTGGATCGCATTGTCTAATAGCAGGAACCGATCCAATCGTGAGGCGATTTGATGTGCACGTGCTCATTTGTTATTCCATGTGTATATACCATTATTGGATGACATATCTATGAGATAATTATCTTGGACGAAGTTTTTGAAGTGAATGCTTTCATTGTCCAATTTGGCCTTGCCCCCTCTTTTTTCTTCCAGTGTTGTTATCATATTAAAGTCTCCTTCTGTGATCCAAATTGGATGTGTTCTTTCAGAGTTGATCAAAGCTAAGATATTCAATATGTCTATCTTATTCATTGCTTCCGAGAGGAAGTAGACATTAGTTAGGTGACCATGTACATTTATTCCTGTAATATGGAAAGTTGACTGTATAAAATGCTTACTCGCGTGAATATTATCAAGTGTTATAGCTCTTTCATCCGAGTAATCAGAATTCTAACTGTAGTGGTCTTCGTGATATTCCCAAACGAAGAACGATTTGCAAAATGCAATTCTATTATTCCTATGACATACATTTTAGAGCGAAGCTATTTATAGAATGTGTACTTGAGCAGGGATTTGCATTTTGATTTAATCAACGCAGACAAAAAACACGATAAGGTAACTCTTATAATTGGGGTTGGTGGATATGAGCTGGTATTGTTGAGAACCATTTCGCAAGCCACACTGCAAATTAATTGTTTATAGATATTCTAATTAACAAATTCAGAAGTAAATTAGATTAACAGTATTACATGAACATAATTATTAATATTAGTAAATGCTCAGAGCATATTTTCAAAAACAGTTAATGATATGCTATTCTAACTAGGCCACAATTTCAGCTAGAAAATAATGGAAATTTAGGATTTTGAGAATAATTGGTAGAAAATTTTGGAAAACCAAGCTATAATTGTTAAACTTCAAGATTTTAGATGCTTTAAGGATTTTTGATTGTACTGAATCTGTTTCTACTATTAAAAATATTTAAACACCCTCGGAATTGTTGGGTATTTTTCAGTGGGAAAATACCAAAAACCAATCATGCAAATACCACAGAGGTAATGCTCTGTTTCTCTGCCTCAGGATCTTTATGCACAGGGAAGCCTTTAAATAAAATTACTCAGAACAGAGTATTACACAGCCATAAAAAACATTTTCTATTGCTTTAAAAAAAAACTGTTACAAACTTCATCCTCTTTTACTGTGAGGGATTTTCCAAAAACAACATTCAACCAAATCTCTTTTTCACCTGAGAAATTACTGTGCTGGGTTTACTGCTGTAAAACCCCTTTTTACTTTACTAGTGTAAAACTATTTTTACACATACTGCTGTAAAAATATTTTACACATACTGCTGTAAAATAAATTTACATATGGAGCTCAAAACATTATGTGTCTTCTTCACTTCGTTTGGACAACATAAAAAAAACAATTTACATTTCAATCTCTGTTTTATAATACTCCATGTTCCCTTTTTTTTACATTGTTGTAGCAAGCCCTTCTTTTCTTTTGCGTTGCTCCCAGCTTTACATTGCATACCCAATAAAACAACATAACATAAAAATATATATATTCGCTGCTGCGCTGTTCATATTCTTCACAAAAGATATCAACACAAAATTTGTGCAAAATTAAACATACGCTGGTGTGCAACAAACACAGGCTGAACTCCTTATGCACTGATGTGCATTCTTCTTCTTTTTCGCTGCCCTGTTCCTTCCATTTTTTTTACACTGCAATATTACATTTCGCTACTGCTTTGTTTTTCAATATATGGTCAACACAAATTACAACACTTATATGTGAGGGCGCGAGCTTACATAATATATATATAAAAACATATAAAAAAAATTTACGCCCATACCCATATTAATGGGACTCCACCAAAACTACGTACATATGACAAAATCATAAAGTGCCCCATAACCATTTAAAAGGGCGTTCACCAAAAAAACTGCGTCAAGCATTAAAATCCATTACTCTTCTACGGCGGTCAACAGGAGAAAGTCGTTCACTCCACGCAAACATTGATTTGACGCAGGCGGGCAGCAGCTTCAATCGATCAACGGCAGAGAATACGCAACCAGATCGGACGATGGAGGTTGATATCGGAAGGCAGCTTGTTGCTGAGCTTTACCTCCCGATGGGTCAAAGTTGCCTACGTCAGGCGAGAGCCACGTGCCTGCACCAAAACGCATCGGAGGTCGATATACGGAAACTGCTTTTCGTTTGATAGCGGTGCGATATGCTTCTGGGCGGTTTTGTGGTTTCACTGCAGTGGTTTTGGATGCAGCGTGCTGACTGAGTTGGCTGCCATCGCTGTCCCTGTCCGCCTGCAGTTAAAATTAACATTCCAACACTCCCCTTTAATTTCAACTGCTGGGCATTCAATCTTACCCAAGCACTTCCTCTCATCGAGGGATTCACTAACTGCTTCTGCTGCAGTTCATAAACAAACAAAGTTGTCTTCCTCTTAATAGAGGGATTCACCTGAAACTGTGCTTAAGAGCACCTTCCTCATGACAGAGGGATTCACCATTACAATGTGCTGAAGAGCACCTTCCTCATGACAGAGGGATTTACCAAACTATGCTAAAGAGCATCTTCCTCTCACGGAGGGATTCACCAATGACTATGCTGAAAAGCATCATCCTCTTGATAGAGGGATTGACCAAATGATTGCTTCAAATGCAGTTCCAAAACAAACAATCATTGCACTGCTGTGTGTGCAAACTCATTACAATGTTCTCTTATGCTGATGCATATTCTCTGCTGCACTGTTGTGCCATCTTCTTTACTGCGTCTACTCCACACTGCTGTGTCTACACTTGCTATTGTGTTGCTGCACTTCACTTACATTTCTTTGCAAACTCTGCATTGTTGTGCCTTCCCTTTCTCACATTCACACTGTTGTGTGAGAATTCTTTACTTGCGCACTTATGCGTGCTTCCCTTCTTCACAATGGGAAAACTTTTCTTCAAGCTGCTGCTGTCCATACACTTGCTGCTGCAATTTTTTTTTTTTATATTCACTGTTGTCCATACCCATAACCATAGACTGTCATCCCTGGGTTTTATTTGCTGCTGCGTTGCTTCTGCAATTTGCACTGTCGCTGCCTTTTGTTTCATCATACTGCTGTGCCCATAGTCTTGGCACTTCATTCTCCACACAAAAAAAATAACACAGGCTGCTGCCTTTTCTCATGCACCCTTGCTTCACACAATCTTAGTCTTCATTTTTTTTACACAATGCACTACTGTGCAATTCCTTTTGGCCTTCTGCTGCCACACACATTCTTATACATCCAGTGTGCATTAAAAATCTGTTGTCCTTGTTTTTCTTTATGTATTTCTTTGCATGCTGCATTGCATATGAAGAAAAACATTACATTTTTCACTGCTGTGTATTATACTCACTCTGCTGTGAGTATGTTCTTTCATATTACATAGAAGGAAAACTACATTCCATTGCTATGCATTTCAATGCATGTACTCCATAAAAAAATTTCAAACTGCTGTTTTATGTTTTGTCCTCCCACTGCTGTGAGGGTCTCCAAGCTCTGCATACTTTTCTTCTTGCGCTGCTGCTCTTTACATTTCAGCGCTGCCATCTTTTCTTCTTTATGCATTTCTGTGCATATTGCATAAACACAAAGCAAAAACATTGTTGATTTCATCACTACTGCATATTACCTTTTAGAGGGATTAACAAAGATTTCATTTGCAACTGCTGCGCTGCAATACATCCTCCATCAACAAATGACTGTTAATACAGTTCAACAAACAAAAATTACAAGCTCCCCTTTAATGTGTGCTTGTCTTCTTTTGGCAGACTCTTCTCAAAATAAATTTAGATCAGTTGGGGAGTTCAAGGGGTTTTCAGATTGCCTTTCCTTCCTTCTCCATACTTGTGTAACTTTCTTCCTTTGCATGGGTCTAGCTTGTGTAAGAGCCCATGTCAAGTTACAATCTCGTGCCATATGCCCAATGTTATGACACTTAAAGCATTCTACATTGTTCATGAATAAGATCTCATGATTTCTTCTTGCAAAATTATTTCTTGGAGATTGTCTGACACCATAACATCTATCTCTATGAAATGCTCTACAGTCTTTTGCCATATGACCAAAGTTTGAGCAAGCATTACAATAACCATAAAATGAACTTTGGTACCTGTGAGATGGAGGTTTCCTTGATGCACTTCTGAAGCCTTGCTGCCTTGAGATCCTTTGATGATCACCATTGCCTCTTGCCTTCTTGACATCAGCTACATTTCTTCTTGGAGCTGGTTTTCTACTTGGAGCAGGATCTCTTCTATTGCAGCCTTCATTTTTCTCCTTGCCTTTGCTGGAACTAGGAGCTTCACAACTTCTTTCTGGCTTCTTCACATCTCCTTTGCTTAAAGCATCCTCATCCTTGTTTGAGGATTCACCTACATACCCAAGTCCTGATTTATCAAATGGAGATCTGTGATAGCTGAGCATGTCATCCAAAGCTTGAGAGCTCTTCATGATCTTGTTCATCCCTTCAACCTTCTTCCTGAGGAGGACAATCTCTTCTTCTAACTTTTCACACTCATTATTCTTCTTTGCTAGTTGTCCCTCAGTTTCTTCCTTGCTACGAGTAGCTTCAGCTGCTACTATTTTGAAGGAGATAATATCTGTCTTCATTTTGGAGATTTCTTCATCTTTTGCTTGACTGCTTTTCATTTTCTTTTCTGCTCCTTGTGCCTGCTTCCTGGCTTCTTGTAGTTCGGACTTAAGGGAGGAGACCTCTACCTTGTATTGTCCAATCTCTTCCACAAGCTTATTCATTCTCATGTGCCTTTGTTCAAGTTGACTTGTCAAGGCATCTTCCTGCTTCTTTGCTTCATTCAGCTGATTTGTCATGGATATGACTTCTTCATGGTGTTTCCTCTTGCATTGATCAAGCTCCTTCTTGAGCTTGGCTAGCTCTTCATCCCTTTCTTTTACTTGAAGCTTGATGAGGTCAAGCTTTTCATTCTCTGCTTCTATGATGGGTTCTTCTTGACTCATTGTCATGGTCAGTGCTCCCTTTGCATGAAGGTTATGCAAGTTGTCCCATATATCCTTTGCTGATGTATATTTTCCAAGATTCTTCTTCACAGAATCAGGGAGTCCATCCAAGATTAGTTTTGCTGCTTGTGCATCATACTCCATGGATTCTTTATCCATCTTGCTGTCATCAATCACTGACTCCCAGACTTCAATCCCCTCAGACATTAGGAAAGCCCTCATCATTATTTCCCATACATCAAAGTTTCCATCAAACTTTGGAACCTCAAATACAATGCTTTCAAATAGATTGCCTTCTAGTTTAGTAGAGGAGGGAGACACATTTTTAGCAGGCTTGGAGGCTTTCTTCTTTGACCTTGCCATTCTTATCTAGGCTTTAAATACTTGACTGTGTTTTTTTTAAATCACTGACTGTTCCTTTAACAGTAACACAAAAACTTGAGAAATACCTGAATCCTTTTGGCTGTGGCTTCACACTGCTGGAGAGGTTTGACTGCTGCAACAACACCTTCCTTCAGCTTCTTTGAGTCTTCAAAGAGCATGAACCTGCTCTGTCACCATCAAAGAGCCTGGACTAGCTCCGATACCACTGTTGGGTATTTTTCAGTGGGAAAATACCAAAAACCAATCATGCAAATACCACAGAGGTAATGCTCTATTTCTCTGCCTCAGGATCTTTATGCACAGGGAAGCCTTTAAATAAAATTACTCAGAACAGAGTATTACACAGCCATAAAAAACATTTTCTATTGCTTTAAAAAAAAACTGTTACAAACTTAATCCTCTTTTACTGTGAGGGATTTTCCAAAAACAACATTCAACCAAATCTCTTTTTCACCTGAGAAATTACTGTGCTGGGTTTACTGCTGTAAAACCCCTTTTTACTTTACTAGTGTAAAACTATTTTTACACATACTGCTGTAAAAATATTTTACACATACTGCTGTAAAATAAATTTACATATGGAGCTCAAAACATTATGTGTCTTCTTCACTTCGTTTGGACAACATAAAAAAAACAATTTACATTTCAATCTCTGTTTTATAATACTCCATGTTCCCTTTTTTTTTACATTGTTGTAGCAAGCCCTTCTTTTCTTTTGCGTTGCTCCCAGCTTTACATTGCATACCCAATAAAACAACATAACATAAAAATATATATATTCGTTGCTGCGCTGTTCATATTCTTCACAAAAGATATCAACACAAAATTTGTGCAAAATTAAACATACGCTGGTGTGCAACAAACACAGGCTGAACTCCTTATGCACTGATGTGCATTCTTCTTCATGCACTGATGTGCATTCTTCTTCTTTTTCGCTGCCCTGTTCCTTCCATTTTTTTTTACACTGCAATATTACATTTCGCTACTGCTTTGTTTTTTTTTAATATATGGTCAACACAAATTACAACACTTATATGTGAGGGCGCGAGCTTACATAATATATATATAAAAACATATAAAAAAAATTTACGCCCATACCCATATTAATGGGACTCCACCAAAACTACGTACATATGACAAAATCATAAAGTGCCCCATAACCATTTAAAAGGGCGTTCACCAAAAAAACTGCGTCAAGCATTAAAATCCATTACTCTTCTACGGCGGTCAACAGGAGAAAGTCGTTCACTCCACGCAAACATTGATTTGACGCAGGCGGGCAGCAGCTTCAATCGATCAACGGCAGAGAATACGCAACCAGATCGGACGATGGAGGTTGATATTGGAAGGCAGCTTGTTGCTAAGCTTTACCTCCCGATGGGTCAAAGTTGCCTACGTCAGGCGAGAGCCACGTGCCTGCACCAAAACGCATCGGAGGTCGATATACGGAAACTGCTTTTCGTTTAATAGCGGTGCGATATGCTTCTGGGCGGTTTTGTGGTTTCACTGCAGTGGTTTTGGATGCAGCGTGCTGACTGAGTTGGCTGCCATCGCTGTCCCTGTCCGCCTGCAGAATTAAATTTCTTAAAATTTTTCACCAATTTTCCTCAATTTGACCTGGATAGAGCACGGCTTAATGATATCCTTCTCGCCTTCAGCAACCAGAAAACATGGAGTTTGAGGTCGATATGCTCGTCATACTGTTAAACAGATCTGAGGTAGCCGTCTGGTGATTGAACCAGTGATGACAATTGCAATATAATGGGCGCTTCGCCCATTCCCTTTCAACAATATAGAAAACCATAGTAGTAATTAGTTAAAGTACGAGGTAGAGTGACCCATAAACAACCCCCACTTCAACCCTAATTTTATTCCATCTTTAAATGCTTTCGTGGAAAATTTTACTTACGTTTCAAAATATAAGAATTTTTTTTAATTCAGCATTATAATTTAATCGAGGATTTATTAAAAAATGTGTTATATAAATTGTTCACAAATAAAATGAAGTACAAAAAAATACAACAGAGCCTTCATAGAAATTATCATAGGAAAAGTGACAATGGGATGATTAACACACTTTCTCAAGTTTCGAGAAAAAACAAATTCCTAATTTGTCAATATCTGATCAATAGCCCACACAATTATCATTTTCAAGAACAAGCACCGTCCCCTATTTCTCAAATTCCACATTCCTCAAACTGCCACTTTCAAAGTGCATGGTAGGCTTTAGAAATTCGCATGTGCATATCTAGCTGAGCCTTACTAGAAATGGACACATGTTTTTGAGGGTTTCCATACACTTTCCCATACAATTTCGCTGTGGGAAAGAATTTGGAATAAATTTGAGAAGCAAATGTTAGAGGGTTTATAAATTTATGCTAAACTTTTTGATATAATTTTCAATTAATTTTACATAGCTATAATGGAATTTAATTTTTCATTAAATTTACAATTTTTTTAAATGGTAAAAAAATGAATTTTTTTTTTTTTTTTCCTAAAGATAACACAGTTAATATGGAATATGAACTTCTGAAAAACTCAAAAACAAGATCATTATAAAAAATTGTTAAATCTCAATCCACAACCACAAACATAAACATGGAAATTGGTGTAGAGTTGAGCTCTCTTAGAACGCTTATGGAATATCATACATCCCTCACAACTATCACTAGCTACTCTTCTAGACACAATTCTATTTTCCATCGAAAATCTTTAAGCTCAACTAACTCATATTTTTTATTACATTTCGAAAATAAGTAAATATTTTATGATGGGTCTAAACCAAGACTAACATAGAGACATAGACATTTCAAAGCAATAGCTCACAACATTGTTTATTTTCCTAGAAAACCCAATTATAGCCATTAGTTATAAAGATATATATTTCTATAGATTGAAACACCTACTAACCACCTACAAACCATTGGATACATAAGAGGTTTATGGTACTTATGAAAATTCCATCCAATAATATGGAGGTGCCTATATATTTCTTAAAAAAATTATTGACAATATTTATGTTAGGTCATCATGTCAACTACTTTGACATTCGTGAACTAGAGGGGGTGCGTCATGGGTCTACAAAATATAAATCAAATTCTAGGCAAAACCTACTTCGAAGTCTTCATCCCCCTAATTCATCATTTCCACAACTTCATCCTCTTTGTCGAATGCCTCACACCCCTACCTACCATCCCGTCATAGCATAGAGCATCAAATAAACATAGACATCCATATCCACCTTGACTTACAACATGGTGCAACACAACACTTTTCTAGAATTATATTAATATTCTCAACCTTAGCTTATAGGTAATGTTAAAGGAGGGGCTGGGCTCTTAAAGTAGAGTCAAGCTAGGAGAGGATGCATGGACGTACTAGGAATTTCTATGATGGTTCAAGATATAAGTAGACTTGGTATGGAGGCTATTAGGCAAGGAAGCTTCATGGCAAAGGTTAGTATCTTGATCATCTCAATGTTTTTCATCTCTCTCTCTCTCTCTCTCTCTATCTCTCTCTCTCTCTATATATATGTTTATATATATATATAATTGTTTATATTTTATATAGATAGTAATATAATGGTCCTAGTTATTGTACTCAAATAATAAACAATCTCCTAGATTAGAGTCAGTTGGATATATATATATATATATATATATATATATATATATATATATATATATATATATATATATATATAGATAGATAGATAGATAGATAGATAGATAGATAGATAGATAGATAGATATAAGTTTTCCGATATAATATACTAATATTTTTTGTATGGTGTGCATCTTGATTTTTTTCAAAAAATACATTTTATTTTAATACATATTCTTTATATTTATTACTTATTCATTTTTATTCATTATTTTAATATAATTTGTTTAATAATTTAAATAAAATTTTATTTAAAATATTGTAAAAATTATAATAAATTTATTAAAAAAACATTTAACATAATTCATATATAAAAATGAAATAAAAAATGAAATATAGAAAATTTCATATATGGCTAGCAGGATGGGGAGGGATATTACTTAATCCTGATGAAATAATAGAAATCCAATTTGCATGAGGCCTCAGAAGGGAAACCAAACATCATTTTGAGATGTATGGCTTATTCAAGGTTTATGCATTTCTAAGGACAAAGGAATAAAATACATTATTATACTCGGAGACTTGCTAATTACAATTCATTATCTCATTAAGGAAGGCAACCCAAAGGATAATTCCCTTGCACATGTGCTCCAAAGAATGAAAGGACTAGTAGAATTATTTCATTCTAAATAATTCTATCATATCCTTAGAATTAATAACATTGATGCAGATTCACAAGCAGATAAAGCTTGCTCTATGGAAGAGACCAAGCTAGAAAACAATGACTCCGACTGTTTATGCCCCATTTCCTAATCCTTCATGACTATCAGATTTTAGCACTCCCCTTGGAATATCCCTTTTATGAAATTTTGTTTCTTTGAATTATTCCTAAAACTCCCTTACCCTCTTTACCTCTTATATTTTCCCCATCCCCTCATATTCCTTAATTCCCTCGTCCTCCTTATCCCATCTCCTTTCCACGTCCTCTTCTTTGTGCCACCCTTTATTCACCTAATAGGCTTTTCGAAGTTTAATGTTCTAGATACATAAGCATATATCGACTCCCCTTGGTGTGGCATCACACAAGACTCGCCTCCATGCATACGATGCTCCCTATTTCTCGCATGCTTGTTATTATTGCATCTATCTACCCAAATCTTGGAAACGACCTCTGCTCAGGATCATGATGGTTTTCTTTCGAAGTAGCATTGGGAAATTTAATGACAGAATGATGAGAATCATGTGGTTGAGTAGGGAAATTATTGATAAATTAGACTCTCATTCGACCCCTATATCATTGAAGATTGAATTGGTTTCTTGGATCAATTCACCACCTTTGAGGCCCATTTATTTGGATATAGCTTTGTCCCTGAATTTCACTAAGGCGTCGAGGAGTTCCCCTTTAAGGCAGCTTTGTGAAGAGATGTGTCTTAGATTTCATTTTCTTATGCTTTGGATAATGCACCTGTCAGCTCGATACTCTTATGTGTGGGAAATTTGGCAAAAGAGACTCTCTGTTTCTCAAACTACTCTAGCGATGCTTGTTGTTTCCTCCACAATTGGTCTCCGCTTGGCTCAGGTTATTTTGCATGAAGGTAATTCTAGGCTTCTAGTTTCTATTTTGGCAATCAACAATAGGCAAGGTTTAGAGACAACCACTTTGAGGTAGCCTCCTATTTTGGTGCTCTGAGTTTTAATTTTGGCTTTTTATAATCATATGTGACTCTACTAAGATGTCTCAATTAGTTCTTTGGTCCTCTCTCTCTGGTGTTTTGAAGATACATTTGGTTCTAAGGGAGTTGGTAGGCTCCTACTTCAGCTCTTTGAGAAAATTTCAACCTTCTTATTTTTCTTTACATCTTCCAATTTTTTTCTTTTTTAGAAATTTTGATGACCTTCTTATGTTTCTTCACATCTTCCATTTTTTTATTTTTTCTATAGAAATTTTGATCATCTAAAACAATAATTGTATTAATAAATTTGTTTTTTTAAGCTTGGTAGGTCCTCCTTTTTCATTAATTTACAGAAAATTTACACCACATAGTGCTGGCTAGGTGGCCTCAACTTGCCTAGTGGGAAACCAAGTATGTTGGCCACCTATCCACATTATATGCCATCCAGTAGCAAAAAATCTTAAGTCTCTCTATCCAAGCAATATAAGTTTCAGATTCTTGTCCACTTCCATACTCTAGAGTTCTACATACATATATAATTGCATAGACAAATTTAAAAGCTATCTGCATATATAAACAAAACTATCAAAAAGTAGGCATGCTAGTCATGTTGTTTAGCTGATGCTGATTCCATCGGTGTTGGATCTTTGGCATTCGTACCAGGCAACTCTGTTTGGACCAAGATACATGGAAAGTGCTACTCAATTCGGCCAAGGCAGACATCTTGTTTGTGCAGTTGAAACTGCACCTTCTGAAATTCTTGCTTGTAATTTGACATTCCTTGAACTGTGACTTCCATTCCTACTGAGATTTGCTCCATCGACTTTCCTAGTAGGCTTTTCATGAGCCAATATAAATAGAGGCTCTGCTTGAATTGGGTGATTCTGCCTCTTGTATTTCCAAGGTCTGAGATGAGGACTCTCTAGTCCTCCAATTACGTATCCGTCTCACTCTCCTGCTTCACTTCTGCTTCCTATTCTTCTAAAACATTTCAAATTTCTTCATTGGTTCCCTCTCACTAAGTGACTGTCGCTTCACTACTTAACAGTTCCACAGACTTTTGACCCTGTCAACCATCCGCAGGTCTAGGTTCCATGTCTTGCATTATCGTGCAAGGTTTCTTACTATGACCTTAGGTTTTTGCAGGTCGTGCCATGGTCTCTCTGGCCCAATCCTGTACAATGAGGCAAACTATAACCTGATTAAACTTCAAAGTATTACAACAAGGTGCATGGACATAGGTGGTAAGGTTGCGTCATTCCATCCCACCAGCTTCAAACCCCCCTTTTTCAATTGCAATACCATGAATGCCCCTCATGGTTGCAGGTGGGTTCCACAGAAGGGACTGGCCTATGACCTGCACTAAATGTTGCAATTCGCAAAAGACTCCCCCCGTTAGCAACTATACAGCATGCATTGTCTCCCCAATCCCAGGTAAAGAGGCGCAACTTCCTATGGGTCGTCGGCCAAACTTGGCTAGCATGCTCATTGTTATCTACCCAGTTAGCAAAAGGAGGAACCAACATAGGTATCCACCCATCCCTGAGCCCCATAAAGCTGCCATCGTGAGCCCTCCTGCCATAGCCAATCTCAATTCCTTGTCAGGTTTCCCTCCCACAGTAATTCTTCTCTTTCTCCCCCATTCCTAGGTTTCTACAAGCCCCCCTCTAGCTACGCATGGTCATGTTACAGAGGTTTCCTCTCACAATGCAGGTGAACTTGCAGACATCCCCATAGCCCAACCCCCCAACTTCTCCAGCAACACACTTGCATGCTTCAACACTATGCCCCCTGCCTAGAGCCATCAAAATTCCCATACGGGAGAGGAGAATCTCGAAGCAGAGCGAGATGGAGAGGGTGCCTATCTGGTGCCAAAGACAAAAGAAGAAGCGGGCACACACCACCAGCCTACGCCCCAAGCCCCCCACATCCTTACGCTCCATTCTTGCGATCCCTGCTCTCTCCCTCAAACGAAACAATAAATAGGGAAGGATAATGAGATAGAAGAGATGGTTGATAACATACTTGTAATCCTTTGTGTGCAGTCGATGGAGTTGTTGTTTCTCATGGCACCATAGAACCATCCCACCACTCTAGTCTCATTGTCAACAATCGCTCTGATACTCACCAGACTTCTCTACGGAGCAATTATAAACTCCAACACTTCCCTTCTTCCCGTTGCCACATTTCCTATATGCAGCGATTGACATTATGCAAAGAGCCACCGCACCCATCACCTCAAACATGTAAGGGACAGTGGTTCTGTACCTTTCAATACTAACCATTAATCCCATCTTAATGTGATAATCCACAGACTCACACCCCAATAAAAAGTAATAACTATATTAATATTAATATTAATAAAAACTTAATATTTATATAACATTTATGTTTTTATCTTTTAATTTTTTCCATTAGAAAAATGTTACAATTTTTTTAAATGTTAAATGTTTAATTTTACAAACATTTACATCTTTTCATCTCTCACCTTAAATGTCTCTTACCACAAAATGTCATTAATATTATAAACACTATTTATATCAATAAAAAAATATTATACAATAAAAGAATAAATAAAAAAAACCAATAAACTACAGAATAATCGTTTTTATTTCCTCGAGTTCTTTCAATTTCGTTTCTAATTATTCCTATTCTAAATCTCCCTCTCTTTTGCTTCGTCGAAAGCAATATTTAGGGGCTAAGGTGAAATTCAAGTTATCTAATCATTTCATAACATTAAAAGACGAAAAAGTTATAAACAATTCTTTAAAAAAAAAAACGCAGAATGGTTATATATTTTCAATTCACGCGGCCAAAGTCGAGAAGGTGTAAGCTCTGCATTTGCTTCACCTGATCGTTAACAACTTTGTTTACTGGTTGGAAGTATAAGTATGGTTATTGGCGTGGATGGTTTATTTGCAATAACTAGAACTGCTAAATGTTGTTCTGATATGATAAACTAACCTTGTATATTACACATTGTTTAGTTTCTATTTAAAATTTTGAATTTTAATATCAAACGTGTTATATTGAAAATAAAAAGGAAGGACACATTTCCGTTTAGTTATGATTTTAAAATTATATATATTATTGAAATGATATATATAAATAGATAAATAGTCAATATAAAATTATTTTGTAAATATCGTTTTAAATATCACAGACCAACCTCATGTTAAATATATCATGCAAGAACGTAATCAATACTCAAGACAATAAATTATTCTTCGCGATAGAGAACCAATATTAGGCATTCTTTATATGGGATTTTCTCTTCTCGATGATTGAGCTATATTCTCTGCACCGAATTTTCATTAGTTGGCATATTGACACCGAATGCGTCGTTATTCTACCGACTGTTTTATTATTTTTGTCTAATACCTTAAGTGAAAGAGCATTTATACGCGACGGACCATTAACGCACACATCGTTCGATCTTATTGTTTTGAGCATTTATACGCGACGGACCATTAACGCACACATCGTTCGATCTTATTGTTTTTCCATTATCATCATTCTTACTATTGCTAAGATAATCGGAGAATGTTTTTAGGGTATCCACTGACTTTTTAGTAAACATTGAGAAAGGTACACACAGCCTCGACAGTTGGCCATTCGACAGTATTCCATGATCGTAATTATTAATATTACTAAATGCTCAGAGCATATTTTTATTTTATGGCATCCATGGAATTTTCAGTAAATAATGAAAGAGAGCAGCGCAACCTTGAGAATTGACCAATTCAGAGTAGTGCAATTTTCAGTAAATAATGAAAGAGAGAAGCGCAACCTTGAGGATTCACCAATTTAGAGTAGTGTAGCAATTTCAAAGAAGGTTAAGGAAAGGAGTAACCTGTCCGCAATTTAGGTAAGAAAATAATGGAAATTTTGATAAGATTTAAAAAAATAATTTTTTTTGGAAATGTAAATTACAATTGTAATTTGAATATTCAAAAATTTAATAATACTGAATTTATTTCCACCATCAAAAATAATTTAAATATTCTTAAAATTAATTCTTTCACACTGGCAAAATAGTTATCTTGGTAGACAATGCCTTAATAATATGCTTCTTGCCTTCAGCAACCAGAAAACAAGGAATTTGAAAAAAATTAGTTATATTAAAAAAATGAAATACATGTTTTATTTTTATTCTTAATCATATTATAATGGGATATATCATAATCTTATATTAATTTTATAGAGAAATAAAATATTTACAATTATAATAAATTAACTAAAATTAAAAAAACATTAAAAAAATGAAATATATATTTTATTCTCATTCTCACTTATAAATCAAATATTTACCTATCCCCATAAAATATCATAATGTTATATCAATTTTATAGAGAAATAAAATAACTAAAACTTAAAAAAAACCATTAAAAAAATGAAATACATGTTTTATTCTCAGTCTCAACCATAAATCAAAAATTTAAGTCTCCTATGAAATATCATAATCTTATATCAACGTTATAAAGAAATAAATAACTAAAATTAAAAAAACTTATATTTTACATTTGAGTATGAGAAAATTGTATAACAAATATTTTAGTAAATGATTTAAACAATTTTTTTAAAATATTTCAGTGCATGACTTGATTAAAGTTTTTTAAATATGATATATTATATATGATTAAATAAAACTTTATATATAGAAAATTATATCATTAAAACATTTTAAATAATATCACTATTTTACATTATGGTTTTTTTAGTCAATTTTGTTTGAATAAAGAAAAGATGTATATTAATTGCAAGTTTGTGTAGTATACACAATTTAAGTTTCTAAATAAATTTTGGACATTGAATGCATTTTATGAATTCAAAAATACAATTTAAATAATGAAAATTTACACATAGGATATATCTTAATTACAAATCCTCTAAATTTACACATGAGTAAATGGATTGAATTTGTCATGAGAAATTTCTTTTCCACTCAAAAAAAGCTTACACCTTAAAAAAAAAATTATTTAAATTTTCCACTCTCTAAAATAAAGATACACCTTAAAAAAATATTAATCTCTAATCTCTTACTAAATCAATAATTAAAATAGACCTGTTAAATAATTACATTAAAATAAAATCTTCATTTAAAAAAACACCTCTGAACTGGGACGAACTGGGACAAGCAGCACTATTTATAAAAGCACGGAATATGCCCTTACAAGACAGACTATTGAAAACCCCACCACGTTGAAATGGCCAGACGCACCATGCAATTACAGTAAACCCTACTACCAATCCGGTGACGTATAATGCATGACACGACATAGAAGGCGGAGGCGCAGTTTGACTTTTTAAAATGTTGACTTCCTTTTTTTCCACACCTACACTACACTAACCAAAAGTAAGCGTGTGCTTATCTCGATCGTGATTCAGGAACCTGTTAACGTGTAGTTACGTAGATTGTGGATTTAGGATTCCGGTAAGCTTGTACTTATCCAGGTATATTTGGGAAGCTAATGGATAGTCGTTAGGTCAAATATTTTATTTCTTTCAATTTATTAAAATTTTAAAAAGGTTTGTTTAAATGAATTTTTTAATAAGAAAATTTAATAGTAAGAGATTTTATTCTGAATGTGAAATTTTGTTAAAAACAGTGGAAATGAATTTAGTATTATTGTAATCTTTGGAGCATCTAAATTTTTAAACTTTATGGTAAGACAGAATTTAAATTGCTAACATTCCAAAATCACGAATTCAATTTGTGTTCATTTCTATTATTTAAATTTGTTTATTCAATTTTTTTTTGTTCATTTTTATTATTTAAATTTGTTTATTTGTAAGGTGATTATCTGCATCTTATCCATAATTTAATATTAGGAATTTAATTTTCGTTAATTTTATTATTATTCAAATTTATTTATTTATAAGGTGATTGTTAGTTTAACATTATGAATTCAATTTTTATTAATTTTTATTATTATTTAAATTTATTTATTTGTAAAGTGATTGTTAGTTTAACATTATGAATTCATTTTTTGTTAATTTTTATTATTGTTTAAATTTGTTTATTTGTAAGGTGATTGTTTAAGGTTTATTATCGGTAACTTTCATTTCTATTAGTTACTATTTTTTTTTATTTTTTTTTTTTTAATTTAACTTTTTGATTTTGATGTTTTTCTTCTTTCTCTATTATTTACATTTTCATGAATTATAGTTTTTTTTCAATTTAAGATGAATTATTATCATATTAAAAACATATTTTAATAAATTTAATTATAAAAATTTGTATATATTGATAAAAAATAAAACACCCACACATATATTAAAGCGTATATATGTTAATATAAACAATATTAATTAATCATATTTCTTATTTTTTGGTGATGGCATTTAACAATACTATATTTTATTAGTTATTTTATTTTTGTAATGAAAATTTTGTTTTTATTATTTTTTAGTTTAATTAAACTATATGTAAACTAAGCTGCAAGTATTAACTATTAAATAACTCTAGTTAAAAATGTGTTATATAAATTGTTCAAAATTATATGAAGTACGAAACAATACAAGAAAACATTTATAAAAACGATGATAGATAAAGTGAAACTAGGATGAATAACACACGCTTTCTCATTTTCGAGAAGAAGAAAATTCCTAATTTCTCAATATCCGATCGCTAGCGCACACTTATCATTGTCAAAATAAGCACCATCCTCAATTTCTCAAATTCCACATTCCTTAGACTGTCACTTCAAAGTGCATGGTGGGCTTTAGATATTTGCATGTGCATGTGTTTTTGCATGTGCATATCTATCTAAGTTTTTCTAGAAATGGACACATGTTTTTGAGAGTTTCCATATATTTTTCTCTACAATTTTACTCTACAAAAGGATTTGGAATAAATTTGAGAGATAATTATTGAGAGGTGCATATATTTCAACTCATGGTGGAAGTTCATCAATGAAAATTAAATTTTCTCATTTTTCAATGGTCAAGATCGAGCGTTGGTGGAATATCCTTCACCTAAGAGATCGATGGACAGTGGGGATGAGAGGGAGGTTGAAGAGGCATCGAGATGTGGCGGCAATGGATTGAGGGGTCATCTGAGAGCGAAGGGTGTCCATGGCAGTGATGATGGCATGTCAAGAGGCAGCCAACAAGAGTCGATCATGGCCATTGAAAAATAAAAATAAAAGTGAATTTTGATTAATGGAGTTCCACTACGGCAGCATTGGATCAATGATGGTGTGTCAAGAGGCAATCGTAGGTTACAAAATGGAATTTTTTAGCATCAAAGATAATATCGATGTTTTAAATATAGAAGAGAAGAATGATTTATGTTGTTTCTTAGGTGAGTTTTCTTGTGTATTGCTGGACTAGAATAATATTCTTTGGCTGTGATTGATCAGATTTCTAATTGAAGCAGAGGGACAACATGCAGAGGTGGAAAGAGGAAGGCACTGCTTGGGAACGTAGGAGGAGGTGAGTGGTTGCATAATTGCTCACAAGATATGGTTGTGGTTTAAAAAAAATATATTTTTCTTTTCGGTTGTCTTAGCTCATTATACTGAAAACGTAAAAATTGTGTTGAAATTGGTATAGGTGTGAATTGTTTTGGCAATGATTCGAGTGTTTTTCTTGCAGTGACTAGATGTAAGAAAGGTGAGGGTAAGCTTGTCAAATTTGCAATGTGTCTTCTGATTGAAAATTGGCGTCATCTGAGAGGTACAGAGTAAGCGACGACATTGTTTTCTTTTCTTAGATAGTAGATTTTTTTTATGATTTGTTTAGAATATTCACCTATGTTTGATATGTAATGTTGTGTGAAAAGAGAAAAAGAGGATTTACATTCTAAAGCCTGCCGAGGAGAAACAATATATGTGCATGGAGGTGAGGTGGGAAAAAGGGACAACGGGGAAGGTTTAATAGAAAAAAGGGCGGTTAGATGAAAGTAGAGGAAAGTGATAGGCACGGTGCAAAAACCAAAGAAACAATATTTGAAACATAGTCGGAGCTGGGGTGAGTGCAGCAGTCAGAAGGCGAGACAGAAATGTAGAGAAGTTGGATAAAGTCATGAGCCCAACCCCAAGTTTGAAGGTGATGTGGTGTATTGGTCAGTTTTAAATTGAAAAATAAATACTTTTAAATAAATGTGGTTGCATTTCATTTTTTTCTTTAGAAATGTTTTGTGAAGGATAGATTTAACATGAAAGTTTGAATATTTTAATAGTTAAAGAGAAGAGAAGGTGATTGGTGGCATGCAAATTTCAAAACATTTTTCTATTGGTGGTTGGGCGTGGAGATAGTCAGGTGGACAGAGGTTGGGAAGTTTGAAACGTAATCAGAGCTGGATTCAATGTGGTAGTTAGAAGGGGATGGAAATGTAGATGATTTGGAGAAAGTCATCAGCCTCACGCTAATGTAGAAGGTCATGTGTTATATTTGTGATTTTTAAATAAAAAAAATCTTATATAAATGTGGTTGCATTTAGTCTTTTGTTTGAAATGTTTCAGGAAGGATATATTTTTTTACATGTTTAACATAACAGTTTGAACGTTTTAATACCTGGAAAGAAGAGAAGGTGATTCGTGGCACAAAAATCGGTTAAAACATTTTTCTATTGGTGGCCGAATGTGGAGAAAGTCGGGTGGACGGAGGTCGGGATGGTTAAGCGTAGAAGTTAGTTGGTGGGGAGGTTAAGTCCGCTGTGCACCCTTTTCGTTGTACTTGTTTACTCGGCGTGGGGTGGGAATGTTATTTATAATATTTTTTTTTTGCAAAAATGTTATTTACAAAGAATAGTTATTTGAAAAAATGTTTTAAAAGAAAAATGAAATTGATTCGGGAAAAGTAAAACATTTTTCTATTGCTGGTGGGTTCGAGAGATAGTCGAGTGGATGGAGGTTGGGATGCTTTATCATAGAAGTCAGTCGGTTGGGAGGTAGGTACACATTTTTCACTGTACTCGTGTTTTCAGCATGCAAGGGAAATGTGATTTTATTTATTTATTTATTTATTTCTAATGTTATTTTGCAAGATTGTTACTTGAGAAGTTGTTATAAAAGAAGAAAGAGTTTTTTTTTTCAAGATTGGAAAAATATTTTTAAATGTATTAAAAAAGTGTTATTTTAAAAAATAAAATATTTTTAAAGAAGAATATAACTTTTTTTATATGATGTTATTTGGAAGAAAATTGTGTTTTTTTTAACAAATGTTTGCATTTTATATTTTTTAGCTTTTTAATATGGAAGTTTTGATGTTTGAGAGGATGGAAGTACCAAAATTTGTCTGGTGGCACAGAAGTTGAAAAGAAAATGAAAATTTGTTAATTTATTTTTATGATGTTATTTTGAAGAAAATTATATTTTTTTCCACAAATGTTTGCATTATGTATTTTTTATCTTCTTTAATATGGTAGTTTGGATTTTTGAAAAGATGGAAGTATTAGAAACTAGTTTCTACCATGGAAATTGTAAAAAAAAAATGATATTCGTGGGAGGAGCTAATCGACCCTGACTATGTCGACAAAGGTGGGAGGGCGGTAGTGGTAGGGAGGAATATTAGGGGAGGAGAGCCCCAACCTTGATTATGGGATGGTGCCATGGCGTAGTCTAGTCTGAGTCCAAGGGATATTGTAGAAAACAAAAACTCAAAAATTACAGGTCTCGTTGGGATAACTGCATGTTGGGAGTGACAATTGCATAGTGGAAACACCCCCTTGGTGTTGATAGGTGCGCTTGGGAACATGGAATTTCGATTGTTAAATGAGGAGATAATGATGTAATATTCATTGGATGTAATGTGCTTCAATGGTAGTTTGTGTGTTGTGTATCTATGGATTGTGTTGAGTCATTCCCTATTGATTATATGAGACTACAAAAGTGGTGGTTTTATGTGTGTTGCAGTAATATAGATGTTGTTTATATATATCTATGTATGTCTAATATGGGAGGTTGATTGTAAGTATTTAAAGTTTATTTAGTATTGAAATTTATTTCTTGTGTAAGGTGTCTGTGCTTAAACAGATATATTTGTGGAGCATGTGGGATGGGAAAGAAAATTGAAAAGAGAAATTAAAATGGAATTGAAATTTGGTGAAAAAATGTTAACTGAAGGAAAAATAAAGCATGGTTCGAAAAGAGCTCGGCCACCTGGTTCACATGAGAGAGAAAATGAATAATCATCGACAATGGTATCGAAAAAACAGGGATGCAGTAAATGTGTGTAGAAGGGTTGTGTACTAGGAAAAGAAAAGAGCATTGGATATTCATCAACATCATGGAGTGGACAATGGTACATATGAGAATATCAGCAGTATGATGGGAATAAGATTTTCTTGAAATTGTTTCTTTGCACAGATGTTGAACATGTTGATATTTGTCTGGCGAAGCATAATTTTCTTATCTTTGTGTTTTTTTGCCAACATTGTGTTTGAAAAGAAAGTGTTGGTGCAGGCGACAATGATTGTTCCTTTGTAGACAATGGAAGAAATGGACTATTAGAACATAGGCACATTCATGGCATGAGAAATTTGCATCATCGATGTTTATTAGTGGTAAAAATATGGTCGGTGACAGGGCAGGGAATTTCGGTTAATCTTCTAGCAGTGTAGGGTTAGGAATTCGTTCTAGCAACTATGTAGTGAATCTCACAACTCCACTGGATTTTATTCATGCTCAGTCTCTTGGAAGAGAACAAGTGCTTGAAGTATTCCTTTTTTTTATAAGATTTTTACGTGTGAATGGAATACATTAATTGCTCTATGTTTCTTTTTCTCTCATTGGTTTGTGCAGAACAATGTAGGAAGGAATATTGGCGGACAAATAGAGGTAGAAGGAACAAAGATTTTGTAAGTTCATTGAGTTGGCTTCCATCCATCTGAGGTTTTTGTTGATAGTACTATTCTTGCTGGGATGGTTGAAAATTTACAACAATGAGTTAGGAATATCAAAACAAGCGTGTCTAGAAGCATGTGTGTAGACAACGTTGTTATTTATAGAGAATCTATGGAGAGTCCATCTCGTCCGACATGACATGTCATGTAAGTGGATTTGTTTTGGTGGGATTTGTGCACTTTAAAATATGTTAGGAAATTGTTATATTCATCTTTTAATCCATTTTTTTGTTGCAGAGAAATATTATAGTGAACAATTCTCGTGAAAGTAAATTCATAAATAAGGCAACCTTTTTTGGCTCAACAAGTTTTGTTTGGTCAGCGCATTGGGCTAGAAAATATATGCGTTTTGTCTCTAAAAGTTATTAAGTCGTCATTTTTTATATGTTTCATTTTGGCATTATGATTTTAAATTTATGCAAATAGATTGAACTGAATTGCAGCCAAAATAGAAGAAAGAATTCCTGTGAATTTATGGAAAGAAATGTTTAATCAAATTCTCAAACCTGGGTCAAACCATCCTCAATCTCAGTTGGTGTTTCACAGAGAGAGTGGTATTGACCAGCATCATTTTACTAGAGAGACAATTGAGGTGCATATAAAGTTCCATTTCTATATTGATAACTTATCTATTGTGGAAATGTGTTGAGTCTGTAAAGAATCATATCCTGGTATACAGTTTGCAAGATGGCATGAAGGTCCCATTTTTCAAATATGTAATATTTGGGGAGGTGCTCACTATTTCTCTCGATTTAATAACAAGGATCCTGGTGAGCAGCCTAAGGTCCTAGGAGTTTTGATGCAGGTTAAAGAAATGTTAATAGCGTGAGTGAATCCAATATTGAAGGTGACACATGCCCGAGGTGGCCAATATAAATATAGTGGGCATACAATTAGTTTTCCATAAGACATATCTTTGATTGAAAGGAAACTTCCAAGACGTGTGGAGCAACTCGATTTTTTATTGTAAGGATACGTGGTGTTGATTCCAATTATTATGAATGCTGTGTGAAGAGACAACGTGTGTTTGATGCATTAGTATACAAAATTTAGATGGACACATATTAAAGGGATGTTGAAATCGATATAGATCATGTTGTTTCTCTGATAGAACAACTCACTGACATGTCTAGCAGGCTATAGTATGTGGATATTGATATGGGTGAAACAAGGAGAGTTGATGAGGATGTTGAAATGTTTGGGGCTAGTAGTTTGCATTGTTATCCATTATTGTTTCTTTCTCGGATGCCTAATGAGTGCAAGGAAGTGGAATAGATAAGGAGATTCATCGAAATTGTAGATTCTAGAAGCGACAACACAGTTGAATGGCTGGAGATTGGAACTTCCCTTATCAATGAATATAACATTGATGGGTTGTTGGACATGCCCTTCGCAATATTGTTTCCCACTACTGACGTTGATTGGTTTCATCCAGATATTTTCAATGTTGTAGTGCACAAATATTGTTTGCATCTACTTAGGTATTGTGATCGGATATTTGGAAGTCGTCCTTGGTTTCGATATTTCTTGTTGAATATGACTATGTGTCATTGTATCTAGGGAATTGAATCTTTATTATTGAAAAAAAATATCCATGAGACTACACCAAAAATTTTCAAGAGTTGCATCAGCAACTTAGGGATCTGCCTAACAATAAACTGGCAGAGGAATTAATGCATTTTGGTTTTTGTCTTAGGGGTACAAGGGCATATTGGACAAAGTTTCATTCTGAGCTGACCAACATGATCATGCAATTGGACTACCCAACATTGTTTT
This sequence comes from Pinus tabuliformis, assembly GCA_031772625.1. NCBI lineage: Eukaryota > Viridiplantae > Streptophyta > Pinopsida > Pinales > Pinaceae > Pinus > Pinus tabuliformis. The sequence continues at coordinate 1,367,030,862 of CM062817.1, read as the reverse complement.
TTACGTTGAGTGCAACTGATGCTAAGTGGCATGAATTACATTGCCTTATGCCCTCAGCAACACGTTCTCATCCACAAAATGAACATGAAAAAAAGATTGAGAATGCTATTCAATAGCCAGATACAGTTGCTATGTACATGAGCCAAATATTCAATATATTTTGTGAATTAGTTCTTGAGAAGTATATGGGGGCTAAAGAGTACTTTTGGTATAGGTTCATGATTCTTTGTTTTGACATATTGTCTATGGGCTTGTAATGATGCATCTATTTTTGGTTAGTTTTAATATGCTAACTACAAGTTAAAAAAATATTGGCAGGTATGAGTGGTAGCATAGAGACTCAACACACATCCATGATTTCTTGTTGCTGCCAAGAGCTCCGAATATGGAAACATTATATTGGATTTTAATGAAGCCAATTCCTACTTTGACAAATATGTAACAACGTGGAATCCAAGCGACATACACCATCATAATGTGATGATTCCTCGAAGTGTTAATGGTGACCCGTACCTTTTGAAAAGCTCACATATTTTTCTTTTAAATCCTAATGAATATTATGAGCATTTGGTCAACAAAGTGAAAAGACACACAAAATGTAGTGTTTATTCGTGTTTATGGAAAAATGGTTCTATCCTTTCATGTCATTACAATTCTCCATGGGAGGTACGTGCGGAGTCTAAAATGTACATAGATGAAAAAGGGAGCAAGAAATATGAAGCAACACAAAACCATCATCGTTTTAATGTCCAAAATGTTAGCCTTCTCAGTATGTGCCGAGAAAATGTTGATTTTCAAGCAGTTTTTTCTCAACATGCAGTGTTGAAATATATTGCAACATATGCGTCGAAGGCATAAATATGGTTTGAAAGTTATCATGATATGTTGACAAGGGTTGCCAATGTAGGTGTATTTGATGCTCTTGCACAGTCTGCATATAAGAGGTTTCTACATAAATGCTTATTGATTGATATATTGGTGCCCAAGAAACATGCCATATGTTGCTAAAGTTTCCTTGTATTATGTGCAGTTGCAAATTTGTTGCATTGAATTTTGGCAAGAAAGTGTTGCATACACTGTCACCGTAGTTTAACGAAATTTCATGTGGGAATAATTTTGTCGATCTATATCAAAATCACTCCCATTCCTTGAAGCATTTAGTTTGATAGAAATAGAAATAGCATGGAGCTATGATGCAAATCAAAGGAAGGAGTTGTGGAAAGCAAGTAATGTGCATGCTATTGTCTATGTTTTGGCACATTTCTATGATATTCCTAACGAGTGGTCAGAATAGTTCGAAACATTTTGTTGGAGTGAGTTTCTTTTGTACAAGCTATTTTGTGATATTGATTCAAATATAGGAAATTCAAGATACATTATCGTTGAGAATTGTAGGAGTCTTAGGTATCATGTGTGGCATGTTTATCAAGGCCCTTTTCCAAATGAGAGTAACGAAGAGGATGACGATCCCATTGTTCATGAATGTAATGTTGACAAAGATTTTGAGTGGTAGGTTCTTTCCTGGATTGTTCCTCTAAATAATGTAACCATTTTTGACATTGAAAATACTGGGAGAAGGGACTACGATATTTATTATAATTGGCAAGAAATAATTGTGCGAGATGAAATTGTGAAATAGACTCTCAATTTTATAAAATAGGGTTAGTTAGCGAGTGTTTTTGACAATAGTGCCACATGGCTCTTTGTCTAAGAAACAATGACCTTCTTTTGAGATCATTTTGTGCCACTTTGTTGATGTTGAAATGAATGATGTGTTGAGAATGACCCTTCAAGATACAACTAGAACTAGGAAGTCTTATGTTATTCAGTCTATTTGTCATGCTCTTTATGTTACTACAATAGGTGGTAGAAGTCCATTGTTGTTGCTCACACCCACTAACATCGTTTCTTTAAATTTACAGGGAAAGTCAATACACTAAGCTTTATATATTCCCATAAAAGATATGAAACCACTTAGCGGGAAAGCCCTAGCAACGTTTGAAGAAGAAATGAGGCACATTTGTTATGTTTTTATTGATGAGATGAGCTTTATGGTTTGAGGCTTCTTGTACATATAGATGTATGTATATGGGAAGCCTTTCTTGAAAAGGAGGACTCTACTTTTGGTGGAAGGTTGATGATTCTTGTGGGTGACCTAGGACAACTGCCTCCTTTCAAGGATAAACCTTTGTATGCAGGGAGAACAATAGGGAAGGTGTTGTGGGAAAGCTTCAATATTGTTGTCACTTTGGATAAAATATTTAAGCAAGAGGGAGATGATCCTAGACAAGTGTCTTTTTGAAATATTTTAATGAATATCAGAAATGCAAAGCCTACTCTACATGATTGGGATCTTCTCATGTCACGTGTTGACAATTTCCTATGTCCAAAGGAAAGTTTGTTTGATTCTTTGGTTCACTTGTTTGCAATGAATAATTTGGTGAACCTACACAATCAAAAGATGCTCAAATCATTAAATTTCCCAATTGTGAGGTGTGCTGCAAAGTAGACGAAAGGAACAAAAATAGATGACAGTGATGATGATGTTTTGAAGCATGAGTTGTTGCTATGTTGTGGAGAGTGTGTCATGTTCACATGTAATTTGTGGGTTGAAGTTGGGCTTGTAAATGGTGTGCTTTGATATGTCGAGGATATATACTATATGTTTAGTTTGAAGCTGCCATAATTTTTAGTGCTTTCTATGGTTATTTTTTAAATGTACATAGGTGTTCCATTTGATATAAATTGTCCAATAATTGTGCCAATAAAACAAGTTGTTAAAGGGAATTTGAAATAGGCCTTTAAGAATGGTGTGGGCATTTAGTATACACAAATCGTAGGGGATGACTTTGAAATGAGCCACTATTGATATCATTAGATGGTGTGTGGGTTTCACCGCCTTTTTCTTTTCAACATTTTGCTAAAATGAAAAGAAATGCATATGTCACATTTAGGAAGAAAAAAGAGGAGCAGTTAAAGAGAATATATTATAACAAATTTATTTTGTTTAATTAAAAATTGTTGCGTCTTCCACCAGGAAAAGCATTTCTTGTAAAGAAATTTTGTTGAGAAGAAGATGAATTAGGTGCATTGTCATTTTAATGTTAGGGTTAAAAGTCAAAACTATATGTATTCAGATAATAAATATTTGTTTTGTTTAATTAGAATGTTCTAAAAAAATATTGTGCATGCATTAGAAGAAAATATACATATTATCGTTATATACAGGCATAGCTAGACATGAATAACGTTAAGAAATGAATAGGAAATACATGCACCAAGAAAATAAATTTAAGGCGAGAAATGTGTGTAATAGCTAAATAAGAATTCAACTCAATGTTTTTTTTTTAAAAACGTTTCATCTGCAAAAATTGATAGGGAAATGAAAATAAAAATGTTGTTCGAAAGATATATTTGCATGTGAAGAGAGAAAAAAATTACTTGAAAATAAGCTATGATTAAAAAATAAATGATTAAGGGCATATTATTTTGAAAAGGAGGGTTGAATATGAAATACATATGCAACCATAGAACATAAAACAAATTTATTTGACAGAAAGAAACACGCATCAAGGTAAACTGACAAGTGTCAAACAAAATATTATTTTATCTAGGCACATATGTACATTAATAAAGTTAATGATTGAGTGGAAAAATTGTTTGTAAAGAGATAAAAGTCATGAGAGAAAATGAATGTTGTGGGTTATTCCACATTGAAGTAAGGGTTTTTTTGTACAAAAAGGCGTAACTTCAAAAAATTCATGTTGAAATAGTAACCTTCTTCCCAAAATATATTTGCATGTACTACTAGGAAAAAACTTACTTGAAAGGAAGCTATCTTGTGAACATGAGCATTTTGGTGCATTGTAATTATAATATTGCAATTGAGTGCAAAAGAGATATGCGAGCATAGAGAAAAAGGAAATTTTCTTTGATAGAGGAAAGAAAATAGATTTCCATTTCTTGAGTCTTTAAGAGAATGTGGAATTATTGTTCCATACATAGACATGAATATAGTTAAACATTGAGCACGATATACATCCATTTAAAAATGAAATAGATTACAGGGAATGAATCCCAAAGTTCAATAAGCATACAACTAGAACTTCTATTTTTGAAAACACTCATACTTTAGAAATTTGTTAAAAATTTCTTTTAGGAACAAAACAAGGTGTATCATATGTAAAAAAAAATTGTCGAGAACATTTTGTCAATATTGAGCCAGATATAAACATCAGTAAACTTGACAATTCATTGTGTTTGTCTTCAAAAATCTTTCACTTCAAAAAATACTTTGGAAAATAAAATTCTTAGACATCGTCAGCATACAGACCCCTAGTCCAGTATAGGAGGTCATATATATAGCATTGAATAAAAGGAAATTATGCTCAATAGTATGGAATTAGAAAATATGTAAGATTTGTATGAAAGGAAGCATAAATCTAGCTCTAAAATTTTAATCCTTCCTGAAAGGATTATGTGTAGGTGAATCTGGTAGGTTGTTAAAGCTTCCTCCTCCTCATACGACTCTTCTTTGTCGATGCTGACCAAATGTGGTGTATTTTACTTGATGTGGTTAGCCCAATCTAAGAACAAATGAGAAATTCCTGAGAAGTTGACATGATGAAAATGAGTAATATTCACTTCGCACATAGATATCAAATTCTGCACAAGTCTTTTCTTTTTTCTTGTACTTGATTCTAAATTTGGAAAGGAGTTTGATCTACTTGAAGGGAAACTAGGGAATATTTAAAAGTTTTATTGAATTGAGGTTTTGAGGGTGCCTATGACTCTCTGGTCATCTATGGCACTATGTTTGACATTGTGTTACATTGAGCCGTGTTTTGCTTCTTTTAATGGTTTGGATCTTGAGAGATCAAATTCCTCTATAAAATTTGTCCCCATCTCCCGTACTTACACACAATGTCCATTGACCCTTTTGATGCATTCATTGATTTCGTTTGCCTCAAACTGTCTTTGAATCAAAGAGGCAAACAATAGTCTTTTATCTGTTTTGGATACTTTTGAGGTGTTCTTAGGCTGGAACTCTCTTTCCCATTCAAGAATTGTCATGAATTTTTGTTTGGTGTACTTTTCTACTTCCACCAAAGATTCTATTATGCCCTCACGATCCATATTATGTTGAGAAAATGTGCAAATTTTGTCCATTTATTTATAAAGCTTAGCCTGCTCTTTTCTCAGTATTTCTCTTACATGTATTCTCCACTTCATGAATTTTAATTGATTGAAACTTAAGAGTTTCACTTTCTTCTTTCATTTTTTCATCATGGCTACAATGTTGTTGTCACATTCTTCCTTCAATATTTGGATTCGTTGTGCATGTGCATTTTCGATTACCTGCATGTCTGCAGAGTGTTTCAGTTTCAATTCTTTCAATTGATTTTGGTATTCATTTTGCAAGTTCTCTCTTTCAGTGGCGAAACCACCTACAACCATTGTGGAATACTTCTGCCAACGTTCTTCATTGAAAGCTTTGGATTTCTCAATTTTTCTTTCCATGTGTTGGGTAATTTAATTGTTCTTAAATTACTTCATTAATTGTTAACGAGGGTTCATGTACTTGTGAGATGAATGTGCACTATATATGCTAGGATTATTTCTATGAATTGATTATTTCTAAGGATAAAATTAACCTAAGAAAAGAAAAATGTTTTTTTGATGCAATCTAGGGAATAATTATGCACATGTTCTTTCAATTCAAAGTTATATCAAATCCTAATCAAGAAAATTCAAATTCACTATTTTGCAAAAATTGAAAATCTATCTAAATTGCATAATTCAAACTTACCTCTAATGGCATGAAAGGTAATGTTAGAAACCCAATTTCAAGAAAAAAATCTAGTTCCATTTTGCAGAATTGAAAACATTCTACACTATCTTGCAAAAATAAATTTCTACACTTAATTGCAGTAAGGAAATTATATGCTAATTGCATGAAAGAGAAATGGCAATAAAAATGATCTAATTCCTACTTGTAGAAATGGAAAACTTATAACTTTAGAATGATTACTTGTGTGCACATTTAACTCCTAAAGAGTATTTCATCATCATTTAAGAAATTTAATTAAGCTATGAAACATTTAAGTGTTGGAAATAAGATGCATTCAAGAATCAAAATTTTTTATTGTTTTCCTATTTATGAGTACTCTGCAATCAAAATGACAATTGTCAAAAATGTAACTATGATGATTTTTTTTTCTTTAAAGAAACTACAATGCTATGGGTAGGATAGAAATGCAAAAAAAAATTATAAACAAACCTCACACCTCGACAGGGGACCCTCCTGTGAGTGCAGGTCAACTATCAATCACAAGATCTCTCACGCACACATTGAGAACAAAGTAGTTATATTAATTTGGAACATATTATCACTGGTCTTCACAATAAAACAATTAAAAACTTAATATCTAGACTTATTTTTCAGGTATTGGCCTAGAGCCTTTATTTAAACTTGATAAAATGATTTTTAAGAGTTTTAAGTCGACATGGAATGAGTCAATTTGATATCTACTAGATAGATTCTTTTTTAAACTCAATCTCTTTATGAATTTCTATTGAAAGACCAAGTCATAATATATTCATCTATATCCATATCGTAACATTTGAGAAAATCTTAAACACACTCACTTGATGTCGTTCTATTCCTCTACTACCATTACTCAACCACTACATGTTATTCTCAGAGTTTGACTCTGAATTTGACTTTTAGATTTCTTAATCCTTGTAGCTTTCCAAGTCATGTTGATAGGTGGTATCCATATGATTGAAATTTTTGATATCCAGGTAGTCCTCATCCTCTTATTGAAGTGTTTCAACTTGTCGAACCATGGATATTGTTGTTTAAACCAACATTAGCTATAGAATGTTTATGGTTTTTTCACTGTAAGAATGTTTTCGTTATAATCCATTAAGAAATTAAGGTTTTAATTATGAATGATAATTAGCATTTTTAATAGTTTAACTTAGCCATGAGCATGCTGAGATTGTTATACAATGGTGACAAAACGGTGAATGAGATGGTAAAAGGATAGTAAAAAAGAAGCAATTTCAAACTTCAACATTCCCCCACACCAAAGGTTTTGCATGTCCTCATGCATCAAAAATTCAAAACTAGTTCTTCTTATCTCCTTTAGTGTATGATTTCTGAAGATTGTGCAAGCACATCTAGACTAGTGATTTCCTTATTCTTCTTACTGTTGAAAGTGGTCCTTGGTTTCTTCATTAAAATTCTGCTTTGTAATCCTTTGATTTTGTTTTTAAGAAACTTGTTTTGAACCTTAAATTTCATATTCTTCTTATACCAATGATAGAGATGTAGTAATATATTATCATTTTGGGTTCTAAATATCTCATTATGAACTTTTGATGCTTCCATTTCCTATATTTAGTGCTTGTTAAGAACCTACAACTCATATATGTCTTTTTTTAGACTTTCTTTGATTTTTTGTTACTACTTTGAAGTTTTTGTTGCTGAATTTTCACCCATTTCATACTGAGAATTTTTTCCATTTTGTTGTGGCCTTTGTTCTAGGGATTCTACATGCTAATCATAAATCTCTTGCTAGACTGGTTCAATTTTTGGAGTTTGTCATGTTGGACTGCTTGTGTGAGTTGGTTTTTTATACCTTTCTTCTTCTAGATCAATCATTTTTGGTGATTGTGTACTTGAAACTTTTGAAATTATTTTTCTTCTCCTCAATTTCACCTCTGAGCTTCTAGTGTCTAGTACTTTTGTTTTACTAACCTCTCTTTCCTTCATTTCTTCAGATAATTTCAGGCTTGAGCTATATTTCTTTCTTCTAATACCCTATTTGTCATTTTCCTGTTTACACATCCCAAAGTTCTGGGACAGTGGGGTATCATATTCAAATAAATCCTCTAGTGCTTTGATCACATTTTGTTCTTGAATTTTTTTCTTCAACTTTATCTTTTCTAGGGTTAGGGTTTGACTTTCAGTGACTTCTTTTAACCCTAGCGCTTGTTTATTCCTCTTGGAATTCTACAAAATGGTTTCTAACTAAGAAATCTTACCAACTATCTCCTATGGATTCCAAATGTGATTCCATAAGGATTTCCATTAGCCCATGATGATAAAGAGAGTTATCAATGGACCTTTACTCTCTCTATATGCTAAATGCAATTTTCTTAAGACTTTGAAGTAGAAAGTAAGTAAAATTAATCTCATCCCCATCAACAAAATGCATCACGAGACTGGCATGGTAAAAAAAGAGAGTCCCAAATCTACCTTCACAAGTTACAAATTTTTGAGTAACTAGAAACAAATTTCTTCATTTTCCCTTCAATGCTATAACTGGAATACCATTTTTGATGATGGATAAATCCATATGTAGTTCTCTGAGGAAATGGACCCAGTCATTCTCTTTAATATCATATTCTTGAACCAACTTTCCCCATTTCTAGGTAGTCATGTTGCTTCTGCTAAATATATTATGTGAGAATGAACTTAATATCTCCTATCTCTGATTCAACTCCATCGAAGGCTCGAGCAAAGGCTTTGGTAACTTCTGTCTCATACCCATCACCTTTCTTGAAAAATAGAAGTCATCCTACTTGTCGCAACTAGTCTTTAACCCTTGGATATGCCTAAAGAAATTTTACTCCATTTGGTTCAGATCAAACAAACGTTCCCATGGTGAGAAGTAGTCTCGGCCTTAATTGTTTCCTTTCTACAGTGACAATGGAAGCTTTGAGAAAGGGAATGAATGAAATGAAAATTCAATGTGAATGGAATGAATATGAAACAAAGATACTATGATGGCAAGGTAAGGCATTGATAGAAGAAGTTGTGTTTTTCTGGATTGTACCTTCCATAATTTCCCAATTCCGATTTCAAAGGATTGGTGTCATGTGTTTGATTACGATTGGAATTGATGTGATTGGAAGTGTAATAATGAGCATATAGGGTATAATGATCATGAATTTGATAGCAATTTCATAAGGTCTTCAACTTTTTAATACAACCATCCACAAATTAAAACCTAAGCTTCCTATATGAAATATAATTTTGACATTCTTACATACCTTTGTTTTTGTGATTCACTTGGTATTCTTTTGTTGTAGAATTCAAATTTGTCTGTAGTAATGGAGATTTGGCTATAGAGTAATAGGAATTATGTATTTTTCTTATCATTTCTTGATTTTTCTTTGTTTGATTAGGAGAAAACTTTTTTATTGTTGTTGTTGATTCTAGTGCCTAGTAAAAATGTTAATCTTTATAAATATTGCTTTCCACCTTAAAATTTATTAGAAAAAGTAGGATATAAAGAAATAGGGACAAGAAAGAGGGGTTTTAAAAAATATAAATTGCCAAGAGATCTTGGTTTTCAATTTTTTTTTTTTGTATAAACATGCCAACATATTTGGTTTTCATGTTTATAATTATATTTTTATTATTATTATTTAATTGTTATTATATATATATATATATATATATATATATATATATATATATATATCTATATATATATATATATATATATATCTATATATATATATATATATATATATATATATATATATATAGAAAAAGTACAATGAAGTTTGAGAGCAAGGAGAAGAATCTCCTTCCTTGACCAACTTAAATTCAGAATTTTCTCACAGGTATTTGACAAATTCTTCCTTTGTTAGTGGTTTATGATACAATGCTAATCGATGATCGCTAACAAGGAAAGGAATTTGTTCATCATCAATAGTTTTAATTTTGACTGCTCCATTATAAAAAATAATATCAATCTCATAAGGACCAAGCCAATGAGTTTTAAATTTCCCTTGAAAATATTTGAACTTGGAATAAAAAGAAGAGACTAGTCACCTTGCTTGAAATTTTTAGCTTTGATGAATTAGTCATGGCACTTAGATATTTGGTGTTGAAATATGCTAGTTCTTTGAATAACATCTTTTCTAGTCTCATCTATCTCATTCAATTCTGCTAATCTCTATTTTTGAGCTTTTGATAGATCAGGGTCCAATTTAACTGTTGTTATGAAGGTCTCAACTTGGAATTCAATTGGAAGGAAAACTTTGTTTCCATATACAATCTCATAAGGGGTATGTCCTGTTGTATTCCTCTATTTATTTTGGTATGCCCATAGTGCTTATGGAAGCTTTGCTTCCCAATCCTTCCTATGCAAATGCATAGTCTTGGTAAGAATTGATTCAAGTACTTTGTTGCTGGATTCTACCTGTCCATTGTCTTGTGGATGATATGGGGTATACTTTCAATGCTTGATCTTATATTGCTCCATGATATTTTGCACCAACTTGTATGTAAATTGAGTACCCTATTTTTTTACAATTTCTATTGGAACACCAAAACAAGTAAAAATATCCTTAAAAGGAAATGTGACTACAACATATTCAATTACAAATAAAAGAGGTTTAGATTCTACCCATTTTGTAACATAATCCGTGCAAAAAAGTATGTACCATTTCTGTTCAAATGGAGGATTTATTGGTTCAAAAAAATCTAGATCCCACTTCTCAAAGGGTTCTACAAGTACCTATGGTTGTAGAGGCATTTCATCTGATGGAATAATCTTCCCCATTCTTTGAAAACTATCACATATTTTGACATATTCTTTGGCATCCTTGAAAGTGGATGGCCAATAATATCCCAAAAGAATGATTTTGTAAGCAGTTCTTTTACCGTAAAAATGTCATCCACATGGCTCATCATGGCAATATTTCAATATTTCAGGTACTTCATCTTCTCGAACCCATATTTGGATAATCAAATCAGGTCCAGTTTTGTACAATCCTCCATCTATCCAAACATAACGTGTGCTAGTTTTGATAACTTTTTACTTTTCTCTGGCTGATAGTTGTGGAGGTAACTTTTCTATAGCAAAATAATGAGAAATATATGCAAACCAAGGAGTTTTAGTAGATACTACAAAAATATATTCATCAGGAAAGATATCTTTTACAAGAACATCCTTATTATTATTCTGCATTCTAGAAAGAAAATTAGCAACTATATTTTCTTTTCTTGGTCTATCAACAATAGTAATGTTGAATTCTTGTAACAATAGTAACCATCTTGTAATTATACCATTAGTGACTAGTTTTTTCAATAGATATCTAATGGTAAAATGATCTGTATGAGTGAAAGTTTCATAACCAGTAATAAAATGACAAAATTTATTATTGGCGTACAAAATAACTAAAAGCTCATTTTCTGTTACAGTGTAATTTAACTCTACAGGAGTCAATTTTTTGCTTTCATAATAGATAGCATAAAGAGTTAAATATTTTTTTCCCAACACAACTCATAAACTTGTATCTAAAGCATCAATATAAATATGGAAAGGAAGAGCCCAATTAGGTCCTCTTAATATTGGTGCTTCAGTAATCTTTTGTTTCAATGTCTCAAATTCTTTATGATAGTTAGAATTCCAAAAAAAATCACAATTTTTTTTAAGTAGTTAAAAAAAGCGGAGAGGATATTTTTGTGAAATTTTCTATGAATATTCTAATATCCAATAAATCCAAGAAAACTTCTGACATCTCTTTAACAAACAGGAATTGAAATTTTAGAAATTATTTCTACTCTAGATGTATCTACTTTAATTCCATCACTTGAAATATGGTGGTCTAAAAGAATCCCTTCATTGAACATCATAGAAAATTTCTCATGGCTTAATGAAAGGTTTGACTCTTTACATCTAATAAGAACTTTTTCCAAATTTTCAATAACTTCTTCAAAAGTATCACCATACACAATAAAGTCATCCATGTATATTTCCACACAATCATGAATTATATCAGAAACAATACCTAAGACTGCTCTCTGAAATGTGGCAGGTGCATCACATAATCAAAATGGAAGAACCCTATAGGAATATGTTCTCCATGGACATCTAAAAGTAGTTTTATGTTGATCTTCTACTACTAGTTGGATTAGGTTATACCAACTACAACCATCTAAAAATGAGAAATACTTCTTTCCTGCCAAGGTATCTAGTACTTGATCTATAAAAGGTAGCAGAAAATGATCTTTCAAATTAGCTATGTTTAATTCCCTATAGTGAACACACACTCTCCATTTCCCATTTTTCTTAGGAACGATCACTAAAGGTGAACCCCATTAACTATCTGATATTGGATAGATGAAGTTCACATTAAGTAACTCTTGTAATTCCTCAAAAAATTCTCTCATATTAGGATTCATCATTCTCTGAGGTTGTATAACTGGTTTGGAATTTTCTTGAATATAAATATGATACATACAAGTTTTAGGATAAATCCCTTTCATGTAAGTCTACTCCCATGCATAAGCAAAAGAGTGTTTTTGTAGCATTTGTATCAACTTTATGTTTTGAAATTCTTCCAAATTATTATTAATACTTAATGTTTTATTGAAAAAATTTCTACTCGAGAATTTTGAAACTTTTCCATAGAATGTAAGGCCATTTGGTGAGATGATAGATACTCAATATTACATTTTTATTGAAAAATTTGATCTTTCTCACAATATGAAGAAGAATAATTATTGTTCATTAAATTTATCAATTGATCTTCTTCATCTAATTGTGAGAGAGTATAAATTGGTTGCAAATAATTAAATTCTTGATTATCATCATCTATCCAAATCTCACTTTCTACTTTAGTTACTGTTTTTGGAGGAGGATACAATGAATTTCTTAATGTAGTTTCCATCAAAGATATACATAACATCAGATCTATAGCTTGTGAATGCATCAACCATATCTAGCCAAGTTATTCCAAGGATCAATGGATGGCCTTCTAAATTATTCTTGCTAGTTAAGATCATGAAATCTATAGGATATTCCCAAGAATCTAGAAAAACAGACACATCTTCTAATACTCCATCTAGTTTGATAACATATCTATCTGCTTATTGTAATAATGTAGGATTATATTGAAGATTAGGACGCTTAATTCTCTCCATTGTTTGTTTACTCATGATGTTAATGGATGCTCCTAGATCAATCAGAGTGTTTGGAACCTCAATACCATTGATATGAATTTTCATAATGGGACTACGACGATCTAAATATTTTTGAACAATAGGTTTTCCTATCATGATCTCAATAAATTTTCCTACCAATTGGATATTTTTAATATCTTTTCTTTTTCTTCCTAGTTTTCTAATGCATAACTCCTTAATAGTTTTTGCAAATATTGATATTTCCTTTATAGGTCTTAATAAAGGAATTTTAATTCAAATATTCTTAAGTTCATCTAGCATATCATAATCTAGTAAAACAATTTTCCTTTCTATTCCTTTATCAATTTTGAGCCTTTAAGGAAAATGTGGATCTTGCAGAGAAACAAAAGGTTTTTCTACTAGAGGAAATGTAGGAAATTGATTTATTGTCTCATCCTCTGATGGTATAGGAAAATATTCCTTTAGAGCAATATTTTATTCATCAGGATTTTCATATTTCTCATGAACTTCATCCTCTTTATATTTTTGGATGGTGATTGTTGGTGACTTATTTTGTAAAACCCTACTAGATATAAGTTGAACATCATTTAAACCTAATGGGGTAATCATACAAGCTTGAAAATTGTGTCCTTCAACATTTTAAATAACTTGTTGATTTTTATTGTTTGGATTTGGAAGTGGTTAGTAAAGTAGTTGATTGGGTTTTTGTGCAAATGATAATGAAAGTTGTTGATTTGGATTTTGAAATTGAGAAGGTTGAGTTGGTTGAGGAGGATAATATTATGCTGGAAAAGAAGAATATGGTTGTTTGAATTGAGGATATTGAAGATATTTTCCATAAGTATTTTTCCATCCTTGTGCCCAATGTGATGGATTTAGAAATTGTGGGGGTTAATGTTGACATGGCATGGGTGTAGTCCAATTGTTTTATGGTTTTGCATATGATTGAGTATTGAAACCTTGAGTCATAGTTGATTGTTGATTTTGCCATGGTATTTTAGCAATAAAGAAAAGAGATTCAACTTTGCTTGTTCCAGATTCATCTTGAAAAACAATTTTAAGACCAGGTGTTGAAGGTAATTCCTTCGTGTTATGATTTTTAGCGCATATGACACAAATTTATATACTATCAAGGGGACATTATCTTAAGGCATGTTTCTTCCTACACTTGGGACAAAAAATAGATAATGCAACATTCTCAGCTTTTTTCTTCTTTTGTATCTTAAGGGTATCTAGTTGTTCACTAAGACTCCCTAGGATATTTGTTTTGAAATTATCAAGCAAAATTCCTATTTCAACTCTAATTATTGTTCGAGTTGTAGATTTATTAATTCTGGATATCACAGGATCTCTCATATTTTTTTCAGTTCTAGCCTTAGCCCTTAATATATGTTTACAAAAATCACATATTTCTCAAAATTAAAGTTGTGAAACATCTCCCTTGCCCATTAAATTAATAAAATCAATCCATTCATCTTTGATTGATTTTAACAAAAGATCTTTTAGTGTTTCATCACCCAAATTATACATCTTAACGCTTTGGATGTTGTAAGAAAATATTTCAACTAGATCTTTAAGGCTATCATACTCTTTTTTCATCATGTTAAAGAATTCATCTTTAATGTTATGGGTCATACAATAATCCTTATATTTTTCTAAGAACACATTTTTAATTTCTTCCCATGTCCTAATTTTATGTGTTCCTAATCCATAAACCATTTAAGTGATCCATCTTTAAGAGTTGCTAGGAATAATTTCAACTTTTGAGGATCAAGTAAGTAGTCATAGGTTCGACATAAAACCTCAAACTCAAAAAGAAATGTTTTAGGGTCCTCATTTCTCAAACCATAGAAATTAAGAATGATGGATGGTGATATGTTCTTCATTGTGGTTGTGGTATCTTCATCAAAGATGGGAAATCCATAAGGATCTAGTTCTCCCCTACCACCTCTACCACCTTCACCTCCACCTCCTCCTTTATTTCCTCCTCTACCTGTTCCACCTCCAATTCTAAGTTCACCACCATCTACATTATACACTTCTCCTTCTCCTTCCCTTACCATTGGATATTCTTCAGAGATAATTTAAGGTTCTGTAATAGGATTGTCTAGATATTCTTCTGGTTCCTCTACTAATGGTATTTATAATAACTTTCTTCTTCTTCACTAGGAACCTCTAGTTCTTGTCCTATAAGTTATTCTCCTGTTGAAGAGAGGAAAATTACTCCTTCTGTTGGGGATGTAGGTTCTTCAACTATAGCTTCGGTAGAGGAATTTGGTGAATATTTTGGTTGGATTTCAGATCTATGCACCTTAGGAAGTCTATGTCTACTTGCCAATGATGGGATACAAGTATGAGTGGATGGTGTGGCACTACGGGGTCTAGTAGGGGTGAGTGGTGATGTTGGAATTGAACTTCTACCTCTACTTATAAATCTACCCCTAAAATCCATTTCTCTATGCATAAATGATTTTTACCATGCTTTAATTATGCATCTAAAAAGTTGAATGTACCTAAAATGATATGCAAATAAAAAAAAGAATCTTATATTCACCTCCCCGAAAACGATGCCAAAATGTTAGGTAATTTTATTGTTCTTAAATTACTTCATTAATTGTTAACCAGGGTTCATGTACTTGTGAGATGAATGTGCACTATATATGTTATGATTATTTCTATGAATTGATTACTTCTAAGGATGAAATTAACGTAAGAAAATAAAAATGTTTTTTTGATGCATTTTAGATAGTAATTACACACATGCTCTTTCTATTCAAAGTTATATCAAATCCTAATCAAGAAAATTGAAATTCACTACTTTGCAGAAATTGAAAATTTATCTAACTTACAAAATTCAAACTTACTTCTTATAGCATGAAAGGTAATGTTAGAAACCCAATTTCAAAAAAAACAATCTAGTTCTATTTTTCAGAATTGAAAACATTCTACACTATATTGCATAAATAAAATTGTACACTTACTTGTAGTAAGGAAATTATATGCTAGTTGCATGAAAGAGAAATGGAAATAAAAGGGATCTAATTCCTACTTGTAGAAAAGGAAAACTTATAACTTTATAATGATTACATGTGTGTGCATTTAATGCCTAAAGAGTATTTTCTCATCATTTAAGAAATCAAATTAAGCTATGAAACATTTGAGTGCTAGAAAGAAGATGCAATCAAGATCAGAACTTCTTTAGCCTTTTCCTATTTATGAGTACTCTGCAATCAAAATTACAATTGTCAAAAATGTAACTATGGTGAAAAAAATTCTTAAAATAAACTACAGTTCTATGAACAAGACAGAAATGCAAAAAAAAATTATAAACAAAACATCACACCTAGACAAGGGGCCCTCCCATAAGTGCAGGTCAGCTATCAATCACAAGATCTCTCACACAAACATTAAGAACAAAATAATTATATTAAATTGGAATAGAGTATCATCGGTCTTCACAATAAAAAAATTTACAAACTTAACATCTGAACTTGTTTTTCCAGTCTCAACCTACAACCTTTATACAAACTTCATAAAATGATTTTTAAGAGTTTTAAGCTGACATGAAATGAGCTAATTTGACATCTATGAGAGATTATTTTTGAAGCTAAATCTCTTTATGACTTGCTACTGAAAGAGAAATTCATAAGAGATTCATCTCAATAACTGTTAAGCAAATTTTCCAAACACTCGCTTAATGTCGTCATATTCCTTTGCTGCCTTTACTTGACCGTTACACGTTATTCTCATAGTTTGACTTTGAATTTGACTTTTAGATTTCTCAGTCCTTGTAGCTTGCCAAATCATGTTGATAGGTGGTTATCCATATGGTGGAAATTTTTCATCTCCATATAGTTTTCATCCTCTTATTGAATTGTTGCAACCTATCTAACATGAATATTGTTGTGGAAACCAACATTAGTTGCAAAATGTTTATGATTTTGTTACTATAAGAATGTTTTCATTATAATTCATTAAGAAATAGGGATTCTAATCATGGATTATAATTACCATTTTTAAGATTTGAACTTGACCATGAGCATGCTAAGAATATTTTAAAATGGTGACAAAAAGGTGAAATGAGATGGTAAAAGGATTGTAAAAAATAAACAATTTCAGACTTTAACAATATGTTTTATCTTCTATAGATTTTTCTTGTAGGAGGTGTAGAGTTCATAAACATGGTTCTAGTTGTAATTTAAAAGGGCTCCTAGAGCTTGGTAGGATTCTTTAGCCTTTTCCTCAACATTTCTTATTGCTTTCCAACTGAATTTTGAAATGGGTTTGAAACTATCAAGCTTTATTTTCTTCTATTTTCTGAAAACAAACTTGGTTCGAGCATTAAATTGATACTTAATCAGGGATGGAACACTTTCATGAACAATTTTTACTTCAGTGACAGGTTTAAATAAAATAGAATTGAGAGGGATTTTTTTAGAATTTAGAATCATGTATGTGTCATGGAAATTATGTGGAATATATATCTTGGTACTTGTTCTTACTGTTGAGGAAAGACTTTTTATCTTCTAGAGAAAGCACAGGGGATTCACTTAATGAACCTTTGACATATCACTCATGGCATACTGAACAATACCCCTAATTTGACTACCTATTGGAAAATACTTCTAAAAATAACATTATTTAACCCCCTAACAATATGAACCCAATACACCTTCCCAATTTAAAAAACCCCTAATTTCACTAGATATTGTAGGTATCTATTTTTTCATTAACACTCTTTATAACCTTTTATATTTTTTCATTAAGTTCGAGCTCCATTTTTTATACCTGCAAATATAAAAACCCATTATCCCCAATATATTATGTCATTTTTTTTTCAATATATATCCCCAATATGAACCCTCGTGGTATGGTATTTCTCTCCTAGTGAAGCCCCCGTGAGAGAAAGAGATCAAGGTTGACAGGGGGGGTCCTCATAATTTTCACTTATTTCTTTGTGTCAATCTCCATATATTCAAGTTCCTCATTAATTTTCTTTGAATGTGTATATGCCTTCATGGTTTAAGCTGGGTTGTCAATAATCATGACATTCTCGCCAAAGGAACTATGTTTTCCTTTTAGCTATTCTTTCTCTGGTCTCTCTTATTTATGACTTGTGAATTTTTTGTTCCTTTTATCCTGTTGTTCTATCTCGATGTCCAAATATTTTTCTTTAGGAGTGCCTCCTTTTGCAATGCTTATATATAGAGATGTAAAATAAGCATCGAGAACATTTTCAAGTTGGGATTCTTATATTTTTGCGGAGGATGAAACAAGCTATGAAAAAATGCCTTTAAAATTGTATTTCAGAATCTGAAGAGATTTCATCTCTTCAATTGCAATATTCATATGAAGACTCTTCTAGTTAGGGAAATCCTCATAAAGAGTTTCTCTAAACTCTTAGAGTTTACTTCTATCTTCACTACTCAGCAGTTTCCCTCTTTGAAAAACTTGGTGAAAATTAATGAAAATTTCATCAAAAGGGGGTTGTTGGTGTGTGTTGCTTTTGATGTAGCTAACATCACTATAATGGTCATTAATGATTCTGTGAGCATCATACTGATGAAGGGGAAATGAACAAAACTAAACATGGTTGAGTTCTTTGGTTTCCTAAAATGCATGTCCTTAGTCCTTGAGGCAAAAGTTTCCAAAGTGATTTGGGAAGTTTGACTAGATTTTCTTCTGAAGTTTGCTCAATTTGCAAGCTTGTCCATTCAAGGAAGTTTGATTGGCTACCTCTCTTAAATTTATTCTCTCTGGAATATATCTAGGAAGAGGATGAGGGCTAGCTTCACTTCCACAAACTATGATATATATGAATAATTCTTCCATGAATCAAGTTCCTATTTCTTGTAAGGCCTCTTTAAGTCCTTCAATAACCCTCAGAGGGTTTTCTCCAAATATAATTTGATGGAAAGGAGTCATCACATAATTACAAATGTCATAACAGTTAAATTTTAAGTTACTTTCCCACAAAATTGAGGCATAATTATGAATAGGGAGTTCCTTCTTAGTTGGGTAATTCCATTTCATTAGAGGAAACATAACATAAGCAATTATAATATCGATAATGTGGGCTGACATGCAAAAGACGTGATAATATCCCAGAGGAGACATAATGGAAAACATAAGGGCATCTATTATATTCTAATAAATAATTTCGACCCAATTCAAATTCTTTGAGTTTTTGTGTAGGATGTGCATTAAAGACATCCATTACAATTTGTAATGCTCAAGGTCTCTCTCTATATATAGACGAGACAACATTTTCACGAGGAACCTAATGGGTCTTTTGAAAATGACAATCAAATATTGTTTTGACGCCTTAAGTTTGAAGCCTTCTATATCTTCTCCTAACAAATATTTCACAATTTTTTCATAATTTCATTCAGACATCCTTAACACTATGTTGTTGAAGTTATCAAGAAACTTGGTGTTCAAGGAGACTTCGAGAGGACTAAGCTTGTGAAACGTTGAAATTACTTGCAGATTCCAAGAGGCTATAACATTTTTGTTGGAGTCTACTATACTAGGGGTGGGAAAATCGAGACATCGCATGGCCCATGAAACCATGGAGAAATAAGGAAATTTTTTGTTGTAGCAACAACTTTGTACAATTTGTACCTCTAATTTTTTCAAACTAACTTTCTTTTTCCTCACTTGAAGTTTCAGAATTTAACCATCTTTTATTCTCAAAGAAATTATATGTTTCTTCCCACTTCATCATACCTGCCATTTTCATTTTGAAGGTGGTGTCAGAGATGAGAGTTGTGCTAACGTTGTAGAGCTATGGTTCATGATTTTCTGCTCCCTTTAGGAATTCTCTAATGTGTTGTATGGCCTACTTTAACACCCTGGATTTACCTTTCTTTCCCATCATGTGCCCCGCAGATGAATAAAAAAAATCAAATTTGTATGAGATATATTAATTGTGTATGGCAATGTATTTTTACTAGAAATTGAAAGGCTTGTAGTGAAATTGAACATGATGAGGGATAAGTTTTAGAGAATCACTGTAAACAAGGTGTGGAGAACAGAGTGCAAAATGGGGAGTGTAAAGCAGGAAAGTTTTTATATTTTGTTGAGATCCTTCAGATGTCCAACAATAAATTGGCTAGATATGTGTTGATTAATCATTTAAGTAATGAGACGTTTCAACCAGTTGCGTCCAAAAATCGAGGTGAGTTTGTGTGATAGGAATTGGGGGAATATTTTTTGAAATGGCGGCTTCCTATTTTAGAGTTTTCTTTAAACAAAAGAGTAGAGAAACATGAAAGATAATTATGATTGGCACGTATACCGAAATATAAAATATTTTATTGCTATTCAGAGTGCAAGGCAATTGGGCAGTCAGAAGGCGCGATATTGACCTTCAACATGGTCAGGGCATGAGGGAGGTCGTCAGTCGGGAGGTTAGGTGCGGATAACAACAAAGTTCATATTTTTTTGGTGTGTTCCCGTTCGGCGTTATAGTCAGGAGACGGAAGATCAGGAAGATGGCAAGTATTTTTTGTGAAATAGAAAGGCCCGATGCCCAACCTTGGAAATGGGTGGCAAGTTTAATGGTCAGAAGCCAGGACAATCTTCATATAATGTATACTGTAGTGAATAGCACGAGGCTGACGCACTGCATAGTCGAGCTAAAAGGGAAGCTAGGAATCAGGAGGTCAGGGATGAGAGATTATTCTTGTATTGCGTTATCATGTGCAGCATTTCCCTGGTCAATATGGGATTTGAAATGTTGGAAATTTCTGTGGTGCTTTATCAAATACAAAAGTATGACCTCCGACCTGAGAAACGGGTGGCCAGTCAGCTGGTGAAAAGTTGTGATGTTATTCATATAATGTATATTGTAGTGAATAGTGAGAGCTTGATGTGGAGCATAGTCGAGTTAAGAGGGAGGTCAAGAGGTCAACAAAAGAGGGAAGTAAGGAGGTTAGGAAAAGAGGGAAGTTAGGAGGTCGGGATGAGAGGGAAGTTGAGAGTCAGGAGGTTGGGGTGGACAATTGTTGTTTTTCTCTATTGCACAATGCGACCCGACCTCGGTTAAGATGAGAGTCAGAAGGTCGGGAACTTCTATTTTGTTATATGAAATAGAAAGGTTCGACATCTGATCTCTCATTTACATGTAAATTTTTTAATTTTAATTTATTAATAATAATAATAATAATATTTTTTTTTAATATATGTTTTTAGTTTAATTAGTTTTTTATGTGGAAATTATATATATATATATATATATATATATATATATATATATATTTCTCTTGTTTTTATGTTACAATCTTTTTTTAAGTTCAGAGGATTTTATTTTGGGAATTTTGTATTTTTAGAAGTCTAGAATTCAAAAAAAAAAAAAAAAAACTTACGATTTTAAATAGTGATTATAATAATCATATTTATTATAATAAATATGTTTTTATAAAAAATGATGAAAATAATAATGATAAACATAAAAGGAAATTATAAAAAAATACATTTCATATTTAAATTTTATTATTAAATTTATTTATTATTATTATTATTGTTAATAAATTTAATTGAAATAACAATAATATATCTAATTTTAACTTCTTCTCAATAATAATAATAATAATAATAATAATAATAATTATTATTATTATTATTATTATTATTTAAATGATATTAATTAAATTTATAATAATTAAACAACAATATTTATTATTATTATTATTATTATAAATCTAATTTTTAAGTAGTAAATAATAATAATAATAATAATAAAATTTACATTTATTAATAGTAAATAATAATTAAAAAATTTAAATTTTATAATATATATATATATAAGTAATTATTATAATAATAAATCTAACTTTTAAGTAGATACTAATAATAATGTGTATTAAAGTTTGTTGGAAAATTTCAACCACATTTACCAATGTGGTTGTCGATGTGATTGATTGATATATGCCTATAGTTGTATACCAACCACATTTATTAAATAAATGTGGTGGTAGTAAGTTTATGCCAAACTCTTGCAATATAACTTTCAATTAATTTCAGATAACTATAAATGGAATTTATTTTTTCATTAAATCTATAATTTGTTTAAATGAAAAAAATGAATATAATTTTAATTTTCTCTTATTAAGTCATAATACAATTAATATGGAATATGAATTTTGGAGAAAAATCAAAGCTAAAATAGTTACAAAAAGACATACCACACATCCCTTCCCTCACAACTATCACTCCTACTCCCTAGACACAATTGTATTTCCCATTGCAAATCCTTAAGCTCAATTAACTTATATTATTAGTTATAGAGAGTTGTATTTCTATAGATTGACAAACCTACCAACCACTTATAAACCACTGGATGCATAATAGGTTTATGGTACTCACTAAACCTCCATCCAATAATATGGAGTTCCCTATGTATTTCCTTAAAAAATATCGACAACATTTATGGTAGTTCACCATGTGAACTACTCAAAATTGGCGAACTTGAGGGGATGGGTCATGGGTCTACAAAATATGAAGGAAATACTAGGCATAACCTATTTCCAGGTCTTCATCCTCCTAGATCACCCTTTCCATGGCTTCATCCTCTTTGGTGAATGCCGCACCCCCTACCTAGCATACACCATCAAATAAACATTGACATCCATATCCATCTTGACTTACAACATGGTGCAACACAACACTTTTCTAGAATTATCTTAATATGCTCAAACTTAGCCTATAGGTGATGTTAAAGGAGGGGTTGGCCCTTAAAGTAAAGTTGAGCTATGAGAGGATACATGGACATACTAAGAATTTCTATGTTGGTTGGATATATATATGTTTTCATTGTATGTGTGTGTGTGTGTGTGTGTTGTTTTATATAGATAATAATATGATAGTTGTAGTTATTATGCTGAACTAACAAACAATCTACTAGTTTATAATCTATTGGATCTCATAAACACTATATATCTGTGATCTATTTTCATTTTGAAATGTAATCTACTAATAACTTTTGTGTGGTGTGCATCTTTAATTATTTCAAAGATTAAATTTTATTTTAATACATATTCTTTATATTCATTAGTTATTTATTTTTTTTATGCATTATTTTACTATAATGTTTTTAATAATTTAAATAAAATTTTATTTAAAATTTTGGAAAAAATATAATAAATATAATAATAATAAATACATAAAATAATCCATATATAATAATGAAAATTAAAAAAGCTAATATAGAAAAATTCATATAGGTGTGGCAGGATGGGGAGGGATATTACTCAATCCTGAGGGAATAATAGAAATCAAATTTGCATGGGCCCTGGGAAAGAAAAACAAACAATCAGGCTGGGATGTATTACCTTCTTCAAGGTTTATGCATTTCCAAATACAAAAGAATCAAAGACATTATTATACTCGAGGACTCACAATTACAATTCATTATCTCATTAAGGAAAGTAGCCCAAAGGATAATTCCCTTGGATAGGTGCTCCAATGAATTAGAGGATTGTAGAACCCTTCCATTCTGAATAATTATATCATATCCTTAGAATTAATAACATGGATGTTGATTCACATGAAAATAAAGTGCTTTAACAAAGGTACCAAGCTATAAATCGATGACTTAGGTTGTTTCTACCCTATTCCCTAAGGCTTCATGAATATTAGCTTTTGGTCCTCCCCTTGGAATATCCCTTTTATGATTTTATTCTTTTTGAATTATTATTCCTAAAACTCCCTTACCCTCCTTACACCCTATCTTTTCCCCATCCCCTCCTATTCCCTCATTTCCATCTTTCTCCATATCCCCTCTCCTTTCCCCATCTTCTTCTTTGCACCACCCTTTATTCCCCTATTAGGCTCCTCAAAGGTTTAATGTTTTGGATACATGAGCATATATGGACTCCCCTTGACATGGTATCACACGAGACCCACCTCCATGCATTTGATGCTCCCTCATACTCTCATGCTTGTTATTACTACATCTATCTAACCAGATCTTGGAAACAACCTCTGCTCAAGATCACGACGGTTTTCTTTGGAAGAAGCACTTGGAAATTTAATGGTAGAATATGAGAACCATGTGGTTGAGTAGGGAAATTAGTGATAAATTAGACTCCCATCTGGCTCTTGCATCATTTGTGACTGGATTGGTTTTTGGATCGATTTGCCACCTTTGAGGACCATTTATTTGGATATGGGTTTTTCCCTAAATTTTAATGAGGCGTCGAGGAGTTCACTTCGAAGGAGACTTAGTGAATATTCTTGTCTTAGATTTCATTCTCTTATCCTTTGGATAGGGCATATTCCGGCTCGACACCCCTATTTGTGGGAAATTTAGAGAAAGGGACTCTCTGGTTCTCAAACTACTCAGGTAATGCCTAGTTTTTCCTCCATGATTAGTCTCGGATTGAATCAGTCTCTTTTTTACAAAGTTAATTATGGTCTTCCAGTTTCTAATTTGGTAATCAACGCTAGACAAGGTTCACATGGAAACTCCTTTGAGGTAGGCTCCTATTCCGATGCTTTGAGTTTTAATTCCGGAATTTTAGAATCGACTGTGACTCTGTGAGGGTTCTCTCCATCAGTTTTTTGGTCCCTCTTTCTCTAGTGTTTTGAGGAAGGATTTGGCTCCAAGGGAATCGGTAGGCTCTTACTTCAATGCTTTGAGTATTAATTCTACTTTTTTAGAATTTCCTGTAGGTCTTTTAGAGGTCCAATAATGCTTTGGTATTCTCTCTAGTCTTTTGAAGAAGCATTTGGTTTAGAGGGAGTATCTCCATATATGGTTTCTAGATTTTAGTCAATTATCTTTTGTTCTCGTGATTTCCAAAGAAACCTATTGGACCAACACAATCCATTATATGACTAGGATACCCCCAAATGGAAATTCATCTTCGAAATTTTGCCTCCTCTTCTAATTTGGGAAAACATTATCCTTTGTGTCATCTCCTTAGGGAGGTATGTTCCACTTTCCCATGGAGTATCTAGCTCTCATAGTATATGTTTGCATATCATGATGAATGATGATGCCATCTATGAGACTTCCTCAAGACGAAGCTCATGTTCTCACTGCTTGTCTACTCATGAAGATTTACAAAGGATTGACTGACTTGCGGGTCAAATTTTGTGAATTGTATCATTCAAAAGTAGAACAAACTGATAAAAGTATGGCCCTACAACATCAGATGTCACAACTTGAAGATGAAGTGGAAGCACCCCAGGATTTAATAATGGACCTCAAACTTAGCAAAGATGCCCCTAAAGGACAAGATTGGGCAAGAGGGACATCAACCTCAACAAACATATAATTCAAAATGATTAATGTGCATGCATAGAATTACTTCTTATAGTGTCTTTTCAATCTTTTTGTGGTTTTGTAATTTTATTAAATTGATGTGTCTCAATGTAATGGGTTTGGTCCATGTGAATATGGGCTAGTATCAAAAATTGGTATTGTAATCTCACTTATCTTTGTTGCTATGGGTGCGAATTTAATAACAAAGCTACTAATTTTTATTTAAATATATAAATAATTTCATATATAAAAATAGCCAATAAAAAAAAATCCGATATGAAAAACATGAATCAAATTATTCCTTTGAAAAAAAATTCTAACTTTCTCAATTTTATACATAATTTTTTCCCACTTTCTATCTAACAAATTATTTTCTTTACCTAATGGTTTATGTCTCACAATGCGAGAAACGAGGTTACAAGGGACGAGGGAGTAATGAACCACACAACTCTTTTTCGCGTTCTTTTCAAATTCTTTTCCTTTTTTAGTTTTCAATTTCTAGTCTAACAAATGATTTGCTTCAGCTAAGGTATAATATGGAAACGCTGGCGAAGGTGGAATTCAAGTTATCTAATTATAACTCTTTTTCGCGTTCTTTTCAAATTCTTTTCCTTTTTTAGTTTTCAATTTCTAGTCTAACAAATGATTTCCTTCAGCTAAGGTATAATATGGAAACGCTGGCGAAGGTGGAATTCAAGTTATCTAATTATAACACATAAGTTAAAAAAATGAAAAAGCTATAAATTACTCTTTTAAAGAAGATTGCAGAAAGAGAATTGTAGATTTTCAATCAGGAAGTGATAGTCGTGCAGGAGTAAGCTTTGTTCAATCCAATCGGCTAGCTCTGCATTTTCTTAACCTGATCAATCAAGGGCATCGTTTAGTAGTTGCAAGTAAAGTCATTGGTATGTATTGTAAGTTTGCAATACGTCGAACAGCTAGGTCTTGGTGTACATTCGAATCGTTGATATTCAAAAATGATTACAATGGAGCAAATGCCTACAGTGGAGCAATTTCGCTCCACTTTCAAAATCATCCCACAGAGATTTTTATGATAAACCCACTTTGTATATTATATATTATGCACATTGTTTAGTTCCATCTTCCATGGTGTGATTTAGGAGCGTAGTTTTTATTTTGAAAATTAAATTTCAATATCACGTGTTACAATGGAAAAAAAGGAATTAATATATATATAATTTTGTAAATTTACTTCTTAGAATATTACATGTCAGGTGCAAGAAAGTAGTAGTAGTTAAAGAATACATTAATAAATTATTAATTGTGATAAACAACCCAGATTAGTTTGCATTGACTTGACTAGTGATGTAAGGAGGAAATAGATAATACAAATTTATTGCTTCAAGTTTCAACAAAGCAGCGATTAAATTTGAGAAGCACCTTACACCTGAGCCTGAAACGTTCAGATTATTACTCAAAGAGAGTAACAAATGCAGGGGTTGGGCTTATTATTCTCACATCATGACGAACATCAATGCAAAGAGAATGAAGGTCAAGGCCAAGTTAGTTTATAAAAGCGCAGTGTCTTCGGATTTGCCCTGCAGTGCCCGTTAGCACACCGATTGTGCCCATCTTTTCCACCGACGTTGCAAAATCTGAGAAGAACGACGGGCCCTGCAATTCCGTGTTGACATATGCTTTTGCCTCGCTGTTTGTTAGCAGCGCAGCATCGGACTGAAAGAGACCTCTATTCTTCTTTACATTCATGTAATAATGTGTGTCAAGTGTTCGAAAGCTTCCTGGATCCATCTCTACTATGGTCTTACTGTCTCCAGGCTTGCATTTTATCTTCAGTTGAGCAACGTAATATTTGTCCAGGGATGGATCTGTATCCCCTTTTCCTGTGAAATTGTAAAGCCTGCTGCTAAAGGAGCTGCAGTGGGACGTCCCTATTGTGTGGGCGCCTGTTGTTATACATAAGTCATGAGATTACGATGCCATATTTTTAATAAGTGAGTCCCAAAATAACAAATGAGAAGAGAATGCTGAATTAATTACCTGATAACACAACAAGGTCCTTAACATCAAGACCATTGCTGGCAAATATTGATGTGAGTTGTTTGAAATTCGCGAATGGTGGAGGAAGTTTAGTGCGAGCTTCATTCTGGATAGACACCACTCCATCTCTGCGTCCCGTTGGAACGTTCCAGAATGGTCCACCCAACTGTTATTTGCACGAATTAAATATCATCTTAGAGACTGACGAGCAAAACTGATGATTGAACAGGAAAGGAAACGTAAAGCATGCGTTATGACTGAACATGAGTGTTACCATATGGACGGCATCTCGTGCGACGAGTGCAAGAATATCAGCGCATGACACCACTCCCGGGCATAACCTCTCCACTGCAGCTTTGGCTGCGTCAATGACTTGGAATGACTTGGAATCTTCTCAGACTCACATTCGGAATCGCATCCTTTTCCGCTTTCGTTGAATTTGTTGAATTCAAGAGCACCGATCCATCGCAACCCTTCAGGCAGTTGAACATATCAATTTATTGATCCAAAAAATGATTTAAATACTATTCTTGTTCAATGCACCATTATTGGTAATTAAATATATGTTGGAATATTAATTCCAACTGCCGTGCAGCAGCAGCGAGCCGCAATAGAGGACTTATGAAAGAGTCGGCTTATTCACGTCACCGCCATAAGTGTCCTTTCACCCTTTGCCTGTTTGTGTTCCCAAAGGAGGAAGAAGATCAGATCTGGGCTCTGCGTCATAACTGCTCACCAAACAGCATTAAAGAGGAAGCATGGCTGAGAAGGAAAGTACCAGCCTCGAGCCAGCCGCAGCATTTATTAGTCTTGGGTTTCCGCATAACCGACTCAAGCAGCACAGTAGAATGTCAAAAGATCAGATCTGTTCATTATGAGCGACAGATTGCAACAGAGTCTCTGTCAGCAAGTTGAGGCGGTTGATGGATAAGTTATGACCGCCTCCTGCACTATATATATGTGTAGAGCCACAGCAGTGTTATTAACTCCGTAATGTAGCGCAGCAGCGCTCAAATGTAATTTCTGTGTTTTTAAGAAAGAATGTGCAGCAGCATGAGCTCACATGAATGAAGCCCTTTTTGCACAGCAGTGCAGGGATTGAAAAGCGTTAGAAGCAGCAGCAGCGGCTGAAGAATCACACAGAGCAGAAGAAAGCACGCAACAGCGTGAAGAGGAAGAAGAATAATTTCAAAACAGTGAAATGCACAGCAGTGCAGAAATTTGAATGTAATTTGTTTTTATGTTCATCTGTGTGGAACAGAATCGTTCCTTAGTGAATTTCTAAAGTAGATGTTCAGCAATAGAAGTTTTGAAATTCCCTCTGTATGAGGAAGACAAATCTGTAACAGTTAGTTTATTTTGATAAATACAAGTTAAATTTTTCATGTTGCTGTTACACCGTCACCGTTGCTGAAACACCTCGTAACTCAAAAATTACTTGACGTCAAAAGTTTACATTGCTGAAACACGACGATCAGTGTTGCTGAAACACCTGTTTCAGCAACTGAAAAAAAAACTGTGTTGCTGAAACACCGTTTCCAGCAAGCGAATTTTTCTGTTTTTCTGTGTAAAAACAGAGTGCGATTTTTGTCTGTCTGTTATGGAATTTATCAGAAAATTCCAACATGGTATCAGAGCTAGTCCAGGCTCTTTGAAGTGTCAAAGAAGCTGAAGGAAGATTTCTTGCAGCAGCAACTTCTCCAGCAGTGTGAAGACTCAGCTAAGAAAGGATCCAGGTATTTCTCAGATTAATTTTCTGTGTTGCTGTTGAAGAAACAGTCAGTGATTTTAAAAACACAGTCAGAGATTTTAAAGCCTAGATAAGAATGGCAAGGTCAAAGAAGAAAGCCTCCAGGGCTGTTAAAAACGTGTCTCCCCCTTCTACTAAACTAGAAGACAATCCATTAGAATACATTCTATTTGAAGTTCCAAAGTTTGATGGAAACTTTGATGTATGGGAAATAAAGATGAGGGCTTTCCTAATGTTTGAAGGGATTGAAGTCTGGGAGTCAGTGATTGATGACAACAAGATGGATAAAGAATCCATGGAGTATGATGCACAAGCAGCAAAGACTATCTTGGATGGTCTCCCTGATTCAGTGAAGAAGAATCTTGGAAAATATACATCAGCAAAGGATATATGGGACAGACTGCATGACCTTCATGCAAAGGGAGCACTGACCATGACAATGAGTCAAGAAGAACCCATCATAGAAGCTGAGAATGAAAAGCTTGACCTCATCAAGCTTCAAGTAAAAGAAAGGGATGAAGAGCTTGCCAAGCTTAAGAAGGAACTTGATGAAAGCAAGAGGAAACATCATGAAGAAGTCATATCCATGACAAATCAGCTGAATGAAGCAAGGAAGCAGGCAAAAGGAGCTGAAAAGAAAATGGAGAGCAGTCAAGCAGAAATCTCCAAAATGAAGTCTGATATTATCTCCTTTAAAATAGTAGCAGCTGAAGCTACTCGTAGCAAGGAAGATATTGAGGGACAGCTAGCAAAGAAAAATAATGAATGTGAAAAGTTAGAAGAAGAGATTGTCCTCCTCAGGAAGAAGGTTGAAGGGATGAACAAGATCATGAAGAGCTCTCAAGCCTTGGATGATATGCTCAGCTATCACAGATCTCCATATGATAAATCAGGACTTGGGTATGTAGGTGAACCCTCAAACAAGTATGAGGATGCCTTAAGCAAAGGAGATGTGAAGAAGCCAGAAAGAGATGGTGATGCTCCTAGTTCCAGCAAAGGCAAGGAGAAAAATGAAGGCAGCAATAGAAGAAATCCTGCTCCAAGCATAAAACCAGCTCCAAGAAGAAATGTAGCTGATGTCAAAGAGGCAAAAGGCAATGGTTATCATCAAAGGATCTCAAGGCAGCAAGGCTTCAGAAGTACATCAAGGAAACCTCCATCTCCCAGGTACCAAAGTTCATTTTTTGGTTATTGTTATGCTTGTTCAAACTTTGGTCATATGGCAAAACACTGTAGAGCATTTCATGGAGATAGATGTTGTAGTCCCCGACAATCTCCAAGAAATAATTTCACAAGAAGAAATCATGAATTCTTATTCATGAATAAAGTTGAATGCTTCAAGTGTCATAACATTGGGCATATGGCACGTGACTGTAACTTGACATGGGCTCCTATGCAAGCTAGACCCATGCAAAAGAAGAAAGTTACACAAGTATGGAGAAGGAAGGAAAGGCAATCTGAAAACCCCTTGAACTCCCCAGTGGATCTAAATTTGTTTTGAGAAGAGTCTGCTAAAAGAAGACAAGCACACATTAAAGGGGAGCTTGTAATTTTTGTTTGCTGAATTGTATTAACAGTGATTTGTTGATGGAGGATGTATTGCAGCGTAGCAGTTGCAAATGAAATTTTTGTTAATCCCTCTAAAAGGTAATATGCAGCAGTGATGAAATCAGCAATGTTTTTGCTTTGTGTTTATGCAATATGCACAGAAATGCATAAACAAGAAAAGATGGCAGCGCTGAAATGTAAAGAGCAGCAGCGAGATAAGAAAAATATGCAAAGCAAGAAGACCCTCACAGCAGTGGGAAGACAGAACATAAAACAACAGTTTGGAAATTTTTGTTATGGAGCACATGCATTGAAATGCATAGCAATGGAAGGTAGTTTCCTTCTATGTAATGTGAGAGAACATGCTCACAGCAGAGTGAGTACAATACACAGCAGTAAAAAATGTAATGTTTTTTTTCTTCATATGCAATGCAGCATGCAAAGAAATGCATAAAGAAAAACAGGCACAGCAGATTTTTAATGAACATGGGTGAATGATAATGTGTGACAGCAGAGAAATGAAAGGAACTGCACAGTAGTGCATTATAAAAATAAAAAAATGAAGATGAAGATTGTGTGAAGCAAGGGTGTAAAAAGAAAAGGCAACACCCCGTGTTAATTTTTTTTTGTTGTGTGGAGAATGCAGCGCAAAACACGGTGATGGCAAGAAGGAGAAGCACAGTAGTGCGAAGAAAATGAAACCAGAACTAAGAGAGAATGAAGAAATGTGTTTTTACACAGCAATGCAAATAACAAAATGCAGCAGCATGAAATTTTTTGTTGTTGAATGTGAAAGGAATGCGCAGCAGCGCAAGAGCAATTTGAGAAGTTATTTTATGCACAACAGTGCAGTGATAGAGAGAGTGCTGAAACAACAGTGCTGAAACAACAATGCTGAGACAGAGTGCTGAAACAGCAGTGCTGAGATAGAATTGCTGAGATAAAGTTTTGTAATGGAATATGCAGCAGCATAAATATATTGAAAGTTTTACACAACAGCAGTGTAAAATATCAGGCAGACACAGTAGTGTCAATTTGGACAGATTGAAGTGCCTCTGAAGCAGGCATGTTGAAATCCCTCTATCAAGAGGATGATGCTTTTTAGCACATTGTTATGGTGAATCCCTCTGTTATGAGGAAGGTGCTCTTAAGCACAGTCTCAGGTAAATCCCTCTATTAAGAGGAAGACAATTTTAATTGGTTGTGGAACTGCATCAGAAGCAGTTGGTGAATTCCTCTATGAGAGGAAATGTTTGGGTACGACAGAATGCCGAGCAGTTGAAATTAAGGGGGAGTGTTGGAATATTAATTCCAACTGCCGTGCAGCAGCAGCGAGCCGCAATAGAGGACTTATGAAAGAGTCGGCTTATTCACGTCACCGCCATAAGTGTCCTTTCACCCTTTGCCTGTTTGTGTTCCCAAAGGAGGAAGAAGATCAGATCTGGGCTCTGCGTCATAACTGCTCACCAAACAACATTAAAGAGGAAGCATGGCTGAGAAGGAAAGTACCAGCCTCGAGCCAGCCGCAGCATTTATTAGTCTTGGGTTTCCACATAACCGACTCAAGCAGCACAGTAGAATGTCAAAAGATCAGATCTGTTCATTATGAGCGGCAGATTGCAACAGAGTCTCTGTCAGCAAGTTGAGGCGGTTGATGGATAAGTTATGACCGCCTCCTGCACTATATATATGTGTAGAGCCACAGCAGTGTTATTAACTCCGTAATGTAGCGCAGCAGCGCTCAAATGTAATTTCTGTGTTTTTAAGAAAGAATGTGCAGCAGCATGATCTCACATGAATGAAGCCCTTTTTGCACAGCAATGCAGGGATTGAAAAGCGTTAGAAGCAGCAGCAGCAGCTGAAGAATCACACAGAGCAGAAGAAAGCACGCAACAGCGTGAAGAGGAAGAAGAATAATTTCAGAACAGTGAAATGCACAGCAGTGCAGAAATTTGAATGTAATTTGTTTTTATGTTCATCTGTGTGGAACAGAATCGTTCCTTAGTGAATTTCTGAAGTAGATGTTCAGCAATAGAAATTTTGAAATTCCCTCTGTATGAGGAAGACAAATCTGTAACAGTTAGTTTATTTTGATAAATACAAGTTAAATTTTTCCTGTTGCTGTTACACCGTCACCGTTGCTGAAACACCTCGTAACTCAAAAATTACTTGACGTCAAAAGTTTACGTTGCTGAAACACGACGATCAGCGTTGCTGAAACACCTGTTTCAGCAACTGAAAAAAAAACTGTGTTGCTGAAACACCGTTTCCAGCAAGCGAATTTTTCTGTTTTTCTGTGTAAAAACAGAGTGCGATTTTTGTCTGTCTGTTATGGAATTTATCAGAAAATTCCAACAATATACAGGACGTCAATAACGCAGGTGAAAACTTAAAATACTTACTCTGACGAAGCAGTCATGAAAGTGCATTCTGAGAAGAGGAGCTGCCAGAGTTGGGGCTTTGGAGATATACTGTCCAACAACATTTTCTACTGTCTTATAAACTGCGGGGCAAATCTTGTCATAGAAGTTCAGTGAGAGTCCTCCACCTGCATCCGAAGATACACAGGCAAATACAGGAAAACATGCAAGTGAAGTAATCAGAATTCTAACTGTAGCTGTCTTCATGACATTCCCAAACGAGGAAGGATTTGCAAAATGGAATTCGATTATTCGTATGACATACCCTTTAGAGCGAAGCTATTTATAGAATGCGTACTTGAGCGGAGACTTGCATGTTGATTTAATCAACGCAGACAAAAGCCCGATAAGATAACTTATAATTGGGGTTGGTGGATATGAGCTGGTATTGTTGAGAACCATTTCGCAAGCCACACTGCAAATTAATTGTTTATAGATATTCTAATTGACAAATTCAGAAGCCTCGCATTCATTATATGGGATTTTATCTTCTCGATGATTGAGCTATATTATCTGTACCGAATTTTCATTAGTTGGGATATTGACATCGAATGCGTCGTTATTCTACTGACGGTTTTATTATTTTTGTCTAATACCTTTAAGTGAGAGAGCATTTATACGCGACGGACCATTAACGCACACATCGTTGGCCAGCCTACAGTATTCCTCGACAGCCTCGACAGTTGGCCATTCTACAGTATTCCATGATCATAATTATTAATATTACTAAATGCTCAGATCATATTTTTAATTTATGGCATCCACGGAATTTTCAGTAAATAAATTGACCAATTCAGAGTAGTGTAATTTTCAGTAAATAGTGAAAGAGAGAAGCGCAACCTTGAGGATTGACCAATTCAGAGTAGTGTAACAATTTCAAAGAAGGTTAAGGAAAGCAGTAACCTGGCCACAATTTGGGTAGGAAAATAATGGAAATTTTAATAAGATAAAAAATAAATATAAAATTTGTTGGAAATCTAAATCACAGTCTTCAAGTTTTAAGAATTTGAGTATCTAAAAATTTAATAATATTGAATTTATTTCCACCATCAAAATTAATTTAAATACTCTTAAAATTAAATTTTCTGATTTTTCACGAGATTACCACAAAAATTTCACATGGACAAAATAGTTATCATGGTAAACAATGCCTTAATAATATGCTTTCTCGCCTTCAGCAATCAGAAAACAAGGAATTCGAAGTGGATATGCTAGTCATACTGCTAAATGAGCTACACAGATCTGAGGTAGTTGTCAACGGATTGCATCTGTGATAAAAATTACAACCTAATGGGGAGTTCTTGTTGAAAGACAAAGTAATAGTCAGTTAATGTACGAGGTAGCATAAGCCATAAACAACATTCGAGAATCTAGAACTCCCCACTTCATCCTGAATTTTATTCAATCCTAAATGCTTTCGTGGAAAATTTTGATTGCGTTTCAAAACATCTAACTAGGGTTTATTGAGTCCAGTCTATTCTCACAGAAATGTTTAACTTTTAGTTGAGTTGACACGTGTGTTTAAAAAAAAATATTAGTTATATTAAAAAAAATGAAAAAAATGTTTTATTTTTATTTTTAATCCTAAATATTTACATGTCCTATGTTATATTATAATATAATCTTATAAAATTGTCCTATGTTATATTATAATATAATCTTATATTAATTTTATAGGGAAATAAAATATCTACCATTATAATAAATTAATTAAAATTAAAAAGAACATTAAAAAAATGAAATATATATTTTATTCACATTTTCAACTATAAATCAAATATTTACGTTTCTTTATAAAATATCATAACGTTATAATTAAAAATGGATTAAAATTATAAAAAAAAAAACATTAAAAAAATGAAATACATGTTTTATTCTCAGTCTCAACCATAAATCAAATATTTAGGTTTCCCAAATATCATAATTTTATATCAACTTTATAGACAAATAAATAACTAAAATTAAAAAAACTTATATTTCACATTTGAATATGAGAAAGTTGTATAACAAATATTTTAGTAAATGATTTAAATAATTTTTTTCAAATTTTTCAGTGCATGACTTGATTAAAGTTTTTTAAATATGATATATTATATGTGATTAAATAAAACTTTATATATAGAAAATTATATCATTAAAACATTTTAAGTAATATCACTATTTTACATTATGGCTTTCTTTTAGTCAATTTTGTTTGAATAGAGAAAAGATGTATCTTAATTGCAAGTTTATGTAGTGTACACAATTTAAGTTTCTAAATAAATTTTGGACATTGAATGCATTTTATAAATTCAAAAATACAATTTAAACAATGAAAATTTACACATAGGGTATATCTTAATTACATTTTAATTACAGATCCACTAAATTTACACATGGGTAAATGGATTCAGTTTGTATTGTGCAATTTTTTTTTTCAATTTTTCCACTCTGGAAAGAAGCTTACACCTTAAAAAAAATTGATCCCTAATCTCTTACTAAATCAATAATTAAAATAGACCTGTTAGATAATTACATTAAAATAAAATCTTCATTTAAAAAAAAACCTCTGAACTGGGACAAGCAGCACTATTTATAAACGCACGGAATATGCCCTTACAAGACAGACAATAGAAAACCGTACTACGAATCCAGTGACGTACAATGCACGACACGACATAGAAGCGGAGGCGCAGTTTGACTTTTTAAAATATTGACCTCTACACTTCCCAAAAATAAGCGTGTGGTTATCTCGATTGCGATTCAGGAATCTGTTAACGTGTAGTTATGTAGATTGTGGATTTAGGATTCCGGTAAGTTTGTACTTATCCAGTGTCAGTTTGGGAAGCTAATGGATAGTCTTTAGGTCAAATATTTTATTTCTTTCCATTTATTAAATTTTAAAAGGTTTGTTTACATGAATTTTTTTAACTATTAAGAGATTTTATTTTGAATGTGAAATTTTGTTAGAAAGAGTGGAAATGAATTTAGTATTATTGTAAACTTGGGAGCATCTAAAATCTTTAAACTTTATGGTAACCACAATTTCTGCCAAAAATTTTATGATTTTCGTGACAAAATTTAAATGTCTATCATTCCAAAAATCATTTAAAAAGTAAATAAGATTTCCAATTTTTAAATTTGCTTCTGAACATTATGCTGACGGGATTTTGAAGCTTTTTGTTTTTAAAAAGTGAATAAGATTTCCAATTTTTTAATTGGTTGGTTGATCATTGCCTCGACAAAATTTTCAAGGTTTTGGTTTTGCATTATAAATATAAGATTTTATTGTAATTCATTATTATAATTTAATTGAGGGTTTATTATCTTTGTCTAAGGCATGGTATTATGGTATTATATATTTAGTTTTTTTAATTATATATTAGTTTGTTTTTACTAGTTTGTCAATAGTTTAATATTAGAAATTCTTTTAGATGTGGGTGATTAATCGCGCTGGTAAAGCGTAGCAAATCTGGGCTAGCAAGTGGCACGGCCACATGGCCACCCACACTTCCAACCAGAAGCTCATCGCCATAATTAATGGCGTTTTAATGCTGTGTGAAAGCTGAGGAAACCTCATTTTGATCCATAAGATGGCGATTTCAAACCGCCTTCCCCCTGTTACACCTCCTTTGAACTGTAACTGCCTCCCCACTGCTGCAGAGCCGAGCTCACGCACGACAACGGGGAGAAGGTGCTAGATCCTCTACTGTATTGAAATGGTTGAAGGTGCCCACTTCTCACATAATCTGCTTTGCTGCTTCGGCCCTAAATTCTGCTTCTGAACTTTGAATTCCCCATTCTCCTGCTCCCATTGGCCATTCTATCCCTCGTCCTGCTCCTCCTAGCACCCGTCGAACCAACTCCAGCCAGGCAAATATGCCTCGTTTGCGGCACAGGATGCGATGTAGAAGGGGCAGCAGCAGAGGTAGAGCAACTCGCCCTCCCTCGTTGTCCCTCCCTGACTCTATTCCTTCGGATTCCTCCTCTCCCTCGACAGAGGCTCACTTCATGGATCGGTATCCCGCCACCCGCAGTGGTAGGGGGTGTGCTCAGACAGCCGGCTCTAGGCGTGCTGCAGATGCTCATCAACCTCCTGATGCCTCTGTCCCGACGATGCAACCCTGCCATTCTACCCAGTTCCAGTTTCGTTGCACGCTGGAGCGCCCGTGCATTATTGCTACCATTTTTGTTGCTTTCAGAGAGGAGCCACAGAGCTCTGTCGTCCCGGCTCACATCATTCAGGAAAGGACTGACACCAGCAGAAGGAAAACTCCTGGTAGCAGCTCTGGGACTTGCAGAACACATGGTGAAGCTCTGAACTGAACGGACGCAGCTTCGAGACACAATTTTCCAGGCGGAAATACGAATATGGAAGTAACGACGAGCAAGCAACAACATAATGAAGATGACTTAGAGGCTTACAAGTATCTAATTCTGGAGGAACCTTTGCCACCTAATGACACCTAGCAGGCCAAGGTTTTTTTCAGGTTTCTTTGAGCACCTGGTCACCAACTTAGGGGTCTTTTCTAATGTTTTTTGTTGTAATTGTTGTCAATTTTGTTGTTTTGTTCAAAAAACTATTCCACAATGCTATTACAGGCTGGTTCCCCTATGTGGGCAGCACACTTCTCGAGTTTTGGACTGGTTTCCCCAATGAGGGCAGTCATTTTCAGTTATTGCTTGTTAAAACATGGTAAAATGAGACAGGTTCTGCAGAGGCCGGTGCCTCCATGTATTATTTTTTGTTACATTAATAGAATTAGTCATATTTAGAATATATATATATATATATATATATATATATATATATATATATATATATATATTAAAAATTCAATTTTTGTTCATTTTTATTATTTAAATTTGTTTATTTGTAAGGTGATTGTGTGCAGCTTATCCATGGTTTAACATTAGGAATTCAATTTTTGTTATTTTTTATTATTATTTAAATTTATTTATTTCTAAGGTGATTGTTAGTTTAACATTATGAATTCAATTTTTATTAATTTTTATTATTATTTAAATTTATTTACTTGTAAGGTGATTGTTAGTTTAACATTATGAATTCAATTTTTGTTAATTTTTATTATTATTTAACTTTTTTTATTTGTAAGGTGATTGTTTAAGGTTTATTATCGGTGACTTTCATTTCTATTAGTTACTCTTTTTTTTGTTTTTAATTTTTTTATTTAACTTTTTTTATTTTGAAATTTTTCTTATTTCTCTATTATTTACATTTTCATGAATTATAATTTTTTTTCAATTTAAGATGAATTATTATCATATTAAAAACATATTTTAATAAATTTAATTATAAAAATTTGTATATATTAATAAAAAATAAAACACCCACACATATATCAAAATGTATATATATTAATATAAACAATATTAGTTAATCATATTTCTTAATTTTTGGTGATGGCATTCAACAATACTATATTTTATTAGTTGTTTTATTTTTGTAGTGAAATTTTTGTCTTTATTATTTTTTAGTTTAATTAAACTATATCTAAACTAAACTGCAGGTATTAGCTACTAAGTAACCCTTGTTAAAAAATGTGCTATATAGATTGTTCAAAATTAAATGAATTACAAAACAATACAAGAAAACTTTTATAAAAACAATGATAGATAAAGTGAAAATAGGATGAATAACACACTTTCTCATATTTGAGAACAAGAAAATACCTAATTTCTCAATATCCGATCAATAGCGCACACTTTTCATTTCAAAATAAGCACCATCCTCAATTTCTCCAATTCCACATTCCTCAAACTGCCACTTCAAAGTGCATGTGTTTTTGCATGTGCATATCTAGCTAAGTCTTTCTAGAAATGGACACATGTTTTTGAGAGTTTCCATACATTTTTCAATACAATTTTGCTCTACAAAAGGATTTGGAATAAATTTGAGAGATAAATTTTTGTGGGTTTATTTGTTGATAGGTATATATTTCAACTCACAGTGGAAGTTCATCGATGGAAATTAAATTTTCTCATTTTTCAATGGTCAAGATCGAGCGTTGGTGGAATATCCTTCATCTAAGAGGTCGATAGACAGTTGGGATGAGAGGGAGGTTGAAGAGGCATCGAGATTTGGCAGCAATTGATCGAAGGGTCGTCTCAAAGTGAAGGGTGATCGTGGCGGTGACGATAGCATGTCAAGAGGAAACCAACAAGAGTCGATCATGGCCATTGAAAAGTAAAAATAAAAATGAGTTTTGATCAATGGAGTTCTAGTGTGGCAGTAGTGGATTGATGATGGTCTGTCAAGAAGCAATCAGTTACAAAATGGAATGTTTTAGCACCAAAGATAATATTGATATTTTAAACATAGAAGAGAAGAACAATTTATGTTGTTTCTTAGTTGAGTTTTCTTGTTTATTGTTGGACTAGAATAATATTCTTTGACTGCGATTGATGAAATTTCTAATTGAAGCGGAGGGATAACATGCATATGTGGAAAGAGGAAGGGACTGCTTGGGAAGTTAGGAGGAGGTGAGTAGTTGCATAATTGCACGCAAGATATGGTTGTGGTTTAAAAAAGAAGATATTTTTCTTTTCGGTTGTCTTAGCTCATTATACTGATAATGTAAAAGTAGTGTTGAAATTGGTATAAGTGTGAATTGTATTGCCAATGATTCGAGTGTTTTTCTTGCAATGACTAGATGTAAGAAAGGCGAGGGCAAGCTTGTCAAATTTGCAACGTGTCTCTGATTGAAAATTGGCGTCATGTGATAGGTACAGAGTAAGAGACGACATTGTTTGTTTGATATGCAATGTTGTGTGAAAAGAGAAAAAAGGATTTACGTTTTAGAGCCTGCCGAGGAGAAACACTATATGTGCATGGAGGTGAGGTGGGAAGAAGGTACAATGGGGAAGGTTTAATAGAAGAAAAGGGCAGTTAGATGAAAGTAGAGGAAACTAATAGGCATAGTGTAAAAAACAAAGAAACAATATTTAAAACGTAGTCAGAGCTCGGGTGAGTGCGGTAGTCGGAAGGCAAGATGGAAATGTAGAGAAGTTGGATACAGTCATGAGCCCAACCCCAACATTGAAGGCAATGTGGTGTATTGGTAAGTTTTAAATTGAAAAATAAATGTTTTTAAATAAATGTGGCTTCATTTTGTTTTTTTCTTTAGAAATGTTTCGCGAAGGATATATATTTTTTCATGTTTAACATGAAAGTTTGAATATTTCAATAGTTAAAGAGAAGAGAAGGTGATTGGTGGCATGGAAATTAGTCAAAACATTTTTCTATTGGTGGTTGGGCGTGGAGACAGTCTGGTGGACAGAGGTCGGGAAGTTTGAAACGTAATCAGAGCTGGACTCAATGTAGTAGTCAGAAGCGGGGATGGAAATGTAGATGATTTGGAGAAAGTCGTTAGCCTAACCCCAACGTAGAAGGTGATATGTTATATTTGTGATTTTTAAACTAAAAAAAAATTATTCTTATATAAATGTGGTTGCATTTAGTCTTTTTGTTTTTAGAAATCTTTCGGGAAGGATATATTTTTTTTACATGTTTAACATAATAGTTTGAACGTTTCAATACCTAGAAAGAAGAGAAGGTAATTGGTGGCACGAAAATCGGTTAAAACATTTTTCCATTGGTGTTTGAATGTGGAGAAAGTCAGGTGGATGGAGGTCAGGATGGTTAAGTGTAGAAGTTAGTTGGTGGGGAGGTTAAGTCCGACGTGCACCCTTTTCGCTGTAATTATTTTATCGGTGTGGGGTGGGAATGTTATTTATAAAATATTTTTTAACAAAAATGTTATTTACAAAGAATAGTTATTTGAAAAATTGTTTTAAAAGAAAAATGAAATTGATTTGGGGAAAGTAAAACATTTTTCTATTGTTAGTGGGACCGAGAGATAGTCGAGTGGACGGAGGTCGGGATGCTTTATCGTAGAAGCTATTTGGTTGGGAGGCAAAGCCCTACGTACACAATTTTCACCATACTCATGTTTTCAGTGTGCAAGGGAAATGTGATTTTATTTATTTATTCGCTAATGTTATTTTGCAAGATTGTTACTTGAGAAGATTTTTTTCCAAAGGAAAAAACGGTAACCTTTTATTTAAAAAATGAAAAGTTACACTAGCAGATGCATTTAAGCATTTCCATAAGCTGCCCATATGGGCTCGAGTGCATTCGCACCCCACGCAACGTTAGAAGACTAACGTGCATATAAAAGAATAAGAAAAGAGAAGAGAGGAGAGAGAAAAAAGAGGCAAAAAAACTGAATTCCGGCAGTGAGTAAAAACTCACACTTCAAGTTTTTCTCCCCTTTTTCTTTTCGACCTTGCGCCACTCTCCTTGAGTGGGCTCGATCGAAGCTATGACTAACTGTGTTTCTGCTTTCTGTGGGGCTGTTTCCTTGTCTGAGTCTGAAGTCTCTGAGTGGTGATGCCGTTTGATCCCTCCCATGCTTTGATCCTTGCTTGTCTTCTCTGCCTGATTTTGATGGAGCTTTGTGATCTTGTTTTCTGTTGTAGTTTCCTTCTGTGTCTCCATTTCTTGGGATACCTCTGCATTCTCTGCGTGGGTGTCATCCTCTTCTGCTTCTGATTCTTCATCATCTGAGTCAGGGGGGGGAATTGCCATCCTTTCCTCTGCTTCCCTTTCTGCTTCTTTTTACTGTTTGCTTTTTTTGCTTCTGGGCATGTGCTTTGCAAGTGTCCTGTTTGCCTGCAGAGCCTGCATCTGAAAGCAGTATTTTCATAGTCTAGTGCTTGCAGCCAGTTTTGTTGTTTGTAGATCAGCTTTATGTTGTCTGGCAGCCCTTTGCTTAGATCTGCTTCCACACAAATGCGTGCAAAAGTGTAAACCCTTTCATCAGTCCTCTCCAGATCTGTTTTGATGTATTTCCCTATGCTGTTCCCAATTCCTTCCAAGACTTGTTCACTCCAAAAGTGAAGGGGAAGGTTGTATAGACGGACCCAAACCGGTAC
This sequence comes from Pinus tabuliformis, assembly GCA_031772625.1. Taxonomy (NCBI): domain Eukaryota; kingdom Viridiplantae; phylum Streptophyta; class Pinopsida; order Pinales; family Pinaceae; genus Pinus; species Pinus tabuliformis. Next base: position 1,366,988,965 of record CM062817.1, on the reverse strand, counting down.
TTTGGATACAGTCATGTTGTTTGGATCGAAATCTGGGAACCATGGGGTCATGAACAGCCCCGATGTTCCCCAGAACCAAGGCCCATCTCTGATGATTTTTTCTCTGACTTCCGAGGATGCGAATCTAACTATAAAAAAACCCTTGGAGCATAAATGTATATCACATTCCATGGTCCAAGAGGTGAAAATCCAATGGAATAGATCCATTGGTTTTGGCCAGAAACTGTTAAAACGGCAGATTAGGGCCTGCGTTTCATAGGACTTTACGAAAACATCAAGCCCTGTAGAGTCAAAATTTAGGGCTGGGGTTTGCCCTAACTGATCTACTATGTATGGCCTAGGAGTATACCTGCCTTGATCTGGAGAGGACCCTGTGTCTTTGTTACCCTGAAGAATGTTTTTGTAGGAGGAACCTCCTTTGGGTTGCTGCTGAGATGCTGGCTTTTTCCCCTTGTCCCCTCCTGAGGAGTTTTTGTCTCCCCCTGAGCTGCTTGTCTGGCCCTGAGGAGGGGCTCCTCCTCTCAGTCTGAGATTCAAAAGAATGGTTTCTCCTGGGCTAATCCCATAGCTTCCCATGGTTCTGTTGTCTTGGAGAGACCATCTGCCATTGACTAAGTGTTGGATCTGGCTAGGGTATCCAGTCAATGCACAGATTTTCTGCTTCAGCTGCAACACAGTATTTTCTGCATGTACCCATACTAAAGAAGATTGCGTCTCTGGGGTTTTAATGAAAATCTGAAAGGGAGTTACCTGATGTCTGCAATTTTGCTGAGTTCCTGCTTTGCCTGAAACGGTGACGTTGCTGGTTGCCTTGTGATCTAGCTGTCGGCGGTCTTCCAGATCTGAGCTTCTATTGCGGCATTCTACCATTTGCCTGTCGCGATCTGCCAACCCTCTGTTGGATCGATGCATATAACCACCGATCAGCTGCCTGAGCTCCTGGAGGTCTTGCATCTTGCTCATATTTGAGAGATCCGTCCTGGATCTACAGGGATTGGGCCATGCAAATGTGTACATAGGCGGATCTGCCCCATGCAACCCTTCGACTTTGCATGCATGAAGCGATTGTAGAGTGATGAGCCAGACTATCCCTGGATTGGCAGATCCTGTATATATCAGGCCGATTTCTGACAAATTTCCGCCCCCAAATTGAGTTCTGAACCCAAATACGAAAACCGTCTGCAGATCTCTGGTCTCGAACGGTTTTGTTAGCTTCTCCTTCAGATCGGCCCTAGTTTCATTTGGCCCATCATGCATTGGGTGATATGGGCGAAGGGTAAACGCTGTACCCACGACCTCCGGTAACTTCCAGGTATTGGGCCGCATGATCAAGGCTGCTTCAGGGGTTTGAGGAGGGTCGTAACACTCCCGCGCTGCGTTCTTGCTATCGATCCTGTGGAGGACTGCGTCCTTCCCCTCCACGCCGCCTCCGACGATCGCCATGACGAGGGTTTCATTCCCTGCGCAGGCCGAAAACTCAACGATGGCCATCTCTTCACTTTCTCTGGCATCGATTGTTACTTGAGAAGATGTTAAAAAAGAAGAAAGAGTTTTTGTTTTTCAACATTGGAAAGATATTTGTAAATGTATTAAAAAAGTTTTATTTTAAGAAATAAAATATTTTTTAAGAAGAATATATATTTTTTTATATGATGTTATTTGGAAGAAAATTGTGTGTTTTTTTAACAAATGTTTGCATTGTATATTTTTTAGCTTTTTAATATGGAAGTTTTATGGAAGTACCAAAAATTGTCTGGTGGCACGGAAGTTGAAAAGAAAATGAAAATTTGTTAATTTATTTTTATGATATTATTTTGAAGAAAATTGTCTTTTTTTCCACAAATGTTTGCATTATGTATTTTTTATCTTCTTTAATATGGTAGTTTGGATGTTTGAAAATATGGAAGTAGCAGAAACTAGTATCTACCATGGAAATTGTAAAAAAAATGATATTTGTGGGAGGAGAGAGTCGATCCCAACTATGTGGATAAAGGTGGGAGGGAAGGAGGAGTGGGGAGGAATATCGGGGGAGGAAAGCCCCAACCTTGACTATGGGATGGTGCCTTGGTGTAGTCCAGTCTAAGTGCAAGGCATATTGTCGAAAACAAAAACTCAAAAATTACAGGTCTCGTCGGGATAACTGTATGTTGGGAGTGACAATTGCACAGTGGAAACAACCCCTTGGTGTTGATAGGTGGGCCTGGGAACATGGCATTTCGATCGTTCAATGAGGAGATAATGGTTTATTATTCTTTGGATGTTATTTGCGTTGATATTTTGTTTTATAGATTGAAAAATGTGCTTCAATGTTATTTTGTGTGTTGTGTATATGTGGATTGTGTTGAGGCATTCCCTATTGGTTATATGAGACTGCAAAAGTGGTGGTTTTGTGTGTGTTGTAGTAATAGAGATGTTGTTTATATATATGTATGTATATCTAATATGGGAGGTTGATTGTAAGTATTTAAAGTTTATTTAGTGTTCAAATTTATTTCTTGTGTAAGGTGTCTGTGCTTAAATAGTTATATTTGTGGAGCATGTGGGATGAGAAAGTAGATTGAAAAGAGAAATTAAAATGGAGTTGAAATTTGGTACAAAAATGTTAACTAAAGGAAAAATAAAGCATGGTTCGGAAAGAGCTCGGCCACCTGGTTCACGTGAGAGAGAAAATGAATATCATCGACAATGGTATCAAAAAACAAGGATGCAGTAAGTGTGTGTAGAAGGGTTGTGTACTAGGAAAAGAAAAGAGCATTGAATATTCATCAACATGATGGAGTGGAAAATGGTATGTATGAGAATATCAGTAGTATGATCAGAATAAGATTTGCTTGAAATTGTTTCTTTGCGAGGATGTTGAACATGTTGATATTTGTTTGGCGAAGAAAAAATTTCTTACCTTTGTGTTTTCTTGCCAACATTGTGTTTACAAAGAAAGTGTTGGTGTAGGCGAAAATGATGGTTCCTTTGCAGACAATGGAAAAAAATGGACTATTGGAACAGAGGCACATTCATGGCATCATAAATTTGCAGCATCGAGTTTTTTTAGTGGTAAAAATATGGTTGGTGAGAGGGTAGGGAATTTCTGTCAATCTTCTAGCAATGTGGGGTTAGGCATTCATTCTAGCAACTATTTAGTGAATATCACAACTCCACCAGATTTTTTTCATGCTCGATCTCTTGGAAGAGAACAAGTTCCTGAAGTATTCCTTTTTTTGATAAGATTTTTACATGTGAATGGAATACATTAATTGTTCTGTTTTTTTTCTTTCATTGGTTTGTGCAGAACAATGTAGGAAGGCATATTGGTGGACAAACATAGCAGAAGGAACAAAGACTTTGTAAGTTCATTGATTTGGGTTTCGGCCATCTGAGGTTTTTGTTGATAGTACTATTCTTACTGGGATGGTTGAAAATTTGCAACAACAAGTTAGGAATATTGGAACAAGCGTGTCTAGAAGCATGTGTGTAGACAACGTTGTTATTTATAGAGAATCTATGGAGAGTCCCTCTCGTCCGACATGACATGTCATGTAAGTGGATTTGTTTTGGTGGGATTTATGCACATGAAAATGTGTTGGGAAATTGTTAGATTCATCTTTTAATCCTTTTTTTTTGTTGCAGAGCAATATCGTAGTGAACAATGCTCGTGAAAGTAAATTCATAAATAAGGAACCTTTGTCAGCTCAACAAGTTCTGTGTGGTCAGCACACTGGGCTAGAAGATGTATGCGTTTTGTCTCTAAAAGTTATTAAGTCATCATTTCTTATATGTTTCATTTTGGCATTATGATTTTAACTTTATGAAAATAGATTGAACCGAATTGCAACCAAAATAGAAGAATGAATTCCCATGAACTTATGGAAGGAAATGTTTAATCAAATTCTCAAACCTGGGTCAAACCATCCTCACTCTTAGTTGGTGTTTCACAGAGAGAGTGGTACTAGCCAGTATTATTTTACTAGAGAGATGATTGAGGTGCATAAAAAGTTCCATTTCTATATTGATAACTTATCTATTGTGGAAAAGTGCTGAGTCTGTAAGGAATCATATCTTGGTATACAGGTTGCGACAGGGCATGAAGGTCCCATCAGTAAAAGATGTAAGATTTGGGGAGGTGCTCACTGTTTCTCTCGCTTTAATAATAAGGATCCGCATGAGCAGCCTAAGGTCCTACAAGTTTTGATGCAGGTTGAAGAAATGTTAATAGCGTGATTGAATCTAATATTGAAAGTAACACATGCCCGAGGTGGCCAATATAAATATAGTGGGCATACAATTAGTTTTCCATAAGACATATCTTTGATTGCAAGGAAACTTCCAAGATGTGTGGAGCAATTCGATTTTCTTATTGTAAGGATACATGGTGTTTATTCCAAGTATTATGAATGCTATGTGAAGAGACAACCTGTGTTGGATGCATTAGTATACAAAATTTAGATGGACAAATATTATAGTGATGTTGAAATCGATATATATCATGTGGTTTCTTTGCTAAAACAACTCACTGACGTGTCTAGCAGGTTGTAGTATGTGGATATTGATATGGGTGAAAGAGGGAGAGTCGATGACATTGAAATGTTTGGGGCTAGTATTTTGCATTGTCATCCATTATTGTTTCTTTCTCGGAGGCCTAATGAGTGCAAGGAAGTGGAATAGATAAGGATATTCATTGAAAGTGTAGATCCTAGAAGCGAAAATGCAGTCGAATGGTCAGATATTGGAACATCCCTTATCAATGAATATAACACTGAGGGGTTGTTGGACTTGCCCTTCCCAACATTGTTTCCCACTAGTGATGCTAACTGGTTTCATCCACATATTTGCAATGTTGTAATGCACAAATATTGTTTTCATCTACTAAGGTATTATGATCAGATATTTGGAAGTCGTCCTTGGTTTCGATATTTCTTGTTGAATATGACTATGTGTCATTGTAGCCAGGGATTTGACTCTTTATTATTGAAAAAGAATATCCATGAGACTACACCTAAAATTGTTCAAGATTTGCGACAACAACTTAGGGATCTTCCTAACAATAAACTAGTAGAGGAATTAATGCATTCTGGTTTTTGTCTTAGGGGTACAAGGGCATATTGGACAAAGTTTCATTTTGAGTTGACCAACATGATCATGTAATTGGGCTACCCAACATTGTTTTTTACGTTGAGTGTAGTTGACACTAAGTGGCATGAGTTACATTTTCTTATGCCCTCAGTGACATGTTCTCATCCACAAAATGAACATACAAAAAATATTGAGAATGTTATTCAGTAGCCACATATAGGTTCTATGTACATGAACCAAATGTTCAATATAGTTTGTGAATTGGTTCTTGAGAAGTGTCTGGGAGATAAAGAGTACTTTTGGTACAGGTTCATGGTTCTTTGTTTTGACATATTGTCTATGGGCTTGTAATGATGCATCTATTTTTTTGGTTATTTTTTATATGCTAACTACAGGTTAAAAAAATATTGGCAGGTATCACTGGTAGCATAGAGACTCAACACACATCCACGATTTCTTGTGGCTGCCAAGAGCTCCGAATATGGAAACATTACATTGGATTTTGATGAAGCCAATTCTTACCTCGATCAATATGTAACAACGTGGAATCTAATTGACATAAACCATCATAATGTGATGATTCCTCAAAGTGTTAATGATGACCCGTGCCTTTTGAAAAGCTCGCATATTTTTTCGTTAAATCCTAATTAATATTATGAGCATTTGGTCAACAAAGTGCAAAGGTACACAAAATGTAGTGTTTATTTGTGTTTATGGAAAAATGGCTCTATCCTTTCATGTCGTTATAATGCTCCATGGGAGGTACGTGCAGAGTATAAAATGTACATAGATCAAAAAGGGAGGAAGAAATATGAAGCAGCACAAAACCATGATCGTTTTAATGTCCATAATGCTGGCCTTCTCACTACATGCCAAGCAAATGTTATTTTCAAGAAGTTGTTTCTCGACACACAGTGTTGAAATATATTTCAAAATATGCATCGGAGGCATAAATAAGGTTTGAAAGTTATCATGATATGTTGACAAGGGTTGCCAATGCAAGCGGATTTGATGCTCTTGCACTGTCTGCATATAAGAGGTTTCTTGCAGAGATGCTTACTGATCAAGACATTGGTGCCCAAGAAACATGCCATATGTTGCTAAAGTTTCCTCATATTATGTGCAGTCGCAAATTTGTTGCATTGAATTTTGGCAAGAAAGTGTTGCACAGAATGTCACTACAGTCCAACAAAATTTCATGTGGGAACAATTTTGTTGATCTATATCAAAATCGCCCCCATTTCTTGGAGCAATTGTGTTTGATAGAAATAGAAATATCATGGAGCTATGATGAAAATCAAAGGAAGGAGTTGCGGAAACCAAGTAATGTGCATGCTATTATCTATGTTTTGGCGCATTTCTATGATATTCCAAATGAGGGGTTAGAATAGTTTGAAACATTTTGTTTGAGTGAGTTGCTTTTGTACAAGCTATTTCGTGACATTGATTCAAATATAGGAAATTCAAGAGAAATTATCATTGAGAATTGGAGGAGTCTTAGGTATCGTGTGTGGCATTTTGATCGAGTCCCTTTTCCAAATGAGAGTAATGAAGAGGATGTCGAGCCCCTTGTTCATGAATATAATGTTGACAAAGATTCTGAAGAGTGGCAAGTTCTTTCCCAGATTGTTCCTCTAAACAGTGTAACGATTTTCGACCTTGACAATCTTGGGAGAAGGGATTATGATATTTATTATTATTGGCAAGAAATAATTGTGCCAAATGAAATTGTGGAATAGACTATCAATTTTATAAAATATGGTCAGTTAGCGAGTGTTTTTAATGGTGACTAAATTGGGGAGACAATAGTGCCACATTCCTCTTTGTCTAAGAAATAATGATCTTCTTTTGAGATAATTTTGTGCCACTTCGTTGATGTTGAAATGAATGATGTGTTGAGAATGACTATTCAAGATACAACTAGAATTGGGAAGTCTTATGTTATTCAGTGTATTTTTCATGCTCTTTATGTTGCTACAATGGGTGGTAGAAGTCCACTGTTGTTGCTCACACCCACTAGCATCGCTACTTTAAATTTACATGGAAAGACAATACACTAAGCTTTATATATTCCCATAAAAGATATGAAACCACTTAGCAGGCAAGCCCTAGCAACGTTTGAAGAAGAAATGAGGCACATTCGTTATGTTTTGATTGATGAGATGAGCTTTATAGGTTTTAGGCTTCTTGTACAAATAGATGTACGTTTGTGGGAAGCCTTTCTTGAAAAGGACTCTCCTTTTGGTGGAAGGTCGATGATTCTTGTGGGTGACCTATGACAATTGCCTCCTTTGAAGGATAAACCTTTGTATGCAGGGAGAACAACAGGGAAGGTGTTGTGGGAAAGATTCAATATTGTTGTCACTTTGGATAAAATATTTAAGCAAGAGGGAGATGATCCTAGACAAGCGTCTTTTTGAAATATTTTAATGAATATCATAAATGCAAAACCTACTCTACATGATTGTGATCTTCTCATGTCACATGTTGAAAATTTCCTAAGTCCAGAGGAAAGTTTGTTTGATTCTTTGGTTCACTTGTTTGCAATGAATAATTTGGTGAACCTGCACAATCAAAAGATTCTCAAATCATTTAATTTCCCAATTGTTAGGTGTGCCATAGAGTGGACGGAAAGAACAAAAATAGATGACAGTGATGATGATGTTTTGGAGCATGAGGTGTTGCTATGTTGTGGAGAGCGTGTCATGTTCACATGTAATTTGTGGGTTGAAGTTGGGCTGGTAAATGGTGTGCTTTAATATGTTGAGGATATATAATATATGTTTAGTTCGAAGCTGCCATAACTTTTAGTGTTTTCTATGGTTATTTTTTAGAAGTACATAGGTGTTCCATTTAATATAAATTGTCCAAGAATTGTGCCAATAAAACCAGTTGTTAGAGGGAATTTGAAACAGATGCCTTTAAGAATGGCGTGGGAATTTATTATACACAAATCGCAGAGGATGACTTTGCAATGAGCCACTATTGATATCATTAGATGGTGTGTGGGTTTCATCGCCTTTTTCTTTTCAACGTTTTGCTAAAATGAAAAGAAATGCATATGTCACACTTAGGAAGAAAGAGTGGTTAAAGAGAATATATTATAACAAATTTAGTTTTTTAAATTAAAAATTGTAAAAAAAATATTGTTGCATCTGCCAATAGGAAAAGCGTTTCTTGTAAAGAAGATTTTTTGAGAAACAGATGAATTAGGCGCATTGTCATTTTAATGTTAGGGTTCAAAGTCAAAACTATATGTATTAAGATAATAAATATTTTTTTTGTTTAATTAAAATGTTCTAAAAAAATATTGTTGCATGCATCACAAGCAAATATATAGATTACTGTTATATACAAGCATAGCTAGACATGAATAAGGTTAAGAAACAAATAGGAAATACATGCACCAATAAAATAAATTTAAAGCGAGAAATGTGTGTAATAGATAAATAAGAATTCAACTTGTGGTTTTGTTTTTAAAAAAATTTCATCTGCAAAAATTGATTGGGAAATGAAAATGAAAATGTTGTTCTAAAGATATATTTGCATGTGATGAGAGAAAAAAAATATTTTAAAATAAGCTATGATTAGAAAATAAATGATTAAGTGCATTGTATTTTGAAAAAGAGGGTTGACTATGAAATACATATGTAATCATAGAACATAAAACAAATTCCTTTGACAGAAAGAAATGCGCATCAAGGTAAACTGACAAGTGTCGAACAAAATATTGTTTTATCCATGCACATATGTACATTAATAAAGTTAATGATTGAATGGAAAAATTGTTTGTAAAGAGATAAAAGTCATCAGAGAAAATGAATGTGGTGGGTTAATCTGCATTGAAGTAAGGGTTTTTTTTGTACAAAAAGGTGTAACTTCAAAAAATTCATGTTGAAATAGTAACCTTCATCCCAAAATATATTTGGATGTACTACCAGGAAAAAATTACTTGAAAGGAAACTATCTTGTGAACATGAGAATTTTAGTGCACTGTAGTTATAGTATTTCAATTGAGTGCAAAATAGATATGCGAGCATAGAGAAAAAGGAAATTTTCTTCGATAGAGGAAAGAAAATAGATTCCCACTTCTTGAGTCTTTAAGAGAATTTGGAATTATTGTTCCATACATAGACATGAATATAGTTAAGCAATGAGCACGTTATACATCCATTTAAAAATGAAATAGATTACAGGGAATGAATCCCAAAGGTCAATACACATACACCTGGAAATTCTATTTTTGAAAACACTCACACTTTAGAAATTGGTTGAAAATTGCTTTTAGGAAGAAAACAAGATATATCATACGCAAAAAAATATTGTCGAGGACATTATGCCAATATTTAACCAGAGAAACATCAGTAAAATTGACAAGTGAAGAGGAGGAATATCCATTCAAAAATTAAAATGATCAGAGGAACAACATGCATACAATTCATTGTGTTCGTCTTCAAAAATCTTTCACTTCAAAAAATACATTGGAAAATAAAATTCTTGGACATCATCAACATACAAACCTCTAGTCCAGTATAGGAGGTCATATATATAGAATTGAATAAAAGGAAATTATGTTCAATAGTCTGGAATCAGAAAATATGTAAGATTTGTATGCAAGGAAGCATAAATCCAGCTCTGAAATTTTAATCCTTCCTGAAATGATTTTGTGTAGGTGAATCTAGTAGGTTGTTAAAGCTTCCTCTTCCTCATATGACTCTTATTTGTCGATGCTGACCAAATGTGGTGCATTTTCCTTGATGTGGTTAGCCTAATCTAAGAACAGTTGAGAAATTCCTGAGAAGCTGACATGACGAAAATGAGTAATATTCACTTCGCACATAGATATCAAATTCTGCACAACTCTTCTCTTTTCTTTGTACTTGATTCTAAATTTGGAAATGATTTTGATCTACTCAGAGGGAAACTAGGGAAATCTCTAAAAGTTTTATTGATTTGAGGTTTTCAGGGTGCCTATGACTCTATGGTCATCTATGGCACTGTGTTTGACATTGTGTTACATTGAGCCGTGTTTTGCATATTTTAATGGTTTGGATCTTGAGAGATTGAATTCCTACATAAATTTGTCCCCATCTCTCATGCTGACAGACAATGTCCAGTGGCCCTTTTGATGCATTCATTAATTTCTTTTGCCTCAAACTATCATTGAATCAGAGAAGCAAACAATAGTCTTTTATCCGTTTTGGATACTTTTGATGTGTTCTTAGGCTGGAACTCTCTTTCCCATTCAAGAATTTTTGTGAATTTTTGTTTGGTGTACTTTTCTACTTCCACCAAAGATTCTATTATGTCCTCATGATCCATATTTTGTTGAAAAAATGTGCAAATTTTTTTCATTTATTTATAAAGCTTAGCCTACTCTTTTCTCAATATTTCGCTTGCATGTATTCTCTGATTCATGAATTTGAATTGACTGAAACTTAAGAGTTTCACTTTATTATTTCATTTTTTTCATCAAGGTTACAATGTTTTTGTCACATTCTTCCTTCAATATTTGGATTCATTGTGCATGTGTGTTTTCGATTACCGGCATGTCTGCGAAGTGTTTCAATTTCAATTCTTTCAACTAATCTTGGTATTCATTCTGCATGTTCTCTCTTTCGGTGGCAAAAACACCTACAACCATTGTGGAATACTTCTGCCAATGTTCTTCATTGAAAGCTTTGGATTTCTCAATTTTACTTTCCATGTGTTGGGTAATTTAATTGTTTTTAAATTAATTCATTAATTGTTAACCAGGGTTCATGTACTTGTGAGATGAATGTGCATTATACATGCTAGGATTATTTCTATGAATTGATTATTTCTAAGGATAAAATTAACCTAAGAAAGGACAAATGTTTTTTTATGCAATCTAGAGAATAATTATGCACATGTTCTTTCAATTCAAAGTTATATCAAATCCTAATCAAGAAAATTCAAATTCACTATTTTGCAGAAATTGAAAATTTATCTAAATTGTAGAATTCAAACTTACTTCTAATGGCATGAAAGGTAATGTTAGAAATCAAATGTCAAGAAAAAAATCTAGTTCCATTTTTGCAGAATTGAAAACATTCTACACTATCTTGCAGAAATAAATTTCTACACTTAATCGCAGTAAGGAAATTATATGCTAATTAGCATGAAAGAGAAATGACAATAAAAATGATCTAATTCCTACTTGTAGAAATGAAAAACTTATAACTTTAGAATGATTACTTGTGTGAAAATTTAACCCCTAAGGATCATTTCATCATCATTTAAGAAATTGAATTAAGCTATGAAACATTTAATTGTTGGAAATAAGACGCATTCAAGAATCAAAACCTTTTTACTATTTTCCTATTTATGAGTACTCTGCAATCAAAATGACGATTGTCAAAAATGTAACTATGATGATTTTTTTTTAAAGAAACTATAGTGCTAGGGGAAGGATAGAAATGCAAAAAAAAATTATAAACAAAACCTCACACCTCTACAGGGGACCCTCCTGTGAGTGCAGGTCAACTATCAATCACAAGATCTCTCACGCACACATTGAGAACAAAGTAGTTATATTAATTTGGAACATAGTATCACCTGTCTTCACAACAAAACAATTAAAAACTTAATATCTTGACTTATTTTTTAGGTATTGGCCTACAACCTTTATTCAAACTTGATAAAATGATTTTTAAGAGTTTCAAGTTGACACGGAATGAGCCAATTTGATATCTACTAGATAGATTCTTTTCGAAACTCAATCTCTTTATGACTTTCTATTGAAAGATCAAGTCATAATATATTCATCTCGATCCATATCGCAAAATTTGAAAAAATCTTAAACACACTCACTTGATGTCGTCCTATTCCTCTACTACCATTACTCAACCGCTACACGTTATTCTCAGAGTTCGACTCTAAATTTGACTTTTAGATTTCTTAATCCTTGTAGATTTACAAGTCATGTTGATAGGTGGTTATCCATATGATGGAAATTCGTCATATCCAGGTAGTCCTCATCCTCTTATTGAAGTGTTTCACCCTGTCAAACCATGAATATTATTGTGGAAACCAACATTAGCTACATAATGTTTATGGTTTTTTCACTATAAGAATGTTTTCATTATAATTCATTAAGAAATAGAGGTTCTAATTATGAATGATAATTACCATTTTTAATAGTTTAACTTAACCATGAGCATGTTGAGATTGCTATAAAATGGTGACAAAATGGTGAGATGAGATGGTAAAAGAATAGTAAAAACGAAGCAATTTCAAACTTCAACATTCCCCCACAACAAAGGTTTTGCATGTCCTCATGCATCAAAAATTCAAAAGTGGCTCTTCTTATCTCCTTTAGTGTATGATTTTTGAAGATTGTGCAAGCACATCTAGACTAGTGATTTCCTTATTCTTCTTACTGTTGAAAGTGGTCCTTGATTTCTTCATCAAAATTCTGCTTTGTAATCCTCTGATTTTGTTTTTAAGAAACTTGTTTTGAACCTTAAATTTCATATTCTTCTTATACCAATGATAGAGGTGTAGTAATATATTATCATTTTGGGTTCTAAATATCTCATTATGAACTTTTGGTGCTTCCATTTCCTGTATTAAGTGTTTGTTAAGAACCTACAACTCATATATGTCTTGTTTTAGACTTTCTTTGATTTTTTGTTATTACTCTAGAGTTTTTGTTGCTAAAGTTTCACCCATTTCATATTGAGAATTCTTTTCCTTTTGTTGTGGCCTTTGTTCTAGGGATTCTACATGATAATCATAAATCTCTTGCTAGAATGGTTCAATTTTTGGAGTTTGTCATGTTGGATTAGTTGTGTGAGTTAGTTTTTTATACCTTTCTTCTTCTAGATCAATCATTTTTGGTGACTTTGTACTTGAAACTTTTGTTCTTGAATTTCTTTCTTCAAATTTCTCTTTGCCAAGGTTGGGGTTTGACTTTTAGTTACTTCTTTTAACCCTAGCGCTTTTTTATTCCTCTTGGACTTCTACAAAATGGTTTCTAACTAAGAAATCTTACCAACTATCTTCTATGGATTCCAAATGTGCTTCAATAAGGATTTTGATCAGTCCGTGATGATAAACAGAGTTACCAATGGACCTATACTCTCTCTGTATGCTAAATGCCATTTTCTTAAGACTTTGAAGTAGAAAGTAAGTAAAATTAATCTCATCCCCTTCAACAAAATGCATCATGAGCCTAACATGGTAGAAAAAGAGAGTCCCAAATCTACCTTCACAAGTTACAAATTTTTAAATAACTAGCAACAAATTTCTCCATTTTCCGTTTATTGTTATAACTGGAATACCGTTTTTGAAGATGTATAAATCCGTACCTAGTTCTTTGAGGAAATGGACCCAGTTATTCTCTTTAATATCATATTCTTGAACCAAGTTTCCCCATTTCTAGGCAGTTCTGTTGCTTCTGCTAAATAGATTATGTGAGAATGAGCTTAATATCTCCTATCTCTGCCTTAACTCCATCAAAGGCTCGAGCAAAGGCTTTGGTAACTTCTGCCTCATACCCATCAGATCTCTCGAAAAACAAAAGGCATCCTACTTGTTGCAATTGGTCTTTAACCCTTGGATATGCCTCAAGAAATTTTACTCCATTTGGTTCAGAGCAAATAAACATTCCCATGGTGAGAAGTAGTCTTAGACTTCATTGTTTCCTTTCTACAAGGATAATGGAGGCTTTGAGAAAGGGAATGAATGAAATGAAAATTCAAAGTGAGCGGAATGAATATGAAACAAAGATACTATGATGGCAAGGTAAGGTGTTGATAGAAGAAGTTGTGTTTTTCCTGATTGTACCTTCCACAATTTCCCAATTCTGATTTCAAAGGATCGGTGTCATGTGTTTGATTACGATTGGACTTGATGTGATTGGCAGTGTAATAATGAGAGTATAGGGTATAACGATCATGAATTTGATACAACCATCCATAAACTAAAACCTAAGCTTCCTATATGAAATATAATTTTGACATTCTTACATACCTTTGCTTTTGTGATTCACTTGGTATTCTTTTGTTGTAGAATTCGAATTTGTCTGCAGAATTGGAGATTTGACTGCAGAATAGTAGGAATTATGTATTTTACTTATCATTTCTTGATTTTCCTTTGTTTGATTAGGAGCAAACTTCTTTATTGTTGTTCTTGATTCTAGTGCGCAATAAAAATGTTGATCTTTAGATATATTTCTTTCTGCCTAAAAATTTATTAGAAAAAGAAGGATATAAGGAAATAGGGACAGGAAAGAGGGGTTTTAAAAAATCTAACCTACCAAGATATCTTAGTTTTCAATTAATTTTTTTCTATAAACATGCAAACATAGTTGGTTTTCATGTTTATATTTTTATTATAATTGAATTGTTATTATATATATATATTGAAAAAGGTACAATGAAGTTGGAGAGTGAGGAGAAGAATCTCATTCCTTTACCAACTTAAATTCAAAATTTTCTCACAAGTATTTGACAAATTCTTCCTTTGTTAGTGGTTTATGATACACCGCTAATCGATGACCATTAACAAGGAAAGGAATCTGTTCATCATCAATAATTTTAATTTTGATTGCTCCATTATCAAAAATAGTATCAATCTCATAAGTACCAAGCCAATGAGTTTTAAATTTCCCTTGAAAGTCTTTGAACTTGGAATAGAAGAGAAGAGACTAGTCACCTTGCTTGAACTTTTTAGCTTTGATGAATTTGTCATGCCACTTAGATATTTGGTGTTGAAATATGTTAGTTCTTTGAATAACATCTTGTCTAGTCTCATCTATCTCATTCAATTGTGGTAATCTCCATTTTTGAGCTTTTGATAGATCAAGGCCCAATTTAACTGTCGTTATGAAGGTCTCGACTTGGAATTCAATTGGAAGCAAAACTTTCTTTCCATATACAAGCTCATAAGGAGTATGTCTAGTTGTATTCCTCTATTTATCTTGGTATGCCCATAGTGCTTATGGAAGCTTTGCTTCCCAATCCCTCCTATGCAAATGCACAGTCTTGGTAAGAATTAATTCAAGTACTTTGTTGGCGGATTCCACCTGTCCATTGTCTTGTGGATGATATGGGGTATACTTTCGATGCTTGATCTTATATTACTCCATGATATTTTGCACCAACTTGTATGTAAATTGAGTACCCTGATTTGTTACAATTTCTATTGGAATACCAAAACAAGTAAAAATATCCTCAAAAGGAAATGTGACTACAAGATATTAAATTTCAAATAAAAGAGGTTTAGCTTCTACCCATTTTGTAACATAATCTGTGCAAACAAGTATGTACCATTTCTGTTCAGATGGAGGATTTATTGGTTCAAAAAAATCTAGATCCCACTTCTCAAAGGGCTCTACAAGTAACTGTGGTTGTAGAGACATTTCATCTGATGGAATAATCTTCCCCTTTATTTGACAACTATCACATATTTTTGACATATTCTTTGGCATCCTTGAAATTGGATGGCCAATAATATCCCAAACGAAGGATTTTGTAAGCTGTTCTTTTATCGAAAAAATGTCATCCACATGGCTCATCATGGAAAGATTTCAATATTTTAGGTAATTCATCTTCTTGAACACATATTTGGATAATCAAATCAGATCCAGTTTTGTACAATCCTCCATCTATCCAAACATAAGGTGTGCTAGTTTTGATCACTTTTTACTTTTCTCTGGCTGATAGTTGTGGAGGTAACTTTCCTATAGCAAAATAATTAGAAATATCTGAAAACCAAGATGTTTTAGTAGATACTGCAAAAATATATTCATCAGGAAAGATATCTTTTACAGGAACATCCTTATTATTATTTTGCATTCTAGAAAGAAAATTAGCAACTGTATTTTCTTTTCTTGGTCTATCAAGAATAGTAATGTTGAATTCTTGTAACAATAGCAACCATCTTGTAATTATACCATTAGTGACTAGTTTTCTTAATAGATATCTAATGGTAGAATGATCTGTATGAATGAAAGTTTCATAACCAGTAATATAATCACTAAATTTATTATTGGTGTGCAAAATAACTAAAAACTCATTTCTGTTACAGTGTAATTTAACTCTACAGGAGTCAAATTTTTGCTTTTATAATAGATAGCATAAGGAGTTAAATCTATTTTTCCCAACACAACTCATAGAGTTGTATCTGAAGCATCAATATAAATATAGAAAGGAAGAACCCAATTAGGTCCTCTTAAAATTGGTGCTTCAGTAATGTTTTGTTTCAATGTCTCAAATTCTTTATGACAGTCAGAATTCCAAAACAAATCACAATTTTTTTTAAGGAGTCTAAAAAGTGGAGAGGATATTTTTGTGAAATTTTCTATGAATATTCTAATATCCGATAAATCCAAGAAAACTTCAGACATCTCTTTGACAAACAGGAATTGAAATTTTAGAAATTATTTCTACTTTAGATGTATCCACTTTAATTCCATCACTTGAAATATGGTGGTCTAAAAGAATCCCTTCATTGAACATCATAAAACATTTCTCATGGCTTAATGAAAGGTTTGACTCTTTACATCTAATAAGAACCTTTTCCAAATTTTCAATAACTTCTTCAAAAGTATCACCATACACAATAAAGTCATCCATGTATACTTCCATACAATCATGAATTATATCAGAAACCATACCTAAGATTGTTCTCTGAAATGTGGCAGGTGCATCACATAATCAAAATGGAAGAACCCTATAGGAATATGTTCCCCATGGACATGCAAAAGTAGTTTTATATTGATCTTCTACTGCTAGTTGGATTTGGTTATACCAACTACAACTATCTAAAAATGAAAAATACTTCTTTCCTGCCAAGGTATCTAGTACTTGATCTATAAAAGGTAGTGGAAAATGATCTTTCAAATTATCTTTGTTTAATTCCCTATAGTAAACACACACTCTCCGTTTCCCATTTTTCTTAGGAAAAATCACTAAAGGTGAACCCCATTGACTATCTGATATTGGATAGATGAAGTTCACATTAAGTAACTTTTGTAATTCCTAAAAAATTTCTCTCATATTAGGATTCATCCTTCTCTGAGGTTGTATAACTGGTTTGGCATTTTCTTGAATATAAATATGATGTATACTAGTTTTAGGATAAATCCCTTTCATGTAAGTCTACTCCCATGCATAAGAAAAAGAGTGTTTTTGTAGCATCTGTATCAATTTTCTGTTTCGAAATTATTCGAAATTATTGTTAATATTTAATGTTTTATCTGAAAATATTTCTACCTGTGAATTTTGAAACTTTTCCATAGAATGTAAAAGATATTCAATATTGCATTTTTATTGAAAATTTTGATCTTGCTCACAATATGAAGAAGAATCATTATTGTTCATTAAATTTATCAATTGATCTTCTGCATCTAATTGTGAAAGAGTATAAATTGGTTGCAAATAATTAAATTCTTCGTTATCATCATCTATCCAAATCTCACTTTCTACTTTAGTTACTCTTTTTGGAGGAGGATAAAATGTAAATTTCTTAGTGTAATTTCCGTCAGAGATATACATATCGCCAGATCTATAGCTTGTGAATGCATTAGCTATATCTAGCCAAGGTATTCCAAGGATCAATGGATGGCCTGCTAAATTATTCTTGCTAGTTAAGATCATGAAATCTATAGGATATTCCCAAGAATCTAGAAAAACAGACACATCTTCTAATACTCCATCTGGTTTGATAACATATCTATCTGCTTATTGTAATAATGTAGGATTATAGAAGATTAGGAAGCTTAATTTTCTCCATTGTTTGTTTACTCATGATGTTAATGGATGCTCCTATATCAATCAGAGTTTTTGGAATCTCAATACCATTGATATGAATTTTCACAATGGGACTACCAAGATCTAAATATTTTTGAACAATAGGTTTTCCTATCATGATCTCAACAAATTTTCTTACCAATGGTATATTTTTAATATCTTTTCTTTTTTTTCCTGGTTTTCTAATGCATAACTCCTTAATAGTTTTTGCAAATATTGATATTTCCTTTATAGGTTTTAATAAAGGAATTTAATTCAAATATTCTTAAGTTCATCTAGCATATCATATTCTAGTAAAACAATTTTCCTTTCTATTCCTTTATCAATTTTGAGTCTTTCAAGAAAATGTGGATCTTGCAAAGAAACAGAAGATTATTCTACTAGAGGAAATGTAGGAGCTTGATTTATTTTCTCATCCTTTGATGGTATAGGAACATATTCCTTTAGGTTAATATTTTCTTCATCAATATTTGTATATCTCTCATGAATTTCATCCTCTTTATATTTTTGGATGGTGGTTGTTGGTGACTTATTTTGTAAAACACTACTAGATATAAGTTGAACATCATTTAAACCTAATTGGGTAATGATTCATACAAGCTTGAAAATTGTGTCCTTCAACATTAAAAATAACTTGTTGATTTTTATTGTTTGGATTTGGAATTGGTTAGGAAAGTAGTTGATTGGGTTTTTGAGGAAATGATAATAAAAGTTGTTGATTTAGATCTTGAAATTGAGAAGGTTGAGTTGGTTGAGGAGGATAATATTGTGCTGGAAAAGAAGAATATGGTTGTTTGAATTGAGGATATTGAAGATATTTTCCATAAGGATTTTTCCATCCTTGTGCCCATGATGGATTTAGAAATGTGGGGGTTAAGGTTGACATGGCATGGGTGTAGTCCAATTGTTTTGTGGCTGTGCATATGATTGAGTATTGAAACCTTGACATATATTTGATTGTTGATTTTTCCATGGTATTTTAGAAATAATGAAAAAAGATTCAACTTTGCTTGTTCCAGATTCATCCTGTAAAACAACTTTAAGACCATGTTTTGAAGGGCATTCCTTCATGTTATGATTTTTTGTGCATATGACACAAATTTCTATACTATTAAGGGGGTATTCTGCTAAGGCAGGTTTCTTCCTACACTTGGGACAAAAAATAGATAATGCAACATTCTCAACTTTTTTCTTCTTTTGTATCTTAAGGGTATCTAGTTGTTCACTAAGACTCCCTAGGATATTTGTTTTGAAATTATCAAGAAAAATTCTTATTTCAGCTCTAATTACTGTTCCAGTTGTAGATTTATTAATTCTTGATATCACAGGATCTCTAAGATGTTTGTTAGTTCTAGCCTTAGCCCTTGATATATGTTTACACAAATCACATATTTCTAAAAATTAAAGTTGTGAAACATATTCCTTGCCCATGAAATTAATAAACTCAATCCATTCATCTTTGATGGATTTTAACAAAAGAGTTTTTATTGTTTCATCATCCAAATTATACATCTTAGCGCTTTTGATGTTGTAAGAAAATATTTCAACTAGATCTTTAAGGCTATCATCCACTTTTTGCATCATCTTAAAGAATTCATCTTTAAGGTTATGGGGCATACAATAATCCTTATATTTTTCTAAGAACACATTTTTATTTCTTCCCATGTTCTAATTATATGTGTTCCTAATCCATAAACCATTTAAGTGATCCATCTTTAAGAGTTGTTGGGAATAATTTCAACTTTTGAGGATCAAGTAAGTATTCAGAGGTTCGACATAAAACCTCAAACTCAAAAAGAAATGTTTCAGGGTCCTCATTTCTCAGACCATGGAAATTAGGAATTATGGATGGTGATATGTTCTTCATTGTGGTTGTGGTATCTTCATCAAAGATGGGAAATCCATAAGGATCTATTTCTCCACTACCCTCTACCACCTTGACCTCCACCCCTCCTTTATTTCCTCCTCTACCTCTTCCACCTTCAATCCTAAGTTCGCCACCATCTACATTATACACTTCTTCTTCTCTTTCCCTTACCATTGGATATTCTTTAGAGCTAATATAAGGTTCTATAATAGGATTGCCTAGCTCTTCTTTTGGTTCCTCTACTAATGGTATGTTACAATAAGTTTCTTCTTCTTGTTCTTCTTCTTCACTAGGAACCTCTAGTTCTTTTCCTATAAGTTATTCTCATGTTGAAGAAAGGGAAAGTACTCCTTCTGTTAGGGATGTAGGTTCTTCAACTATAGATTCGGTAGAGGAATTTGCTAAATATTTTGGTTGGATTCCAAATCTATGCACCTCAAGAAGTCTATGTCTACTTGATAATGATGGGACGTGAGTATGAGTGGATGGCGTGGCACTACACGGTCTAGTGGGGGTGAGTGGTGATGTTGGAATTGAACTTCTACCTCTACTTATAAATCTACCCCTAAAATCCCTTTCTCTATGCATAAATAATTTTTACCATGCTTTAATTATGCATCTAAAAAGTTGAATGTACCTAAAATGATATGCAAATCAAAAATAGAATCTTATATTCACCTCCCCGACAACGATGCCAAAATGTTGGGTAATTTTATTGTTCTTAAATTACTTCATTAATTGTTAACCAGGGTTCGTGTACTTGTGAGATGAATGTGCACTATATATGTTATGATTATTTCTATGAATTGGTTATTTCTAAGGATGAAATTAACCTAATAAAAGAAAGGTGTTTTCTTGATGCAATTTAGAGAATAATTACGCACATGTTCTTTCAATTCAAAGTTATATCAAATCCTAATCAAGCAAATTGAAATTCACTATTTTGCAGAAATTGAAAATTTATCTAACTTATAGGATTCAAACTTCTAATAGCATGAAAGGTAATGCTAGAAACCCAATTTCAAGAAAAACAATCTAGTTCTATTTTGCAGAATTGAAAACATTCTAGACTATATTGCATAAATAAAATTATACAATTACTTGTACTAAGGAAATTATATGCTAATTGCATGAAAGAGAAATGGAAATAAAAGGGATCTAATTCCTACTTGTAGAAATGGAAAACTTATAACTTTATAATGATTACTTGTGTGCGCATTTAACCCCTAAAGAGTATTTTCTCATCATTTAAGAAATTGAATTAAGCTATGAAACATTTAAGTTCTGGAAAGAAGATGCATTCAAGATTAGAACTTTTTTAGTGTTTTCTTGTTTATGAGTACTCTACAATCAAAATGACAATTGTAAAAAATGTAACTATGGTGGAAAAAAATTCTTAAAATAAAATACAGTGCTAGGAGCAAGACAAAAATGCAAAAAAAAAATTATAAACAAACCATCACACCTAGACAGGGGGCCCTCCCATAAGTGCAGGTCAGCTATCAATCACAAGATCTCTCTCACACACATTAAGAACAAAATAATTATATTAAATTGGAATAGAGTATCATCAGTCTTCACAATAAAAAAATTACAAACTTAACATTTGAACTTATTTTTCCTGTCTCGACCTACAACCTTTATACACACTTCATAAAATAATTTTTAAGAGTATTAAGCTGACATGAAATGAGCTAATTTGACATCTATGAGATAGATTATTTTTGAAACTGAATCTCTTTATGACTTGCTACTGAAAGAGAAATTCATAAGAGATTCATCTCGATCCATATCGCAATAGTTGAAGAAATTTTCCAAGCACTTGCTTAATGTCATAGTATTTCTCTTCTGCCTTTACTTGATCGTTACATGTTATTCTCATAGTTTGACTTCGAATTTGAATTTTAGATTTCTCAATCCTCGTAGCTTGCCAAATCATGTTGATAGGTGGTTATCCATATGGTGGACATTTTTCATCTTCAGATAGTCTTCATCCTCTTATTGAATTGTTGCAACCTCTCTAACCATGAATATTGTTGTGGAAACCAACATTAGTTGCAAAATGTTTATGATTTTGTTACTGTAAGAATGCTTTCGCTATAATTCATTAGGAAATAGAGATTCTAATCATGGATTATAATTACCTTTTTTAAGAGTTGAACTTGACCATGAGCATGCTACAAATATTATAAAATGGTGACAAAAAGGTGAAATGAGATGGTAAAAATATGTTTTATCTTCTATAGATTTTTGTTGTAGGAGGTGGAGAGTTCATAAACATGGTTTTGGTTGAAATTTAAAAAGGCTCCTATAGCCTGGTAGGATACTTTAGCTTTTTCCTCAACATTTCTTGTTGCTTGCCAATTGAATTCTAAAATGGGTTTGAAACTATCAAGCTTCATTTTCTTCTCTTTTCTGACAACAAACTAGGTTTCAGCATTAAATTAATACTTAATCATGGATGGAATGCTTTCATGAACAATTTGTATTTCAGTGATAGGTTTAAATAAAATAGAATCGAGAGAGATTCTTTTAGAATTTATAGTCATGGATGTGTCATGAAAATTATGTGGAATATATATCTTGGTACTTGTTCTTACTGCTGAGGAAAGACTTTTTATCTGCTAGAGAAAGCACAAGGGATTCACTTAATGAACCTTTGACATATAATTCGTGGTATACTAAACAATACCCCTAATTTGACTACATATTGGAATATACTTCTAAGAATAACATTATTTAACCCCCTACCAATACGAACCCAATACACCTTCCCAATTTAAAAAACCCCTAATTTCACTAGATATTGTAGGTATCCATTTTTTCATTAACACTTTTTATAACCCTTTATATTTTTTCATTAACTTTGAGCTCCAATTTTTATACCTACCAATATAAAAACCCTTTATCCCCAATATATTATGTCATTTTTTCTTCAATATATATTCCGAATATGAACCCTCATGGTATGGTATTTCTCTCCTACTGAAGCCTCCATGAGAGAAAGAGATCAAGGTTGACAGGGCGGTCCTCATAATTTTCACTTCTTTCTTTTTGTCAATCTCCATATATTCAATTTCCTCATTAATTTTCTTCGAATGTGTATCTGCCTTCATGGTTTAAGCTGGGTTGTCAATAATCATGACATTTTCACCAAAGGAACTATGTTTTCCTTTTAGCTATTCTTTCTCTGATCTCTCTTATTTATGACCTGTGAATTCTTTGTTCCTCTTATCCTGTTGTTCTATCTCGATGTCCAAATATTTTTCTTTAGGAGTGCCTCCTTTTGTAGTGCTTATCTATAGAGATGTAAAATAAGCATCAAGAACATTTTCAAGTTGGGATTCTTCTATTTTTGCGGAGGATGAAACAAGCTCTGAAATAAATCCATTGAAATTGTATTTCAGAATCTCAAGGGATTTCATCTCTTCAATTGCAGTATTCACATGAATACTCTTCTAGTTAAGGAAGTCCTCATAAAGCGTTTCTCTAAACTCTTAGATTTTACTTCTATCTTCGCTACTCAGTAGTTTCCCTCTTTGAAAAACTTGGTCAAAATTAATGAAAATTTCATCAAAGGGGTTTTTGGTCTGTGTGTTGGTTTTGATGTAGCTAACATCACTATAATGGTCATTGATGATTCTGTGAGGGTCATACTGATGAAGGGGAAATGAATAAAACTAAACATGGTTGAGTTCTTTGGTTTCCTAAAATGCATGTCCTTGGTCCTTGAGGAAAAAGTTTCCAAAGTGATTTGGGAAGTTTGGCTAGATTTTCTTCTAAAGTTTGCTCAATTTTCAAGCTTGTCCATTCAAGGAAGTTTGATTGGTTACCTCTCTTAAATTTATTCTCTCTGGAATATATCTAGGAAGAGGATGAGGGCTAGCTTCACTTCCACAAACTATGATGTATGTGAATAATTCTTCCGTGAATCAATCTCCTATTTCTTGTAAGGCCTCTTTAAGTGCTTCACTAATCTTGGGAGGGTTTTTTTCCAAATATAATTTGATGGAAAGGAGTCATCACATAATTACAAATGTCATAAAAGTTAAATTTTAAGTTACTTTCCCACAAAATTGAGGTGTAATTATGAATTGGGAGTTCCTTCTTAGTTGGGTAATTCCATTTCATCAGAGGAAACATAACATAAGAAATTATAATATCGATAATGTAGGCTGACATGCAAAAGAAGTGATAATATCCCAGAGGAGACATAATGGAAAACATAAGAGCATCTATTATATTCTAAGAAATAATTTCAGCCCAATTGAAATTCTTTGAGTCATTGTGTAGGATGTGCATTAAAGACATCCATTACAATTTGTAATGCTCAGGGTATTTCTCTCCATATAGGCGAGACAACATTTTTCACAAGGAACCTAATGGGTCTTTTGAAAATGACAATCAAATATTGTTTTGATGCCTTAAGTTTGAAGCCTTCTCTACCTTCTCGTAACAAATGTTTCACAATTTTTTCATAATTTCATTTGTTAGGTAAACTTGACTCGGGATAGAGTCAAAGTTGACTAGGTTAAACAGTGATGGTTTTGGGGCACATGGTATTGTGTACCCATAGTATTCTGCCCATGGTATTATATGTAATGGAGCTTATAAAAGGATGGAAGGACTTCATTGTAAAGCAAGGCCTAGAGGTGAGCGGTGAAGGCTCACTTGGTCGGATTGGCCAGGGTTTTGGCCAATGCTAATGAAATATCATTAGGTTGGGTTTTTCCCCAGATTTGGGGTTTTCCTGGATAAACATGTGTGTTTATGTGTTTATGGTTGTTGCTGGTTAATTTTTATATTTGTTCCTCTCAGTAATTCTCAATATTAATTTATGTTCTCTGAATAATTTCTTAACATCATTCACACGTCCTTAACACTGTGTTATTGAAGTTATTGAGAAACTTGGTGTTCAAGGAGACTTCAGGAGGACTAAGCTTGTAAATTGTTGAAATTACTTGTGGATTCTAGGAGGCTATAAAATTTTTGTTGGAGTCTACTATACTAGGGGTGGGAAAATACAGACGTCGCATGGCCCATGAAACCATGTAGTAACAAGGAAAATTTCTGCTGTAGCAACAACTTTGTACAGTTTGTACCTCTAATTTTTTCAAACTAACTTTTTTTTCCTCACTTGAAGTTTCAAAATTTAACCATCTTCTATTCTCAAAGAAATTATATATTTCTTCCCACTTCATCATACCCTCCGTTTTATTTTTTATGGTGGTGTCGGAGATGAGAGCTGTGCTGACATTGCAGAGCTATGGTTCATGATTTTCTTCTCCCTTTAGGCGTTGTTTAATGTGTTGTATGGTCTGCTTTAACATCATGGATTTACCTTTCTTTCCCATGATGTGCCCTGCAGATGAATAAAAAAAAACAACTTTGTATGAGATATATCAATTGTGTATGGCAATGTATTTTTACTAGAAATCAAAATGGTTGTAGTGAAATTCAACTTGATAGTTTATAATGAGGGATAAGTTTTAGAGAGTCATTGTAAACAGGGTGTGGAGAAGAAAGTGAAAAATGGGGAGTGTAAGGCAGGAAAGTTGTTGTATTTCCTTGAGATCCTTCAGATGTCCAACAATAATTTGGCATGAGATGTGTTAATTAATCATTCAAGTGATGAGACGTTTCAACCAGTTGCGTCCAAAAATCGAGGCGAGGTTGCGTGATGGGAATTGGGGGAATGTTTTTTTAAATGTCAGCTTCCTATTTCAAATTTTGCTTTAAACAAATAAGTAAAGAAACATGAAAGATAATTATGGTTGGCATGTATACCGAAATATAAAATATTTTATTGCTATTTAGAGTGCAAGTAAATTAGGTAGTTAGAAGGCGTCATGTTGACCTTCAACATGGTTAGGGTATGAGGGAGGTCGTCAGTCAGGAGGTAAGGTGTGGAGAATAGAAAAGTTCATATTTTTTTGGTGTGTTCCCGTGTGGTGTTGTAATCAGGACACGAAAGGTCGGGAAGATGGGAAGTATTTTCTATGAAATATAAAGGCCCGATGCCCAACCTTGGAAAGGGGTGGCAAGTTTGGTGGTTAGAAGCCAGGAAAATATTCATATAATGTATACTGCAGTGAATAGCATGATGCCGACACACTACATAGTCGAGCTAAAAGGGAAGTTAGGAATCGGGAGGTTGGGGGCAGGAGATTGCTCTTGTATTGTGTTATTGTGTGCACCGTTTCCTTGGTCAATATGGGTGTTGGAAGGTCGGGAATGTCTGTGGTGCCTTATCAAATACAAAAGTATGACCTCCGACCTGAGAAATGGGTGGCCAGTCAGCTGGTCAGAAGTCGGGATGTTATTCATATAATGTATATTGTAGCGAAGAGTGGGAGCTTGACATGGAGCATAGTCGAGTTAAGAATGAGGTTAGGAGGTCGGGAAAAGAGGGAAGTAGGGAGGTTGGGATGAGAGGGAAGTCAAGAGTCGAGAGGTTTGGGTGGACAATTGTTGTTTTGTTATGTTGCACGATGCAACTCGACCTCGGTTAAGATGAGTCAGAAGGTCGGGAGCTTCTATTTTGTTATATGAAATAGAAAGGTTTGACCTCCGACCTTTGACCTCTGATCTCTTACTTACATGTAAATTTTTTTATTTTATTTTTTTAATTTTAATTTAATAATAATAATAATAATAACAATAATAATAATCCTTTTCCAATTTACGTTTTTAACTTAATTAGTTTTTTATGTTGCATTTTTTCTTTTCTATGGTTTTTATGTTACAATATTTTTCTTGAAGTTCAAAGGATTTACTTTTTATTTAGGGAATTTTTTTATAATTTTTTGGAAGTTTAGAGGATTTACCATTTTATTTTGGAAATTTTGTAGTTTTACAAGTCTAGAATTAAAAAAAAGAAAAAAGAAAAAAAAAGACTCTTTACGATTTTAAATAGTAATTATAATAATCATATCTATTATAATAAATATGTTTATAGAAATAATGATGAAAATAATATTGATAGTTATAATAATCATATTTATTATAATAAATATGTTTATTTAAATAATGACGAAAATAATAATGATAAGTATAAAAGGAAATTATAAACAAATACATTTCAAATGTAAATTTTATTATTATATTTATTTATTATTATTATTATTATTATTGTAAACAAGGTAGTACTTTATATATTTACCTTTTCAAAATTTACATTCAAGAACTTCGATCAGCCACCTGCCCGAGGGAAACTAGGTGACCATCGATCAGCATTTTATCCACTCCAAAATTTAAATAAGTGCATCATTATCATCCGTATCTCCCAAGGTCCTATCTTTGGCTTTTTAGACATAAACATTCAAAAACTAAAGATAAAAAGGACTAAAGATAAAGAAACTACTCCTCATCTGAGGAGGCTATCTGAAATGTTTCCTTCTCTTCCAATCTCAGCATCTTTTTTCCCATATTTTGCAGCTTCACCCCTGGGCCTGGGAGCTCTCATCCGTGCTGGAACAATTTCCACTTTAACTTTGACAGAGTTTGCTCAATTTGGCCCAAGGCAAGATTGTTCCTATATGTTTGTATCTAGATGGTCGCCAGTTCCTTCATCATTTCCCCTCGGCCAATTTCTGGCTCCTTGTTTCTCTCCTACCTGTTCATCACTTCCCCTTCCATATGTTCCTGATGGAGGGTCATGGCTCGAGCAACAATGTGTTTCATTATCTAGTATTGTTGCAAAGTCCTGGTATAGAGAGATTGCCGACCATTTGTTGTGCCTGGGTCCTGTACCATTTCTTCCCACTCATGTAGGGGAAGGTCTCTGCCTCGTATATTTTGTCTCAGGTCTCATTCCCAACTCCAAATTTGGTCCTAGACTTCCTACGGATTTGTCTTCATGTAGGCGTCCACTAGTTTCTTAATCTGTTCACATGTCGGTTTCCTTCCTTTTTTCTGGCCTGTGCTGCTTGTTCCTGCCTCTTTCTTATCATTTCTCTTACTTCGCCTGGGTGCCATGTTTTTGTTGTTCAACTTTCTGGTGCTCTTATCCTTCAAATGTTCTGGCTGGGTTGCAGTTCCCCCTAACTTTTTGTTAGACCTATCACATTATGAACACAGGTATCAGTTTTAACCTTTGGGGTGGTACAATTGAAAAGGGTAATACTACCATCCCTTATCATAGGTCCTCTCAAGTTATGGCTGTCTCAATTATTCAGATCTAAGGCCTCTCTAGAACTTTCTAGTTCTGAGCTTCCCCCTCTGAGGGTTACGCTATGATAGATAGTGTGTTTTTTCTGGGACGAACGGTCTGCCTTGCATTCAAGGCCCCTCCTAGCTCTCCTAGGCTTACCTATCCCCATCCCTGGTTTGGGCTCCTCTGGTTCAGAGTCCCCCTCCCGATTTCCTTCAGATTCCCTGGCTCCTATGGGATGCTCCTGATTCCACTCTCGGATTTTTCGTGTTTTCCTTTCCGAGGGCATAGTCTCAGGGTTTGAAAATCCCGGGTCTCCACATTTGATGCAGGGGACATGGGTGGATGGGTCCTTCAATTCCTATCTGCCCTTCTCCTTAGTGTTATACTCACCCTTCCCAGCCATGGATTCTCGGGGTTCTCCCCTATCCCAAACTACCTTAATTCTGAAACTGAATCTGAGGTGATGCACATTATCCCTATCTAACTTCATGCCTACACAATACTTCATGAAAAATCTTTTTCCCAAGGGAGGGGGAGGAAATTTAACATACCCATTGACTTGGTTGCATTGTTCTATCTTCTGTAGCTGACATTGCCCGGCGATGCGTTCTCGCTTGTCACGTTCCTTCTTCCACGTTCAAATGCAAAATGCATGGTTTCCTCATACTCTATTCTTTCAATATTCCTCTGTCTTAACCTTGCCTCCAGCTGTCTCCATTTCCGTCCATCCTTGGCTCATTTTCCGGCCCACTTTCCTTAGGATGCTGCCCAAATGTCTTGTCCTCCGTGCTTCATTAATGTTTATCTTCTCCCGGCTGCTCTTGTTGTCCATTTGCTAACTCCACATTGCCATCTGGCTTTCCTTTGCTGTCCCTTCTCGGTCCTGTTGTCCTATTTCCCCTTCACCCACCTCTTTCCATTTCTACCCCCACGCTTCTCAAGTCAGTCCTTTCTCTTTCCTCTTCCTTCATCCATGTCCTCTTTGTCCGTTCTTCCATCCTATGCTGTTCTGTGGGTGATCTGTGTTGATCTGCCTGTGCCTGCCTTCGTCCTTCTACCCTCCCATCTACGTCACTCGAATTCTCTTGTTGTCATTTGTATGCTTCAATTTCCTGTTTCATTTGGTTCATTTCCTCATTCTGGCTAAGCTCTGCTTCTCCCGCGTCTAACTGTTGCTCTCTATTTCAACATTCCCAGTTTGTGAGGAGGTCTGCCAGGGCATTTCCTTTCCTTTTCACATGGGACGAGATGGTATATGCCAGTCGCTGAAGTTGCTTTTCAACGTCTATTATTACCCATGTCGTCCTCCAACTTTTGCTTAGTTTTTCCATGGGTGCTCCTTGCTGTAGTTGTTTTATGGTTTCTATGACCAGCATGGAGTCCCCTTCTATCTGCAATCTTTGGTACCCTTCTTGTATCACTATCTCCAGTCCCCTGTTTAGTGCATGATATTCGGCTTCATTGTTTGTGGAAATGTCGCAGTCCATTGCATACGCCCTTATGATCTTTCCTTCCTCATCTCTAAATATCCATCCAATACCCACCTCCCCTGGGTTGCCTTTGGCTACCCCGTCGAAGTTTAGTTTTATGAATCCTTGGGGGGGATTCCTATAACTTTCTTCTGCTCTTGCCTTTCTGCATCATGTATCTTCCTTATGCTACTTGAGTTTTTTGCTTTAATTTCCAGTCGGTTCATAATACTAGTTTCTGTGCCTTCCGTCTTCCAGTCTTCCTCTGTCCAGTTCCCAGAGTGATTGTTTCCCTTATGTTTCTCATAACTTGGTTCCAGATTTCCCTTGTGTCATTTTCTTCTGTCTAAATATTACCCTGTTTCAGGCTTTCCAAAGGTTCCACAGGAAGAACCCAATTGGCAGGTTCCAAGCATGGTTGAGGATTATGTTGCAGTATGGCTTACTGCTCCATAGCTCTATTGTTGTTTTAATGCTCTCTAACTTTCTTTCTATAATCCCAAAAAAGTTGTTGATGATTTTGCCACAGGATGTTACTTACATTGCAGGATTTTGTGACATGCTTCATAGTCTCTTCTTGCTTTTGGCATAGCGCACAGCGTGAGGGCTTGTGCATCCCTTTCCGTCTTAATTGGTTCCAAGTCAAGGCTCGCCCATGTAGCACTGTCCAGGTAAAAACGCCACTTTTGGCCAATTTTTTAACTGCTAGATTCTTTTCCATTTTTTGGTGTTTTCATTTCCAGCCCCTCCTGTTTTCATATGGTATCCTTCTGATATTGTGAACAACTATTTTGGTCACCTACCCAATAGTTTCTTACTATGTCTTCCACTACTTGGGTTGTGTACTATTGTATTTCATGTAGCTGGGGTTCTTGACTCAGGGTACCTCTTTGTTGCCACCCTTCCTACCAAAAATCTGCTTTGTCTCCCTCTCGAATTTCCCAGAAGCTATTGTCTCTTATCAGGACTCTATTCGTATTAGCCAGGTTCCAAATCACTGAGCCTTTCTTTTCTGTCAAGGTTCGGAGTTTACCTTTCGGTGTCCGTGCTATCTCATATTTTTGTTCCCGCAGTATTTTCCATATGTCATTCCCTCCTTGAATCCATCTCCACCATAATTTTTCCCCCATGACTTGGTTTAAAATATAAGGGTCTCTGAGTCCTAGACCCCCCTCTGATACCGACTTGCTTAACCATGTCCATGAAAGTACTACCCATTTTTTTGATTTGTTTGACCCTTGCCATAGAATTTTTTTAAGGATTTGCACCATTTTCTAACATATGGTCTTAGGGATTGCTTGACTTGCCATCTGATAGACTGGCATAGCTTGGAGGACTGATTTCAGGAGTATGAGACGACTCAGTGTCTTGAGCATTCTAAACATCCAATTGTCCATTCTTATTTTAATTTTCCTTATCAAACAGTGCCAATTCGCTACTTTGTACTGCTCATCACTCAGTTGTACTCCTAAGTATTTTGTTGGGAACTGCCCAATTTGGAACCCCAATGTTCTTGCCAGGAAGGCTTGGCTCACTCTTGGCATGTTAAAGAAGAAGATTTTGGTTTTATCTTTATTCACCTCTATTCTTGAAGCATTTGTAAATTCTGTTAAGATCTCCCCTCTTTTTTTTTTTCTTCCTTGAGGTTTGCTTGGTTGTACATCATCACATCGTCCACAAATTGTTGATGTGTGATATTTAAGTCTTCCCCCCATAGTATTAGCCCTTTGAATTCTCCTCTGCTTACTCTGGTGTTGGTTAAGTGACCTAAGCCATCCACTGCTAAGATGAACAGGAAAGGTGAGAGAGGGTCTCCCTGTCTTAGGCCACAGGAAGGCTTAAAGGTGTTAGTAGGGGTCCCATTAAGCAGTATTGACATACTTGATGTGGATATCATGGAAATTATCTATGCTATCCATCTATCGTCAAATCCATAGGCTTGAAGGATTTCTTATAGATATTTCTAGCTGAGTTTATCATATGCCTTCGCAAAGTCAAGTTTGACCATCATTCCTTTATTTTCAGTTTTCTTTAGGGAGTGGATCATCTCTTGCACAACTAAAATCCCATCCACAATCTGTCTGCCTTTCACAAACCCTGTTTGTTCCTTTGCTATCAATTCTGGGAGTAGGGGTTGTAATCTTTTTACCATTATGGTGGCCATAATTTTATAGATTACATTGCAAAGAGCTATTGGTCTGAAGCTATGGGGTTCTTCAGCCTGATCTACTTTTGGTATTAAGGCCAGAAAGGTAGCATTCCATGCTGGGTGCATTCTTTGATGGCTTCTTGATTCTTCTACTGCATTAACCATATCTTTTTTCATGAACCACCATGTTGCTTGAAATAATTCTACTGTAAAGCCATCCAGGCCAGGGGCTTTATTTTTAGCCATTGACTTGACTACTTCCTCAACCTCCTTTTCCGTAATTACCCATAGAAGCGCTAGGTTTTGGTCCTTGCTTGCCTTTTTTGGGATATATTGTTTTATCTTTGCTATCTCCTCTTCTCTGTTGCTTTGTGGCTCTGTCAGTATGTCCTTGAAATGTTGGATTAGGAGGTTTTCCATTTCCTCTTTCTAGATTACCCTGTCACCTTGTTTATTTTTGAGGGAGAAAATTCGGTTTTGCTGCCTGTGTTGCTACATTACTCGGTGGAAGAATTTTGTATTCCGTTCTCCCTCTTTTAACCACTGAACTATTGAATTTTGGTGCCAAAGGATTTCCTCCTACTTTCTTCTTTCCTCCAGTCTGATTAGCACCTCTCCTTCTTCCTTCGCATTCTCCTCGGTTCTTCCTTCTTCTATGGTTTTTTGTTGTATCCTTTTCATGGCTATTTGGAGTTGTTCCTTGTCTTTATGGATGTTTCCAAATTCTTCTTTGTTCCAGGTATTAATTTTTCTTTTAAACTCCTTGAGTCTCAATTGGAGAGTGTGCATCTTATTCTTACCTTGTATTTCTCCTTCACTATTCTACCACCAGGTTTCTAGCTTGTCTGTGAGTGTTGGAACTCTTAGCCAAAAGGCTTCAAACATAAAAGGTTTGTGTTGGTTTTGACTGTTCATGGAAATTTCAAGTTCTATTGGCCAATGATCCAATCCTTGGCATGGTAAGATCATTGCTTTTTAGAAGATATATTTCCCTAGGAAGTGTTTTGTGGCTAAGAACCTGTCCAATCTGGAGGCTATCTGCCTGTTGCCTCCTCTTCTATTATTCCAGGTGTATTTTCCATTGATAGTATTGATATCAATCAATTGGAAGGCTATCTGGGTTTCCCTAAATCTCTCCATATCTGCATCCTCCTGTTGCATTCCTCCTTTCTTTTCCGTTGTGGTTGTTATCATATTAAAATCTCCTCCTATCACCCATAGTTTTTCTGTGTGTAGGTTGCCCATTCAACGCAGCTATGTTAGGAAGGCCACTCTCTCAATCGGTATATGAGTCCCATACACTGTTGATACAAGGAACCAATCTTTATGTCCAACCATTCTGAATCTCCTTGATAGAATCCTTCAGCCATTACTTCTATTGGATTCCACAGTATTGCTATACCCCCCGCACTCCCTTTTGCATCTACTATCATACTTTCATAATAAGGCTTGATTTTTTTTAGAATTTCATCCATTTTTTCTCCTGTTATTTTTATTTCTTGAAGCAACATGATCTGAGGTTTTTCTTTTTTTGATCCTGTCAGCCAAAAATATCTTTGCTCACCCTTGCTGTTAAGCCCTCTTATATTCCATGATGTAATAATAATTGAGATAGTTGGGTTGTTTGGTGGAAGACCGCTGAGAGTATCACTACTCTTCCTGTGTTGACTAACATTACGCCCATTATTTGAATGGATTCCTGTAGGTTCTTCCATCCTCTTTTTCCCCCTTTCCCTTTATGTTGATGTTCCTGGCTATTATCCTGTTGTGCTCCAAGTTGTTCGTTCATCCCTGTTTTTCCACTCTCTTTCTTTTCTTTGTATTTTTGGAAGATGTCTTTGTATAGTTTTTTATCTTCCTCTGGGATAAACCGTTTGTCCAGGTTCTTCCACTTATCCAGTAAGTTTTTTAAAATTTCCTCTTTTGTGGTTGGGTCATCCCCTTTATTTATATCTACTTCCATTACTTCATACTCCTGGTATACTTCCTTTTCTTGGTTCCCCTTTTCTTCGAGTTCTTCTTGAGCTTTTTGCTTATTGTTGTTGGTATCCTGCTTTTTCCCCCCGCCATCCTGATCTGTCCCTTCTTGGTAGTCCATCTTTCGGGTTTCTCCCTCCCCTTCTTCTGTTTGCAGTATTTCATACCTATTTGTCTCTTGACTTGTGGTTTGTTGTTCTTTATTTCCTTTCTATTGGAATTATTTAGTGGGTCGTTTCTTGAGTTTTACTTCTTGAAACCCCTCATCGTCTTTAGTAGTTTTCCTCTGTTTCTTGGTCTTTCTCTCCTCTTCCTCTGCATTTAAGGGGAATTCCTTAAAAAGGTGTCCATATTCATGGCATTTTCTACATCTAAATGGTATATGTTCGTAGTCCAGAGCCTGCTGCCAGACCTCCTCATGATACTCTAGTTCGACTGCACCTGGTATAGGGTTTGCAATGTTCATGTATACACATATTCTTGCATACGAGGTATATCTCCCTCTTTTAGTTGATTCCGCTATCTTTACAAAACTGCCTATGGTGTTCCCTATTCCTTCAAGAATCTCTGGGTCCCAAAAATCCATAGGTAGTCCAAACAGTCTAACCCATACAGGTGCTGCTAGGAATTTTTCTTGGTCCGGGTTATAGCATTCCTCCCAATACCTCATAAATAAACCTGCATTGTTATGGAAATATGGTCCATTTTCAAAAACTTTCTCTTTATCTTGCAGGTTTGAGAAGATTACTGTAAAGAAACTGCGTGCTCCTAGCTTCAGTTCAATGTGGCCGCGTGGCTGCCATTTCTGCTGGATCCATCTTGTCAGATCTTTTTCTGAGGGCCAAACTCCAATGAACTTGCAGATCAATGCATGATCCTTCATATAGCTTCTGTACCTTTCCAGTTTGTTCATCGGAATGACAAACCTCGGTTTCTCCACTGCGCAAGGCAGACATCTTCCTTTGCTTCCTGCTTGCCAGTGTGCTCCCAAGACTGGCCCCGGTGTCCTTTGTGCAGCCTCCTCTTTGCTATTGCTGGTTCCTTCTCCCGTTATCGCATCCTTGTAGTAGGGGATCTCTCCACTCCTAGTCTCCTCTGTCATTTCTGAGCCGCCTGTTCACTTCTGTCCGTGCTTGTCCGCTTGTTTTTCGAGTTGTTCCGCGTCGCCTACCTCATGGCCACAAGGTCAGTAGGGTTGCAGAGCTCCAAGAATCCATCATCGTTTTTTCCTAAACCATTTTTTTTTCTATTTATTATTATTATTATTGTTAAATTTAATTGAAATAATAATAATAAATCTAATTTTAACTTCTTCTTAATAATAAGAATAATATTTATTTAAATAATATCAATTAAAGTTATAATAATTAAACAAGAATATTTGATAATTATAATAATGATGATGATGATTATTATAATTATAATTATAATTATAATAATAATAATAATAATAATAATTATTATTATTATTATTATTATTATAAATCTAATTCTTAACAAAAAATAATAATAATAATAATAATAATAATAATAATAATAATTAAATTTACATTTATTAATAGTAAATAATAATTAAAAAAATTAAATTTAATAATAATAATAATAAATATAATAATATTTATTATAATTATAATAATAAATATATATTTTACGTAATTATTATAATACTAAATCTAACTTTTAAGTAAATACTAATAATAATAATGTTTATTAATGCTTGTCCGAAAATTTCAACCAAATTTACCAATGTGGTTGTGGATGTGATAGATTGATATAGGCCTATAGTTGTATACCAACCACATTTATTAAATAAATGTGGTGGTAGTAAATTTATGCTAAACTCTTGCAGTAAAATTTTCAATTAATTTTAGATAACTAGAAATGGAATTTATTTTTTCATTAAATCTATAATTTGTTTCAATGAAAAAAATGAATATAATTTTAATTTTCTCTTATTAAGTTGTACCACAATTAATATGGAATATGAATTTTGGAGAAAAAACAAAGCCAAAATAGTTACAAAAAGAAGTACCACACATCCCTTCCCTCACAACTATCACTGGCTACTTCCCTAGACACAATTGTATATCCCATTGCAAATCCTTAAGCTCAATTAACTCATATTATTAGTTATAGAGAGATGTATTTCTATGGATTGAAGAACCTACCAACCACTTATAAACCAATGGATGCATAATAGGTTTATGGTACTCACTAAACCTCCATCCAATAGTATGGAGGGGCCTATGTATTTCCTTAAAAAATATCGACAACATTTATGGTAGTTCACCATGTGAATTACTCAGAAACTGGTGAACTTGAGGGGATGGGTCAGGGATCTACAAAATATAAAGAAAATACTAGGCATAACCTATTTACAAGTCTTCATCCTCCTAGATGACCATTTCCATGGCTTCATCCTCTTTGGTGAATGCCTCACCCCCTACCTACAATCCTGTCATAGCATACACCATCAAATAAACATTGACATCCATATCCATCTTGACTTACAACATGGTGCATCACAACACTTTTCTTGAATTATCTTAATATACTCAAACTTAGCCTATAGGTGATGTTAAAGGAGGGGTTGGCCCAAAAAGTAAAGTTGAGCTATGAGAGGATACATGGACATACTAGGAATTTTTTTGTTGGTTAGAGATATGGGTAGACTTAGTAATTTTGAAAAAAATATAATAAATATAATATTAAAAAATACTTAAAATAACTCATATATAATAATGAAATAAAAAAAGCTAATATAGAAAATTTCATATAGGTGTGGCGGGATGGGGAGGGATATTACTCAATCCCGAGGGAATAATAGAAATCAAATTTGCATGGGCCCTGGGAAGGAAAGCAAAAAATCAGGCTAAGATGTATGGCCTTCTTCAAGGTTTACACATTTCTAAATACAAAGGAATCAAAGATATTGTTATACTCGGGGACTCACAATTACAATTCATTATCTCATTAAGGGAAATAGCCCAAAGGATAATTCCCTTGGATAGGTGCTCCAATGAATTAGAGGATTGTAGAACCCTTCCATTCTGAATAATTATATCATATCCTTCGTATTAATAACATGGATGTCTATTCACAAGAAAATAAAGCACTCTAACAAAGGTACCAAGCTATAAATCAATGACTTAGGTTGTTTCTACCCCATTCCCTAAGTTTTCATGAATATTAGCTTTTGGTCCTCACCTTGGAATATCCCTTTTATGAATATATTTTTTCTGAAATAGTATTCCTAAAACTCCCTTACCCTCCCTACACCCTATCTTTTCCCCATCCCCTCCTATTCCCTCATTTCCCTCATTCTCCTTATCCCCTCTCCTTTCCCCATCTTCTTCTTTGTGCCACCCTTTATTCCCCTAGTAGGCTCCTCAAAGGTTTAATGTTTTGGATACATGAGCATATATGGACTCCCCTTGACATGGCATCACACGAGACCCACCTCCATGCATTTGATCCTCCCTCATACTCTCATGCTTGTTATTGCTACATCTATCTAACCAGATCTTGCAAACGAGCTCCGCTTAGGATCACGATGGTTTTCTTTGGAAGAAGCACTCAAAAATTTTGGTAGAATGATGAGAAGCATGTGGTTTAGTAGGGAAATTAGTGATAAATTAGACTCCCATCCGGCTCTTTCATCATTCGTGACTGGATTGGTTTTTGGATCGATTCGCCACCGTTGGGGACCATTTATTTGGATATGGATGTTTCCCTAAATTTCAATGAGGTGTCGAGGAGTTCACTTTGAAGGAGACTCAATGAAGATTTTTGTCTTAGATTTCATTCTCTTATCCTTTGGATAGGGTATATGGGAGCTCGACACTCTTGCTCGTGGGAAATTTGGAGAAAGGGACTCTCTGGTTTTGAAACTACTCTGGCAGTGCCTAGTTTTTCCTCCATGATTAGTCTCAAATTGACTCAGTCTCTTTTTTACGAAGTTAATTATGGTCTTCCAGTTTCTAATTTGGTAATCAACAGTAGACAAGGTTCACATGGACACTCCTTTGAGGTAGGCTCCTATTCTGATGTTTTGAGTTTTAATTCCGGATTTTTAGAATCGATTGTGACTCTGTGAGGGTTCTCTCCATCAGTTCCTTAGGCTCTTTTTCTATAGTGTTTTGACGAAGGATTTGGCTCTGAGGGAATCGGTAGGCTCTTACTTCAATGCTTTGAGTATTAATTCTAGTTTTTTAGAAAATTTTGTAGCTTTTTTAGGGGTCTATCCAATAATGCTTTGGTCTTCTCTCTAGTGTTTTGAAGAAGCATTTTGTTTAGAGGGAGTCTCTCCATATTGGGTTTCTAGGATTTTAGTCAATTATCTTTTGTTCTCATGACTTCGAAAGAAACCTATTGGACCAACACAATGCATTATATGACTAGGATACTCCCAAATGGAAATTCATCTTCAAAATTTTGCCTCCTCTTCTAATTTGGGAAAACATCATCCTTTCTGTCATCTCCTCGGGGAGGTATGTTCCACTTTCCCATGCAGTATGTAGCTCTCACAATTTATGTTTTCATATCATGATGAATGATGATTTCATCTATGAGACTTCATCAACACGGAGCCCATGTTCTCACTGCTTGTTTACTCATGAAGATTTACAGAGGATTGACTATGACTTGTGGGTCAAATTTTATGAATTATATCATTCAAAAGTAGAACAGACTGGTTAAATTATGGCCCTACAACATCAGATGTCACAGCTTGAAGATGAAGTGGAGGCACCCTAGGATTTAATAATGGACCTCAAGCTTAGCAAAGATACCCCTAAAGGACAAGATTGGGCAAGAGGGACATCAACCTCAACAAACACGTAACTGAAAATGATTAATGTGCATGCAAAAAATTGCTTGTTATAGTGTCTTTTTAATCTTTTTGTGGTTTTGTAATTTTCTTGAATTGATGTGTCTCAATGTAATGGGTTTGGTGAATGTGAATATGGGTTAGTATCAAAAATTGGCATTGTAATCTCACTCATGTTTATTGCTATGGGAAAAAATTTAATAACAAAGTTACTAATTTTTATTTAAAAATATAAATAATTTCATATATAAAATAGCCAATAAAAAAAATCCGATATGAAAAACATCAATCAAATTAATCGTTTGAATAAAAATCTTACTTTCTCAATTTTGTACATAATTTTTTCCCACTTTCTATGTAACAAATTATTTCTTTACCTAATGATTTATGTCTCACAATGCAAGAAACGAGGTTACAAGGGACAAGGGAGTAATGAACAACACAACTCTTTTTCGCCTTCCTTTCAAATTCTTTTTCTTTTTTGGTTTTCAATTTGTAGTCTAACAAATGATTTGTTTCAGCTAAGGTATAATATGGAAACGCTCTTCCGCAAAGGTGGAATTCAAACTATCTAATTATAATCCATAAGTAAAAAAAACGAAAAAAGCTATAAATTAATCTTTTAAAATTAATTGCAGGAAGAGAATTATAGATTTTCAATCATGCCGTCATAGTCGTGAAGAGGTAAGCTCTGTTCAATCGAATCGGCTACCTCTGCGTTTGCTTAACCTCATCAATCAACAACATCGTTTAGTGGTTGGAAGTATAGTTGTTGGTATGTATTATTAGTGTCCAATACGTCGAACATTATATATTATGCACATTGTTTGTTCCATCTTCCATGGTGATTTAGGAGCGTAGTTTTTATTTTGAAAATCGAATTTCAATATCACATGGGTTACATTGGATAAAAAGGGATTACACACTATATAAATATTAATTAATTATATACACAAAATAAACGAAATAATTTTAGTTAACTTATAAACAAAATAATTTTTTTGATATATGTTTTTGGTTAATTTTAACTAAATTGGGTAGAGATTTTTTGAAAACTTGAGTTTAAGTTGTTTAATTTGTAAAATTAGAGTGCTCCAAGGGTTTTTGAAGGTGCTGAATCTATTTATGCATTCAAAAATGTATTTTAAGCAACAAGTGTTGTAGAGATTTTTGAAAACTTGAGTTTAAGTTGTTTAATTTGTGCCCAAAGCATTTTTCATGTAACTTAATCCATTTATGCATTCAAAAATATATTTTAAAAAACAAAAAAAATCATATTCTTACTTGACATTGTATACTAGATTCTACTGACAAAACTATTTTATCTATAAATTAAACTAAAAACACAGACACACACACACACACACATATATATATATATATATATATTACTTTTATTATTTAAGCTAAACATATATTTATAATACATTTGTGGTTCATAACCACATATTTTTTGAGTTAGTTTCCGAAAAACCCACACTAATAACCATATAAAATTTCAAATCCCAACAAAAATCCATCATCAACTATATATAATAAAAAAATCCATTATCAACAATATATAATATTTAAATATTTTATATTCATTTTGAAAGTATTACATATTAGGAAAGTCCAAGAAAGTAATTAATAATCCAGCAATAAATTATTAATCGTGATAAACAACCAATATTAGTTTGCGTTGACCTTGGTTTTCACAAAACTCTAATACAAATTTATTGCTTCAACAAAGCAGCGATTAAATTTGAGAAGCACCTGACACCTGAGCCTGAAACGTTCAGATTATTACTCAAAGAGAGTATCAAATGCACGCGTTGGGCTTATTATTCTCACATCATGAACAACATCAATGCAAAGAGAATGAAAGTCAAGGCCAAGTTACTTTATAAAAGCACAGTGTCCTCGGATTTGCCCTGCAGTGCCCGTTAGCACACCGATTCTGCCCATCTTTTCCATCGACGTTGCAAAATCTGAGAAGAACGAAGGGCCCTGCAATTCCGTGTTGACATATGCTTTTGCCTCGCTGTTGGTTAGCAGCGCAGCATCGGACTGAAAGAGGCCTCTATTCTTCTTTACATTCATGTAATAATGCGTGTCAAATGTTCGAAAGCTTCCCGGATCCATCTCTACTATGGTCTTAC
Organism: Pinus tabuliformis; assembly: GCA_031772625.1. NCBI lineage: Eukaryota > Viridiplantae > Streptophyta > Pinopsida > Pinales > Pinaceae > Pinus > Pinus tabuliformis. The sequence goes on along the minus strand of CM062817.1, from coordinate 1,366,948,533 downwards.
TGTCTCCAGGCTTGCATTTTATCTTCAGTTGAGCAACGTAATATTTGTCCAGGGATGGATCTGTATCCCCTTTTCCTGTGAAATTGTAAAGCCTGCTGCTAAAGGAGCTGCAGTGGGACGTCCCTATTGTGTGGGCGCCTGTTGTTATACATAAGTCATGAAATTACGATGCCATATTTTTAATAAGTGAGTCCCAAAATAACAAATGAGAACAGAATACTGAATTAATTACCTGATAACACAACAAGGTCCTTAACATCAAGACCATTGATGGCAAATATTGATGTGAGTTGTGTGAAATTCGCGAATGGTGGAGGAAGTTTAGTGAGAGCTTCATTCTGGATAGACACCACTCCATCTCTGCGTCCCGTTGGAACATTCCAGAATGGTCCACCCAACTATTATTTGCATGAATTAAATATCATCTTAGAGACTGACGAGCAAAACTGATGATTCAACAGGAAAGGAAATGTAAAGCATGTGTTATGACTGAACATGAGTGTTACCATATGGACAGCATCTCGTGCGACGAGTGCAACAATATCAGCGCATGACACTACTCCCGGGCATAACTTCTCCACTGCAGCTTTGGCTCCGTCAATGACTTGGAATCCTCTCAGGCTCACATTAGGAATCGCATCCTTTTCCGCTTTCGTTGAATTTGTTGAATTCAAGAGCACCGATCCATCGCAACCCTTCAGCCAGTTAAACATATTAATTTATTTATCTAAAAATGATGTAAATACTATTCTTGTTCAATGCACCATTATTGGTAATTAAATATACAGGACGTCGATAGCGCAGGTGAAAACTTAAAATACTCACTCTGACGAAGCAGTCATGAAAGTGCATTCTGAGAAGAGGAGCCGCCAGAGTTGGGGCTTTGGAGATGTACTGTCCAACAATATTTTCTACTGTGTTATAAACTGCGGGGCAAGTCTTGTCATAGAAGTTCAGAGCGAGTCCTCCACCTGCATCCGAAGATGCACAGGCAAATACAAGAAAACTTGCAAGTGCAGTAATCAGAATTCTAACTGTACCTCTCTCCATGATATTCCCAAACGAGGAAGGATTTGCAAAATGGAATTCTATTATTCGTATGACATACCCTTTAGAGCGAAGCTATTTATAGAATGCGTACTTGAGCGGAGACTTGCATGTTGATTTAATCAACGCAGACAAAAGCACGATAAGATAATTTATAATTGGGGTTGGTGGATATGAGCTGGTATTGTTGAGAACCATTTCGCAAGCCACACTGCAAATTAATTGTTTATAGATATTCTGATTAACAAATTCAGAAGCTTCGCATTCTTTATATGGTGTTTTATCTTCTCGATGATTGAGCTATATTCTCTGTACCCAAATTTCATTAGCTGGCACATTGACACCGAACTGTTTTATTATTTTTTCTCTAATTCCTCAAGTGAGAGAGCATTTATACGCGACGGAGCATTAATGCACACATCCTTAGATTTTATTTTTTTTCATCAAGCCTTTATCTTGGGTTTTGCATGATCATCATTCTTACTATTGCAAAGATAAGTGGAGAATGATTTTATGGTATCCACTCACTTTTTAGTAAACATTGAGAAAGGTAGGCACAGCCTCGACAGTTGACCATTTCACACTATCCCATGATCATAATTATTAATATAAGTAAATGCTCAGAACATATTTTATGGCATCCACGGATTTTTCAGTAAATAATGAAAGAGGAAAACGCAACCTTGAGAATTGATCAATCCACAATAGTGTAGCAAATTCAAAAAACGTTAATGTTAGCCGTATTCTAGAAGGCTATAATTTCAACAGGAAAATTTGGAAATTTTAGTGTGATTTTGAAAAATAAATTCAAAAATGTTTAGAAATCTAAATTATAAGTATTAAACTTTAAAATTTTGAGTTTCTAATACTAAATTCATTTCTATTATGTAAACACTTTTAAAATCCCACAATGACTGACACCAAGCAAACATGCACGATCAATCTACACCGTTGATCCTTTTACACACATCCAACGGTCTACGCAGATATTGGGTAAACAAAAAGCTCGAAGAATAACCGCCCGATGAGGGCGGTATTCTCTCACCTAACACTGCCATGTGTCGCATGCTGAAAGGAATCAGAGCCTTAACCCAAAAAAACGCAAACTAGATATACTTCGTCCAATAAACTGCTGAATGGTATTAGCAAAGGACGCAACGTTGACAAACCTGCATGTTCATGTGCCCCACGTTGGCCATTAATCAGGTGCAACAGATGAAACTTGTGCCCTCCTCCCGAAATCTTTATCTCCTGAACTGTGTCTCTCCAACCTGTTAGTCCATAGCTCCATATCTCTGTCTGCCTGACAGAGACAGTCCTCCATCAATTTTCCTGTGGGAAGTGACTCCCAAATAAATCTTGAATCCCTGTTCCTATTGGATACACCTTCGTTCGCTAAACGGTCTGCTAACATGTTAGCTTTCCTTTTCACATGAACAAAGCGAACAATTTTTAAGGTTTGCAGGTGGGATTGGATCCGATGAAAGATCTGTAGAAGCCTCCAATTCTTCGAAACTTTTTCTGGAGAAGAACCATTGCAAATTTTCTTAGCCACTCGGATAATTAATTCCGAATCAGCGTCGATGATAATATTATGAGAATTTGAGTCCAACAGGACTTCTAAGCACTGTTCTAATGCCACAATTTCCGCCACATTGTTAGTGGCTTTTCCCAGATGTCCATGGAAGATCTTCTTTATTTGACCCTGTTCATTTCTTATAGCCCCTCCAAACCCAGCAAATCCTGGGTTGCCCTTGGAAGCGCCATCAATGTTAACCTTTAAGAAGCCATGAGGAGGAGGTTTCCAAATTATACTAACTACATTTAGTTTTCCTATTCCCTTGGTCAGGCCCTGAGGGATTATGGACTAAAGACCCAACAGAAGTATGATACTTTCCTCTTGGGGCTGGGGAGGTTCCCACCAAACTTCCTATTGTATCTTTGAGCTGCTTTAAAATTGATCAGTTATTTGGTGTGGCGTGCTTGCCTTTTTTTTGAAGATCCTACTGTTGCGTTCCTTCCAAACATTTCAGATAACAAAGGCTGAAACCAGAGTCTAGGCTTTATTGATGATTTCATTCCCTGAGAAATTCTTCCTCCAGTTCCTCAAAGTGTTGGAAATGCTGAGATTGTCCCGATCTGTATGTCTAAAAATTGAGGCCACCCAATCCCACACATGGGATGTGAAAGGACAGAGGTTGAGAAGGTGCTCCATTGTCTCCTCCTGTAGGTCGCAGAGGTAACATTTGGAGGGACCTATAAGGCCTTTTTTAGGAGATTCTCCCAAGTTAGGATTTTCCTTTGATGCACAAGCCAGATGAAAAGCTTTATTTTCATCCAGTGAGGGCTCTGCCATAGATTTTTCCATACTTGATCCGGATTTAAGTAGTTAAATCCTGATATTTCTAGTTTAGCTTCTTTGAGTTTGAAGTCGCCTTCGTTGTTGTTTCCCCACCTTAATTGGTCAGGTAAGGAGGAAACCAGAATTCTTCTATTCTAAAGTTCATGGGAGAGAGCATCTGCCTGAGCTTTAATGGGACTCTCATTACTGTGGCCTAGATCCTTCCACTTCCTCCATTTTCCATCATTTCTTTCCTGGTCCCAGAAGTCTTTGACCATGAGTAAGCCTTTGTTGTCTATGTCACTTTTGAGATCTGCTAAATCCTCTTTATAAAGGTTTGGTTCCTGTTGCCAGTTATCCTCCCAGAAACGAGCAAGGTTCCCTGCTCGAATTTCCCAGAAGCTGTGTTGCTGAACAATACTTTTATTTTCCCATGCAAGGTTCCAAATCTGAGAGCCCTTGATTTTCCCTGACATTCTAATGTGATCCTTCTCCTGCCAATGCCTGGCATATTTTTGTTTCCACAGCTTAGCCCATGGAGCTGTCGGCTCCTTAATCCATCTCCACCAAAGTTTGGCCCCTGAGACTTTACTGAGAGTATCAGGGTCATGAAGCCCCAAACCACCATGGGTTTTGGGCTTACATATCTTGTCCCAAGCCACTAAGGCCCACTTCTTTTTTTCCTCTCCTCTGCCCCACAGAAAATCTCTTTGTATGTTCCTGATTTGCTGTTTAGTGCCTTCGGGAGTAGGAAGGGCTGAGAACATGAAAACGGGAATTGCCTGTAACACAACTTGTGTGAGCAAAAGGCATCCTGCCAAATTCAGAGTCTAGTATCCACTAAATTTACACATGGAATAAATTTTAATTTCAAATTTAGAATCCACTAAATTTAGACATGATATAGATGGATCAAATTTGTCGTGCCTAAACTTTATACTCAAGTTTTCCACTGTAAAAGAAAAAAATTACATTTCAAAAAATTTGATTTCTCTACTCTAACTAAATCCATTATTAAAATACATCTATATTAAATTAAAATAAATCTATGCTAATAAATATTTACATTAAAAATGAATTCATCCTCGAAAAAAATTCTAAAATGGAACAATAAGACAGCATTATTTATAAATGCAAGGAATATGCCCTTACAACACAGACTATAGAAAACCCCACAACGTACGTGCAAATGGCCAGCCGCACCATGCTATTTACAGCAAACCCTACTACGAATCCGTTGACATCCAATGCACGACACGAGATAGTAGCGGAGGAGGCATTTCACTTTTTAATATGTTGACTTCCTTTTCACCACACCTAAACTACACTTACCAAAATAAGCGTGTGCTCGAGTCGATTGCGGATTCAGGAATTTGTGAAACGTGTAGTTATCTAGATTGTGGATTTAGGATTCATGTAAGCTTGTACTTATCTGCAGTGTCAATTTGGGAATCTATGGGATAGTAGTTAGGTCAAATATTTTACTTCTTTCCATCTATCAAATTCTAAAAAGGCCTTGTGTACATATGCATGAAATTTTGAATAAAAAAATTTGATAGTAAGAGTATTTGAATTAAAATTACTTATCTGCAGTGTCAATTGGGGAATCTATTGGATACTAGTTAGGTCAAATATTTTACTTCTTTCGATCTATCAAATTCTAAAAAGGCCTTGTGTACATATGCATGAAATTTTGAATAAAAAAATTTGATAGTAAAAGTTTTTGAATTAAAATTACTTATCTGCAGTGTCAATTGGGGAATCTATTGGATAGTAGTTAGGTCAAATATTTTACTTCTATCAAAATTCTAAAAAGGCTTCTTTCAATCTATCAAATTCTAAAAAGGCCTTGTGTACCTATGCATGAAATTTTTAATATAAAAAATTGTTAGTAAGAGTATTTGAATTAAAATTACATAGACATGAAATTTCTATAAAAAAAATTAATAATAAAAGTATTTGAATTTTGTTTTGAATAATGGAAATAAATTTAGCATGATTGAAAACCTCCAAACACTCAAATCATAACTGTAAGAAAGATTTCTACCAAAATTTTCAAAATTCTCTTGGCAAAATTTAAACCTCTTTAGACTGCGGCATTCCAAAAATCATTTAAAAAGTAAATAAGAATTCCAATTTTTAAATTTGCTCAAAATTTAAACCTCTTTAGACTGCCGCATTCCAAAAATCATTTAAAAAGTAAATAAGAATTCCAATTTTTAAATTTGCTGGTTGAGCAAGTGACGGGATTTTTAAGCTTTTTGTTTTGCATTATTTTTACTTCTTTCAGTTTATCAAATTCCAAAACTACCGTTAAAAAGTGAATAAGATTTCCAATTTTTTAATTGGTTGGTTGACCATTATCGCAACAGAATTTTTAAGCTTTTGGTTTTGCATTATAAATATAAGACTTTTATTTTAATTAAGCATTATAATTTAATGGACTGTTTATTATTTTTGATTTAGGTAAGTACGGTATTAGTTATTTATTTTTGTTTTTATGGTATATTAATTTGTTTTTGACTATTTTTTTTTATTTATCTATAGTTTAACATTAAGAATTTAATTTTTTTTTTTTATTTGTAAAGTGATTGTGTTCATTTTATCTATAATTTAATATTAGGAATTCAATTTTTGTATATTTATTTATTTATTTGTAAGATGATTGTTGAAGCGCTTACTATTGGCTATTTAGTAGCTTCCATTTCTATTAGTTACTAATTTTTTGTTTTTAATTTTATTTCTTTTCTATTTAACTTTCTGATTTATTTTATTTTATTTTATTTTTTTTATTTTTTTTCCGAAGGTAGCAAAACCTATCAAACTCAGGTGTCAAACCAACAGTGAGGACAACCATCTCTAGCTGCTATCCGCGAATGTCAATTTGACTCATCACCGTTATCAAGGAAAACCACGCCCCCTGTAATAACCCGCTGGTGGTCCGTAAGGGAGCAAGCTTTCACTCCTGCCAGATGCCTCTGGGTCTTGGGCCGTTAACCTGTTTCCTTACGCCGAGGAAAACGAGCTCTTAGCCAAGCAGAAGCAGTTTTACGGCATACTCCAGGCCGTTTTTTTAATTTTTTTATTTGAATTATAGTTTTTTTTTCCATATTTTCAATTTAAAATGAGTTATTATTATATTAAAAATGTATTTTAATAAATTTATTTATAAAAAAATATATATATTAACAAAAAGTAAAACACACACCTATATAATAAACACGTATAGTAAAGTGTATATATGTAAATATAAAAATATTAGCTAATCATATTTTTTATTTTTTGGTGATGGCATTTAATAATACGGTATTTTATTAGCTATTTTATTTTTGTAATAAAACTTATCTTTATTATTTTTTAATTTAATTAAACTAAGCTGCAAGTACTACTAAATAGTCCTTGTTTAAAAATGTGTTGCGCAAATTATTCAAAATTAAATAAAGTACACAACAATACAACAACACATGCTTTACAAAAATGATGATAGGAAAAGTGGCAATGGGATGAATAATACACTTTCTCATTTTCGAGAACAAGAAAATTCCTAATTTCACAATATCTGATCAATAACGCACACACTTATCATTTTCAAAATAAGCATCGTCTCCAATTTCTCAAATTCCACATTCCTGAGAGTGCCACTTCAAAGTGCATAATGGGCTTTAGATATTTGCATGTGTGTGTGTTTTTGCATGTGCATATCTAGCTAAGCCTTTCTAGAAATGGACACGTGAGAGTTTCCATACAATTTCTCTCTACGAAAGAATTTGGAATAAATTTGAGAGGGAAAATTTTAGCAGGTTTATTCATTGATAGGTGTATATATTTCAACTCATGATGGAAGTCTATCAATGGAAAATAAATTTTATCATTTTTTAATGGCCACCATCGAGTGTTGGCATAATATTCTTCGTCTAAGAGGTTGATGGATGGCCAGGATGAAATGGAGGTTGAGGAGACATCGAGAAGTGTTGGTAGTGGATTGAAAGGTCGTCTCAAAGGGAAGGGTGGGAATGGTGGCAATGATGGCATGTCAAGAGGCAACCGACAATAGTCAATCATGGACATTGAAAAATTAAAAAAAAATGAATTTTGATTTATGGAATTCCAATTTAGCGGCAGTGGATCGACCATGACGTGTCAAGAGGCAATAACACGTTACAAAATGGAACATTTCAGCACCAAAGAGAATATCATCATTTGAAATATGGAATAGAAGAATGGTTTATGTTGTTGAATAGGTGAGTTTTCTTGTGTATTGACAGACTGGAATAGTATTCTTCGGCTACGATTGATCGGATTTCTAATGGATGTGGAAGGACAACATGTAGACATGGAAAGAGGAAGGAACTACTTGCAGGCATAACAAGAGGTTGCCAATTTTTAATTAGAGTAGTTTTGATGTTTGAGAAGATGGAAGTATTGAAAACTGGTTGGTGGCATGGTATTTGAAAAGAAAATGAAGAATTGATAATTTATTTTTATGATGTTATTTTGAATAAAATTGTGTTTTTTCCACAAATGTTTGCGTTGTGTATTTCTTAGCTTTGTTAATATGGTAGTTTGGGTGTTTTAGAAGATGGAAGTAACAAAAACTCATTTCTATTGCGCAAATTGGAAAAATAATGATATTGGTGGGAGGAGAGCGCTGACCTTGATTATGCAGACGAAGGTGGGAGGGTGAGAGGGGTGTGAAGGAATCGTGGGGGGGATGAGAGACCTGACCCCGACTATGGGATGGTTCCATGGCATAGGCTAGTCTAAGTGCAAGTCAGGTTGTAAACAATAAAAACTCAAAAATTACAGGGGCCGTTGGGATAACTGCATGTTGGGAGTGATAATTGCACAGTGGAAACACCCCCTTGAGGTCAATAGGTGGGCTTGGGAACATGGCATTTCTATTGTTCAATGAGGAGATAATGATGTAAATTTATGATTTAAATTGTTGGATGTTATTTCAGTTGATTTGTTGTTTTGTAGATCGAATAATGTGCTTCAATGTTATTTTGTGTGTTTTGTATCTTTGGATTGTGTTGAGTCATTCCCTATTGGTTGTATGAGACTGTGGAAGTGGCGATTTTGTGTGTGTTATAGTAATAGATCTGTTTTTTATATATATGTATGTATGTGTAATATGGGAGGCTGGTTGTAAGTATTTGAAGTTTATTTAGTATTGAAATTTATTTCTTATGTAAGGTGTCTATGCTTAAATAGTTATATTTGTTGAGCATGTGGGATGGGAAAGAAGATTGAAAAGTGAAATTAAAATTGAGTTGAAATGTGGTGGTGAAATTTTCACTGAAGGAACAAGCAAGCGTGGTTCTAAAAGAGCTTGGTTGTTTGGTTCATTTGGGAGAGCGAATGAATATCATTGACAAAATGTATCAGTAGAACAAGGATGCAATAAATGTTTGTAGAAGAGTCACATACTAGGAAAATAAAATAGCATAGGTAATTCATCAACATGATGGAGTGTACAATTGTACGTACAGGAATATCAGTAGTATGATGGGAATAATATTTACTTGAAATTGTTTCTTTGCGTGGATGTTAAACATGTTGAGATTTGCTTGGCGAAGAAATTTTTTCTTACCCTTGTGTTTTTTTTCCAACATTGTGTTTGCAAAGAAAGTGTCGGTGCAAGTGACAATGATGGTTCCTGTCCAAAAAATTGAAGAAATGGACTATTGGAACAAAAGCACATTCATGGAAATAAGCGGTTTACAGGATCAAGCTTTATTAGTGGTAACAATATGGTCGATGACACGATAGGGAATTTCGGTTAGTATTCTAGCAATGTGATGTCGGGCATTTGTTCTAGCAACTATATAGTGAATATCACGACTCCACCAGATTTTGTTCATGCTAGGTCTCTTGGAAGAGAACAGGTTCCTAAAGTATTTTTTGTTTTGATAGGATTTTTACATGTGAATGGAATACATTAATTGTTCTCTGTTTTTTCTTCTTTCATTGGTTTGTGCAAAACAATGTTGGAAGGAATATTGGTAGATAGACAGAGGTGGAAGGAACAAAGACTTTGTGTGTTCGTCGAGTTGGGTTTTGGCCATATGAGGTTTTTGTTGATAGTAGTATGCTTGCTGAGATGGTTGAAAATTTGTGATAGCGAGTTGGGAATGTCGGAAAAAGCATGTCTAGAAGCCAGTGTGTAGACAACATTGTTATTCATAGAAAATATATGGAGAATCCCTCTCATCAAACATGACAGGTCATGCAAGTGGATTGTTTTGGTGGGATTTGTGCATTTGAATATGTGTTTGGAAATTGTTAGATTCATATTTTAATCATTTTTTTTTTGTTGCAGAGTAATATTGGAGTGAACGGTGCTCTTAAAAGTAAATTCAGAAACAAGGAAACCTTTTTAAGCTCATTAAGTTCAGCTCGGTCAGTGCGTTGGGATGAAAAATGTGTGTTTTGTCTCTAAAAGTTAGTAATTCATCATTCTTTATATGTTTCATTTTGGCATTATTATTTTAACTTTATGCAAGTAGAATGAATCGAACTGCAACCAAAATAGAAGAATGAATTCCCATGAATTTATGGAAAGAAATGTTCAATAAAATGCTTAAACCTAGGAGGTTGTATCAGATCATCCTCAATATCGGTTGGTGTTTCACAAAAAGAGTGGTACTAGCTAGCATCATTTTACCAGAGAGATGATTGAGGTGCATAAAACATTCCTTTATAGTATTGATAACTTTTCTATTGTGGAAATGTGTCGAGTCTGTAATGAATAATATCTTGGTATACATGTTGTGAGATGGCATGAAGGGATCATATGTAAAATATATAAGAGTGAGAGAGGTGGTCACTATTTCTCTTGCTTTAATAACATGGATCTTGGTGAGCAGCCTGAGGTCCTATGAGTTTTGATGTAGGTTGAAGAAATGTTAATAGCACGAGTGAATCCAATATTGCAAGTGACACATGCATGAGGTAGCGAATATAAATATAGTGGGAATACAATTAGTTTTCCATAATACATATATTTGGTTCCAATGAAGCTTCCATGATGTGTAGAGGAACTTGATTTTCTGATTGTAAGGAGATGTGGTGTTGAGTCCAAGTATTATGAATTCTATGTGAAGAGAGAATGTGTGTTGGATGCATTAGCATACAAAATTCAGATGGGTAAATATTACAAGCATGTTAAAATCAATATGGATTATGTGGTTGCTTTGCTAGAACAACTCACTGTCATGTCTAGCAGGCTATATTATGTGGATATTCATTTGGGTGAAACAAGGGGAGATGGTGAGGACATTTAAATGTTGGGGGCGGGTGGTTTGCACTATTATCCATCATAATTTATTTCATGTATTCCTAATGAGTGCAGGGAAGTGGAACAAATAAGGAGTTTCATTTAAAGCGTAGATTCTAGAAGCGACAACGCAGTCAAATGACCAAATATTGGAACATCCCCTGTCAATGAATATAATACTATGGGGTTGCTGGACATGGCCTTCCCAACTTTGTTTCCCACTAGTGACGCTGATTGGTTGCATCCATGTATTTGCAATGTTGAAATGCACGAATATGGTTTGCATCTACTTAGGTATTGTGATCAAAGATTTGGAAGCCATCCTCAATTTCAGTATTTCCCATTGAATATGATTATGCATAATCGTAGCTAAGGAACAACTTGTTTATTCTTGAAAAGGAATATCAATAAGATTTCACCTAAAACTATTCAAGAGTTGCGTCAACAACTCGGGGATTTTCCTGACAATAAACTATCAGAGGAATTAATTCATTTTGGTTGTTTTCATAGGGGTACAAGGGCATATTGGACAAACTGTCATTCTAAGTTGACATACATGATGATGCAATTGAGCTGCCAAACATTTTTTTAACATTGAGTGTAGATGACATTAAGTGGAATGACCTACATTATCTTATGCCTTCAATGACACATTCTCATCTACAGAAAAACATGCAAAAATATATATAATGTTATTCAGTACCCACATATAGTTTCTATGTACATGCACCAAAGATTCAATATATTTTCTGAATTGGTTCTTGAGAAGTATCTAGGAGCCAAATACTTTTGGTATAGATTCGTGGTTCTTTATTTTGATGTATTTTCTATGGGATTCGAATGATGTCTCTATTATTTTGGTTAGCTTCTATATGGTAACTACATGTTAAACAAATTTTGGCAGGTATGAGTGGAAGCAAAGGGTCTCAGCACACATCCACGATTTCATATGGCTGTGAGGAGCTTTGAATATGGAAACATTAGATTGGAAGAACTGTTTGGATGTTGATGAAGCTAAGCCCTACTTTGAGAAATATTTAACAATGTGGAATCCAAGGAACATACACCATTGTAATGTGATGATTCCTCGAAGTGTTAATAATGACTCATTCCTTTTGAAAATCTCGCAGATTTTTTCTTGCAATCCTAATCAATATTATGAGCATTTGGTCAACATTGTGCAAAGACATAAAAAATGCAGTGTTGATTCATGTTTACGAAGAAATGGCTCTATCCTTTCATGTCATTACGATGCTCCGTGGGAGGTGCGTGCTAAGTCTACAATGTACATAGATGAAAAAGGGAGGAAGAAATATGAAGCAACACAGAATGATGACCGTTTGAATGTCTGCAATGTTGACCTTCTCACTATGTGGCGAGAAAACATTGATTGTCAAGCAGTTGTTTCTGGACACACAGTGTTGAAATATATTGCAAAATATGCTTTAAAGGAAGAAATAAGGTCTGAATGTTATCATGAGATGTTGATAAGGGTTGCAAGTGAAAGTGGATCTGATGCTCTTGTGTTGCCTACATTTAAGAGGTTTATTGCAGAGACAGTTATTGATCGAGACATTGGTGCACAAGAAACATTCCATATTTTGCTAAAGTTGCCTCTTGTTGTGTGGAAATACAAATTTGTTGTGTTGAATGTTGGCAAGAAAGTGTTGCACAGACTATCATTGAAAGTGATGAAATTTCATGTGGGAAATTTTTTGTCAAGCTATATCAAAATCGCCCCCATTTCCTAGAGCATTTGTGTTTGATAGAAACTACAAGATCATGGATATATGATGCAAAGCAGAGGAAGAAGTCATGGAAACCATGTAATGTGCATGTTATTGTTCGTGTTTATTGGCATTTATATGTTATTCCAAATGAGAAATTAGAAGAGTTTGAAACATTTTGTTAGAGTGATTTTCTTTTGTACAAGCTATTCCGTGACATTGGTTAAGATATAGGAAATTCAAGTGAAATTATCATTGATAATTTGAGGAGTCTTAGGTATTGTGTGTGGCATGTTGATTGAGGCCCTTTGCTAGATGAGAGTAACAAAGAGAATGTCGAGCCCCATGTTCATGAAGATAATTTTGACAAATATTCTTAAGATCAAAAGGTTCTTTCCCAGATTGTTCCTCTAAATATTGTACCAATTTCCAACCTTGACAATCTTGGGAGAAGGGATTACGATAATTATTATAATTAGAAAAAAATAATTGTGTGAGATGAAATTGTGGAATAGGATATCGATTTTATAAAAAATGGTCAATTAGTGAGTGTTTTAAATGGCGAATCAATTGGGGAGACAGTAGTGCCACATTCCTCTTTGTCTTAGAAACAACAAGCTTCTTTTGAGATCATTTTGTGCCACTTTGTTGATGTTGAAATGAATGATGTTTTGAGAATGATTATTCAAGGTACAACTAGAACTGGGAAGTCTTCTCTTATTCAGTGTATTTTTCATGTTTTTTTTTATTGCTGCAACGATTGGTAGGAGTCCAATGTTGTTTCTAGCACTCACTGGCATCACTTCCTTTAATATACATGGAAATAAAATACACTCAACTTTATAAATACCCATAAAAGATATCAAAATTACTAAGTGGGAAATCCCTCGCAATGTTTGAAGAAAAAATGAGGCACATTTGTTATGTTTTGATTGATGAGATGAGATTTATAGGTCCGAGGCTTTTTTAACAGATAAATGCATGTTTATGGGAAGCCTTTCCTAAAAGGAAGGATGCTCCTTTTGGTGGTAGTTCGATGATCCTTGTAGGTGACTTAGGGGAGCTGCCTCATGTATAGGACAAACCTTTGTATGCAAGGAGAACAATAGGGAAGGTGTTATGGGAAAGATTCAATATTGTTATCACTTTGGATAAAATCTTCAGGAAAGAGGGAGATGATCCTAGAAAAGTGTCTTTTCGAAATATTTTAATGAATATTAGAAATATAGAGCCTACTCTACATGACTAGGATCTTCTCATGTCATGTGTTGAAAGTTGCATGTGTCCAAAGGACAATGTTTTGTTTGATTCTTTGGTTCAATTGTTTGCAATGAATAATTTAGTGAATTTTAACAATTAAAATATGCTCAAATCATTAAATTTCCCAATTGTGAGGTGTGTCACAGAGTCGACGAGAAGAACATAAATAACTGACAACGATGATGATGTTTTGGAGCACGAGGTGTTGCTATGTCATGGAGAGTGTGTCATGTTGGCATGTAATTTGTGGGTTGAAGTTGGGCTGGTAAATGCTGTGATTAGATATGTTTATGATATCTATTATATGCTTGGTTCAAAGCTTCTTGAACTTTCAGTGTTTTCTATGGTTATTTTTGAGGAGTATGCAGGTGTCCCAATTTATATAAACTGTCCAAGAATTGTGCCAATAAAACTAGTTGTTATGGGGAATCTGCAAGATATGTCTTTAAGAATGGTGTGGGAATTTAGTATACACAAATTATATGGGATGAGGTTGCAATGAGCCATTGTTGATCTCATTAGATGGTTTGTGGGTTTCGCCACGTTTTCTTTTCAAATTTTTGCTAAAATGAAAAGAAGTGAATATGTCACACTTAGGAAGAAAGAGGAGGAGTGATTAAAGAAAATATATTGTAACAATTTTATTTTGCTTAATTACAAAATTGTAGAAAAAATATTGTTGCATGTGTCGTGAGGAAAAGCATTGCTTGTAAATAAGTTTCGTTGAGAAACAAATGAATTAGGCACATTGTCATTTCAATGTCAGTGTTCATAGTAAAAAATATATGCAGTCAGATGATACATGTTTGTTTTGTTTAATTAAAATGTTCTAAAAAAATATTGTTGCATGCATCACAAGAAAATATACAAATTATTGTTATATACAGGCAAAGCTAGACATGAATAAGGTTAAGAGATGAGTAGGAAATACATGCACCAAGAAAATAAATTTAAGGCAGGAAATGTGTGTGATAGCTAAATAGGCATTCAACTCATGATTTTTTTTTTCAAAAATCTTCCACTGCAACAATTGATTGGGAAATGAAAATGAAAATTTTGTTCAAAAGATATATTTGCATGTGGTGAGAGGAAAAAGTAACTTGAAAATAAGCTATGATTAAAACATAAATGATTAAGTGCATTACAGTTTGAAAAATAAGGTTGATTGTGAAATACATATGCAATCATACAACAAAAAACAAATTTCTTTGAAAAAAAGAAACACACAGCAAGGTAATCTGACAAGTGTAGAACAAAATATTGTTTTATCCAAGCACATATATACATTAATAAAGTTAAAGATTAAGTAGAAAAATTGATTGTAAAGAGCTAAAAGTCATGAGAGAAAATGAATGTGGTGGGTAAGTCTGCATTGAAGTAAGAGTTTTTTTGTACAAAAACGTGCAACTTCAAAAAATTTAGGTTAAAATACTAACCTTCTTCCCAAAATATATTTGCATGTACCGCTAAGAAAAAAATTACATGAAAGGAAACTATCTTGTGAACATGAGAATTTTAGTGCACTATAGTTAGAATACTGTGGTTGAGTGCAAAAGAGATATGCGAGCACATAACAGAAATCAATTTTCTTTGATAGAGTAAAGAAAATGGATTTCCATTTCCTAAGGAGTCTTTAAGATAACATGGAAATATTGTCCCATGAACAAACGTGAATATAGTTAAGGATTGAGCACAATATACATCCATTTATAAATGAAAGAGATTATAGGGAATGAATCCCAAAGGTCAATATGCATACAACTGGCACTTTTGTTTTTGAAAAAAAACTCAGATTTTAGAAATTGGTTGCAAATTTCTTTCCGAAAGAAAACAAGATGTATCATAGGCGAAAAAATTGTCGAACACATTATGCCAATATTGAGATAGAGATAAACATTGGTAAACTTGACAGGTGAAGAGCAGGAATATCCACTAAAAAATGAAAGTGATCATAGGAGCAAGACACATCCAATTCATTATGTTTGTCTTCAAAAACATTTCACTTCAAAAAATACTTTGGAAAATAAAAGTCTTGGATATCATCACCATACGGACACCTAGTCCAATGTACGAGGTCATATAAATAACATTGTATAAAAGGAAATTGTGTTCAATAGCCTAGAATCAAAAAATATGTAAGATTTGTATGTAAGAAAGCATAAATCCATCTCTAAAATTTTAATCCTTCCTGAAAGGATTTTGTGCAGGTGTATTTAGTAGGTTGTTCAAGCTTCCTCCTCATTTGACTCTTCTTTGTCGATGCTCACCAAATGTGATGCATTTCCTTGATGTGGTTGGCCCAATATGAGAACAACTAAGAAATTCCTTAGAAGTGGACATGATGAATATGAGTAATATTCACTTTGCACATAGATATCAAATTCTGCACAACTATTTTCTTTTTTTCATACATGATTCTAAATTTGGAAATGAGTTTGATCTACTTGAAGGGAAACTGGAGAAATATCTAAAAAAATTGTTGATTTCGAGTTTTGAGAGAGCCTATGACTCTTTGGTCATATGTGGTAATGTGTTTGAGATTGTGTTGCATTGAGTCGTGTTTTGCATCTTTCAATGGTTTGGATAGTGAGAGATCGAATTCATCTATAAATTCTATCCCCATATCCCATACTAATAGACATTGTACAGTGGCCCATTTGATGTATTCTTTTATTTATTTTGCATCAAACATTCATTGACTCAAAGAAGCAAACATTAGTCTTTTTTCTGTTTTGGAGACTTTTGAGATGTGCTTAGGTTGGAACTCTATTTCTCATTCAAGAATTGAAATGAATTTTTGTTTGATGTACTTGTATTCTTCCACCAAATATTATATTATGTCCTCAAGTTCCATATTATATTGAAACAATGTGCAAATTTTGTCCATTTCTTTATAAACTTAGCCTGCTCTTTTCTCAATATTTCGCTTGCCTTTTTTGATTTCACATTAAAACTCTCCAGGAAATTCTTTTCTTATTGAATTTGAATTGATTGAAACTTAAGAGTTTCAATTTCTTCTTTCATTTTTGTCATCATGGTTATAATATTGTTGTCACATTCTTCCTTCAATATTTGAATTTGTTGTGCATGTCCATTTTCGATTACCTGCATGTCTACAGAGTGTTTCAGTTTCAATTCATTCAAGTGATTTTGGTATTCATTCTACAAGTTCTCTCTTTCTATGGAAAACCCACCTACAAGTGCTATGGGATGCTTCTACCAAATTTCTTCACTAAAAGCTTTGGATTTCTCAATTTTACTTTCTAGATTCTTTATCTTCCATGGACTATTCTTGATAGCGATGGAAAGTTCAGCAACATGGTGCTGGTTTTAATTGACAAAATCTCCTAAAGGTTGTTAGGATTATTCAGCTTTTTCCTCAACATTTCCTATTGCTTACCAGCTGAATTCCAAAATGGTTTTGAAACTGTCAAGCTTTCTTTTCTTCATTTTTTTGACAACTAACTTGGTTTGAGCATTAAAGTAATACTTAGTCACGGATGGAACGGTTTCATGAAAATTTTGCACTTTAGTGACAGGTTAAAATAAAAAAGACTCGAGAGGGATTTTTGGAGAATTTAGAGTCATGGATGTGTCATGAGAAATATGTGGAATAGATATTTCGGTACTTTGTTCTTACTAGTGAGGAAAGTCTTTTTCTTTGCTAGAGAAAGTGGTCAAGGTTAACACACGGGTCCTCGTAATATGATATTCTTTCTTTGTGTCAATCTCCATATATTCAAGTTCCTCATTAATTTTCTTTGACTGCATATATGCCTTAATGGTGTCATCTACGCTTTCAATAATCATGACATTGTCGCCAAAGGAACTTTGTTTTCCTGTTGGTTGTTATTTCTCTGGTCTCTCCTATTTATGACTTGTGACTTCTGTGTTCCTTTTTAGCCTATTTTTCTATCTCAGTTTCTAAATATGTTTCTTTAGGGTTGTATTCTTTTATAGTTCTTGTCTATCGAGATGTAAAATAAGAATCAGGAACATTTTCAATTTGGGATTCTTCATTTTTTCAGAGGAAGGAACAAGATCTGAAATAATGTCATTGAAATTGTATTTCAGAATCTCAAGAGATTTCATCCCTTCAATTGCAGTATTCGTATGAAGACTCTTCTAGTTAAGGAAGTCCTCACAAAGTGTTTCTGTAAAGTCTTGTAGTTTACTTCTATCCTCTCTAGTCGACAGTTTCCCTCTTTGAAAAATTTGGTCAAAATTAGCAATATTGATGAAAATTTCATCAAAAGGGGGTTGTTGGTGTGTGTAGGTTTTGATGTAGCTAACATTACTATAATGGTCATTGATGATTTTTTGAGGGTAATAATGATGAAGGGGCAATGAATAAAAGCAAACATGGTTGAGTTCTTCGGCTTCCTTAAATGCATGTCCTCGGTTCTTGAGGCAAACGTTTCCAAAGTGATTTTGGAAATTTTGGCCAAATTTTCTTCTAAAGTTGCTCAATTTCCAAGCTTGTCCATTCAAGGCAGTTTGATTGGCTACCTCTCTGAAATTTATCCTCCCTGGAATATATTTAGGAAGAAGATGAGGGCTAACTTCACTTCCACAGAATTTGATAGATATAAATAATTCTTCCACAAACCAGTCTCCTATTCCTTGTAAGGCCTCTTTAAGTCCTTCACTAACCTAGGAGGGTTTTCTGCAAGTAGAATTTGACAGAAAGGAGACATCACATAATTACAAATGTCATAAAAATGAAATTGGAAGTTACTTTCCCACAAAATTGGGGCGTACTTTTCAATAGGGAGTTCCTACTTAGCTGGGTAATTCCATTTCATCATAGGAAATGAAACAAAAGAAACTATAATATCAATAATGTAGGTTGACGTTCAAAAGAGGTAATCATATCATGGAGGAGGCATAAAGGAAAAAATAAGGGAATCTATTATATTCTAAGAAAGAATTTCGGTCCAATTGAAAAGGTTTGAGCCATTGAGTAGGATGTGCATTAAAGCCATCCATTGCAATTTTTAATGCTCATGGTCTTTCTCTCCATATAGACGAGACAATATGTTCATGAGGAACCTAATGGGCATTTTGAAAACTACGATCAAATATTCTTTTAACGCCTCAAGTTTAAAGCCTTCTATATATTCTTGTAACCAACCTTTTATAATTTTGTCATAATTTCCTTCACACTTATTGAACACTTTGTTGTTGAAGTTATCGAGAAACTGGGTGCTGAAGGAGACTTCGAGAGGAATAAGCTTGTAAATTGTTGAAATTACTTGCGGATTCCAAGAGGCTATACCGTTTTGTTGTAGTCTACTATACTGGGGTTGGTAAAATCCAGATGTCGCATGGCCCATGAAACCATGTCGTAATAAGGAAACGTTTTGGCTCTAGCAATAATTTTGTGCAGTTTTGTAATTGTAATTTTTTCAAATTGACTATTTTTTTCCTCACTTAAAGTTTTGGAATTTAACCAACTTCTATTCTCAAAGAAATTAAATATTTATTCCCACTTCATCATACCTGCCATTTCCATTGGAGATCAGAGTTGTGTTGACATTATAGAGCTCTGCTTTAGGATTTTCCTCTCCCTTTAGGCATTCTTTGATGTGTTGTATGGCCTTCTTTAACATCATGGATTTACCTTTCCTCCCATGTTGTGCCTTGCAGATGAAAGCAAAAAAATTAGCTTTGTGTGAGATATATCAAATTAACTGAAGAAATTGTGTATGATAGTGTATGTTTACAAGAAATTATAAGGGTTATAGTGAATTTGAACTTGATAGTTTGTAATGAGGGGTAAGTTTTAGAGAATCATTGTAAACGGGTTGCAGATAAGAGAGTGAAAAATAGGGAGTGTAAACCAAGAATGTTGTTATATTTCCTTCAGATCCTTGGGATTTCCAATGATAAATTAGAATGAGATGTGTTAACTAATCATTCAAGTGATGAGGCATTTCAACCACTTATGTCTAAAAATCGAGGTGAGGTTGTGTGCTACGAACTGGGGGAGTATTTTTCTTAAAATGGTGGCTTCCTATTTCAGAGTTTGTCTTAAAAAAAATAATTAGAGAAATATGAAAGATAATTATGGTTGGCACATATACCGAAATATAAAATAATTTATTTCTATTAAGAGTGCAAGGCAGCTAGTTAGTCAAAAGGTGTGATGTTGACCTTCATTGTGGTTAGGGGATGAGGGAGGTCGATAATCAGGATGTCGGGTGTGGAGAATAATGAAGTTCATATTTTTTGGGTGTCTTCCCATGTGGCGTTGTAGTCAGAATTTGGAAGTTCGGGAAGATGAAAAGTATTTTTTGTGAAATACAAAGGCCCGACGCTCGACCTTGGAAAGGGGTGGCAAGTCGGGTGGTCAGAGGTCAGGATAGTCTTCATATAATGTATACTGCTGCAGATAGTGCGAGGCCTACACACTTCATAGTCATGCTAAAAGGGAAGTGAGTAGTCGGGAGGTCGGGAATATAGGGAAGTAGGGAGTTAGGATGTTGAGGCAAAAAATTGTTCTTCTGTTGTGTTGTGGTGTGTGATGCCACCTTGGTTAAGACGAGAGTCAAAAGGTCAAGAACGATTGTGGTGCTTTACAAATACAAAGGTCTGGTCAGAAGTCGAGATGCTCTTCATATAATGTATATTATAGCGGATAGCGGGAGCTTGACATGGAACATAGTAGGGATAAGAGGGAGATTGGGAGGTCAGAAAAGAGGGAAGTCAGGAGGTTGGGGCAGATGATTTTTGTTTCATTCTGTTCCACAATGCGACCTGACCCTAGTTAAGATGAGAATCAAAAGGTTGGGAACTTCTATATTATTATATGAAATAGAAAGTTCCGACCTCCAACCTCTAACTTACATGTAAATTTTTCTTTTCTTTTTTAATTTTTAATTTTAATTTATGAAGAATAATAATAATAATAATAATAACTATTATTATTATTATTATTATAATTATTATAATTACGCTGTTATTTTAATTATTGTTTTATATGCTACCATTTTTTATTTATTTTTCCTAGTTTTTATGTTACAATTTTTATTTTTATTTTTTAAATTCAGAGGATTTACTTTTTATTTGGGAAATTTTTATATTTTTTTGGAAGTTCAAAGGATTTACCTTTTTATTTTGGGAAATTTTTATACTTTTAGAAGTTGAGATTTAAAAAAATATATATCTTTACGGTTTTAAATAGTAATGATAATAATCATGCTTATTATAATAAATATATTTATATAAATAATGATGAAAATAATAATGATAGATATAAAAATAAATAGTAAACAAATACATTTCAAATGTAAATTTTATTATTAAATTTAAATTTATTTGTTGTTGTTGTTGTCGCTGTTGTTAAATTTAATTGAAATAATAATAATACATCTAGTTTTAACTTCTTCTTAATAATAATAATAATTATAATTGTAATAATATCAATTAAATTTATAATAATTAAATAAGAAGACTTAAATTTAATAATAATAATAATGATGATGATGATGATGTTTACTAATGCTTATCGGCAAATTTCAACTACATTCACCAATGTGGTTGTGGATGTGATTGATTGATATAAGCCTATAGGTGTAGACCAACCACATTTATTAAATAAATGTGGTTGTGCTAGTAAATTTATTCTAAACTTTGTAGTATAATTTCAATTAATTTTAGATAATTATAATGAAATTTATTTTTTCATTAAATTTATAATTTGTTTAAATAAAAAGATGAATACAATTTTAATTTTCTCTTATTGAATTGTAACAAAATTAATATGGAATATGAAGTTTGGAGAAAATTCAAAGCCAAGATCATTACAAAAAGACATACCAAACCCCAATCCACAACCAACAAACATAAACATGGAAATTAGTGTAGAGTTGAGTTCTCTTAGAACACTAATGATATACCACACACCCGTCACAACTATCAGTGACTACTTCCCTAGACACAATTGTATTTTCCATTGCAAATCCTTAAGCTCAATTAACTCACATTATTAGTTATAGAGAGATGTATTTCTATAGATTGAAACACCTACCAACCACTTATAGACCATTGGATGCACAAGAGGTTTATGGTAGTTATCAAACCTCCATCCAATAATATGGAGGTGTGTATGTATTTCCTTAAAAAAATATCGACAACATTTATATTAGTTAACCATGTCAACTACTTTGACATTGGTGAACATGAGGGGGTGAGTCATGGGTCTACAAAATATAATTAAGATTCTAGGCACAACCTATTTCCAAGTTCTCGTCCTTCTAGATGATCATTGCCACGACTTCATCCTCTTTGGTGAATGCCTCACCCGCTACATACCATCCTATCATAGCATAGACTATCAAATAAATATTGACATCCATACCCACCTTGACTTACAATGTGGTGTAACACAACCCTTTTCTAGAATTATCTTACTATGATCAACTTTAGCCTATAGGTGATGTTCAAGGAGTGGTTTGGCCCTTAAAATAAAGTTGATCTAAGAGAGGACGCATGGACATACTAGGAATTTCTATGCCGGTTGGAGATATGGGTAGACTTAGTATGGAGGCTAATAAATAAGAAAGCTTCATGAAGGAGGTTAGTATTCTTGATCATCTTTATATTTTTCATTGCATCTATATATATATATATATATATATATATATATATATATATATATATATATATATATTGTGTATTTCTTTATATAGATAATAATATGACAGTCATAATTATTATGCTCAAATAACAAACAATCTCCTAGTTTAAAATCTATTGGATCTCATAAGCACTATATATGTGTGATGTATTTTGGTTTGTAAATGTAATATACTAACATCTTTTGTGTGGTGTGCATCTTTATTTCTTTCAAAAAATAAATTTTATTTTAATACATATTCTTTATATTCATTACTTATATATTTTTTATGAATTATTTTACTATAAATTGTTTAATAATTTAAATAAATTTTTATTTAAAACATATTAAGTTCAATAATAAAAAATACATAAATAATTCATATATAATATTTAAAATAAAAAATTTTAATATAGAAAATTTAAATAGAGGTGGGAGGATGGGGAGGGATATGACTAAATCATAATGGAATAATAGAAATCAAATTTGGATGGGGTCTTGGAAGGAAAAAAAACAATCACGCTCAGATGTATGGCCTTCTTCAAAGTTTACGCAGAATCAAAGACATTATTATACATGGGGACTCGCTAATTACAATTCATTATCTCATTACGGAAAGTGGCCCAAAGGATAATTCCCTTGCACAGGTGCTCCAAAGAATTAGAGGACTGGTCCAACCCTTCCGTTCTGAAGAATTCTATCATATCCTTAGAATTAATAACATGGATCTTGATTCAGAAGCAAATAAAGCTTGCTCTAATAAAGCAACTAAGCTAGAAATCAATGATTCAGGTTGTTTCGATCCCATTCCCTAAGGCTTCATGACTATTAGCTTTTGGTCCTCCCCTTGGAATATATCCCTTTTATGATTTTTTTTTAACTATTCCTAAAACACCCTTACCATCCTTACCCCCTATCTTTTCCCCATCCCATCCTATTCCCTAATTCCCTTCATTCTCCTTATCCCCTCTCCTTTCCCCATCCACTTCTTTGTGCCACCCTTATTCTGCCAGTAGTCTCGTCAAAGGTTTAATGTTATTGATACGTGAGCATACACGAACTCCCCTTGACATGGCATTACACCAGACCTACCTCCATGCATTTGATGCTTCCTCCTACTCACATGCTTGTTATTACTACATCTATCTACCCATATCTTGGGAACGACCTCCGCTCATTGTCATGATAGTTTTCATTGGAAGCTGCACTTAGAAATTTAATTGTAGAATGATGAGAACCATGAGGTTGAGCATCGAAATTAGTGATAAATTAGACTCCCATCATCTTGCATTATTGATGACTGAATTGGTTTTTGGATTGATTTGCCACCTTTGAGGCTCGTTTATTTGGATATAGCTCTTTCCTTGAATTTCAATGAGGCATTCAGGAGTTCACCTTTCATACAACTCCGTGAAGATATTCTTCTTAGATTTCATTCACTTATCCTTTGGATAGGGCATCTGTCGGCTTGGCACTCCTATTCATAGGAAATTTGGAGAAAGAAACCCTCTGCTTCTCAAACTACTCTAGTAGTGCCTGGTCTTTCCTCCATGATTAGTCTTAGTTTGACTCGGTCTCTTTTGTATGAAGTTAATTTTGGGCATCCAATTTCTAATTTGGCAATCAACACTAGAAAAGGTTCACATTACAACTCGTTTTAGGTATGCTCTTATTTCGACACTTTGAGTTTTAATTTTGGCATTTTAGAATCGACTATGTCTCTATTGGAGTTCTCTCCATCAGTTCTTTGGTCCCTCTCTCTAGTGTTTTGAAGAAGCATTTGGTCCAGAGGGAGTGGGTAGGCTCTTACTTGAACGGTTTTAGTTTTAATTCTAGTTTTTTAGAATCGTCTATAGCTCTTTCGGGGGTCTATCCAATAATGCTTTGGTCCTCTCTTTGGTGTTTTGAAGAAGCATTTGGTTAAGAGGGATTCTCTCCATATTGGATTTCTAGGATTTTAATCAATTATCTTTTGTTATCATGACTTCGAAAGAAACCTATTGGACCAGCACGGTGCATTATATGACTAGGATAGCTCCAATTGGAAATTCTTCTTAGCAATTTTGTTTCCTCTTCCAATTTGGGCAAACATCCTCCTTTGTGTCATCTTCTCAGGGAGGTCTGTTCCATTTTCTCATACGGTACGTAGCTCTCATAGTTTATGTCTACATATCATGATGAATAATGGTTCCATTTATCAGACTTCATCAATAGCGAGCCCTTGTTCTCACTACTTTTCTACTCATGAAGCTTTACAGAGGGTTGACTATGACTTGTGGGTCAAATTTTGTGAATTGTATCATTCAAAAGTAGAACAAACTGATAAAATTATGGCCCTACAACATCAGATCTCACAGCTTGAAGATTAAGTGGAGACACTCTGGGATTTAATAATGGACCTCAAGCTTGGCAAAGATACCCCTACAGGACAAGAATGGCCCCATGGAGATCTAGGAAAGTAGGACATCGACAACAGATCTTTAACTGAAAATGATTAATGTACATGTAGAAGATTACTCGTTACAAGTGTCTTTTGGTATTTTTGTGGTTATTAGCATTGTAATCTCACATATAAAGTGCAGATTTAATAACAAAACTATTAATCTTTATTTAAATATTAAATAATTTCATATATAAAAATACCTAATAAAAAAATCGGATATGAAAAACATCAATCAAATTAATCGTTTGAAAAGAAATTCATCTTTCTCAATTTTATAAATATTTCTTTCCCACATTCTATGTAACAAATTATTTTCTTTACCTAATGACTTATTTCTCACAATGCAAGAAACGACGTTACAAGGGACAGGGGGGTAATGAACCACACAACTCTTTTTCGCGTTCCTTTCAAATTATTTTCCTTTTCAGTTTTCAATTTCAAGTCTAACAAATGATTTGCTTCATCTAAGGTTTATGTGGAAACGCTCATGGGCGAAGGTGGAATTCAAGTTATCTAATTATAATCCATGAGAAAAAAAATGAAAAAGCTATAAATTACTCTCTTAAAAAAGACTGGAGAAAGAGAATTATAGTTTTTCAAACAGGCAGTAATAGTCGTGAAGGAGTAAGCTTTGTTCAATAGAGTCGGCTAGCTCTGCATTTTCTTAACCTGAGCAATCAACAGCATCGTTTAGTGGTTGGAAGTATAGTTATTGGTAGGTATTGTTAGTTTGCAATACATCGAACAGCTAAATTTTTATGATAAACCCACCTTGTATATTATATATTATGCACATTGTTTAGTTCCATCTTCCATGATGATTTTGAAAATTGAATTTCAATATCACATGTGTTAGATTGGAAAAAAAAAAAGGGAATTACACACTATAAAATTAGTTTATATATATATATATAATTATACCTAGTTAACATATACCGAAGCTTTGTATTTTTTATATGGTGTTTTGTCTTATTTTCCCTATCAATCATTGAGCTCTCTGAGCCCTTAGCCAAATTTTTATTAGCTGCCACATTGACACCGAATGCGTCGTCATTCCACGACACTTCTATTATTTTTTCTAATTCCTCAAGTAAGAAAGCAGCTATAAGCGACAGAGCTTTAAACGCACGTTGATAGATATTTTTGTTTGGATTTGTTCCTCTACAGTTATCTTGCATCTTCCATGAACATCGTTATTAGTATTGCTAAGATGATTAGAGCATATTCTAGGGCACCACGGACTTTAAACATTGAGAAGAGGGACGGCAGCCACCACAGTTGACCATTTGACGTTATTACATTATTATGATTATTTTAGGTTAATAAGATGATCCGAGCACATTTTATACTGTTCCATAAACAACGAGATAGGGACGCGTAGCCATGACAGTCGACTTCTGTTATTGAGCCGAAACAACGAGAGGGATGAAGTTGATTTTTGTTATTCACTTTAAGGTTTATTTTACAGTGTATTGTTTTTTTAATAAAATAAAATATTTTTAAAATAAAAAATTAATATTAGTTAGGTTATGTATATTTAATTAGCTATTTATATGACTTAATATAATTTGTGTAAAGTAAAAAATGTGTAAAATATTATATTTTATATTTTTTAAAATATTTTATTTATTGAAAAAAAATTAAAAGAAAAATATTTTAATGTTGTATAAAACAAAATATCTAAATGAACAAAATATTTTAATATGATTTAATATTTATTTATACTTTAAAATATATTAATAACAAAATACTTAGTTAAATGTGGGCTGATAAAATGACTCAATGTAGGTATTACGTAATTTCTATAACATTCAAAAATACAATTTAAGCCATAAAAAATTACTCATTGTTTTTTGCATCTTAAAATAAGTTTGCACATCAAGAAATTTGATTATTCTAAATTCATATTAAGTTAATGGTTAAAATGTATCTATACTAGTTTTATTAATTTTACTTAAATAACAAGAACTAGTCACATTAAAAGTTAATGGTAATTTAGAAAGAGGGAGAGGGAGAGAGAGAGAGGGAGAGAGATTGAGATTGGGATTGAGATTGGTATTGGGATTTATTTATTATATGGGATAAAAATGTTTAGAAAGAGTTGAGATGAAATTTGATAAACAAATTGGAAATAAATTAAGTATATAATTAAAAAAAATTCTTTAAAATTATTCAAAAGCTCAAATTTGTGTAGTGCTTATGTTCTTATTTTTCCTAGAGGTGTCATTTTTATGGAATCCATAGATAGAGAAAATTACTTAATGAAGTATCATAACTTATTTGAGGTTTTATTAAAAGTTTGATAAATAGTTTAATAATAATAAAAATTAGATGGAGCGTAAAAGATAGTGTCACCATCATTTTTGAAAAAGTGATAATGAGATTAGTAGGAATGAGCTCACTATTTTTAATTCTTGATTTTTAGCTTTTTGCCATTTCTTATATTATTACCGATGTTACCATACCAAACTTTTCGAGGAACACGCTTTTGAAAGCACGCAAGTTCCTTACCTTCGGTGACACGCACACATTTCGCACACATCTCCTCTTTAGGGATTGTGCGCTTTTGTGGCATCAAAATATTTATAAACCGCTTTCTGCATATTTTTTTAGTAGATGGCTGCAAACC
The DNA here is from genome assembly GCA_031772625.1 of Pinus tabuliformis. Lineage (NCBI taxonomy): Eukaryota > Viridiplantae > Streptophyta > Pinopsida > Pinales > Pinaceae > Pinus > Pinus tabuliformis. Next base: position 1,366,921,187 of record CM062817.1, on the reverse strand, counting down.
CTTTGATCGCTAATAGGAAAATTTAGAGCAAATTTGGGAGATTAAAATTGAAGAGTGTTTGACAAATGAATTCCAGACTCTACGCATAATATTTAAATAATTCAAGTAAGTATTTTAATGGAATTTGATTTTTTTTTTATAATTTGTTTCTTATTACATTGTATAAGACTCAATATTATCCATATTGGAAAACACTCAAACTCATTCACGACGAAGACACATCAAACACCAATTCGCAACCAACAAACATAAACATAGAAATTAATGGATAATTGAGCTCTCTTACCACCTTTATATGAAACCTACTTAATTCCGAAACTTACTAAATTCTAGATCTCTCTCTATTATCACTAGTCACTTCTCTGGGCACAATTGTGTCTTCCATCGCAAATTCTAAGGTCCATTAACTCATATTTACGATTATAAGGTTAAAATAAATGTATTAATTTTATAGAATGTTTCTAAATAAATACCAAATTAGAGACCTAAACATTTAAAGCAATAGTTTGTTGAGATTTTTTGTTTGAGCAAAATAGGAAAAATCTCAGCTGATGACAACAATAGGGATTCAGTTCCTAGATTAGCTCCAGGTTGTTGGGAGGGAGTTAATGCCTCCTATATTTGATGTGAGGGAGTTATGAGGCTGTTAGATTCTCTAGGCTATATAACAGGCAACCATTCGGATGTTTGCTAAGAGAGTGTGAGGATTTCATGATGTAATCTCCTAATTTGATTAATAAACTCCTAATGCCTATGTTTGGTGGACGTAGCCCAGATTGGTTGGGTGAACCACGTTAAAAGCTGTGTCTTATGTGCTTGTTTTTCTTGCTATGTTATTTGTTATTTAAATTGCTGTGCCTCTGAATTCCAACAAATGGTATCAGAGCATGTTGGAGGTGCTGCCTGGAGCGCTGGCTGTGCTGGAGCTGCACTGTTTGGAGGTAGAGCGCAGGTGTTGCTGGAGCGCTGCTGTTGCTGGCGTGGAGAATTTTTTCTCTGGTTGCTGGAGCTGAAGGTGCGTTTTGCTGTGCGGTGTGCTGAGCTTGAATTAAGCTGGTAAAGGTATGTTCAGTAATGCATGGAGCCTGAATTTTTTAAATGGCTGGTGCGCTTATTATTGCTGGAGCCTGGTTTTTTTTAAAAGCATAGAAAACAGCGTGAATATATTGCCAACAGCGTGGAAATGGGTGTATATCATAACCAGCGAAGGGGTATGTTTTTAAAACAGCGTTGAGATATGTTATGAATGCGTGGTTTTATATATATTTACAAATGGTGCGGATGTTCATTTCCAAAACTGCGTGGACTTTTATATTTGAAAATTGAGTGGTAATGGATGTAAAACGGTGTTGATATAGTATCCAAACAGCGTGGGTATATTTTTTTTTTTAAAAACAACGTTCATATGTTTTTTAAAACTGCCTGGATAAATTGAATACGTGCGCTGTGTTGTTGTTCTATATATGGTGTGCTGGGATTGGCACAAAGCACAGAGGTAGCAATATTGGTATCAAGAGTGCGCAGTCAATTTTTTTTTTTTTAAAAAACGCAGTGACTCCAGTGAGTTTCGTTGGCAGAGAAAGCCAAATGAAAACGCAGGGCCAATTAGTCAATTTTTTTTTATTTTTTTTTTAAAGGCAGTGACAGCATTCATAAGATTGGTTAATTGGTGCAAATAAAAAACAACAAGAGCAAACAAGAAAAAAAAAAAATTTGTGAAGTGCAAAAAAGGCAGTTTTTTGTTGTGTAAAAACAAAGGCATAGGCAATTTTTTTTTTTAAATTGCTGGTTGGATATTTGGAGATTACTGTGTTTTTTTCTTATATCAAATGGCGAAAACTCAAAGTGCCCGTTTTGAAATTGAGAAGTTTAATGGCAAGAATAATTTTGAGATCTGGAAGGTGAAAATGCACGATCTGCTGGTTCAACAAGGTGTGGCGAAAGCACTGTTGGGGAAAAACAAAAGACCTCCTTCCATGACGGAGGATGAATGGGATGAGATGGACGATAGAGCTCTGAGCGCAATTCGGTTATGTCTGGCGGACGATGTTCTGTTCAACATTGTGTCAGAGAAAACCGCTGCAGGCTTGTGGTCGAAGCTTGAGAAGCTCTATATGACGAAATCTTTGACAAATCGGATTCTCCTGAAGCGACAGCTTTATGGTTTGCGGATGAAAGAAGGTACCTCAATTGTTGATCACCTGAATGTTTTTAATACCTTGTTGGTGCAATTAGACAGTCTAGATGTGAAATTTGATTCAGAGGATAAGGCAATAACTCTATTATGTTCTTTGCCCGAATCCTGGGATCACTTTGTTACTTCCATAAGCTTTAGTACATCAGATATCCTTGAATTTGACGATGTTGTTGGAGCCTTGTTGGCTGAGGAGACGAGGAAGAGGTCGAATGCAGACACCTCTACATCAGAGGTAATGATGGCCAGAGGGCGCTCACGAGAGAGACACTCCGGGGGAAAGCATAGCGACTCTCGTTCAAAGTCCAAAGGAAAGAAGCCAAAGATGAAGTGCTGGCATTGTGGCAAGGCTGGACATCTGAAAAAGGATTGCTGGAAGCGAAAGCAGGCTGCTAAAGAAGGCTCTTCGACAGAAAAGAAGGAAGCCAACACCACAGATACAGGTTCAGTATCTGGTTCAGGTATGAGTGATGAGGTATTGTCAGTTAATATTTCAAAACATGATCAACATTGGTTGTTAGATTCCGGGGCATCTAACCACATGTGTATTCATAAAGATTGGTTTAAAACATATAAATCAATTGATGATGGTGTAGTATACATGGGTAATGATGTAACATGTAATATTGTTGGGATTGGAAGCATACAACTACAAATGTTTGATGGCACAACCAAAATATTAACTGATGTGAGGCATGTACCAGATTTAAGGAAAAATTTGATTTCATTAGGAGCACTTGATTCAAATGGATATAAAACTGTAATTCAAGGTGGAGTTATGAAAATCTATAAAGGTATCTTACTAGTAATGAAAGCTAAGAAAGTAGGAAATCTACTTCAGTTAGAAGGTAGAACTGGGTCAGATCATGTGTCTGTGTCTGAACATGACAGTAGTTCCATTCACTTATGGCATCAAAGATTGGGGCATATGAGTGAAAGAGGATTGAAAATTTTGGCTGACCGAAAGTTACTTCCTAATCTAAGATCTGGAAAATTGGATTTCTGTAAACATTGTCTGTTTGGTAAACAAAGTAAACAAAAGTTTAAAACAGGCAAGCATACTAGTAAAGGGATACTTGATTATATTCATTCAGATGTTTGGGGTCCAACCCCTACAGCGTCATATGGTGGCTCATCTTATTTTGTATCATTCATTGATGACTTTTCTCGGAAAGTTTGGGTCTACATGTTGAAAAAGAAGTCTGATGTTTTTACAGTTTTCAAGCAGTTTAGAGCATTGGTAGAAAACAACACTGGTAGAACAATAAAATGTTTAAGAACTGACAATGGTGGTGAGTTTTCCTCCAAGGAGTTTGACAGCTATTGCAAGGATGCAGGGATCGAAAGACATAAGACCACGGTTTATACTCCTCAGCAGAATGGAGTTGCTGAACGCATGAACAGGACTCTTCTAGAGAGAGCAAGGTGTATGCTGAGTAATGTCGGGTTGCAAAAGGAGTTGTGGACGGAAGCAGTGGCAACTGCTTGTTATGTGATAAACCGATCTCCATCAACGGCAATAGACTGCAAGGTTCCGCAAGAGGTATGGACAGGACACCCTTGTGACTATTCTAAACTCAGAGTGTTTGGTTGTGATGCATATGCTCTAGTGCCTAAACATCAGCGAACTAAATTAGATCCAAAGTCTAAAAGGTATATCTTTGTTGGGTATGGTGATGGAACAAAGGGATATAGATTGTGGGATCCTACTACCCGCAAAATCATCATCAACAGAGATGTAAAGTTTAATGAATCCTCTCTTGTACAGTTAGATGTAGATAGAAGATTGAAACAGGATGATGTATCTGATTTCCAGCATATTCGGTTTGACAACATTTCTAATGATAGTCATAACGACCATAGTTCAGATTCTAGTCATGAACAGGTTTCAGAATCAGATTATGAACAGGGTTCAGATGGAGGACATGAACAGGTCTCAGATGGCGATCATGAAGAAGTTTCTACAGATGATAGATAGCCAATTGTGGAAGCACCAGAAACATTCTTAAGGAGATCTACAAGAATCAAACGTTGTCCGAGAAGGTATGATGATCATGTTACTTCAGTTGCTTTGATCGCTAATGATGATGAACCTTTGTGTTATCAGGAAGCTGTAGAAGGTTCAAATAGTGACAAGTGGAAAGCAGCTATGAAGGAAGAAATGATGGCCTTAGGTAAGAATGGCACGTGGGATCTGGTTGAACTTCCCAAAGGCAGGAAAACTGTGGGATGCAAGTGGGTGTTCAAGCTGAAACGGGGTGTGAATGATACGGAAGACAGGTACAAAGCGCGGCTGGTTGCAAAAGGGTTTTCTCAGAAAGCTGGTATAGACTTTCATGAGATATTTTCACCAGTGGTTAAAATTGTTTCAATTAGAATTGTGTTAGCATTAGTGGCTTTGTTTGATTTGGAGTTGCAGCAGTTAGATGTCAAGACTGCATTTCTACATGGTGATTTAGATGAGCAAATATATATGGAACAACCGGAAGGGTTTGTTCAGCATCGCAATGCGAAATTTGTCTGCAGGCTCAAGAAGTCATTATATGGCCTGAAGCAGTCGCCTCGGCAGTGGTATAAGAAGTTTGATTCTTTCATGTTGAGTCAGAAATATGTAAGAAGTGAATATGATCATTGTGTTTATTTTAAGCAGTTAAATAATAGCATGTTCATTATCTTAGTGTTATATGTTGATGATATGCTTTTAGCAAGCAGAAGCATTGAAGAAATCAACAGGTTGAAGACTCAGATGGCAAGGACGTTTGATATGAAAGATCTAGGAGCCGCAAGACAGATTTTGGGCATGGAGATTTTCAGAGACAGGAGTAATGGTAAGCTGTGGCTATCACAACAGAAGTATGTTGAGAAAATACTTTTGAGGTTTGGTATGAACAATGTGAAGCCTGTGTCGATCCCTTTAGCTTCCCATTTTAAGCTTTCTTCGAGTTTATGTCCTAATACAGATGAAGAAAAGGATTATATGTCTCGAATTCCTTATGCCAATGTAGTAGGATGTTTGATGTATGCGATGGTGTGTACGCGACCAGATATTTCTCATGTAGTTGGGGTTGTCAGCAGGTACATGGCAAATCCGGGTAAAGAACACTGGTCAGCAGTAAAATCGGTGCTTCGGTACTTGAGAGGCACAAGTAGTTATTGTATTTCTTACAATAAGAGTAGTGAATTTGTTTGCGGATATGTTGATTCCGATTTTGTAGGTGATTTGGATAAGAGAAGATCAACTTCAGGGTACGTCTTTACTCTTGCAGGTGGAGCTATAAGCTGGATGTCAAAGCTATAGAATATTGTTGCTTTATCCACTACTGAAGCAGAATACATTGTTGCTTCTCATGCTTGCAAAGAGGCGGTTTGGTTGAAAGGTTTGCTTGGTGAGTTTGGTAGGTTACAGGATAACATCAGGTTACTTTGTGACAGTCAAAGTGTAATACATTTGGCTAAGAATCCGACCTATCATAGTAAATCAAAGCATATTCCAATCAAATATCATTTTGTAAGACAGGTTATCACTGACAGGGGAGTTTCTCTTGAAAAGGTGCATACAAAGGAGAACTGTGCAGACATGTTCACGAAACCAGTTTTGTTGGAGAAGCTACGCTGGTGTTTGGCTTCTCTTGGCTTGCAGAAAAGATAAAATAATAATAACAGGGCATCAGGCGAATTGTTGTCAAGGTGGAGATTGTTGAGATTTTCTGTTTGAGCAAAATAGGAAAAATCTCAGCTGATGACAACAATAGGGATTCAGTTCCTAGATTAGCTCCAGGTTGTTGGGAGGGAGTTAATGCCTCCTATATTTGATGTGAGGGAGTTATGAGGCTGTTAGATTCTCTAGGCTATATAACAGGCAACCATTTGGATGTTTGCTAAGAGAGTGTGAGGATTTCATGATGTAATCTCCTAATTTGATTAATAAACTCCTGATGCCTATGTTTGGTGGACGTAGCCCAGATTGGTTGGGTGAACCACGTTAAAAGCTGTGTCTTATGTGCTTGTTTTTCTTGCTGTGTTATTTGTTATTTAAATTGCTGTGCCTCTGAATTCCAACATAGTTCATGATATTTTTTTTTATTGATTTTATAATCCAACTATAAATACCATTCATAAAAAAAGACATTTGTATATCATGGTGCACCTACCAATCTTTTATAGATGATTAGATGGATAGGTGGTTTATCTTATTCAAAAGAACCTCCCTATAATAATAGGGAGGTGCCTTTGTATTCTTGTAGAAAATTTCTAAGGTATCATATGTCGAGTTAAATCTTTTTTAAATGTCAATTTTGTTATCATATTCTCGTTTACTATTAGGTTTTTACACTAATAAAAATATTATAAATGTCTATGCAAATTGGCTCGTTGTATTCTAGTTAACATTATCATCATCATAGCATTCACCACCATTCACATTATGCCCCTCATTTGTGCTAGGATATAGGACAACTCTTGAATTTGCCAACTTGCCTCAACTCTTGGGTTATCACTTTCCTTTAGGGTACTTCCATCCCTCTTACAACCTATCGGTGTGTATAACCACCCATCCCCACCATCTCCATCATTCCAACCATCAACAATGGTTGGACCTGTACTAACCTATTTTAGTCCACAACATTTCATTTTATATAGTTTCATCACTTAGTCCACATGAATCCCCCATCCACCATCCATTATGGATATCATAGTTGATGTGATAACATATGTTTCCTTCGAATAATTTATATACAGAAGTGCTCCACTTGCGATGAATCTTCACTGTTACTTGAGTTATCCATAGTGAGATCATTTGTTGATGAATTTTGTATGCATCATGAATGACTTTGATTTTAGGTATTCTTATTTAAATTTATTGCTTTGATTTTGATACTTGCTAAGAGTAGCATAGTTAAAAGATTAGGATCATGGAGGAGAGAAATACCATTATGATTAATGATGTTATATATCGAAAATGTTTTCTTAACTTGATTTATAAAGTATCATCTTATATGTATTAATTCATTATGGAAAAAATATTACAAAAATATTTTTTCTTGTCAAGTTTCTAGACCACATCCAAAAGAAAAGGCTCAAGCTCCTACTTTGAGTAAGAGAACAAATACCAACTTCTAATATGCAATAATAATGGTGAAGGTGGTAGTGATTAATGAAATAATGTGTCATTTTTCTATATTTGGGCACAGGGTGCATTTTATATATTAGGCATGAAGTGCCATTTTGTAAAAAAATGTACACTTGAGGTTTTTTTAATACACACACATTTACAATTTATGGGCGCATGTTCTGAGTTGATCTATTCCTTTGTTTCATGTTAATGAATGATTAGGATTGTGATGGTGATGAAGAAGAAGATGATGATGATTTACCCCTATAGATTTGCAAACATAGTAGTGTTATCTCATCTAATCAATATTATCATGTTACTCGATTTCTAATTTGTATTATGCGTATATTTTTTTAATTCACATAAACATTTATGTGAGATTTCAACATCAATTATATTGGTGTATTTCAAGGAAATTCAAAACTTGTCGATTTAAAAGATCTAGAAAACTATCTCTTAAATTAGCATAAGTGACTACTTATCTACACTTTTTGTGTAATGATAATGTTATTAAAGGGACATCAATTCCTTTAACCATATAAGTTTCACATATGTTAAATGCCATATTGTTCAAATAAATCAAATAATGATCCAAAATCGTTTGAATTGGGGGATATTATATATTACCATGTGAAATATTCCCTCATAACCAACTCTAAAGTAGTAGTTATGATAGAACTAGGCCATGTGGTGGTTATAAGTAATCTAACTGCATACATGTGTATTTCACACTATAATACAATTTATTGGTTTTTTTTTTGTACATAATGGATTGGTAGGTATAGGGAATTATATTTGGTCTTGTGTATATCGAATATGAAATACAAATTTATACTAGGAAATATAAAAACTATGGAAGAAACAATTAAATAATGATGGGAAAAAAATAATACTATAACACCAATCTCCTAAGCTTTCATCTTTGTTGCACACAAGTTTATGAATGGAAATTTCATTATAAAAAGATGAACTCAATCTTGAAGAAACCTAGAAGAATAAAAACTTGGAAGCTCTTTTCTCTTCGATCTGAGAATGAAAAATCCACCAGTTTAATCATTGGTAATAACATTATTAAATAGAAAAAATAATTTAAAACTATTTTATAATCTCTCATTGAAATATAGTCTATTCTAGGATGTCTTGGCGGTCACAACGATCATTAACTTCTATAATCACCAAATTTACTATTCTTATGATATTCAGTGTAGTGAAGAAGCTTCATGGGTACTAGGTTGAACATAGTTTATACATACATTCTATATTTTTTCTCTTGAAACCTTGATGGTGTTTTGGTGGACAAAAGCCACCTATTCCATCATGATGCAAAAGGTCACAACCTCACATACTACAATTTCATTTTCAACTATATTGTATTTCAGCACATTTCAATGTACATTTTTTAGTTAATTGATATGAATAAGGAGGTCACACCCTTGAGGAGGATGCAAAAACAACACTATGCAACATATGAAAGAGTGATGCCCGAGATTGTTGACACTATTCATTAATAGTATGCAGTTAGTTGAACCTTTCAACCTTCAAGATGCATGGAATTATTTACTATTTCTCATATCTCTCAAGCTATGTGTATTACATTATGGACTTTTTTATATTCTCCTAAATACCCTTTGGCTAAATTAATAATAAATCCATTTTATTTGAGGTTTACTCATTTATATTGATATCTTCTCTCATTTCTACATTTCAAACTACTTCAATTTCTGTGTTTCCTCCTCCTAGATACTTTTAAGTTTTGAGAAGTGTGAACATCATTATCTGTATGAAATGATTTAGTATGGACCTACAAATACTCATGATTTTGGTTCTTTGGCTCAATGCCTCACTTATAAAAACCTTTTGGGTTAGTTAGATTTTACCTCCACTACAATATATACAAATATATTGTAGTCACACAAATTAGATACAAATATGTAATAGAGACCTCATAGCAATGTCCAAATCTAATTTGATTGTCCCTAATGCCCCTCCCAAATACAAAAATAGTGTACCTCAAGGTTTCATTCTTCATCATCACCCTTCCACCTAGATATTAGTGCATGGTTGACCTAAGGAATATTTCATCTCATATTTTTATGGTTAGAACAACATAATGTATAATTTGGGAGAAATATTAGAGTAAGTACTTAATCTTGCTAGGGATTTATAAATTTTGGAACCCCTAGTATAGTTGGAGTGATTGATGGGAAGAAAGAAAGATATTATATTGTACAATTTTTTTGATGCTAGTGAAGGTGCCCATGGAAGCATTTTGATGTGTTATATTTTCTTGTTATGGATGTTATATGGAGCAACAAGATTTAGATAGGACAAATTCTTGGCTAGGAAGAGTTGGTAATTAGGGTTGGTTGTTTTGGTGGATGACTTATCTGGGATTTAGTTAATCCAACTTTTGCCAACCTGACATATATTTGTACTTCATCATTTTATGTGCGTAAAATGATCCTAAGATCCACATATTTCAATTCAAGATTATCTTACTTTTATAATTGAGTAGTTTACAACATTGATCACACATGTTGATTATGCCTTCTGAATTTAATTGAGGAGAACAACAGTAGGTTTTGTGCGTAATTTTTAAAACAATACCACATATACGACATTCTTTTCTCTAATACACAAATCATCTAATTCAAATGCAAAAACCAATATAGGATAAAGTCATTCAAATTCAAATACCTATAAGATTCTAGCCAAATTCGCTCATAGTAAAGATTTATTATTATTCGGATTTTCATGGGAACCGTAACTATATTTTTATGTCACCAGCCTTCACATATTCCAATAAATAAGTTATGGATTTGCTCACCAAGTATATGTTAGTGTTATTTTTCTCATGTGTGTAAACAAAGGAGAGCTAACAGAACATTAATCACATATTATCCTTGCTATTGATTGTATTCTTTTTCCATGATATAGTTGTTCACGTAAAATAGCAAGAACACATGCCCTTTAAGCCAATATAGCTTTCAACTTGGGAGTAGAATTAGTACATGGTCTTTCTAACATTCTAGACGTTAAGATGATAATGAGATAAAACTAACACCGTTCTTCACAACCTATACATTTAAGATTAATGAAATGGGCAAATGCTCTTTCGGACCATCAATAAAGTCAATGAAAATGATTAGATGCCCATTCTCACAATGCAAGCATGATGGATATGAAGCAAAGGACCACAGGCTCATTGAGAGGAGGGATGCATAGCCTTGATAATTGACCCTTTCATAATATTCCATGACGATAGTAATCAAATTTTCATTACTATTAGTTTAGTATGAACTCAAACTCATGTTATTTTTTTGGTTTAAATTTGAAAATTGGATAGTTTTTTTTTTTTATTATTAAAAAATTACTTATCAAACAATTAATTGGACCATAATTTGAAAGCTCTATTATAATTTTTGCACAATATAATGTTATGTAGATAACTAATTTATATATTTTATGTCATAATTTATGGATATGGTTGTAATATTCATGCATGATTTTTAGATATTTATGTAGTGGATTTTTATTCTTAATCTTTGTAGGACAACCATCCAAAAATAAAATCCTTGAGAATAACTGATAGGTAGATAACATATTTACTATCAATTACTTCCCACCATAATTTAAACAAGTCTTTGCATAGAAAATTGATAGAAGACATAAATAAATATACTTACTATGAGTTACTTGCTATTATTATTTATGTTTTCCTCAATGCTTATGTATGAGTAAAACTATGAATGTATAGACTTGCTAGTGGTTACTACCCACCAAAATTTATGCAATTCCTTATTGGGAGAGCAATTAATTTATCCCCTTGACATCTCAATTTATTAGTTCAGGACAAAGAAAGACTACAAGATTTCATTTCCTATTCACCATTGTTAATATGACATTGACCAATGTAAGTTATAATTTTTTATATAAATTTATCTAGAACATGATTTCTAACTTGTTAATATTACTAAGATAACAAAAACATGTTTTATGGTGTCAACAAACTTTTTCGGTAAACAACAAGTGTTGGAAGGTACTCCAGTGGAAATTATGCTTTTAGAAAAATTGCAAATTAATATATGAAGTAGAAAAATTGATTTCCTACAAAGGGAGACAGACTTTCATAAATTTTTGGTAGGTAGTAATCACCAGTAAGTCTCCACATTTACACTTTTACTCCTACTTGTGCTAAAGAACACATAAATGATGGTGGGCAGTAATTCCTAGTTTACATGTGGCTCTGATATATTTTTTATGCAAATACTTGCTTAAACTATGATGGGTAGTAGTTGGCTTAGGGAGCTTTGGATTGATGGTGAAGGGTGCACTATTAAGGCACTCCATGTATAGGTCATCAGTTCAAATTCCCTATGGGTGTTGACTTACAAAAAAAAAACCCACGGGGTGTAGAATAGACAGTGATGAGGTGTACTATTAACTCATTCTCGGATGTACTATTAAGTCACTCTGTGAAGTGAAGGTCATCGGTTCAAAACTCTGTAGGAAAAAATCCAATCATGTTAAGAGCTAGTGTAGGCTAGGTCGAGTGCGATCCCCAGGTGATTTTGATGAATTAGATGTCTCTAGGTCGAGGTTTCTCAAACCACAGGTCAAGCTTGATGTAATATGTGATGAACTCAGACCACTACAAAAAAAAATGGTGGGTAGTAATTGATGGTAAATGTGTTATCTACCTGAGTATGAGTTATTTAAAAAAAAAAAAGAAAACTAGGTGTTTTTCCTATGAAGTTTAACAATGAAAATTTATTACACAAATATATAAAAATTATAGCATAAATATTGCTACTACATCAAAAAATTATGGTTGAAAAATGAGATAATTGTTCACATAATTTGTATCTGTGAATGCTAAATACTAGTGATCAATTTATTGCAAGAATCTTACTCATGCAAGTACTAATAAAAAAGAGATAAACAACCTTGAGAGCTAACCCATCTAAAATAAAAAAGAGATAAACAACCTTGAGAACTAGCCAATCTAAAATAATATGGTAATTTCAAAAAAATATTAATATGCATCTAGCCTTCAGAAACCAAAAAACATGGAGGTTGATGTTGCATCTAAATCATCGAGACAAATATGAGACCCTCGCGTGGTCATGGTATTTGTAATGATAATTACAACATAAAAGGGTTCTCCCATTACCTCTCAAAACGAAAGATAGAGTAGTAATTTGTTAAAGCACGATGTAACATAAACAACATTCCATAACACCCCATGCAAATGGTAAATGATGAAATCGATGAGAAAAACCAAGGAAATGCATTTTTTTTAAACTGAAAATTTTGAGAAAATACTATTACCTGACCTCAAATTCAACACTTTGACATAAAAGAGAAGGAGGAGATTCATGTTTTTTTTGAACTTGCAGTTTAAAAAAAACCATGTAATATGAGGGCAAGGGCTAACCAGCCTGCCATAGGGCATTAAATGCCCAGGTATATGCATGCTCTATAACAAAATATCTTCTAAGTTATTTTATGAAATACTTATTTCCACTTTTATCTCCAACATGTGATAGTTTGTTTAGTGTGCTTGTTGAGGAATGAAGGGCCTCGATCAACCATAGTTTGCACACCTTTGTACATATTGGTAACATATTGTAGTAATTTTATTTCATTTCTTTTGAGCATATTGGTAACATTTGTAGTAATTCATTTTTTTAGTTGTTTCCTAAAATGAACATAACTCGATTGTAGGAGAATCCGAAGACGAATTTCAGTGACACGAATTGCGTTGGATTTCGAGCGACAATATGAATGCCTTGGCATTGGTTTCAACCTCATCCAAGAATTTTGAATTTTGAGAATTTTCTTGATTCATGGGATCATGGACAAGGGTGGAGCACTAGAGAAAATGAAAAAATGTAGTCACAGGCTTCAACCTTCTAAAAACCTAAAAACATTAAAAACGCAACTGTAATAATTGATAAACCACCATTCGAGTAGTCTTGTGTTGGTTAATGGCATTCATTAATGGCCAATAATCCAACAATTTCTTTTCTATGTTCAACATCAACACATTTATTCAAATAGATAAGAATTATGCCACTGAGTGGGACCGATTGAAGACTACATGACTTCAACAGTTTGCAGCAAGACTCAATTCAGAATTCAGCATCCACAGCAATAAAGATTCCAATCTCATCCTCAATTCATACAACCAAGGGAAAGAAGAAGCAGATCAAATTGTTTTACTTCACATTCCATGATCTGGTAGCAACATCCACACTCTTTGATATACATATCTTGTCAACTTTTCATGTAGGTGAAGGTATGTAAGTTTCTAATTATTAATCATGTAATTCCTTAATGCTAAAATTGTGATTTTGGAAAATCTCTCACCACATTCATATTCCCTTTCTCATTTGCAAGAAAACCAAAAACACCTTAAGTTGGGGGGGAAGGGATGTTCATATTTCATGCCACAAGTCACCTTCCATTCCTTCATAACCAACATATTTTTCCCAAATCAACTATTATTTCATTTTTATTCAAAAAAAATTATAAGTTTTGCAATGATCAATTGATGATCACATTAAATGGTTAACAATCACTATGGGACTTAGAAAGGGATTCTCAAGTTTTTAAAGTATTTCGATGCAACAAAGATAACAAAAGTATTGTTACACAAGAACCAGTACTCATAAAATTTTGGTTGTCACACAAGAACCAACCATAAAAAATATATGTTGCAATCAAATGTATTTCAAAATACACTTTGCAAAAAGAATAAAATTATAAAATGATATGATTATGAAAATTTAAAAGAGAATCAATACAAATCCAAAGCTCATATAGAAGAAAAACATTTCAAGATGATCAACTTATGATTAAGGGAATCAATGCAATAGTTGTAATGAGGACATGCAACATCATCAGTTGGGGGGTATGTTGTGTCTCCAAAATGTCATCCATTTTAACCTTCATTTCCATCATTTTACCCTCATTCTATAACTCTATAGCCCCATAACCCTACATTAAGTAACAATTTTCATCATTACATGGGTTTATCATTATTATTTTCTAAGTCATTAATTTTAAGTATTATAATTGAATTTGTGATTAAATGTTAGAAAATTAGCATATTTTCATATATATATATATATATATATATATATATATATATATATATATATATATATATATCTAAACATGTTATGAATTTTGTGATATTGTAGGCCTGCTTGGAGATTCTAGAAGGGTCCTACTTGGCCACCCAACCACAAATTCGAATTTCAAATTCCAACTCATGAAGATTTGTGGAATAATTGTAGAAGATGTGGATCATTAACTATGCACATTCAAAGGAGAAGGATCATGGATGAGAGGATTTGTATCTTATATTTTAGGTTTTTGGTTGTAATCATGAGAGATAAATGTGGATTTAAGAGAGATCAAAGGATCTATATTTATTGAATAATTATCCTCAATTTTTGTATCAATAAGAGTGTGCCGTTCATACAAAGGGTTGTTAGGAATTAGTTGTTAACTAATTAGTCATTAGTAGCTAGTTGTTAGTTGGAGGTTCCAAGTTCCATCCAACATCTGATTTATAAAGCGAGGATACAGAGTTCTTGTAATATATTGTAACCCATTTTATGAAATAGATACTACCACTTTGATCTCTAATATGTGATAGTTTCCTTAGTGTGCTTGTTGAGGAATGGAGGGCACCCATCAACCACAATTTGCACGCTTTTGTACATATTGGTAACATAGTGTAGTTGTTTTATTTTATTTCTTCTAAGCAAGTATGTTTCCATTTTGTGCAAGTTTATTTTTGCTTTCACCAAGTGTGATTTCATTTCAGCATGTGTGAGTGTGATTTCAATTCAACAAGTGTGATTTCATTTATGCAAGTGTGGTGTGATTTCAATTCTACAAGTTTAATTTCATTTATGCAAGTGTTATTTTCATTTTCAAGCAAGTGTGATTTCAATTTCTTTATGTTTGGTTTGGTTTGTTTGGATTTATTTAATTAAATTTATAGTTAGTTTCAATTGCATTAGATTAATCTATTTTGATAAATAACTACGTAGTACCTATAGTACAGGTATACCTCGTCAGTTCTACGAACCCCGGGTTGACAAATTAAATGACAAGGATTTAACTCTCAGTTAAATCACCCAACAGTATTTGAAGGTAAAAATATGACAATTTGCTGGGTTGGTTGGGTCCATTGGGGTAAACGGAGAAGGGTTGGACAATCATGAGAAAGGTAATGAGAAAGGTGAAGTAAATGGATCTGAGGCATAAGATGTGTTGGCTATGTTGGGAATGATTGTTCTCAATGTCATGCACGGTGTGCACAAATAAAGAGAGTTCTCTTAACCTTGACCTTATGCTATATGGTAATTATGTTATGATCATGAGTATGCTAATGTTTATATATGTATACATGTATGTATGTTGTGTTGAGAGGGTTGTCATGGATCATGGTTGTTTAATGCTAATGTTTATATGTATATATGTGTGTATGGATATCGTTGTCTGACAAGATCATGTTTTTCTTATGCTAATTCTTATGTCTATGTATCTATGTATCTATGTCACTGTCTGACAGGGTTGTCATGGATCATTCTTGTGGAGGAATGATTGCTTATGCAGGTGAATGGCATGACGAGGTTCCTGGTCTTATGGGAATCAAGTGGGAAGAGTAGTCATGATGAATATATGAGGTTAGTATCATGTGGGTTTGAATTGATATTGTATGTTTGTATTATGCCTATGTTTATGTTATGACATGTACTGTTGAATGATACATCAGCGCAATGAAAAAAATGTGCTTTGCAACATGTTAGGATAAGCATGGATGGTAGAGAGGCACTGGAAGCAAGGTTGCTTGGTAGAGATTATGTATTTTTGGATGTTTGGTACTATGGTTATGCATATGTTGTGGATCTTTGATGTTGTGCACATGTGGTGTTGTGCATATATATTGTGTGTACGTGTCTCTTATGCATTTTTATGTACATGGTGGTATAGACAGTGTTGTGTGAATGTTGCATATGTAGTGTTGCGTATAGATGGTGCTAGTACATGTTGGATATGTGGTGTTGTGTACATATTGTATTGTGCGCATGATGGATATGCGGATTTGCGTGCATATGGTGTTGTGTACATGCTGGATATGTAGTGTTGTGTACATAGGGCACTACGTAGATGTTGTATATGCAGTTCTATGTACATATGGTGTTGTTCTCACCTTGTACATAGGGTGCTATGTACATATGGTGTTGTGTGCATGATTGTACAAGTGGTGTTTCGAGCATGTGTTGTTGTGTACATGTTGTACATGTGGGGTTGTGTGCATATGGTGTTGTGTACATGTCGGGCATGTGATGTTGGGTACATGTGGTGTTGTGTACATGTCATGCATGTGGTACTATGTACATGTGGCGTTGTGTACATGTTGTATAGGTGGAATGATGTACATGTGGCATTGTGTACATGTTGTATAGGTGGTGACATGTACATGTGATTTTGTGCACATATTGTGTAGGTGGTGCTTTGTACAGGTGTTACTGTGTAAATGTTGTACATATGGCACTGGTGTACAGATGGTATTGTGTGTGTGTCATACATGTTGTCTTGTCACTGTGTGATACTATGTATGTGCATTATGTAGCCATGGTATTGTGACATGTGTATTCATTATGTTGTACTCTGTGTAGGTACATGTATTGTGTGGCATTGTACATTGAGTTTAGATGGATGTATTATTTTTTACATTGGGTGTAGGTGTACATATGTGTTGTGTGGTGTACACCAGGTGTAGGCACATGTATTGTGTTGTGTTGTACACTGGGTGTAGGTGTATGTGTTGTGTTTAGGTGTTGATGCATGCATTGCATGGTGTTGTATGGTGTGTGTGGTTGTATGTGTGTGATGCACACTATGTGTATGTGCATATGGTTTAGGAGAAGTCATTGGGTGTTTATTAAGTGTGGCAACCGATCAGAGTGTGTATGAAATAAATATAAAGGTAGAAGCTAAGGATTGATTAAAGGATAAATATCGATATTTTATTTTATTCTTATTATGCATGTGATCTATAAATCTGGTTTATGATAGTCACATGTCATTTATTATTTTGATCTATGATTATTTTGTTTTGAGCTAACCGATGTGATATGTTTGTACATAATGATTTGATCAAAGATGATAGTTTGACTTCTTGTGGAAGGAAGTAAACATGATTACAAGTGTACCTTATTGATGAGCTACTAATGAGGTATGATGTGAATTTATTTCAATTTATTTTAAATCTAAAGGAAGTTACGTGCTTGATACATGAAGTATGAAAATGCTTGATTGGGTGGTTGAAATTGGCTGCAAGTATCAGTAGCAACATAAAAAGGAATTGGAACATGCAGTAGTATGCTAGTAAAGCACTTTAGTAGCAAGGCCAATGAGGGAAACGGGTACCCAATAGTGTCCATTGATTTCCATGAGCATGCTATGATGGTATGATGGTTTTGAGGCAAGTATATTCCTTGGATGTCGACCTTCTGATGTAAGGAAGCCTTGCAAAGGGATGGATCACCCAGGATAGGGGATGCTAGGGAACTTGGAAGGTCTGTGACTACATGGAAGGGGGTGACCGGATTTATTGAGGGACTTTGTAGTAGAGAATGGAAGGTCGGGGATGGATTTTTTTGGTCATTAGCATTGCTAGATGGAATCATATGCACATTGGGAGTGTGCCCTGGAAGAATGAGTCAGTAACTGTCCATTTAGAGGACAAGTGGCACAGGATTGTAGTGTTGGATATTGGATGTAGCTTTCACCATGACAGTGGATTGTGAAATTCCTGGGAAGGAGGTGAATCCTAGTATTACTTTGAGGGTGGAGGTGTGAGCCTCTAGATTCCCTTGTTGCAGATGTAGACATCACATCCTTTTATTTGCTGGTTGAGAAAATGTGCATATGTGCATATGTGTGTATTATTGTACATATTGTATCGAGCTAGATTAATAATGCTCCATAGATAGTATGATTATTTGATGGGTGAAGAAAATGTGTGTGTGCATATATTTTGTCATTATTGTAAATACCGTAATGAGTTGTGTTATAAAGCTCTAGTAAACAGTATGTTTGTGATGTTTCAGGGGTGATCATTGTAATACTACAACGATCTATGTTATAAATCTCCATGGGCAGTATGTTTTGTTTTCAAAGGTCTTGTTGGTTATATGTGCCATTGGACGGTGTTCCCCCAAGGGGGATGGTTCTATAACAACCCTCGTTAAAAGCTCATATAAAAATATATAATACAATGGTTGATGGTGTTGGATGTGGAACTTGATTATATTTTGTATTCAAATGTATCACCACATTTGACTCCAGTTTGTAATGGAGCGGCAACACCGCCCATAAAATATTTGCTATAGGGGGGATCCATGGGGGTTGACTATGACCTTTCGGAACCCCCCCTGGTGGGGGGATCGGGGGTAGTGCCCCCGAAGCTAAAAGTAGATGTGAAATTTCCTTGTAAAATGTTATAATTTCGTAGTCAATCTAGGTCATTTATTAGGTGGAGATCTGACGGTAGAAGTTATGTTTAATTTAGGGGTTTTTACTCTAGAAGGCAACCCCTTACTATATATGAGAGAATTGTATTGCGTCTATGTAGATTTGTATTCTGAGTGAGGAAGAGAGAGAAGATTGAGAGTGAAGAGGGAATTACAATGGATCTATTGTAGGTTGTACCTCTTCAGTTTGTTGGATAATATAAAAGGAAGGACTGGCTGTTTCTCCATCGACGTAGCTGAAAATGGGTGAACCACGTATATCTATGTCTCTCTTGTTTTATGTGTTTTCTGTGTTTATATTTCTACAATATTTTATGTGTTCCATTTCTCTGTAATATATAATTTTCTAAGAGATGGGACATGTATTCTTCGCTGAATGGTGGGAAAAACATCCTAGTGGGTGTTCAATTTAGTTATTATGGCTAAAGGAAATTGGCAAAGGCAATGGAAAAGGATTTGGAAAGCCAAAATGGCAGTTTTGGCATATTTATTTATGAAAATAGTGGAAATTAGGAGAAAAGGAAGGTGAAAGGTCACAGGTTGCATGTGAGGATGAAAATGAAGGGAAATAATGGAAAATGAAGAAAATAGAGGCCTCATTGATAAAAAGGATTTTTAGGATTAGTTGGCAAGCTTTTGTTCAAGTTTTGCATTGGGTCAAGAAAGGAAAAGGAGACAAAGAGGAAGCAAAGATCAAGCAAGGAAGAGAAGGATCAAGCAACTACAATAATATTCTTTGCACGTATCAATTTTCATGTTTACTTTCCATGCTAGATTTGGCATGCATTATTTTGTCATTATGGCATGGGTTTTCCCAGGTGTGATAGTGTTTTTAGCCTAGCCTTGCCATTTCCAAATATCCATGGTGTGATGGGGTTCACATGTTTTGGTTGAGCTATATTGTTGGATGGATTCAAAGCTAAGTGAGGTGGGTCTATGAATGATAGAACACATGACCAAGTGGTCCCTAAACAACAATATGGATCACAATAAAACCACTAGCCTAGTAACCCTTGAGCTAGACTGTGGGTTGGGGTAAAGTCAGGATTGTGTGCCTCGCTAGGCCTAGGAATCCTTGTCAGTGAATGGCGAGATATATGGTAAATCCAAGATGTGGATATCTCTTTGTTGGTCCTAATAAATTTGGGTTGGGATATCCGATAAAGCTTGGAGAGTGGGTCTCGGTTTAGGGTTTAGTGATCTCGGGTGAATTGTGGTAAAGCCTGAGAGAGTAGTGTCTCGGTTTAGGGTCTAGTGATCCGGTGTGGATTGCGGTAAAGCCTGAGAGACTAGGAGACTGAAAAATTCCTCATGGTGTAGATGGATAAATCCAGAGGCATTCATGCTTTTTTGGCCTAGTGATCAGGTGGAGATCATGGTAAATCATGTTATTACTTGTTTATTGTGTTGGCCTAGTGATTTAGGATGGATTATGGTAAATCCTAGTCTCTATTGATGAGGGTGAGGTGGTTTAACCTCAGGATGCCCTAATTGGTTCTTTTGATTTGAGTCCCACATTCATGCTTCGGATATGGCATGGGGGTGAATGGTTGAAGAGAGATCTGGCTTAGCCATTCTATGGTCACGTGGAACGTGGTAGTCCCATCTTGGGTTTGGATTTTGCATCATCAGTATGAGGTTATTTATCCTTGTATTTCTATGCATATTATATTGGTTTATATGTGGATCATATGATTGTCATTTCATTGTTATTTATGTTGCTATTATTATGGTTATATATGTGTTTTATAACAGTGGTTACGTATCGATCTCATCATGTTTTTACTTGTAAATAAATGGGCAATGTATCTATGACCTAATAGATGATAATGAAGAAAATAATATGAGGGAACCATGGTCCTTAGCGATTCTCAAATAAGTATGATATATTTATGCTTAAATCTATTGTTTACAACTGTAGATTACATATTTGTGATATGTTTGATGAAATTCCTGTCATGGCTAGTAGGGGTTTGGTTAAGGGATTGTTCAAGTATTTACATTTGAATCATTGTTTCCTTGTTATCTTACTATCCTGAAGGTTTCATTCAATTTTGGGCAGTGACCTGGGCTCTGGGCCTAAAAAAGTGGCTCAAATCCCAAGGACCCTGGCACAACACTAAGAAAAATAGTCCCTAGACGTTGGCATGGCTTGTCATGAGAGTGTCCAGAGCCTCCTGGACACTAGCACAATAAGTAAATAAAGATTGTAGCTAACTATTAAAATAATGATTAACCACCTAATTTCAAGGGTTTGATAATTATAAAATGTAAATAATATATTGAAACCCCAACTAGGGAATTCCTTTTAAAATTTAAAGTCAAGCTGAGAGAAGAGTCTCAATGCTACAACCATACAAATTTTCAAGAAGGAAATGTAAAACCCAACTACAGGACCAAGCTTGAAATAAATAATGTCACAAAATCATTAAGACAACTTGTCATCTTGATAAATTCATTAGACCCTTAAGACCTACAGACTATGATAACAATCTTTACAACTTTAGCACATATTCGTAAAATTTATAAGCATTCCTGAGTGAAGGCGAAAGAAACCAGAACCTAGAACAAGGAAAAACCTAAAGGAGATTAGTTGTTCCAGCCAAACAGGGTCTGTTAAGGGGGAAATCAAAAGGCGAAGCCAAAAATTCACCTATGGAGTAAAAAGAAATAGAGATGAGAATTGCACAGATGAGTAGGACCGATGAGCTGTCATGCCATAGTAATTATAATGCACTCCATAATCACAAACCCACGTATGAGGAAAACCTAAAAACCTGACATCAATGATTTTTTTCCTTAAAAAACCCATTGGGGAAACAGTTGAACATAGGAGGAACTCCCGACACCTATATAAGATGTAGAACAAGAAAATCATAAGTGTTGGGTGCAGAATATTACTAAAAGGAAGAAAGAGATATATACACAAAAGGGAAAAGTATTACCTGGTGGGATGAGGATTTGGCTAAATGTTGGAGTAAGGATATGTGAATCTCAAGTTGTTTTATACTCCATATTGCCTAGGTACCACAATAACCATAGTGACTCCTGTTAGAGCGCTAATAAAAACCAAACTAAGATATGAATACAGTCAAAGGGAACCATGAATTCAAACTCATCGGTAAAGAATTGTCAAGAGAAGACTTGAAACCCTTGGTGTAATAGGTTGCAGAACTAGCAATTGGACAAGAAATATGATGGCACCAGTAGGGAGCCAGAGGTAGGAAGGTTACTATCAACCACCTCACCGAGTAAGCTTCAATATCCGATAGAAACCCTAATGATAGATGGTGGTGATCAAGACAAGTGTTGAATGCAATTAATTATGAATTAAAGGGGTAGTACGAGGGCCAATCTCTAAATAATTCACCCAACATTGTAGGTTAACCATACAGTTAAATATCATATAAAGATTTAATGCATCATAAGACCATCAATACCCAAATATTTAAGGAGTGATGTTTTATGTTTAGGTGGATTTTTTTTTAGTGTTGAAGTACTTTATACATGATAGTGTTAAAACACAACACAATCAATAACAAGTTAAAAACCTTGTAAGCATGTACAATGAACCTCTTATCAAAATACCTTGGAAAGCATCGAAATATATTAAATGGAATATGTCTAGGGATGTGTGTAAATATCTCGAGGTGAATCTAATGGAATTTTATTTTTTGATGAGTGTTACACATACTTTGAAACCTTTCGAGACAATCATACGTCGAAACCTTGGCCAAGTCAAGGCTGAAACACTAATTATTACAATTTATGCAGTTGTAGATAATAAGGAGCCCAAGGAGTGGCTTAGGAAAATCTATAAAGAAACTATTATAGTGAGTACCTATGGCCGTGAGGAATAATAAGCAATTAGGTGGAAAATAGACTCAATTTGTTCCAGAGTAAAAACCTAAATTGGGGCTAGAGGCTAACTTGCATATGCCTGCATAAATCCCTTGGTCTGCCTTCCAAACAAAGTAATTAAACCCTTAAAATTATGTATGAAAGTTAAGCCCTCGCAATTGACATTAACCTTCAAAAAATATGTGCAAAGTCTATGTGGAAAATTATATGGAGAAAAAAATCTCAATTAATAATCATAAAAAATATAAAAGAATTCTTTCTCGGGAATAATAAAGATAAGCTTAAAATCATGGACATATTTTCTCCAAGAAAATTACTGGTACATAAGCCCTGTGAAAGATATGTCAACGACGAGAGAATTTTTCATATAGTAGCCACTTCGAACCTCCAAAAGGAGTTAGGGTATAACCTGTTGTTTCATCAGAAAATGAAGAACGGTGACACTCTCAGTTATAACTAGCACAACCACATTGAAAACATTAATGTGGTTGATATATTCGAAGGCTTCATTTGCATCTACCATTGATAAATATGTAAGAAAAGAAATAATAATACGGAAAAATCTATTGCAATAAAAATATTATTATTATCATTATAATTAATAATAATTATTTCTATATAATAATTATTTATTTATGATAATTATTTATATATAATAAGTATCATTTAATATTAAATGTTATTTATTATTATTTAATCTTAAATTATGTAATATAAATATGAACCCTACGCATATGATCCCTTAGATTAATAAAACCTAGGGATTGATATTATAAACCCAAGGGATCGATACTAAAACCTCGAGGGAATAATATTAACCTTAGGAATAATAAACCCAAGGGATTAATAATGAAAACCCTATGGTTTATATTCCCTTGGTTTTATAATATCAACCCTTGGGTATATTAGTCTAAGGATTCATATTCCTAGGGTATAATATTATTCATAGGTTTATAATACCTTAGGGTTTTATTTTAACCCTTGCGTTTATAATATCAATCCCTTGGGTTTATTAATGTAAAGGTTCATATTCCTAGTGTTTAATACTAAATCCCCAAGGGATTATAAACCCAAGAAATAATATTAACCCAAATGATTAATACTAAAAACCCAAGGAATTATAAATACAAGGGAATAATATTAAACCCTAGTGACTAATATTATAAACCCAAGATATATAAACCCTAAAATAAATATTTCAAACTCTAAAATAAACATGGTTGAGAATGATTTATTTTCATTTTGAGGAAATCCTTGTTATAATGCGATGTTGGACCATGGTTGCCCATGGTCAACAATCTTTATTCTACAGTTTATAAGATTTATATTATGGTTTATATATCTTGGCTTTATAATATTAAGTCCTTGCAATTGATATCATTCCTTTGGATTTATAATCCCTTAGGTTTAATACTAAAAACCTAAGGAATTATAAACCCTAGGGAATAATATGAAACCTTAGGGATTAATTTAAATTACACACCCTATGAATAATATTATACCTTGGGAATACGAACCCTTAGATTAATAAACCCAAGGAATTGATATTATAAACCCAAGGGGTTAATATTAAAACCCCAAGGGATTATAAATCCAAGGAATAATATTAATCCAAGGGATAATAAACCCAAGGGATTAATACTAAAAACCCTTGGGTTTATATTCACTTGGGCTTTTAGTATTAATACCTTGCGTTTCTAATATCAATCCCTTGTATATATAATAATGTTCCCTTAGGTTTATAAACCCTATGAATAATATTATATTGAAGGGAATAATAAACCTAAAGAATTAATACTAAAACCCTAAGTAATTATAAACCCAAGGGAATAATATTAAACCTAAGAGACTAATATTATAAACTCTTAAATAAAAATGGTTGACCATAGTTGATTTTCATATGGATACATCCTTGTCACAATGTGATGTTGGACCATGATTGACCATGGTTAACCATGGAAGATTTTCATATCAAGACAATCTTTGTCACAATGTGAAATTCAACCATGGTTGACCATGCTTATCATATTGAGATAGTCTTTGTCATAATGTGACATTGGACTATGTTTGAAACAATGATTGATTTTCATATTGAGACAATATTTGTCAAAATGCAACATTGGACCATGGTTGACAATGATTAAACATGGTTGGCCAGGATTAATTTTATAAAACATGGTTGACCATGGTTCAATATTATTAAACCCAAGTGATTAATATTATAAACCCTAAGAAAAATATTATAAACACTAAAATATACATGGCTGATTTTCATATTGAAACAATCTTTGTTACAAAGTGACATTGGACCATGGTTGAGCATGCTTGACCATGATTTCTTTTCAAATTGAGAGAATCTTTGTCACAATGCAACATTGGACCATGCCTGACCATGATTGAGATAATCCTCATCACAATGCGACATTGGACCATATTTGACCATGATTGATTTTCATGTCGAAACGATATTTGTTGCAATGCGACATTGGACCATGGTTGACCATGTTTGAGTTTCATTTTGAGACAATCGTTGTCACAATGTGACATTCGACCATGGTTGACCATGGTCAGCTATGATTGACCATGGTTTACCATGATTAATATTATAAACCAAATGGAATAGAATTATAAATGCAAGGTATATAAACCCTAAGATAAATAATATAAACACTAAAATAAATATGATTGGTCATGATTGATTTTCATATTTAGACAAACCTTGTCACAATGTGACTTTGGACCATGGTTCATTTTCATAGTTAATTTTCATATTAAACCCAAGGGAATAATAAATATGGTTGATCATGGTTCATTTTCATATTGAGACAATCATTGTCACAATGCGACATTCAACCATGGTTGTCTATGAATGACCAAGGTTGATCATGGTTGGCTATGAATGACCATGGCTAACGATGATTGATATTATAAACCCTATGAAATAATAAACCCAAGGGAGAGATATTATAAACCTAAGGATTAATAATAAAACTCGAAGGGGTTATGAAAGCAAGGGAATAATATTAAACTCAAGGGACTAATATTATAAACTCACGGTATATAAACCCTAAGATAAACATTATGAACACTAAAATAAATATGGTTAACCATGGTTGATTTTTATATTGAGACAATCCTTGTCACAATGTGACATTGGACCATGGTTGACCATTCTTAACCATGGTTTATTTTCATATCAACACAATTTTTGTAACAATGCGAAGTTCAACCATGGTTGACCATAATTGACTATGGATGACCATGTTTGATTTTATAAAGCATGGTTAACCATGGTTAACCGTGGTTGACCATGGTTGAACATGGTTGATGATGATTATCATATTGAGACAATCTTTGTCATCATGTGATGTTGGACCATGGTTGAGACAATGATTGATTTTCATATCGAGACAGTATTTGTCGCAATGCAATGTTGGACCATAGATGACCATGAATAATCATGGTTGACCATGAATGCTTTTATAAAACATGGTTGAATAATATTTACCCAAAGGACTAATATTATAAATCGGAGGTATATAATCTCTAAGATACATATTATAAACACTAAAATAAACATTGTTGATCATGGTTGATTTTCATATTGAGACAATCCTTGTCACAATGTGACGTTCGACCACGGTTAACCACGATTGGTTTTCAAATCAATATAATCTTTGTCACAATGTCACATTGGACCATCGTTGACCATGGTTGATGGTGAGCACAAGTATTGTAGTAATAATGCTGCAACTCCTGGGTTTTCTACTTTACTTTTATCAACCCGGTAGTTCATAACAAACTTGGAAGCGACGATGTTGTATGCATAAGTACTAGTTCTTTCTGCATGCTGTCACTTGGTCAGCTGGCGCAAGATCACTAAGATCTCAAGCCAACTTCTATGGATTCAGAATAGGCTCTATATGTGATGAAAGAAATGAAAGCTTACTCTCCAGAGGCTACTCTACTTGTAGAAAGGAAAATAAGACTGAAATGTAAAGTAAACCTAGCAAACCCTACTTAACCAACTATTCCTACTTTTGCATAAAGAGAGATGGAAAACCTTGAAATGAATGCCATTACCTACTTAGGAAGTAAACAACATCTACTCAAGCTAATTATAGAAATAAATGAGAAAAGAACAACTTTTTGGATTTTTATGTATTTTTATGTGAAATTATCATGCATGTAATTTATTTGATTGTGAATGTGGCAGCGATTAGGTGGTGATGGAGGGCGACTTTGGGATTTAAAGAGGTGTAGGATGGTGTGGATGGGTCCTAGGAGGGCTCAGGTGACCTTCTGGAGGCTTTTCCCACAATCAGACTTCAAAAAAAAGCCTACAGGAAAATCTACAAGAGGTTGCAGGGGATCTACAGGAGGTCTATAGGAGGATGCTGAGAGCAGTTTTGGAGGTTTTGAAGCTAGGAAAGTGGGTGAAAAGGATAGTTGAAGGCTAGGATGATGTGTTAAGGTGTCTAGCATCCATAAACAATGATTAGGAGAGAGAAATATGGTCGGATTTGCTCAAGGAAAGAGAGGAAAGCCTGTGGAAAAGTGTAGAAACTAACGCAGATTTGAAATGAATGCTGGGCGACCTATGGGGCATAGATCAAAGAAGGATTGTGATGGATGATTGGCTTACTTTTTGTGAGAAGATAATTTTTGTAAAAGAACTGAAAGTCAAACAATGAGATTAAGCAAGCAAGGAAACTAGATACACCAAAAAAACAAAATTTTGCTTCAAGCTAGTCTAAACTCTAATCTAGGAAAGTAAATGCTGAGAAATGCTATAATGAGAGAAAGCATGGAAGGAAACTTATGGAAAGGTAGGAATGAGCATGGTTAAAGAGATCTAAAGAAAAGTATTAACCTTCTAACAAACTACAACACTAGAGATCCTATGAAAAATGCAAATCTGTGTTTTTCTGTGGCAGCAAGAGGGTCTTGGCCTCAGTTCATGGTCCAAAGGGAAGGAAAGGAGGCCAAGGCTCTATTGATGGCCTTTTTGTATCTTCTTTCTATCACTGTTCAACATGCTACAGAAAACTTAAATCAAAACAACCTTCTAAATCACCAACAGAAACCTATTTTTAATCAAGAAAGAAATTCAACTAACAACGACTAATTCATAAACTGAAAAAAAGCATATAAATACAAAAAAGAGGAGCTTGGCTGCTTGGATTGGGCCCTAACCCAGGAGCTTCAACCCTCTGAAGTAACTCAATGCTAGCTCAAAAAGGATCTCATCTTTATTATCAAAATAATAATATGATTACATGAAACTGTCAACAAAAGTAAGCTCGAAGTTGAGCAGAGCAAAGCTGCAACAAAAATTTGAAATTTTGACTAAATTCCTAATGAGGCCCTAGGCCTCTCTACTTATACAACTGAAGCTCCCAATAGCTTCCTTAAAATCAGGTAGGCTTGGCTCCCAAAACTTGAGATAAACATAAGTTATCCTCCACTTGCTCGGCTGCCTCTTTAGTGCATTTTATGTGGTTGTTTGTGCTTCGAGATGCCTGATGGAGAATTCAAAGTCGGGAGTCATAAATGAGGGGGATACCCTCCTATAAATCCTCTCCTTTGTCTACTTCAAATTATTGGTGCCAATTGTCCATTAAATCTTTGACTTTATCTCCAAAGTTGAACAAAAATTTGCATTAAACACATATTAGACTCCATGGCATACTGACTAACCCAACTCACTCCATAAACATAAATGTAATAAAAAAACATGCAATAAGCTAAGAGAATGGTTCATTAAACTATGTTAGGGGGCAAAATGAGCCCATATAATTACCCATTTATGGGGCTCATCATCACCTCCCTACTGAAGGTGTTGCTCATCCTTTGAGCATCTCAATGCATCTCCTCATCTTTGATGGCCATGATGGCCTCCTTGACATCCCATGCTTCTGATGTGAGGTCCTCTTCTTTGTCATGGAATCCTGTCTTTCTATCCACCTCTTCCCACTATTGCTGTTCTTCTTCCTCTTTTTTTCCTTCTAACATTCCTAGTAGCAGTGGGGGGCTCAATTTGAGGCCAATTCAATTGACCTTCAAATTCTACATTGAGCGCTTGTACAATGACACTCTCCTTAATGCTTCTTTCATCTGTGTTGGGCAGTGATACTCCCTGATCTGTAGACTGTGTGGTAGGGTGTTCCACCTTCTCATACAAGCATGAATACATTATTCCCCAAGTAACCTTTCCATGTCCTCAAAATGTGCAATGGCCTGAGCTTGATCATTGATATACTTAGGGGAGATTTGAGGATTCTTTGCAAGCAACTGACGTGTGCTGATGAGAGCCATGGGGTCTGATGGCTCAGATCTGATCATCAAGGGCTCATTTTTCTCCTTTATCATCAACATCCTTATCTCTGCTGCCCTTAATTCCTCATGATTCATCCATGATGCCATGGCCATTAGTTGCAAGTCCCCTAGCCTAGCATTGGGGTCCCACACGTTCATATCGGTTAGGGCCATGATATGCAAATAGAACTCTGCTATTTTTGCCTTGTCTTCTGCTGAACTTTGGTCACATAGGTCCATAAACTCTGTATAATCTGGGAAAGGCACTGTGCCTCTCTGTGCCAAAGTCTTTATCTAAAACTGCAGCCATTGGTCCTTGAGGTATAATCCATATGATTTTGCTTGTGTTCTGCACTGCAGTGCCTCCATAGACCAGCTGGCCATGCATGCTAGTTGTGTCTCCCTCTCTTGGAGCTATCCTCTAAGTAATGCATTTTCTGTTTCCAAGTGTGCTCTTGTGATTGCCTCTCTATGTCTTACAACACTTAACTCCCTGCCCATTTCTATAAGCTTGTTCTCCATGTGGCCAATGTCCTCTACTCCCTTAGATTTGGTGATTTGCATCCACCTATGGCTCCTTGAGGTATAATCCATATGATTTTGTTAGTGTTCTGCACTGTAGTGCCTCCATAGATTAGCTGGCCATGCATGTTAGCTGTGTCTCCCTCTCTTGGAGTTGTCCTCTAAGTAATTCATTTTTTGTTTCCAAGTGTGTTTGTGTGATTGCCTCTCTATGTATTACAACACTTAACTCCCTGCCCATTTCTATAAGCTTGTTCTCCATGTGGCCAATATCCTCTACTCCCTTAGATTTGGCGATTTTCATCCACGTATGGCTCCTTATTCTCTCTTTCTCCAACTCAAAGAAAAGTGGGATTGCAAATTTCCGAGGAATGATTTCCCCCCTCAAGAAGATTGTAGTAAGAACCCAAACTAGGTTTGGGATTAGGTTCTTGAGCCTTTATTACTTCGTCCTTCCCCTATGACTATCCTTCTAGCCTTTTTCAAGTTTTTCGGTCTCCTGTAGTCTCGATAGGGTCTCCTGTAGAACAGTCTGTGCCTCCTATAGAGTTGTTTTTAAGTCCTGTAGTTGCACTCTTTCCTTCTAGGTGGAATATCTGGGAGTTCCTCTTTCATATGTGATAAGGGTTTTAGAGGGAGATTCTTCCACTTTAACATTGGGTGAATCTTCAATTATAATGGGAACTTTAGAAGAAGGTTGGGGCTCCCCTTGTTTGATCCTTGTGCTCTTCCGAGCCCTGAAATACATTGAGGTCTGCCTCTTCCTATTTTGTTTAGGTTTAATTGGGGTGCTAAGGGCAGCGAGAGCAGCTGCTGCCTCCATTTCTAGGGTATCAAGAGACACTTCTATCTTTTCTGCCCCTTTTTCCTCTCCTTTTGTCTTCTCTACCTCTGCTAGTTTTGTTTCCTCTTGCTCTGTTTTGGTTTCTTCCTCCTCTGGTTTAGTTTCCTCCTTCTCTATTTTGGTGTCTTTCTCCTCTGTTTATTTGTTAGTTTCCTCCCCTTCTCCCCCTTGCTATTGTTCCCCCTCATTATCAAAAGGACTGAGATCATATGCGAGGGCCTTTATATTATCTTCTACTGTCATGTCTCGAAAGATTTCCCATGCTATGGGGATTGTGAAGGTATGCAAGGCTTCTTCCACTAACAATTTAAATAACCCATGGTGAGCCAACTGATTTGGACCTCTTAATTTCAACTTAATGCTGGAATCTATAAGAGACTGCTGGAGAAAATAGGGGATGCTAAGTTTCTGGGGTGTTGGAGTGTCCATGCCATATCTTAGCTCATGGAAAAGTCTGAAATGGTAGCCATAAACTATGTTATACCTCACTTCACAGGAAATATATTTGATAATCTGGTAACTGATCTCATCCCAAGGGTAAGTTATTCTTGTCCTCCTAATGCCATTTTTGTCTTCTACAGGATGTTCATTGTTTTGGAAGAAGTTTTTCTTGGTAGACTGTCCAATTGGCTTTTCATCTTTACTCCAAGGTAATCCAAGAGGAAGGGTGGTAACCCTGCTGATGAATTCTAGGGTGATTTCCATGGAGAGACCTCTCAAAGTAATAGGGACATAGGTGTTCAAGTGAGGGACTAAAGAAAGGGAAAACTCCTGAGCCACTTCTTCATCAAGCCCTCAGAATTTTTCAAAAAATGGCATCCAATTTGCTCTGGTGAAAATGGCTACTACTTCTAGATGTTCATGGAGCCTGGCTAAATTTGTGGGCTCCTTCCTCATGAATCCCCTTGTCATTGTGCTTATACCCCTTTTTAACACCCAAGGTAGAGATGGAGACAAGAATTTAGAAGAAATAGGAAAACAAAGCAAAAACTGTGTTTTTTTTAAGAAAACAGGCAAATTTTTTTATGTAATTCTTCTTCTTCTATGGACTCAATGTCCCCTTAAAATTATATCATTCTTTGCACATATTGATAATCAAGGTGTGTATGCATAGAACCTACCTCATCAAGCCAGAATTTGAGCAAAAATCACATGTTTTTTCCTTAAAAAAAACATACTGCCCCTCTTGTAGAACTGCCTATAGGTGCTCTTGTAGAACCTGTAAGTGCTCCTGTAGAACACCTATAGTAGGAGGATGGATGAAAGTGATGGAGAATGATGGTTTAGAGGCTATGGGGGTGGCATAGAGCTTGTTGTAGCTAAGTGGATGAGGATGAAATGGAAGAAAAGGTGGTGAAGGAGTTTCGAGGAGGAGTACTTATGTCTTCTTTGAGATATTTCCGCTGATGGGGTGAGCTGGAAAAAATATACGTTGCCATATTTGGACCATTGGTCCCCACTGCCCTATCATCATGGATATTTCCAGAAATCACTTCCCATCATTCCATCAGATTTTGCAGGAACTCCACTACCTATCCTTTAGATTTTTCTCTGAGTTGACTAGGCACACGTGTGGTGGCATCTTTGGATGAGTGTAGTCAACTGGATGAAGCTGGCCAGTTAATTAGCCACCTTTTCTTGTTCAACCCTAACCATCTCATTCTCTTATGCATATTTTCCAATTACACAGATACAACAGAGGAGAGGGTTAGTCACTTCCCTGTGAGTTGAATGTACGTGTTATGAGGCATCTTAGTTCATTTTGCTGCTGCATGCTCGTATTTCAATTGTTGCATGCATGTATCTCCTCTGTTGTATGCTTTCTGCTTCCTGATGTGTGGCTTGTTTGGTTTGTGCAAGTATCCTCTGGCTAGATTTGGCTTCAGATGTCCCCTTCAATCCCATGGCTGCACTTCTTTTGCTATTATGGCTTGATTTTAATGGGATCAGCTGCTACAGGAATTCCTACAGGAGCTCCTGTAGCTACTTCTCCCTTTAAAATTTTTAGCTGATTTTTGTGTTGGGAGCTATGAGGATGACGCCAAGGATGCTGATGAAGATGGAGAGGTACTTGGTAAGCTGCAGGTGAGATTTGGAGGTGCTTCTCTTTTTACTTTTTTGTTTTTTTCTAAAAAATTGGTTTTTGTGTTTTTTGACAAGAAGGGGAAAGAATGATGATGATGAGGTGGTGCAGGCATGGGATGGATGGAAAGGAGAGTGAATAGCTGTAGGAAGGTCTTCATGCTCTTCATGAAACCTCTTAGCCCCTCAAACTGCTTTTTGAAACCATTTCTGGCTCTTTGTGATTTCTACAAGAGCCTCCTGTAGAACACACAAGGCCTCTTGTAGAACACACAATTTCTGAAAAAAACATAGTAGGGTGGAAGAAAGGTCAGAAATGATGGAGAAGAGTGTGGGGGAGACGAAATAGGCTTTGTGGCATCTTCTCTTGCTCCTTGTGGTCCACTTATAACCTAAAATGCACATTAAAAGTCAATTCTCTTTTTCTTCTTTTCTCTGTTTTATTTTTTTGAAAGACAACTAGGGCGCCTCAAAGAGGTTTTCACCCTATTTTCCTGCCTTGGGAACCTCCACGGGAGGTTTTCACCCATGGTTCTTATTCTCTTTCTTTTTTTCTTTTTTTTTTGTCATCACTATGCCACCTCAAAGAGGTTTTCAACCCAATTATGGGACTCAAGCACCTCATGGAGGTTTTCACTTGAATCCTTATTATTTTTCTTTTTTCTGCTACTTCAGTGAGTGGGTGAAGTGGAGGCTAAGACCTGCTCCACTACCATCATTTTCTTATTCAGATCTTCAATGAACTCTCGCTTGGAGAGTGGATTCTTGTAAATCTTCAACCTATGTCCATTGACAAGCATGGGGATGCCTTCCTCATCAATGGTTCTGATCAGAACTGAACCATTATCATTGTATTTTTCCATAGTGTAGGGTCCCAGCCATCTTGTCCTCAACTTGCCTTTGAGGTATTTAAACCTTGAGCCAAAGAGTAGTGCCCAATATCCCTCTTCGAATTTCTTCTCCTTGATATTCTTTTCATGCCATATCTTCCTCTGAAGCTGAACTACCTCTATGTGGAGAAGGGCCTGTAATCTTTGTTCATCCAATCCATTGAGCTGGAGTAGTCTTTCTCTCTGTGCATGGCTGAGGTCTAGGTCCAGCTGAGCTGCCATTCTTAGTGTATTGTATTCAAATTCTATTGACAGCAAAGCCTTCTTCCCATAGACCAGTTCATAGGGTGTGAACCCTATGGTGGTCTTCCATGTTGTCTTTTAGACCCAGGTGGCCTCAACTAGTCTATCCGCCCACTCTTTTTTGTTGCTATTTACCACCTTGGTTAGAATTCCTTCCAAATCTTTGTTAGTGACTTCCACCTGCCCATTGGCTTGTGGATGGTAAGGGGTGGAAGTCCTGTGTTTGATTTTATGATGTGCGAGCAGGTCTTTAATCAACTTGGAAGTGAACTGGCTACCTTGATCTGTGACCATTTCTCTTGGATACCCAAACTTATAGAATATGTTTTCTCTCAGAAGCTCAACTACTTTTTCCTCTGTTGCTACTTTGATTGCTTTTGTTTCTACCCTTTTTTTAGATAATTGGTGCACACAATGATGTATTGCTTCTATTTTCAAGGAGGGTTGATAGGACCCACAAAGTCCATGCCCCACCTCTCAAATGGCTCAAAGGTCACTTGAGGTTGCATGGGAATCTCATCCTTTGGAGTAGGTTTCCCCATCCTTTGACATCGATCACATTGGCTGGGATACCTCCTCACATCTTGATGAAGAGTGGGCCAATAGTAGCCTGCTTGCAATATTTTGAAGGCAGTCCTCTTTGCTACAAAATGGCCTCCACAAGGCCCGTCATGACAGGTCAGGAGAATGTCAAAATCTTCCTCCTCCCTAACACATTCTCTCAAGATCTGATCTGGGCCAAGTTTGAAGAGATTGCCCCCAATATAGGTGAAAGGGGCGCTTTTTCTCACGATCTTGCTCTTCTCCTTTGAGGACAGGTGTGGTGGGAACTGTGCTGAAACCAAGTAGTTTGCTATATCAACAAACCATGGAGAGAGTACTGAGATAGAAAACAGGTGTTCATTTGGCATTTGATCATCCACCATTCCTTCTTCACCTACGGGCAAATTTACTCTAGACAAAAGTTAGCAACAACATTTTCTTTACCAAGCTTATCAACAATGGTCAAATCAAACTGCTGCAGTAAAAGCAACCATCTAATAATGTGAGCATTTACATCTAGTTTGTTCATTAAATATCTAATTATAGCATGATCAGTGTGTACAAAGGTTTGATAGCCTATGATGTAATGTCTGAATTTGTTTAAGGAATGCACTACAGCTAGGAGTTCCTTCTCGGTTACCGTGTAGTTTAACTTTACCTTTAACAAATTTTTACTTATAAAGTATATGGCATAAGGTAACTTTTCATCAATTTGTCCTAAGGTTGCTCCTATTCCTTTGTTTGAGGCATCTGTGTGAATGTGGAAAGGAATGGCTCAATTTGGGCCTCTCAAAATTAGGGGGCTAGAACATATTTTGTTACTTGATTAATGAATAATTAAGAGCTAAAGTATTTTGATAAGAACTAAAAGAAACAGTTGTTAACCTCCTGAGACAGTTAAAAATATTTACTCATTTGTTTCCTCAAAAGAGGAATGGAAGGAAGGCTTAGGGGGCTAAAGAAATATAGAAAAAAGAAAAGTAGATCAGATGGCTAAAGGGAGAAAAAACAATGCTACCTATATTTCCTTGGACCGGGTAGAATAAATCAGTGAGAAAACATTGAGTACAGTCTGAGAGGTATGTGACTTGAGGCTCGATTGTGAGTCCTGATGCCCAAGATCCTTGAATGCAACAGACTTATTCTACTATTAGGAGAAGGAAAAGCTCGTGGGAGAGTCTAGACGTAATTGCCAAACTCATGGATGGGTGGTGAGACCTTCCTGAAAAGGGAAAGAACTTACGGATCTACCAAGTAGTGAACAAATAAGTAAACAAACTCTTTATCTAGTAATAATTAAGGAAAAGGATTCCATAGTGATTGCCAGATAATTCTAGGGGCTACCTGCTAATTGAACACTGTCTGTTTTATATATGTTAAGTTAGAAAGAGTAGTTGGATATCTAACCAAAGGTTTATGGTTGGTATGAAATTAGAATGAATTTATATATGAAAGTAAAGAATAAAGCTATGTAAAATTAGGAAAATATTTGCACAGAGAAAAAAAAAAAAAGTTTTAGATAAATATCTAAACCAAGAATTGTTAATGATACATTTAAAATATTTAGAATGTTTAACTAGGAATAACTTAAGTGTTGAGAGAGAGCAAGGCTATTATTATACACATACACAAATATCCTGTAGGAATTACACCTTATAAATCATGTAATCTTCCTAAACATCATGCTAGCATAATTCCTTTCTGACAATCACAAAATGGAGAAGCCGAAATTTATATATGGAAACTGTCAAAATATTTAAATCATTGACTATAAAAAGAAAGCTTATTATCAACCATAAGGGCTCGATATAATTCTCCATCGATTCTAGAAAGAATCGTGATTTCACAAAGTCCATAATATATTCATCTTTTAATCCATAGAATTAGTAAAATCACAATCAAGCTCGATAGAATCCAGTGAAATAGAAGATAACAAGCTTCAATTTCAGAAGCCAAACCGAACTAGAAGAGCTCTAAGCTATGAGTGTTATATATATACAAACTTTACACCTTTTTGGGAATGTAAATTAAAAATCAAACCCTCGACGAAGCCAATATTACACAGGTTTATGCCATGGCACATTTTTGGAACCACTCAGTTGCTGGTTAAACAAAACCATTTTTCAATCAAAATAACAGAAGTCAGACTAAGGCCGGCTTGAAGCCTAGGCTTAAATATACATTTCCACCCAGAGAATCCTAAATATCATGCGGTAGAATGAATACAAACATAGCCACCTTATTCCCGAATGCATTCGAGCATGACAGACTACCATAAAGTTTGGAAATAAGACCAACCTAGAAATCAGAAGGTGACAACCCTGAGTAAGGGGGGCTCATCCGAATCCAACAAAAGCATAAGGAAATGAATTTTTCCAAGTCTGAAACATGTATATGCATGAAGAATGAGTTAAGGAAAAAAAGAAACTCTTAACAATGAATCTATGTAGTACTCACAGGATTCTCAAGATTACCTAAGACAAAGCAACTCTAGAATGTCAAAGACCACCTGTACCAGAAACCCATGCATCAAATTATTAGTGGATTGAATCGGGTGAGATAGAATTACCCAACGGTAGACCCTATCATGACAAATGTTACCTCCTCGAACCTAATGGCCACCAACATCATCCTCTTTTGGACAAGTAAGCCAGTAGTAACTCGAACTCCCTACACAGTGAACTGGATGAGGAGAGGAGCAGTTCCATGCATTTTTGAAGTGGAGTTGAAGACTGTAAGTATGTATCCATATGAAGAAAAAGAGGAAATATTGTAGGATTTGACAAAGTTTGACTCCATTCTCCATGGAAACAAGGATGGAAAACTGAAACCCTTTCTGCTTCAACAAAACCTTAGCCCGCTTACAGAGTTGAACTTCGGAAAATTGCACAACTCAAAACGAATCCAAGTGCGACAGGACACCGAGAAATTAGTTACGGAACTAAACCCTGAGTGTTGAGGTCTGTTGGATCGCCATACCCAAATCCAAAGGATCAGACTATGCCAAGCTTTCCAAGTTACTAGACCATTCTGGTGTTGCGTCCATACCACTAAATGTAAGAGTAGCAGGTGTCACGTGGGGTACCATCAATTTTATCCACCATTAAAATGATATTACATCTTAGGTAAAGAAGCATTCCAAGTGGGGTTATCGATTCAAGGTATATACGAACTACATATTAAAGATTGGTCCATTAACCTCATGGTAGGGATGATACATGGTAAGTGTTTAATATTTATGATATATGGTAAGACTTTAGTGTTTATAAAGTTTTTTTTTTGAAATAATATGTATTGTTTTGTTATGTGTTACAAATGGTATCAGAGCCCAAGTTCACACACTGAGACTTTTGGGATATATATATGTAAGTGACTGAGTAAATGTGAATGCGAACAAAGAGATCAACACCAAAAGAGAAAAATAAAGTGGAGTCCCAAAGCATTGAACTAGCCAGACGAAACTTATGTAGAGGCCAACTTGGACATATGGATACAACTGGGAGAAGAATCTCAACAAGCCAATGTTGCTCTACTCAAAACTGTTCAACAATTATGTGCTGAGATGATAAACTTGAGGACGAATAATGAATGACTACAACAAGAACAAGAGAGAAACCTAAAAAGTCTAACCGACCGACAAAACCAACGGGGACCAGTTCCCAATGTTGAGGATGGCGAGAAAACTGTGACGGTCCATCATGGAAAAGATAATGTAGAGTTAGAAGAAAGAAATGGGGAAGATGAAGAGGGACGTTCTGATAATTTTTCTGACCAGTGGAAAACAAAAAGACAAAAATTGAAATTATAAGGGGAATTCAAAAAGATAAAACCATCACTCTTTGAAGCAGAATCTAAAGAAGTAGTGGAAGCATGGTTAATTGACATGAATAAATAGATGCAGATTTATGACTACATTGATAAACTTAAGGCATGACTGGCATTTTATCAATTAAGGGGTAAGGCTACCCTTTGGTTGGAGGAAATCAAAATTGTGAGAAAATTTGATGAAGAGAAAGTTACATGGAAATAATTTCAAAAACAATTTCAAGGATAAATATTTAACTAAGCGTTATTATGATGAAAAGGAAAAGGAGTTCCATGATTTAAGGTTGGGAACATTGACCATGGATAAATATGTGAAACAATCTACCTCCCTATTATGATATATACTCTATATGTAGGAATAAAAAACTAAGATTCAACATTTTATTAGCAGCCTACCCTACTCTATGAAGGAAAATCGGGAATTTG
Source organism: Pinus tabuliformis (assembly GCA_031772625.1). NCBI lineage: Eukaryota > Viridiplantae > Streptophyta > Pinopsida > Pinales > Pinaceae > Pinus > Pinus tabuliformis. Next base: position 1,366,882,765 of record CM062817.1, on the reverse strand, counting down.
ATTACCCAAGAACAATGGATAATGTGGTAAGAAAAGCCCATATATGTTATCAACAAATGAAACAAAAGAATGATGAATCTAAAGGAGGATTGGGTAGGAAGGGGACAAATTTACCCCCAAGCACATAGACAAAAACTACTAATGGAAGGAATGTACAACAAAGACCCTTCAGTAAATTTCCAACAAGAAATCGGTTAAAGGTTCTAGCATGTGTTGAAAATAGATAGTCAGAGGGGGTTAATAAACCTATTAATGGTCAATAGTCAAAACATCCCCTCTAATGTTAGGGATGTAGAGAACCCCATTACTATAAAAATTGCCTACATAGAGCCAAAACATAATAGCTTTCAAACATGCAAGAAGCTTCCATGGTTGGGGAGGTGGCAAGGAGTATGCCCATAATTAATGTTGCACTGGATGACCAGCAAGAAGGGTACTGACCCACTATGATTATGTGTGAAGGTATGATCGCTAATCAACCTGTCTCTGTTTTGTTTGATCAAAGTGCTAGCCTAAGGTATGTTAGTCCTAAGGCTGTAGAGAAATATCAACTGCAAATCAACATGTTTCAAAAACCTTGGTTAGTTCAATTAGCCACAGCGGCAAAGAGAAGGGTAATTGCAAAAATAGAAGGTTGTCCTATAACAATTTTATGACAATAGATTTATGTTGATCTTAATATACTCCCTTTCGGTTGGTATGACGCACTAATATGGATGGATTGGTTAGAAGGACGTTGGTCCTTATTTTATTGTAAGGAGAAATATGTAATTTATCTGACTGACTCAAAGAAGAGAAAGGAAATACAAGGAATCAAGAAAAATATTAAGTTTCATCCTATTACTGCTAGCTAGCTTGGAAAATGCATTAGGAAGGGTTGTCAGATTTATGCTATCCAAGTAGGATAGACAAATTCCACGAGTAAAATGACTTCCTTGGAAAATACTCTTGTCATTCGAGATTTTATTGATGTGTTTCTTGAATCCATACCTGGATTACCACCTAAACGTGATATTGTTTTCACAATTGAATTAGTGCCAGGTGCAGCTCCTGTTTCCATAGCTCCTTATCGCATGAGCATACTTGAGTTAACAGAACTCAAAATGTAACTTTAAGAACTTCTGGATAAAGGTTACATTCGCCCCAGTGTGTCCCCTTCGGGAGGCCTCGTACTGTTTGTATGGAAGGAGGACAAAAATTTGAGGCTATGCATTGATTATCATTAGTTGAATAAAATGATTATAAAAAATAAATACCTTTTACCATGTATTGACGATTTATTTGATCAAGTGCAGGGAGCTAGTGTGTTCTCAAAAATTGATCTAAGGTTCAACTACCACTACATAAGGATAAAGGAAGAAGATATTTATAAAACTCTATTTTGAACTCGTTATTGTCCTTACAAGTTGGTGGTATTACTGTTCAGCTCTACAAATGCCCTAGCTACTTTTATGAGTTTGATGCACGATATTTTCCAACCATATTTAGATAAGTTTGTGTTGATTTTTATCGACGACATATTAATTTACTCCAAGAATTAGGTGGAGCATGAAAAGCATTTGAGGATAGTGTTGCAGACTCTGTGGGACAATCAGTTATATGCTGAATATAACAAGTGTGACTTTTTCAAAAGTGAGATACAGTGTCTGGGTCACATCATATCAACAAAGGGAATAGCAGTGGATCAAGAAAATATTAAAACTATTATGGAATGAACCACTCAGAAGAATGTTTATGATATTAGATCATTCTTGGGCGTTGTCGATTACTACCGTCGGTTCATTGATGGATTTTTGAAAATCACTTTTCCTATGACCTCGTTACAGAAAAAGGAAAGCACTTTTCGATGGACAGCTGAATGTTAGCAAAGCTTTGAACATTTAAAACAACTACTTACTACTGCACCTGTACTAAAAGTAGATGACCTAGAAAAATATTTCGTGGTTTGCACAGATGCAAGTAAGGAAGGTGTTGGTGGAGTATTGATGCAAGAATGGAAAGTTATAACCTATGAATCATATAAATTGAAAGAATATGACCAATGATATCTTGCCTATGATCTTGAATTGACAATAGTAGTGCATGCGCTTAAAATGTGGCGACACTACTTATTGGGTAAAAAATTATGTTATTAATAGATCATAGCATCCTTACAAATTTCTTTAACCAATCTAGCTTAAATGATCAAAAGGCTAGATGGATAGAAATTTTGAGTGAATTCGACTTTGAAATGAAGCACCTTAAGGGGAAACAAAATCGAGTAGCCAACACATTAAGCAGAAAATGACATTGTATCTATGGAGTTCAATTCAACAAGGTACGATCAAACCTCCCTGATATAATTAAGGAAGCATCCCTTAAGGACCTAGAGTATGCCTCCCTTTGGAAGCAGGAATTTGAAGCTCAATAGAAGCAGGAACAATCTGATTATGATATAAATCTAGATAAAATGCTAACCTTTAGAACCAAATATATGTTCCTAATCAAAATTCTGTCAAACGATTGATATTGGATGAATTTCATAGGAAACCTTATGCTGCCCACCTACGGTACCAAAAGCTACTTTCTACCATTAGGAAAGTTTATTTCTGGCCAGGTTTAAGGAAAGGTGTCACCGAGTACCTATCCAAATGTTTGGAGTGCCAACTGATGAAGGCAGAGCATTAACACCTTGCTGGACTATTACAACCATTGCTCATTCCCGAGTGAAAATGGGAGACAATTACTCTAGATTTCATCACCGGTTTACCTCACACTAGGAAGCAACACGAATAAGTTCTAGTGGTGGTGGATAAGCTAAGGAAAACTGCACATTTCATACCAGTAAAAATCCACTTACAAAACTCTTGAAATTGCAGACATATATATGAGGGAAATTTTCCGACTGCACGGAATACCCAAGGTGGTAATTTCTAATAGGGATGTAAATTTTACATCCACGTTTTGGGAAACACTCTTCTCTGGATTGGGTATCCAAATTCAATTTAGTATTGCTTACCATCCACAGACGAATGGCCAATCTAAGCGAGTGAATCAAATTCTGGAGGATATGTTAAGAATGTTTGTGATGCAACAACTGCATAAATGAGAAGATTACCTCCACTTGGTGGAGTTTGCTTATAATAATGGATACCACGAGTCACTGGGAATGAGCCCCTTTGAGGTGTTGTATTGAAGTGCAGGGTGCCCATAGATTGGAATAGTCCTGTCAACAAACTAACATTGGGTCCTGACATGTTAGCTAAAATGGAAGAGACAGTTAAGAAGGTCCATTAGAATCTAAAAGCTGCCTAGGATAGACCAAAGGGTTATGCAAATAAAAGAAGAACATAGAAGTAATTCTAGTTGAAGGATAATGTTTACTTGAGAGTAAAGCCTCAAAGAAACGCTTTGCAATGGACGGGTTGTACTAATTTAGCACCCCGATACTATGGACCTTTTAAAGTCTTGGAACGGATTGGACCTGTATTGTACAAAATTGCATTGCCATGCCATATCTGGGTACCCAATGTTTTCCATGTCTCCTTGTTAAAAAAATATGTGTACAACCCTTAGCATATAATTAACTGGGAAAATATACAGGCAATAAGTTAATAGAATAAATAACATATAATTTGCTATTTTGAAAGGTTTCTGACAGCAGATTGTAAATGTGCAGGTCAAACCAGAAGGGGAGTTTCTAGGAGAACCTCTTCATATTTTCGATCAGAGAGAAACCACCTTGCAGAAACGTGTCACCACCCAGGTTGAAGCGCAGTGAAAGCACTCTGGCCCATAAGAGGCTACCTAGGAAGAGGAATTTATGTAGAAAGATTATCGGACACTATTTTCATAAATAGAAAAAAACACCAGGGATGGTGTTCCTCGCAAAGGGGGAAAGATGTAACACCCCACACTGCATGGACATTTACTTTGGTTACGAAGTTTTACTTATTACTTTAGCTTTTTACTTTGTTTGACATGGAATGTTAAAGAACAAAGGCTGGGAGGCGAGAACATATTTTGTTACTTGATTAATGAATAATTAAGAGTTAAAGTATTCTTACAAAAATGGAAAGAAATAGTTGTTAACCTTCTAAGACAGTTAAAAATATTTACTCATTTATTTCCTCAAAAGGGGAATGGAAGGAAGGCCTAGGGGGCTAGAGAAATATAGAAAAAAATAAAAGTAGATCAGATGGGTAAAGGGGGCAAAAACAATGCTGCCCAGATTTCCTTGAGCTAGGTGGAAAAAACCAATGCAAAAACGTTGAGTACAGTCTGAGAGGTATGTGACTTGAGACTGGATTGTGAATCTCAATGCCCAAGATACCTGACTACAATAGATTTATTCTACTGTTAGGAGAAGAAGAGTTTGGGGAAGAGTCTGCATGTAATTTCCAGACTCATGGTTGGGTGGTAAAACCACCTTAAAAAGCGAAAGAGCTTCCAAATCTACCAAGCAATGAAAAAATAAGTAAACAAACTCTTTATCTAGTAATCATTAAAGAAAAGGATTCCATAGTGATTTATGGATAATACTAGGGGTTGCCTACTAATTGAACACTATTTGTTATATATATGTTAAGTTAGTAGGAGTAGTTGGATATCTAACCAAAGATTTATCATTGGTATGAAAGTAGAATAAATTTATATATGAAAGTAAAGAATGAAACTATGTAAAATTAGGAAAATATTTCCATTGCATAGGGAAATAAAAAGCAGTTTTAGATAAATATCTAAACCAAGAATTGCTAACGATATGTTTAAAATATTCAGTATGTTTAACTGGCAATATCTTAAGTGCTAAGACAGAGCAATGCTGCTATTATTATACACATACACGAATCTTTTGTAGGCATTACACCTTATAAAACATATAATCATCCTAAACATCATGGTAGCATAATTCCTTTCTAACAATCCCAAAAGGGAGAAGAAAAACTTTGTATATAGAGACTGTCAAAATATCTGTTGGGTATTTTTGATGGGAAAATACCAAAACCAAATAAAAATAACCACCACAGAGGCAATGCTCTGTTTCTTCTGTCCAGGATCTTTTGCAGAGAACCTCTTTTAAAAAAAATTAACTCAGAACACAGTCCATTACACAGTCACAACACATTTCTATTGATTTAAAACAAAAAGACTGATACATATTTCATCCTCTGTGCAGAGAGGGATTTACAAAACAAACTCTGTCTCTTTCTCTTTTGTTTTCCACTGCTGTGGATGTTACATAAACATCCCTCTGTTCTTCAATGGCTAAATCAAGACATTACATTCCAATTTCTATATCGCACTGTTGTGCATTTACAAAAGAAAATCGCACTATCGTGCGTAGCCACCACTCACAACACAAAAAAAACTACACAGAACTACTGCCGCACACCACTTACATAACATATATATAAAAACATATATAAAAATAACATATGGGACGTATGCCCATCACCACATTAAAAGCCGCCACCTAATTCTACGTAGACACATTAAATTTCATGACCTTTCTTCCACGACGGTCAACCAAAAAAAATTTCATTTTGACGCGGGCGGGGTCGGTTGACGTCACTTCGGTGCCACGTGTCGCCACCTCATTCGTCGGGCTTGGTCGTTAAAGTCCGCGCAGCTTCGCGCAGATCCGAGCCTCCTGACCCGATCCAACGCAATTCGCACGTCAAGGTCGCACAAACAAAATGACCTTTAGCGGCCGGGCAGAGGGCGGTTTTCGGCGTCGTACTAGGGACGCGTGGCGGAGTGTGATTGCGGCGGCACCCCCGCTACGGAAACCGCCTTCGCCGAAAGGTGGTGCAGGGAGACCAGGGTGGTTTTCCTGAAGCCGTCACGCTGTTCAAAATTAGAATTTAACACTCCCCTTTAATTTTAACAGCCGCACGTTCGGTCATTCCCAAGCATTTTCTCAAAAATTTGAAACTCTTCTGAACCAGTGGCTTTGTGAAGATCTCTGCAACCTGTTCCTGAGTCCTGCAATGTTTTAGGACAATTTCTCCATTGTTCACTAATTCTCTGATGTAGTGAAACCTTGTATCGATGTGTTTCGTTCTCTTATGAAACATTGAATTCTTTGACAAAGCAATAGCAGAGCTATTGTCACAAAAGACCACTGTTGCTTTTGCCTACTCTTGGCCTAAGCTTCTCAACATCCTTCTCATCCATACTGCCTGACATGCTGCTGCTGTCGCTGCCACATATTCTGCCTCTGCTGTAGATAATGCTACAATGGATTGCTTCTTAGAAGCCCATGAAATGGCTCCTGAACCCATATTAAAAACATAACCGGAAGTGCTCTTCCGATCATCTACACTTCCAGCCCAATCGCTATCTGTGTACCCAACCAAATCTGAATGTTCTGAGGCATGATATAGAATTCCAAACATTTTGGTACCTTTGACATACCTCAAAATTCTCTTTGCTGTCTGCCAATGTACCTCCTTTGGCCTCTCCATAAATCTGGAAATCAAACTAACAGCATACATAATATCAGGCCTAGTTGCTGTTAAATACATAAGGCTGCCCACAATGCTTTTATACAAGCTAGGATCAAAATCCTTGCTGCTGTCCTCTCTGCTAAGCTTTAATCCCATCACTGTGGGAGTGATGGCTGCCTTGCATTCTTGCATGTTAAATCTGCCCAAAACTTGATTTATATATCTTGCTTGAGATATAAAAATTCCTTTTTCATTTTGATCTACTTCTATGCCTAAGAAGTATCTCAACAAACCCATGTCAGTCATTTCAAATTCATCCTTCATGACTGATTTAAAATTCTCAATAAGATAAATATCATTTCCAGTGAAAATAACATCATCTACATACAAGACAACAATTAAAATTTTACCATCCTTTTCTTTGATGTAGAGTGTGGGTTCTCCTTCACATTTGTCAAATTCATTATCCAATAGATATGAGTCTATCCTGCTGTACCATGCTCTTGGCGCTTGCTTCAGCCCATAAAGAGCTTTCTTCAATTTGCACACTTTGTGCTCTTCACCTTTCTTCTCATATCCGAGAGGCTGTTCCACATAAACCTCTTCCATTAACACTCCATTTAGGAATGCTGACTTCACGTCCATTTGGTAGACTTTCCATTTGTTTTGAGCTGCTATGGACAGCACTGCTCTCACGGTTTCCATTCTTGCAACCAGTGCGAAAGTCTCCTCATAATCTCTCCCATATTGCTGCTTGTAGCCTTTGACAACCAGCCTTGCTTTATGCCTTTCAATCTTGCCTTCAGCATTGCTCTTGGTCTTGTAGACCCATTTCACACCAATGACTTCTTTGCCTTTTGGTAACTCAACCAAATCCCATGTTTTGTTTCTCTCTATGGCATTCATCTCCTCATCCATAGCTTCTATCCATTTTCTATCTTTAATTGCATCCTCGAAATGAATAGGATCATCAACATGAAAATACAAGGCAAACAAAGAATTCATTCATTCATCATAAATGTCACTTAGATTTCTAAATTTCTTACCTCTTTCACTTGGTGTGCAAGTGCTTGAAGATGCACTTGAATTTCCTCCTTGTGGTGTGCTTGGAGAAGCACTCTCATTGATCCTCAATGGTGTACCTTGCTGTTCTTGTGTTGGTGTTGCTGTTTGGGGATTCATTTCAGCCACCTCCTCTTCATCCTCATCATGAGACAAACAGTTTTTAACATTCACTGTTTTCTCTATGCTTCCATCCCAAGCTTCTTCCTCAATGAATTGAACATCCCTGCTTACAAAAAATTTCTTGGTAGATGGGATATACAGCCTGTAGGCTTTGGATTCATCACTATATCCAACAAGGATACATTTCTCCCCTTTGCTGTCCAACTTCTTCCTTAGCTGATCTGGAATGTGTGCATAGGCCACACATCCAAAAACTCTCATGTGGGTGACTCCTTGCTTTCTCCCACTCCATGCCTCTTCTGGCACTTTTTTCATGACTGCTTTTGTAGGACACCTGTTCAAAATATAAACTGCACAATGTACAGCTTCAGCCCAATACTCATTTGGCAAATGCTTTGCCTTCAACATGCTCCTTGCCATCTCCATGATGGTTCTGTTCTTCCTTTCAGCAACTCCATTTTGCTGTGGGGTGTACCGAGTTGTAAACTGTTTATGAATTCCATTTTCTCTACAAAACTTTAGGAATTCATTGGAGATATACTCACCTCCTCTATCAGTTCTCAAAACTTTTATATGCAACCTGCTTTGGTTCTCCACAAGTGCTTTGAAATTTTGGAATTTCTCAAACACTTCACTTTTGTTTTTAAGGAAATATGCCCAAGTTTTTCTTGTAAAGTCATCAATGAATGTTAAGAAATATAGGCTGCCTGCTAATGATGGAGCTTGCATCGGTCCACATAAATCTGAGTGGATGATCTCTAAGGGTGCCTTTTCCCTTATGCTTTTCCCTGATGGAAAACTTTCTCTATGTTGTTTTCCCAATATACAACCTTCACAAAGGCTGTCCGGCTTCTCTATCAATGGTAATCCTCTTACCATTCCTTTTCTGCTTAATAGGTTTAGACCTCCAAAATTTAGATGCCCGAATCTCAAGTGCCATAACCAATTTTCATCCTTTGGCACACTTTGGAAGGCCTCTTGGGTGACTGCTGCCATTTCCTTCTTGTTCTTCAAGTCCGCCCTGATCCGGAGAGGGAACATCCTGTTCCTTGTCATCTTCACTTCAGCAATGCATCTTTTGCTGGGTGGTATATCCATGATGGTGCATACATCATTCACGAAAAAGACATTGTAACCTTTTTGAATAAGCTGTCCAATACTCAAGAGGTTACATCTCATTCCAGGGACATAGTAGACATCTGCTATGGTTTTCCTTTCTCCTTGTTTTGAAAATATTTTTACTTCTCATTTTCCCATAACAGACACTTTACTATCAGTTCCTAGTGTGACCTCTGACTTCAAGTTTTGATTTAAGGCTGAGAAGAGGGCAATGTTTCCTGTCATATGGTTGCTGCAACCTGAGTCTAAAAACCATATGTCTTCACTATGTGTTTCAGCCATGTTACAAGCTAACAGGACATTTCCTTGACTGTTGTTTTCTCTTGTAACATTTGCATTTTGTCTACTGTTCATATCATGCTGTTTCTTTCTACAATCACTTGCATAATGTCCATACTTTTTGCAATAATAGCATTGAACATTAAATTTATCATACCTTTGTCCTTGAGCATGATACTGTTCTCTTTGTTGGCTGCTGCCTTGGCCTTGGTTCTGATTTGTATTGCTGCCTCTTCCTTGTGCATTTGATGGGCTGTTCCTTCCACCTCTGTTCTGGCTTCTGCATCTTCCTCTTCGGTTTCCTCTTCCTTGACCTCTTCCTCTTCCAAAGGACATCTGGGTCTTGAAGGCTTGCTCAAGAGATGAGTTTTCATTCCTACTCAACCTCTGCTCATGTGTTATCAGTGATGCATGTAGCTCATCAACTGAATAGTTTGAGAGATCCTTTGTCTCTTCAATGGTGGTGACTATGGCATCAAACCTTGAGGGTAAGACCCTCAATATTTTCTCCACAATCTTTCTATCTTCAATGGTTTCTCCATGAATTCTCATTTGTGTGATTACACCAATCACATGAGTGAAGAATGAGTCAATGTTATCTGACTCCTTCATGTTCAGATTCTCAAAATCCTTCCTTAGCAATTGTAGTTTTGCTGTCTTCACTCTCTCCATGCCTTGATAGGCTGTCTTGAGGGTTTGTCATGCTTCATTTGCTGTCTTAGATGCTGCTAACCTTGGAAACACACTCTGGTCTACTACTAGATACAACAACATACGGGCTTTTGAATCCTTTTTCCTATTGCTCTTCAGTAGATCTCTCTCTCCCTGAGTTAATGCATTGAACTCATTTTCATCTGCTGGTTCTTCAAAACCATCTTCAACTATTTCCCATAAGTCTTGAGAGGCAAACAGGGCTTTCATAGTTATTGACCAGTAGTCATAGTTCTTCCCATTAAACTGTGGGAGCTGGGTATTAAACATACCCATACCAGTGCTTGTGCTAGCCATTCCTTGACTGTGTATTTAAAAAACTGACTATCTCTTCAGTAACAAACAAGATAGTTATGAAGAATACCTGAATCCTTCGTTGTCTGAGTCTTCTGTCTGCCTGAGAAGTTTTGCTGCAGCAACAACCGTCTCCCTTCAGCTTCTTTAACTTCTTTAAAGAGCCTGGACCAGCTCTGATACCACTGTTGGGTATTTTTGATGGGAAAATACCAAAACCAAATAAAAAATAACCACCACAGAGGCAATGCTCTGTTTCTTCTCTCCAGGATCTTTTGCAGAGAACCTCTTTTAAAAAAAATTAACTCAGAACACAGTCCATTACACAGTCACAACACATTTCTATTGATTTAAAACAAAAACACTGATACATATTTCATCCTCTGTGCAGAGAGGGATTTACAAAACAAACTCTACCTCTTTCTCTTTTGTTTTCCACTGCTGTGGATGTTACATAAACAACCCTCTGTTCTTCAATAGCTAAATCAAGACATTACATTCCAATTTCTATATCGCACTGCTGTGCATTTACAAAAGAAAATCGCACTATCGTGCGTAGCCACCACTCACAACACAAAAAAAACTACACGGAACTACTGCCGCACACCACTTACATAACATATATATAAAAACATATATAAAAATAACATATGGGACGTATGCCCATCACTACATTAAAAGCCGCCACCTAATTCTACGTAGACACATTAAATTTCATGACCTTTCTTCCACGGCGGTCAACCAAAAAAAATTTCATTTTGACGCGGGCGTGGTCGGGTGACGTCACTTCGGTGCCACGTGTCTCCACCTCATTCGTCGGGCCCGGTCGTTAAAGTCCGCGCAGCTTCGCGCAGATCCGAGCCTCCTGACCCGATCCAACGCAATTCGCACGTCAAGGTCGCGCAAACAAAACGACCTTTAGCGGCCGGGGAGAGGGCGGTTTTCGGCGTCGTACTAGGGACGTGTGGCGGAGTGTGATTGCGGCGGCACCCCGCTACGAAAACCGCCTTCGCCGAAAGGTGGTGCGGGGAGACCAGGGTGGTTTTCCTGAAGCCGCCGCACTGTTCAAAATTAGAATTTAACAATATCTAAATCATTGACTATAGAAAGAAAGCTTATAATCAACCACAAGGGCTTGATATAATTATCGACCGATTCTAGAAATAATCGTGAGTTCACACAGTCCATACTATATTCATCTTTTAAGCAAACAGAATTAGTAAAATCACAATAAAGCTTGATAGAATCCAGTGAAACAAAATATAACATGCTTCAGTTTCAGAAGCCGAACTGAACCTGAAGAGCTCCAAGCTATGAACATTATATATATACACACTTCAGACATTTTTGGGAAAGTAAATTAAAAATCAAACCCTCGGCAAAGCCATAATTACACAGGTTTATGCCATGGCATGTTTTTGGAACCACTAAGTTGTCGGTTAAACAAAACCCTTGTTCAATCAAAATACAAAAGTTAGAGTAAGGTCGACTTGAAGCCTCGGCTTAAATATACATTTCCACCCAGCGAAACCCAAATATCATGCGATAGAACGAATATAAACATAGCCACCTTATTCCTGAAGGCATTCGAGCATGACAGACCAGCATAAAGTTTGGTAATAAGACCAACTTGGAAATCAAATGGTGGCAACCTTGAGTAAGGGGGGCTCATCTGAATCTAGCAAAACCATAAGGAAATGAATTTTGCCAAGTCTGATACCTGTAGATGCATGAAGAATGAGTTAAAGAGAGAGAGAGAAAAAAAATCTTAATGGTGAACCTATGTAGTACTCAGAGGATTCTCAAGATTACCTGAGACAAAATAACCCAACAGCAGACCTGTCATGACGAATGTTACCTCCTCGAAGCCGATGGCCACCAGCATCATCCTCTTTTGGACAAGTAAGCCAACAGTAACTCGTACTCCCTGCACAGTGAACCAAATGAACAGAGGAGCAGTTTCGTGCATTTTTGAAGTGGAGTCAAAGACTGTAAGTATGTATCCGTATCAAGAAAGAGAGGAAAGATTGCAAAATACCTGCTGGAGAAAGTTTGACTCCATTCTCCATTGAAATAAGGATGGAAACTAAAACCCTCTCTATTGCCACAAACCTTAACCCGCTTGCAGAGCCGAGAAAATCGCACAACTCAAATGAATCCACATGTGGCAAGACTCCATGAAAGCAATTATGGCACTAAACCTCGAGTGTTGAGGTCCGTTGGATCCGAGACCCAAATTCAAAGGAGAAGGCTACGCCAGGTGTTCCAAGTTATGAGACCCTTCTAGTGTCAGGTACATACCATTAAATGTAAGAGTAGCAGGTGTCAGGTGGGGTACCATTGATTTTATCCACCATTAAAATGATATTACAGCTTCGGTAAAGAAGCATGCCAATGCCAAGTGGGGTTATCGATTCGAGGTATATACAAATTACTTTAATGTTTATAATTTTTTTTTGAAATAATATGTACTGTTGTGTCATGTGTTAAACCTTAGTGTTCAGCATATTTAGCTCTTTGTCAAAATTAATCCTCCAAACCGAGCTTGTACACTAAATTCCAAAAAACCATTTATGAATGATTAAGTTCATCTACAACACATTTCCTCGAATAATGAAGTGAGATTTCTCTTAGTTCTTCATCGTGTGATTTTTTTGGTAGAAGGATTATTTAACCCTATAGTGTAATCAATGTAACTCTATAGTGTAATCAATGTGTAAATCTATGTTGCTATTTGGCGTCTCTTTATGTATTGGTATTTCATATCTTAAATTCGCTGAATCTATTCTATTGAAGAAGAAAACCAATCGTGCCCCCGTATAAAGCACTATAGAAGAAGTGCGGAATTAAGCAAATCTAGCCATTGTTAATGAACACCATTTAGAGGGGTATGATTATGTTGGGTGTGTTTAGTTTCTGTTGACATTTCAGCCATTAAAATTTTAGCATAAATGTTAGAGGTTTTTATCCTTTTACAAAGATTTGGTGATGAAATTTTTTGGTGGGATTTTTGGTTTTTACTATTTTCTAATTTAGTGATAAATTCAAAGTGTTCAAAAAACCATTGATGAAAATTTTTTTGTCGGATTTTGGGATTTTACTATTTTCTAATTTAGTTTAGTGATAAATTCAAAGTGTTCAAAAAACCATTGAAAATTAAAATTGGCCAATTCAAAAAAATCTTATAAATTTAAAAAAAAAGTGGCTTCAAAAAATGCTCTGAAATTTAATTATAAGTTAAAATTCATACCATTTTTACAGATTTCTGTGGGTAGATTCTGTGAATGAGTTGTCCGAAATTGTAATGTTAATTTTTTGAGTCCACAATAAAAGTTTCTAGTCTAGGTTGACATTCAAATATGTCTATTATGAAGCAATTTCCTACGATTCATTCACATTCATACAATTATGAAGCAATTTCCTACCTAAAAATCAAAGACTTCAACTAAATAAAATTGTGGACGTTAGATAGCCTTCCAAAAGGTGTGTTAAGCCAATCTGACAGTTATTTCGAAAGTTTTACAGATTTCTGTGTGTAGATTCTGTGAATGAGTTCTCCGAAATTGTAATGTCAACTTTTCGAGTCTACAGCAAAACATTTCTAATCTAGGTCGACATTCAAATATATCTATTATGGAGCAATTTCCTACAATTCATTCACATTCACACAATTATGGAGCAATTTCCTAACTTAAAATCAAAGACTTCAACTAAATAAAATTGTGGACGTTAGATAGCCTTCCAGAACGAGCGTTAAGCCAATCTGACAGTTATTTCGAAAATTGATGAATGCCATTTGGAGGTGTATGGTGATCTTCCGTGTCTGCAGAACTTAAAGTGCTCCGTTTATAGGCCAATACGTCAGTGTTATACTCATGATTCTAGCCACCTCCAAATCATGTGCTGAAAATGGATTGGATTTATCTGAATGAATCGGTTGCATAGATTCTTAATATCAAGTTTCAATCAAGAACGCAAATGTTGTTACAATCCAGGTTGGCAGTTATGTGCGTATATCCACAATTGGAACTTGGAACTTTTGCAAACAACTTATGAGTTATTATAGTTATAAAAATTCTGAACATAAATTTTGTGGGTATATGGATCAAATCAAATTTGAAGATTTCATTGTCCTCACACACCATTCTTAAATCTAGCTGGCAAGAGTTGCCATGGGTGCGTTTGGTGCGACGAGAGCCACGTTTGAAACGTTCAGATGCCATGCCTTTAATATATATATATATAGACACATAACTTGTGCATATGGTGCCACCAGAGCCAGGTTTGAAAAAATGCAGAGAGAGGAAAAAAGTGTTTCCTATTCCAGTCTCACCTGTTGCAAATTAAAAAAGTTTGCTATGTAGCTCATGATAAATTCCATTTCATTATTTTCTAAGTGAATTTGGAGGAATGTGACGATATGACGTGGCCATCCAGTTAATTTTTAAATTTTAAAGATTTAAAGTTGGTGCACCTGGATTCCAATATAGACCCAAAAGATGAAGAGAAAATTTGTTGAATGAGTTTGGTTGATTTTTCTATTTTTGATTTTGGGATCGCGTGAATAGGACTGAAATAAAAAAAATTACTTCATTGGGTACATTATTTTTGAAAATAATATTTTCAAAATCTGCAGTCTGGTTAACTTTTCAACCACGCAACCAAAGCGAAGAAGTTGTAAACTCTCAACCACGCAGTCAAAGCGAAGAAGTTGTAAACTCAGCTCAATTTTTTGTTGAGTTAACTAATATTTTTTTCCCGGTTTACTAATAAGATTATTTGTAAATCAATTGCAAATACTAAAATTCTATAGATAAGAATTGGTGATAGAACTTACTTTTATAAAGTTAGTGATATAAGTTACTTTCATTTATATATATATTGAGTTAACTAATGATTTTTGTCTGGGTTCACTAGTAAGACTATTTGTAAATCAATTCCAAATACCAAAATTTCATAGATAAGAGTTGGTGATAGAACTTACTTTCATAGAGTTAGTGATATGACTTACTTTCATATTATTTATTTTTTAACCTTTTTTTCCTCAACTAATAATTTTTCTCTGGATTCACTGGTAGGACTATTTGTAAATCAATTCCAAATATGAAAATTCCATAGATAAGAGTTGGTGATGGAACTTACTTTCATAGAGTTAGTGATATGACTTACTTTCATATTTTTTTTTTTTTTTTTTTTTTCAGTATTAAAGGAAGGCTTTCATAGAGCTAGTGATATGACTTACTTTCATATTATTTATTTTTTTTCAGTATTGAAGAAGGATGGCATAGCCTTACATAGAACCTTATTTTTTTCAGTATTGAAGAAGGACGGCATAGCCTTACATAGAACCTTTCCTTTTTCAGGGTTATCAAGATATTCATGTCATAGGATTAGAACCCAGGTAAGGAAGTTTATCATTAAACCCTCGTAACCAGCTAAACTATATGTGTGACCCTTCCTACACTATAAATATATAGGTGACGCCTTTAAAATTAGCCCAGCCCTAACTCCACAGTTGTGAATGAAAGAAAGATATCTCTCTCTACAAACAACCAATATCATGTTGCACGGAGAATTTTGAGGCCTATTGAAATTTTTATGACAAAAATTCTAATTCGGTTCGAACTGTTATCAATCTATAGACAATATACAAATTGAATAAATTGAATGCTTTGATAGAGAATAAATTAAATTTGAAAGCCTCCTCGCAGGAGGAGCTTATTTTTCTCAAATCAAAACGGACATGACTGTCAATTACATATGCAAAGAGAACAAAGACCAATTAACTTGTAAGAGCACAGTGTCGTCGTATTTGTCCTGCAGTGCCTGTGACCACACCGATTCTGCCCATCTTCTCCATAGACACTGTAAAATCTGAGAAGAACGACGAGCCCCGCGATTCTATATTGACAAACGCTTGTACCTCGTTGTTGGTCAGAAGTGCGGCATCGGATTGAAAGAGGCCTTTGTGCTTCATTAGATTGGTGTAGTAGTGCGTATCAAATGTTCGGAAGCTGCCGGGATCCATCTCTACCCTTGTATTTTGGTCCCCTGGCTTGCATTGTAACTTCAGTTTAGCTGCATAATGCTTTTTCAAGGAGGGATCCATATCTCCCTTTCCTGTAAAATTGTAAAGCCTGTTGCTAAAGGAGCTGCAGTGGGAGATTCCTATAGTGTGGGCACCTGCAGGCAGTATTGTTATACAACTGATCAGCTTATGATGCCATAATGTGAACCTAAGTGGTTTGAGTGGGCATGGTGCTCGTGATGTTAAATGGTTTGTTCTTCTGGAATTTTGGGTCTCTGTTCACAATTACAATGCAGAGAATTAATTACCTGATAAGACAACAAGGTCTTTAACATCAAGACCATTCCTGGCAAATATTGATGTGAGTTGGGAGAAATTCGCAGTGGGGGGAGGAAGTTTAGTGAGAGCTTCTTTCTCGATAGACACCACTCCATCTCTGCGTCCTGTTGGAACATTCCAGAATGGTCCACCCAACTGGTATTTCCATGAATTATATATCATCTCAGAGGCTGTTGAGAAAAACAGAACAGTAAGGAAATCGAGAAATGCATTAGGGCTGAACATGAGTTTTACCATATGGACAGCATCTCGTGCGACGAGTGCAAGAATATCGGCGCATGACACCACACCCGGGCACACTTTCTCCACTGCAGCTTTGGCTGTGTCAATTATTTGGAATCCTCTCAGGCTCTGATTCGGAAGCGCATCCTTTTCTGCTTTGGTTGAATTTGTTGAATTCAAGAGCACCGATCCATCGCAGCCCTTCAGCCAGTTAAACATGTCAAATTATTAATCCCAAAAATATGTAAGTGCCTCAAGAAATCAAATCGGAAGTTAACGGGTCTCTATACTTATAAATACATAATACTCACTCTGACAAAGCAGTCATGAAAATGTAATCTGAGCAGAGGTGCAGCCAGAGTTGGGTTTTTGGATATGTACTCTCCAACAACATTTTCTACTGCATTATGAACTCCGGGGCAGGTATTGTCATAGAAGTTCAGTGCGAGTCCTTCACCTGCGTCTGTAGATACACAGAGAAATACCCATAAACTCGCAACTGCGATAAACAGATTTCTAACGGTAATTGTCTTCATGATATTCCCCAACGGTAATTGCCTTGCAAACTGGAATTCTATTATTCCTATGACATTAGCCCGCACAGTGATACTAATGGTTCGTTGGTTGGGGCAGTCGGCTGCCACGCTCCCCACCAACGTTCGATGCAGATATGTTCCGCTGCGCTGCAGCATATATTTGATCCCTCTCATTCCAAAAAAAAAAATAAAAAATACATATCACGAATTCTTTCATTCAAAAAAAATAAAAATATTTTTCATTCAAAAAAAATAAAAATGTATATCAAATAAAAATGTATATCATGAATTGACAATGAATTGACACATATAATTATACAAAAAGAATAAAAAATAAAAATATTCTCCCATTCAAAAAAAATCATAAAAATGTATATCATGAATTGACAATGAATTGACACATATAATTATACAAAAAAAATAAAAAATAAAAATATTCTCTCATTCAAAAAAAATAATAAAAATGTATATCATGAATTGACAATGAATTGACACATATAATTGTACAAAAAGAATACAAAATAAAAATATTCTCTCATTCAAAAAAAATAATAAAAATGTATATCATGAATTGACACATATAATTGTACAAAAAGAATAAAAAATAAAAATATTCTCTCATTCAAAAAAAATAATAAAAATGTATATCATGAATTGACACATATAATTGTACAAAAAGAATAAAAAATAAAAATATTTTCCCATTCAAAAAAAATATATCATGAATGACACATATAATTGTAAAAAAGAATAAAAAATAAAAATATTCTCCCCTTCAAAATAAATAAATATAATTGTACAAAAAGAATAAAAAATAATAAAAATAAAAATAAAAATGTATACCATGAATGACACATATAAAGAATAAAAAATAAAAAAATTCTCCAAAAGTAAAAATGCATACCATGAATGACACATATAATTGTACAAAAAGAAAAAAATGTATACCATGAATGACACATATAATTGTACAAAAAGAATAAAAATGTATACCAAAAGAATAAAAAATAGAAATATTCTCCTATTCAAAAAAAAATAAAAATGTATACCATGAACGACACATAGAATGACACATATAATTGTAAAAAAGAATAAAAATGTATACCAATAGAATAAAAAATAAAAATATTCTCCCATTCAAAAAAAAAATAAAAATGTATACCATGAATGACACATAGAATGACACATATAATTGTACAAAAAGCATAAAAATGTATACCAAAAGAATAAAAAATAAAAATATTCTCCCATTAAAAAAAAAAAAATGTATACCATGAATCACACATATAATTGTACAAAAGAATAAAAAAACATGAATGACACATATAATTGTACAAAAAGAATAAAAATGTATACCATGAACGACACATATAATTGTACAAAAAAAAGTAAAAAAATGTATATCATGAATGACACATATAATTGTACAAAAAAAATAAAAAAATGTGTACCATGAATAACACATAATTGTACAAATATAATTCTACAAAAAGAAGGCCCATATACCCTTTTTAAGGCAACTAGCCCCTCCTATTAAAAAAAATAAAAATATTCTCACATTCAAAAAAAATAAAATGTATACCATGAATAGTTGTGCAGGGAGTCGCGTGTCGATTTCCAGACGAAGACAAAAAGTTTATTAGGAAATTCTCATAATTGACACTGCTGGCAGTATTCTTGAGATTCATTTGACAGCCATACTGCAAAATAATTGTTTATATTGAATATAAGAAACATATTCGGAAGCTTCAGATTTTTATAAGAGTTTTTATCACCAAACACCGCATGATCATTAGGTACCCTGTCCATTTCCAATTTTCATTAGCTGGCGTTTTGATACCGATTGCCTCTGTTTTCGTAACTAATTCGTGAACCAGTAGAGCAAGCATATCTTAAACAGCGCGTGACCGCCGGGCATGGGACGGGCACGCAGCGAAGTCGAGGGTTGACTTCGGCCATTGCTAGTGCCGGTTATTATAGTAAGGGATAGAGCATTAAAGTAAGACATGCGCACATGGTCGGGTCACATTGTTCCGATTTGTTCGTCTAAGGTTCTGTTGCGTGATCCATGGTCATTATTCAAAATTCTTCTGATGAACCGAGAATATTTTAAGGACATACACGGACTTTTCAGTAAACAAAGAGTTGAGGGAACCGCATCTTTGAGAATTTACCAGGTCAGAGTATGGCTGTAATTTCAGGAAGCATTATTTATCAGTGATTCCAAAAGCATGTGAACATGGAGGTCGAGGTTGATATGCACCGTCGTTCAGTGCAAAATGCCCGCGACAGAGAGACCTGAATTAGCAAGGCATCCATCATCGAAATTGTACACGTAACAGGTTATGGGCGATCCCTGTAAATTCTTAAGAAATCATGTTCAAGAATCAAAGTTAGTGGGAAGCTCTTAAATCATTTTGGAAACTGGTGAAATATGTTAAAATCATATTATTAGGATTAGGAATGTGCAAAGTGTTAGAATTTTTTTGAGATAATTTAATTTCATTAATGAAATCCATCCTCAATACCACAAATGTGATCTACGCTCTCATAAATGTCCAAAATATTGAAATTACTAATATTTAATATAGAGATACGTTCAAGATGATTTCTTCAAGGGGTTTTCCAAAATGGAAATAGCTTATTCGTGTGCTAAACCTATTTTAGTGTCAATTTGATTTAAAATTCTAAAAGGTTTATTGTTAATTTGATTTAAAATTCTAAAAGTCTTGATTGTTTATTTTGGTTATGATATTTTATAAATTGGGTAGGAATATTTATATGGGAGGAATTATAGGTTTGATAATAGACCTATTTTATTGTCAATTTGATTTAAAATTCTCACTACTACACTAAGGGCACTTTTGAGACATTTTTCTAAGACAAAAGAAATTTTTTGTCTCAAAAACTCATTTTTTATTTTAATTATTTTATATTAAAAATAAATATCAATTGATTTGTCTTAAATATAGACTTTAAGAGGTTAAGACAAAAATATTTTAAGACAAAACTTTATATTTAAGACAAAAATAGTTTAAGACAAATATATTTAAGACAAAAGTAGTTTAAGACAAAAATATTTTAAGACAAAACTTTATATTTAAGACAAAAATAATTTAAGACGAAAATATTTTGAGACAAAACTTTATATTTAAGACAAAAGTAGTTTGAGACAAATTTAAAGACAAAACTTTATATTTAAGACAAAAATAGTTTAAGACAAAAACAATTTAAGACAAAATTATTTTAAGACAAAACTTTATATTTAAGACAAAAGTAGTTTGAGACAAAAAATTAAAGACAAAACTTTATATTTAAGACAAAAATAGTTTAAGACAAAATTATTTTAAGACAAAAACAATTTAAGACAAAATTATTTTAAGAAAAAACTTTATATTTAAGACAAAAGCATTTTGAGACAAAAATATTTTAAGACAAAACTCTATATTTAATACAATGGCCACTTTAGATCAAACCTATGTTTAATATGATATTTCAATTCGAATGAAAATGGAGGGTAGCGCTGAGTTTCAGGGTGATCTGCGCGTGCATTCTGAACTGGAGCTCCCGCGCCCCTGCTTCCTTGGCCCCTGCAACCCTCCGCAGGCCCCCTGCCTGGCAGCCCCTGCTGCTGGGCTCTCAATCCTTCCCGGCATCCCCGCAATCGGGCTCTGCCTCCCTCCTCCGGCTAGTGCTGCTACTGGCACAGCGTCCGCATCTGGGTTTTGCGATTACAGAGGAGCGTAGCTGCCGCCATGAGTGCACCTGGGGGTGGGGAGCCTTTTCCCACCCCACCAATCTCTTCAGAAAAAGCATTAAGAAGATTGCTCTCGTAGAAAGGGAAGAAACATTTGATTCCAAAAGTCCCGAAATTCATCAAAAAACTGGAGGAAATTCCTGAGCTCGCCTTGCCAGAAGACCAACCGATAAAAAATGCCCTAGCCCTAGCTGACAGAGGGTTGGTAGGACAATTTATGGGATGCTAGCCCTCTACAAAAACAACAGATAACTGGATCCAACGCAACTGTAGGCCCCAGCTGGAAAACAATGTGATTTTCTATGTTGTCGGAAGAGGGTATTTCATATTCTAGTTCACCTCCAAAGAAGATCGAGATTTGGTTTTCAGAAACGGTCCATATTTTATGGGAAATCATGGTCTGTATCTTAATAAGTGGACCCCCAACTTCGATCCCTCAATCGATACCCCTAAAGAGGTCCCAGTCTGGGTCCAGCTTCCCAATATTCCGATCCATTGCTGGAGCTATCACACCTTGCAGAAGGTTGGAAATGGCCTAAGCTGTTTCATTGACAAAGCAGATAACAAGGGCCAATATACCTGTGGAAGAATCTGTGTGGAAGTCAATTTGGAAGCTGGACTGCCCGAAGCGGTAAAACTTATAGTCAGAGAATGGCATCACTATCAAAAATTGGATTACGAGCAACTGCCTTTCAAATGCAGAACCTGTCACAAACATGGACACTTCCAACAAAATTGCCCAAAAGCTCCAACCGGGGACAAAGTGGACGAAGAAGGATTGAAAGAAATAAAAAAGGGCAAGGCAGTCCCAAAACCAACTGAGAAGAAAAATTCAGGGCCATTGGTGAAGCCTCAGCCTAAACCAAAAGCCAAAGAAGTTCCAAAAGAGGGTTCTTCCTCTGGGTTAAAGATAGATGCCATTGGAACCCAAGAGGAACCAGAAGACCCGTCGAAGAAAGTGAAAGAAGTAGAGGCAAAGTCAACTCTTCCTCCATCAGAGGATGAACAAGGGGAAAAAGAAGAAAACGAGGAGCACATCAGTCTGGGCTCCACTTCTGAGGGAGATTAAGAAGATGGAGTCTCAGATTCAGATAGCTCGCAAGTCACTCCTATCAAGTCGGCTAGGGGTCGAAAGTCCAAGAAGAAACAGAGAGAAGAACAAACTTATCTGGATGTTCTCCAAGGCTCTCAGAAAACTCTCAAAGGAATGACGAATACCAAATCTAGGCACAAGCATGGTCAGGCTCCAAAAGGAGCCACAACCTTCCAAGCCAGTAAATAATGAAATACGTCTCCTGGAATTACAGAGGGTTAGGCAGCAGGTTGAAAGAAGAAGCTAAGAGACAAAACTGGAGGACCTTCTACTCCTCCAAGCAAGCAAAGCATTCTGGCATAAAGGCCAAGGGAGAGCAGTTAGTGCTAGAGGCGCCTCTGGAGGGATTGCCTCCTTTTGGGACAGCTCCAAATATGATCTGATTCACGAAGAATGTTGCCCCCATTGGCTACTCACTAAGCTCCTCCATAAAGAATTTGGCCACCAAGTAAGTATGTTCAATCTTTATGCTCCGGTCTTACCATCTGAGAAAAAAATTTGTTGGGACTCGCTCCAGTCCTATCTTTTCTTGCACAACCCAGAAAATATTATTATTGTAGGTGATCTGAATGTTACGCTAGCTGCAAAAGAGAAAAAGGGGGGCTCGCTGGTCAGGGACCCAGCTAGAGAATGGGTTGAAGACCTCATTTTAGATTGGGAATTGGAGGATATCAAGCCCACATCTAGGAAATTCACCTGGTCAAACAAAAGGATAGGCCCTGGCCACATTGTTGCTCGTCTGGACAGATTTCTAGTCCAATCCTCCTTCTTGACTTGTGGTCTAATGACCACCTTTAAAATTCTGCCGAACTACACCTCTGAACATAAACACATTCTGCTTGAGCTCTCCTTGGATGGAAATCTTGGCCCCATTCCCTTTAGATTCAATTCTCTATGGATTCATCAAGAAGGATTCCAGGAGGTGGTCTCCGAGGCCTAGAACCGACAAGTTCATGAAGGATCCCTTTCTTTGTGTGGGAAGAAAAAATGAGGAGACTTAAAAGGGAGCTCAAGGAGTGGGCTAAAAGGTTGAGAACGCCCACCGCCAAAAGAAAGGAGATGCATGACAGTTTAGTAGGCCATCAATTAACAATGGAGAATTCCGATGTAACTCAAATCCTTCTTCAAAAAGAAGTAGAGCTGCAAAAATATCTCCATAGAGCAAGTAGGGATGAAGAAGAGTTCTGGAGACAGAAGTCCAGAAATCTTTGGTTACAGGCTGGAGACAAAAATACAAGCTACTTCCATAAGCAAGTTGAAGCACACAAGCACTTCAAAACAGTAAATGAAATTCACTATCAAAACACTATGGTTAAAGATTCTGAAGGCATAAAGCGAGTAGCCCACTCCTTCTTCAAAGATCTTTACTCTACCCCAGAAGACCCTCCTATCGATTCTCAAGCCTATCCGATTGATCTTATTCCTCACTGTGCTCAAGATTCTGACAATATTACGCAGACTGCTCCGATTAGTATGAATGAGATTAAAGAAGATTTGGATTACATGGATCTGAATAAAGCCTCGGGCCCTGATGGGTTCACTGCGAGGTTCTACCTAACTTGCTGGCCTACAATTAAAAAAACCTTCTGAGAATGATCTGTAAATCTCAAACCTGCACCAAGATTAGAGGCAGTACCAACCCGACCTTCCTTTCCTTGATTCCGAAAGACAAAGGCGCCACCGATTTCAGCAGATTGAGGCCCATCCCTTTGTGTAATACAAGTTATAAGCTAATTACAAAAATAATAGCCAACTGTATTAAGAAAATTCTGCTAGTCATCATCCCTAAAAACCAAGGAGGATTCATAAAAGGGAGAAATATTCTTGATAATATTGTGCTGGTGCAAGAAGCAATTCATTCAAGCTATCATCAAAAAGAGAAAGGCATGGTGATTAAGCTAGATTGGACAAATTCCTTTGACAGGGTGAGACATGATTTCCTGTTTTCTGTGATGGAGAAATTTGGCTTCTCAAAAGTTCTCATAACTTGGGTGAAAGCCTGCATTGCCTCCCCTTGGATAGCGCCTCTGGTTAATGGTTGTTCAACGGAATTTTTCCAGGCCTCAAGGGGCTAAGACAAGGTTGCCCTTTACGCCATTCAAGCTTTGGTGCTCAACTTCCAACTAGACTACTGTCAACAGATCCAAACTCTACTAGGCTTGAGAATGGCTCACAATGTTAAAGACATAAGTCATGCCAGTTTGCTGATGATGCATTATTGCTTGGAGGAGCTAGCATAAACTCTGCTAGAACCTTCAAGAAGGAGCTGGAAATTTATAGGGAGGTTTCAGGCAGCAAGATTAACTATCTAAAAAGCACGATCTATGGCTGGAATTGCTCGATCAAAGATTTGACAGACATAACAAGGCTATTAGAAATGGAAAAGAACCCTGACCTGGGAGTCATTTAAGTATCTTGAGATCCCAATCTTCAAATCAAATCGTAAGGTAGCTCACTGGATGCCCCTGCTAGACAAGCTAAAACTCAGAATACAAGCTTGGGGAGCCTCATGGTTGAATAATGCTGGGAAGGTAATCCTTATGAAATCTATTCTCATAAGTCTCGCAGTTTATCAGAACTCCATTACACTAGCCCCTACAACCTTTATTAGTAAAGTGGATGGACTCTTGAGAAGATTTCTGTGGGATGGAGGGAAAAATAATGAAAGAAGGTTCCATTTAGTTAATTGGGACACTATTAAGAAGCCATTCTTGGAAGGAGGTCTCCAAATGTGGGATCTGGCAGCCCAAAATCTTGCTCTGGGCTCCAAGCTCCTTTGGAACATTGTTTCTGGGAATCCTAGTTGGAGCAAGAGAGTTCTATGGAAAAAATATTTTCATGGGCAACATTTGAGGTGCTTGGACCAGCCTCCTAGAATTTCCAAAGGATCACCAGTTTTCAAACTCTGTCTCACAGCTTTGAAACTTTTTAGTCATAAGATTTATTGGATCTCAAGTAATGGGAAAAAAATAAAAATTTGGGAAGATTCGATTCTTGGAGATCAGCCCTTGAATCAGATGGCAGAACTGGAAAATATCAGAGCTTAGCTTCAGGCCAGCAATCTGGAAACCCTTTGGGACATCTCCAATTGGACAAATGATGTAGAAAGTCTATGGGTTGGTTGGAATTTGGGGGAGGCCCCTCATTGGCTAGATGGTGAAGCCAATTTATTGTTGGATTTTCTCCAAGGAAAATCCCCCTTAAAGGCCTCTTCTAAGGACAAAAGAGGGTGGGGTTCTCCTTCAGGCTCTTACTCAATAGCAAAAGATTACAAAAGTATGATGGCTATTGCTAGCGTCCCCCTAGAGCCAACTCAATGGAAATTTATTTGGTCTTTTCCTGCGCTCCCCAAAATTGACTTGTTTTGCTGGACTCTGGCGCATAAAAGTATCCTCACTAGAGATAACCTGAGGTAGCATGGAATGGAAGGTCCCTCTAGGTGCCCTCTTTGTGCATCAGATGAAGAAACAACTAACCACCTGTTCTTATTGTGCCCCTTTGCTCAAGAAGTTTGGAAGGGTGTCCTGATGTTAGGATCTAACAAAATAGAGATTCCAGGAAATATTCAGGACCTGCTAAGAAACTGGGCCAAGTTATCCCCATTCTGTCTCTCCAAAAAAAGCCTTCTCAAGACTCGCTGGATGTGGATCCCCAAATTCACATGCTGGAAACTATGGTTGGAGAGGAACAACAAAATATTTAGGGAGGAGAGTTGTAACCTGATCAGAATTATCACTAAGATCAAAGCTCTATTGGGGGAGGCCTTAGAAACCAAACCCACCATAAGAAATGGCATGATTCTGGACAATGATGAAGATCACTGGTTAAAATAGCTTGTTCCAAATCATCAGAATAGATCCATTCCTCATGCTAAAGCCCCTTCTCATTGGGAAATTCATCTGGAAGAAAAGGAATTCATCAAATGGAGATCTGCATTGGATGGTCACTGCCTATTCTTCTATGGGGCCTCTAAAGGTAACCCAGGAAAGGCAGGTGGCAGGGTAGTTATCTTAAGCCTAGGTGGCTCAACTGAGTTGTGCTTTGCCTGGGGTCTGGGGCATGAAACAAGCAACAGAGTAGAGGCTCTTGCTCTGTGGCAGAGTCTAAATCTGGCTATCAAGAGGAATCTCCTCTCCATCTCAGTCTTTGGAGACTCCATACTAATTATACAAGATATTAACTCTCAAAAGATCCCTTCTCAGGTGCAGTTAGCCCCCATCCTCAAAAAAATTAGACTACTATTGCCCAAGTTCCACAAAATCTCCTTCTATCATGTTCTGAGGAAGTTAAACTCACAGGCAGACTTGGCAGCCAACCTAGGCTCTCTCAGGAGCAGGAGATCTCTGTTAGTAAATGATGTTGAATCGAACTGCAGCATTCCTTAATTTTGGAGTTGTCTAGGCCTCTGTTCCTTTGAGCATTTCGCTGATTCAGATTCTCCAGACTTCGGGACCGAACCATTTTGAGCTGGCTGCTATTAGGAAATGCGGACTCATCCACAAGGGAAAATTCAGAATGCAACCGTGGCATTTTCGATCTCTGTTCGTCGTTGGAACTCACTGTTGCATCTGGGTAGGTGCTGGGGAGTTCACAAGGGCCTCTTCAAGGCCAATTTACCGCTCTTGGCATTCTTGAACACTATATAACACTCCGCCAGACATTTCAAAAAGAAAACGCAGTGATTCTTGGGATGATCCGGCACTTCGGCGCATTGGATCTCCTCTCTGCAAGCTAGGAAGCAGAGCTACGTCACGGAAAGCAAATGCAGCGGAATTTAAAGGCACCATTTTGAAACCAAATCAAGTTCTTTTTCAAGCCTCTATCTGCATTCAGAGTGTAACTCATTCAACGCACTATTCAAAAGAAAAATCTTCTTTCCCTGCCGACTGTAACAAGGAAATACAAGGTTTTAGTGTTAAATTCCTTGGTAGCTGATTTGCCGAATTTTAAATAAAAACTAATCATTTATGTCAAAAAAAAGAAAATGGAGAGTGGAGCGATTAGGGTTTGACGCTGCTCTGCAACTGGTAGACCTTCACAGACTACGTTGTTCTTCCATTAACCTTCATCCATAAGGCAGCTATAGCACAATAAGGAATAGCTATCGCACAATGGAATCCCCTCAAGGGGAGGACATGATGCCTCCCCTTGCTGATATGGAAAATGGCCTGCGACAGACTGAAAATGTCAGGATGGACCATCTAGAAGATACAACAACAGAGAATGAAAATAAGCCAATGAATAACAACACAAATGAAGAACCACGAGTGATGTCAAACACCTACAAGCCGGTAGCAGTTGACAGACCCGAAATCGAGCTCCCAAGTCAGCACATCAACACTCAGATCCAGTTTATGAGGGATCATGCTTTGATAGGAAAGTTCATAGGCCTTTGGCCAATGGAGAAAGCTTTGCATAGTTGGATCGCAGCCAGATGGAAGCCAAAAGGGCATATAACACTGCAGTTAGGGCCTAAGGGTTTCTTTACTGCCATTTTCAATTGTCTAGAGGACCAAAACAGGGTATTGGATGGAGGACCATATTTCTTCAATGCAGCAGGGTTGTACCTAAGAGGATGGATCAAATGCTTTAACCCAGACAAAGAAGATCTAAGTTGGGCCCTGGTGTGGTTGCGCCTTTATTCTCTCCCTCTAGAGTATTGGGATGAAGACTCTTTGAGAGACATTGGGAATGGTTTAGGTGGATTCATCAAAGTGGCAGAGGAGACAAAGCTGAACTGATACACCTCCTATGTGTGGATCTGTGTATACATGCACCTCAGCAAAGCTTTCCCATGAGACAAAGCTGAAGTGATACACCTCCTATGTGTGGATCTGTGTATACATGCACCTCAGCAAAGCCTTCCCAAACGTGGTAAGCCTCTACCATGATGATTATGAATGGTTACAAACAATAGATTACGAGCATGTACCATTCCACTCTCGAAAATGCCATGCCCTGGGCCATTTATTCTGAGACTGTCCCTCCAATATGAAATCCATGACCACCCCTTCAATGGACAAATCCAACCCGGATGGGTTCACAAAAGTTCCCAATCACAAAAGACCCATAAAAATCCCTCTACCTCAGTCAAAAAACCTGTCACCAACACCTCCTTGCCTTCAACAAGCAACAGCTTTGAAATCCTGCTCCAGCCGAAGGTTCATATTTTAGATAATCAGAAACAACCTGAAGCCATTCCTAAGACTTCCACCCATTTTGCTCCATCAAGCTCAAAGAAAGCCCTCACTTCTAAGCAACCCGTGAAAACCAAAACGCCCTCTCCTAGTAACATGCAGAAAAGGACTGCTCAAGGTATGGAGGTAGATAGCACTCAGATGCAGCTCACAATTGTAGATGATACAGAGGCAGAGCAGGAAATAGTACAACACATGGAAGAGGAACTAGAGAGCTTCGACATTGGAGATCTAGATATACTGTGACTTGAATAGGCTTGTAAGAAAAATGGATATGACAAAATTCATGAGTGACAGCTAGAGAACTTAGAAGTAATTCTCTCAAGAGCACAGAAGCAAAGATCATTAGGCATCCAAACTGGTAGTCAGTGGGATGGAAGAAATATCTTCAAAGACAACAAGAAACGAGGACGAAAAACCGATCTTCAGAGAACCATCCGCATAGGGGAGATGCTGGTGGAATCTGGAAGATACTCCAAGCTCACCAAATACTATAATCCCCTTCCCAATCATGAATCATGAAGATCATCTCATGGAACATCAGAGGGCTCAACATCCCCGGGAAGGGATGATTAATAAAGAACATGCTACAACAGGAAAAGCCTCAAATTCTCTTCTTGCAAGAGACCAATTGTAATTCCACAATGTTGGATCAGATCCTTACCAAAGCATGGCCAGGAAGCAAAGAAGTGGTGGTGGAAGCCATGGGAGCCTCAGGAGGGCTAGCCATCATTTGGGATGATAGAGCTATAACACTTACCAACATACATGCTAGTAAGCACTTTATTCAGGCAAAGTTTCATTTAACAAGGACAAATGTTCATGGACACTTAACTAATGTCTACTTCCCCTAGGAGGAAACAAACAAAGTAGACACACTGAACACCCTAACTTAGATCAACTCAAAAATATCCCACCCACTTTGGATCACAGGAGGGGACTTCAACATGATTACAAGATTGGAGGAAAAAAGAGGAGGATGGATCAAGTTGGACTGTGAAAGCATGCACTTAAAAAACTACATTCATAACAACAGGCTTATAGATATGAAATTCAACAATGGCATTTATACTTGGAACAACAAGCATGCAGATGCCCACCAAATTGCATCTCGGTTAGACAGATTCCTGATCTCTGATAATGCAATACATCGTGGCGGGGATCTCTTGGCCTCTATATTGCCACTCTCTGGATTGGACCATTGGCCTATTAGGCTTCACTGGCAAAGACTAGGAGACAATGTTCGCAGGCCCTTTCACTTTGAAGCCTTTTGGCTGAATCACCCCACTTTTCATAACTTGATAATAGAGACATGGAGAAATTTCACACCACCAGAAGGCGCAAAAATGTACAAGCTCCAATGTTGACCTTTTGATCGCGCGCGAGATTTTGAACTGGAGCTCTCGTGCCCCTGCAACCTCGCCTCTTGTGGCCCTCTTTAGGCCTCCCACTTGGCAGCCCCTACTGCTCGGCCTCCAGTCTTCCTCCTCGGCACCCCCGCAGTTGGGCTTTGCCCTCCTCCTCCGGCCAGTGCTGCGACTGGCTCCCTTCTGGCCTTTCCATGGCTGGGATTGACCCCTCCCAAATGCAAGACAATGAAGACTAGGTTGAGATCTTTACCTCTCTCATTTATGAAAATGCTACCATCCGAAACAAACCCACAGCTTCAAAGTTCGTTAAGAAACTGACTGACATCCCAGAAATCTCCCTTCCCCCTAGTCTCCCAAGGAAGGCAATGATATCTCTAGCAGAGAGAGGTCTCGTTGGACAATTTACTAACATGTGGCCCTCTCCCAGAGCTGTACAGAAATGGGTGGAGCACAATTGGAACGTGAACATCCAAGGAAAAATCGCAATAAGATTCTGTGGAAGGGGTTACTACACATTCCTCTTTGAAACCAAAGAAGACCGGAATCTCATCTTCAGAAATGGTCCCTACTTCATGGATTCGAGAGGTCTCTATCTGAACAGATGGTCCCCTGACTTCAACCCAGAAATGGATATACCTAATGCAGTCTCGGTTTGGGTTCGCTTGCCCCATCTCCCTCTTCATTGCCGGTGAGATGAATCGGTCAAAGCGATTGGGAACGTTGTCAGAAAATACATCGACAGATGCAAACCAAAGGACAACATGCACACATGTGCAAGGATCTGTGTTGAATTCGACTTAGGAAAGGGCCTTCTGGAAGCAATCAAGATCAAAGTGGACCAATGGACCCATATTCAGTAGCTGGACTATGAACAAATCCCGTTCAAATTTAAGGTATGCCATGAATATGGTCATTTTGCTAATAGGTGTAGTAAACTAAAAGAAAATGAAATGAATGAAAATGTTGAAGCTAGTGAAGACACATGTGAACAAGTCAAAGAAAAGAAAGCAAACCCCAAACAGTCTGGCCCAAAACCAAAGCCTCCCCCAGAAATCCAAGTTGCATCCTTCTGCCCCCTCCCATCTTGACTCAGCCATTACCCTCTACATCAAACCCCTTTGAATCTTTGGAGGAAGAAGACCCCTCATCCCCCCACTCTCCTCCTGATCCCCAGGAGCCCCCTCACCCTCAAAGCCATCGCCAAGACACTATCGAATCCTCATTGCCTCTTACTATTTCCTCTCAGCCTCTTCTTGATCCTCCCCTCAACAGAATCACCAGAAACTCATCTAAAGATCATGGGGGTTCTAGTGAACCCTCCAAGAAACCTGGCCCAAGCAAGAAATCTGCTAAGCAGCACAAGGATGAGAACGCGCAAAAGGACATAGCAATGGGAATGTAGACACCCATAGAAACTTATATCCTGGGGAAGCATGACAAAAAAGCAATCAACAAGGACCAAGGGGGGTGAGCACCTCCCCGCATACGCATATCCAATGATGAAAATATTATCTTGGAACATCAGGGGACTTGGGCACCCCTCTAAGGTAGCAACCCTAAGGGATCTTATCATTTTGAGAAGCCAGTAATTATTATGTTACAAGAAACAAAACAAAACCACAAGGAAATGAATAAAGTCATTGAGCAGTAGAGACAGTATAGAGGAAGCATTAGTGAGGCAAGAGGAGCCTCAGGAGGAATAACAACAATTTGGAATCAAGGTATATGGAACTCACCTCTCTAAAGGAGCACTTAAGCAATAGTATATATGGAAAGGATGTACATTACAAAAGTACATGAAATCCACATTCCATGATCAAGACAACAAAGCACATGCAATCCTAGAAAGGATCCACTATGATGTTTATGGACCTTTCTCGACAACCTACACTATCAGACACAAATATTTTGTCACTTTTATTGATGACTTCTCACGGAAGTGTAGGATCTTCTTCACGTGGAATAAAGATGAGACATCCTCTGAGTTCGTAGAATTCAAGACACTAGTTGAAAATGAAGCTAGCAAGAAGGTGAAGGCTCTGTCGTAGAGGCTGCAACACCCTCCAAAATTTTGGCCTGCACTTAAATTTCAGAGCCTACTATGGATATTGTGATCAATCGTTCCTTAGTCACTTATTGGTAAGTTGATGATCTCAAGCTCCCCTTTTTGATCTTAAGAGTCATTTATGCTTTTATCTTTACATAGAATGTGTCATCTTTGGGCATGGGGGTAATTGCTTGTCATGCAAAGGGAGGTTTGTTTTTCTTCAAGGGGAAATATTTATGAGAATGAGACATGTTTAACACTCATTTCACACACTCTTACACAAGTGTCACCTTTATCCTCCCAAAGTCTATAATCGAAGCCGCACTTGCCGTAAGCTGCCACAAAGGTTGTTGCATTAAGTGAAGTATGTGTTATATATTCTGGATGGTCTATGTTGTATCGATAAGTTTTCAAGTGTGTGATCGTAGTGAAGTTTTATCACTATTCACATAAGTTCCACTGATCCCACACTTAGCTAAATTTCGGAGTTTCCTTAGCAACCTAGCCTCATCCAACTTTCCTGAACTACACACTTCACATATGTAACCCTCAAGCTTTTCTGTTGCTTGTTCGAACCGTGCAATGCGTAGAAATCCCAACCTCCCTTACCATTCAAAAATGCACAGTGGTTTCCTCCAGTGTCCTTCCCTCAGCCGGAACCCACTGTCTCCAAAAACTGTGCAGTTTTGTCCCTTGACTACCCAGTCTGCCTTGCAGCCTGAAATTGCATAGATGTGTCCTCCCAGGGCCTCGTCCCAAGTAGGGCCACGAAGAAAGATGACATGATAGATGACTCTCAAGGAGCTGAGGAGAAAAATAAGCAGACCAAGAAACCCAAGGTATGATAGAATATTAGGACCGCATGAAGACTCCATCTGATGCATAACCCTTTGGAGGCTAGGTATGGAAAACAAAGCACGTCTTTTGAAATACACCTCTTAATGTAGCTTAAAAGTTTTCTTATCATTTTCGTATCATTTCGTCTTCAATGACATTCATGGTTGCAAGAATTGAAAGTCATTCCATGTGTTTGATCTACATGTCTTACTCCCTTTCAATTTTTTATTACATAGCTTAGAAGATGAAGAGTATTACCACTTGTTTATTTAAGCTACTGAGGTTGTGACCAACATGATCTTATGACTAACCAG
Organism: Pinus tabuliformis; assembly: GCA_031772625.1. Taxonomy (NCBI): domain Eukaryota; kingdom Viridiplantae; phylum Streptophyta; class Pinopsida; order Pinales; family Pinaceae; genus Pinus; species Pinus tabuliformis. The sequence goes on along the minus strand of CM062817.1, from coordinate 1,366,850,009 downwards.
GCACGATGCAAGGCATCCTAAGTGGGATGAAAGATGTTTGATGATATGTATGTAGTCAGTACACTCCTCTGCATTACTCCTTTGCATTAATCCTTGCTTTGTATCTTGCATGTACCCTCACCGCTTGTCAGATTTGGCTACCTGCTGCCAATAGTCTCTTAGCTCTTTCCTGACAAAGCAGGTGAAGGAATTTCCTTCAACCTGATTTCTTCAAGGCTCTTCATAGAAATTATAGAGCTAAGAGAAGGAGATGTGGAATCTCACTATCAAACTCTTGAAAATACTTTGCATGTTCGAATATATCCAAACAATTAAGCTACCACTCAACAACATTGTCAATCTTGGAAGACTTAAGAAAGATCACATCTCTAGATATTATAAACTTCTTATTCACTTCATCATAGAGATGGTATGCTTTGGAGGTATGAGTACCCAAAGAAGATACATTTGTGACTCCTTGCACTGAGTTTTTTTACCTGTTCCTTAGGTATGAAGGCATAATATGAGGAACCAAAAACCTTGGGATGCCTCACCGAAGGAATGTGGCTATACCACATTTCCTAGGGAGTCTTGTTTCTAATAGCAAGAGTTGGACACCTATTATTTATATACACAACACATAGAACCACATTAGCCCAAAACCTTATGAACTTAACATGTGAACTATGCCAAGTTCATAATGAAAGTAATACATTCCAATGAACTATGTGTTGAAAAATGCAACAAGAAATTCTCAATTTGATTTTTCCTTGATTAAATTGAAAAAATTCAAATTTCCACATCAACAGACAACTTGGATGATGTTAACTTGTGTGACATGGCTTGTGTCACCTAGTTTACTCAATAAATTCGAGTTGGAGGAGTTAGAGTTCAGTTTTGCATATGTGATTGCTAACTTGTGGCAATAAAGGTCAATTATCTCAGGTTGTTGTCAGTTAAACTAGTTCTAACTTTTGGAGGAACTAGTGGAAGGTCATTTAAGCAGTGGGACTTCAGTCAAACTCGGTGATCATCTAGTTAACTGATCAATCAACCCAAAATAGTTGGGGCATGAAGAGAAGTCAAGTCCCCTAAAATTGGTGGAGATTCGAAGGTAGTTTTAATTTCTTGTAGCTCACACAGTTGCAAGAACTTGCTATAACCATAGTGGAGGAGGTAGCTTGATTAGGAGCTTCTTGTGAAATTAGAGAGTGAATGATTGTTGGTAGCATTAATAGCCTACCAACAATTTGTTTTGCACCACACTTCAATGTTTTGGGCATGGTTTTTGAGGGTGGATATTTTTTTTTTATGCTTTTTGGTCATGCACGTCCTCACTAAGTATCTTGGGAGGTCTGTAATAGTTCCTTGCATGCACATCCTCACTAAATATCTTTTGGGATGTCTGTACTAGGTCCTTGTAAATTTCTATTTGCCAAGGCTTAACTACTTATGATCTTAGGTGCTCACAACAATTCGACAGTTTATGGCACTTTCCAAATCACCATTCCTGAAAGGATCCAACAAAACGACTTCAGAGGAAGATGAGAAGGGAAAACTCTTATTGGAACTAGCCTAGAACTAGTGGAATTGGTTGGTCCCAATGGTTTTAGAGTTGTACTAGTCTAGTTTGGTGGTTCAGATTGGCTAAGGTCGGTCTTGTATTGAACTGACCTCAAAACACCAAATTCACTAGTTCTCTAAATGTAGTGCAACATAGCTAATGACCACCAAATAATAATTTTTTAATAAAAAATACTGAAAAGGAAAAAAAAAAAATTATTAACTCGAGGGCCCTACAAAACCTAACCCTAGTAATTAATGGTAATATTTAATTTTTAAAGTTAAAGTAAAAGTTGACATTCTCCTTATCTTTCCTTTTGAAAAGGAAAGATAAGGATAATGTCATATTTTACTTAAATTTTTAATATTAACATTAATTGTTTCGAGTTGTTTCAGAGTGGTTCCAACTTCATTCAATTTTGAGAAAGTCAAATTTTAGATCCCATTCAAAACTTAGTGGTTATTGTTTGAACCGCTTCTTTATAATGAGTCCTAGACTTTGACTTCCAATTCTTCAGGTGTAGTTATTGCATAATCATATTCCTCGTGAGACTTTGCAACAGAAGTTGATCTTTAATCCATTGCAAGCACTTGACCTAGCATAGGTAACCATCAGCTACCCCTCTCAAGATGGTCCCATAGCCCCTCAAGAGCTATCCATCAAGAGCTATACAATACAAAAGAACCACTAGCATATGTAGTGTTGATTTCAATTGTCCCTGGTTCATATGGTGTTACATATTCTCCCTCATAGGCATGGGTGCCCACGAGATCATCAAATAAATCGGCCCTCTCATCCCATTCATGGATTTCCTGTCAATCACCACATCTCAACATGCAATCAATGCATTAGTTATAATCAAAGTATCAGAGAAATAGTCCAGATGCTAACACTTTCATTTCATCCTAATAATGATTGTTATCACAACATTTTGAATAGTAAAGATCTACATACTCTTGAATGTCATAGAATTTGCATGCAATTACCCCATGTTTCACATCATAAAATACTCTCATAAGTTATAACATCAACGTATCAGCATCAAGGATATATCATGACATCTCATAATAAATGAACCACATGTCAATTTACATCATGATCCCTATGCATATCATATCCATCATGAGAATTCAACATCATTATCATAACAAATAAATAAATAAGCACCACATATACATCGTTAACCTCTCATTAGAACTATATACATTTACCACATACCATCATATCACGAAACATCGTTAATATGAGAATCATCTCAATACTTATCAAATATAGAACAACAATACACTATAAGAATTCCTATCATGAATTAATTTCATTTACTTGTATAAACAGTTCAACATCCCTCTAGGATCTATGTGAGGATGTGGTCCAACCCTGAACAGGATTATGTTATCCCATGAGTACTATTAGTGTCATGTTTTCATCAAGGTACCAATTACTTTTTCAATATACATTTCTTGTTCTTTCTATTAGGAAGTTAACCATTACATCATAGGTATACTTATCTAAGTACATCATTAAATTTCAAATGAGTCTCATTATCTTGAGCCTTAACCTCTTGTCGAATATTCTTCCTTCCCCAAGGACATTTGAGTCAAATTCAATGTTAAGATATTATCGTTTGTACAATCATTTAAATCATCAATATCATGTTAAAATTCCATGATCACTATACATATTGTGCTTATCCAAATGGAACATATACATGAGGTCATCCTTATTTAAGTCTTAGGTTATGCTTAATCCACTTGCATGAAGGCTTAATCCATTGTTATGCTTCCATTGTAGCCCAGTAGGTCAAGATACTTGGCTCTTACTAGAGCAGCTTGGGTTCAAGTACCCACAATTGAAATGATGTGCTTGTTGTCCCCTAGTGATTTATCCATCACTTGCATGATTTTCATTGTGAATATTGGCTTATCTCATCAAGTTCCCACTTGATATCTTTTATCATAGATTCATCCATCTTCAAGTTAGACTAGGGATTCTTCCACCTTAATTTTCACTCGTTAAATCTTTAGTTTATAGTTTGAAATGCTTGGAACCACTACCACCATTACCATCCATGAATGATTTGGTATGCCTAATATGTTTGACAATAAATTCTTTATCGATAATCAATTTACACTTAAATTTCTTATTAACTCAAAATACCACACACACAATATATTAATAATAATAATATAAATATTCACACTTCCAATAAATAATAAAGTAAAATAACAACTTATCAATTTCAACATAATATTTTAATATTAAATAAAAAAATTCAATTTTTATTACTCATTTCAACATAATACTTTAATAATAATTAAACAAATTTAAGCTCTATTATCTAATTTATTAAATGACTAAATCCACATTATATAAATTCCTTCTCATTCCTTAAAACTTGGTGAGTCATTTTTATACTATACTTAATACATGTTTTATATAACATAAAATAATACTCATTATATATATATATATATATATATATATATATATATATATATATATATATATATATATATATATATATATATATATAAACCTTTACTTATAATTTTAAAATTTAATTTAAATATATTTTCATAATACCACATCCTATAAATACTATTTTTTCTAATAAAAAATTATAGTCAACCATAAATATTAATTATAACCTCAACCCATTATATACTTTATGTTAACGAGTTATATGAATTACATGGTGTCCATTATATTGTTTTAATATTAATGTATATGTATATTATCACTTCCGTTAAATATAAGCACTAATTTTAATAACCTTAATGCATTAAGGTTAACACATGCAACCTATTAAGTTTTTTTCTTAAAAAACTCGTCTTTACTTAAAGCAGCCTCTCCGTCTCTCGTCTTTCACATTCTCCCGTGTGCCCGACACCTCTTTTCTCTCTGCCTTATTATCATATATCTCTTAATGACATCAGCGTTGTGATGTTTATTACTTGTATCATTCTACGTGGAGAATTCACCAATATGGCAGATAAATAATTTGGCATTTAGCAAATTGGTAGGGTTTATAAAACAACAATTTTTTTTTATCACTAGTTTTGTCTCTCTTATTTACTTTTTCTTAGCAAATTCCTATAAGTGGTTTTGTTCAGTCTATTTTTGAATCTCACGACGGTTTTGATTCGGCTTTTGGAAGTACTCTGGACTTTGACTAAATCGTATTTTGGGGCTCGTCTTAGCATAAACATCATGCATATGATGCTTCTGAGGTTTTGTCGATCTTGAGGATGCGACAATGTTCACCGTTGATTGCTTTAAGCATATGGAGGAGGATTAACTAGATTTGCCTTCATAAGTGAATATTTGCCACTAATGCAACCAATGTTTTCGCCAATGTAATAAACACAACACTCCAAGAGAGGGTATAAGGATTATTTCCACGTAGAAAATCTTAGTCAGCACAATATGAATTATGTAATTCCCCAACGCCACAACCTGAACAACGAGTGATGATACATAGCAAAACATGTATTGCAATAAAATTTATTATGAAAGCATAAGCTCCCCAGGAAAATATCATATAGAAGTAGGATAAAGCATTTAATGTTGATGTTTCCTTATCTGCATTGGCTTTTGGATAACCTACAGTCAAGGCGTTTGGATTTCTTTTCTGGCCTCTAAAGCGGTTACGAGGCAAACGAGCCCCTGGCCTCGCTAGACATCTGTTTAAGACCACAATATCATGATGTACTGTAATAACCCAATTTCTCAAGAATAATATATATATATAGTCATAAGTTTTTACATACTCGGGATTACCCTTTGGAATTATATATACAATTTCCTATGATTCATTTACCTTATGTCACTTTATGCACGTCAATTGTCATACAGGTATGGTTTAAGGGATTGGTGTACTGCTTTTTAACTTTAATAAAAATCTCTGTAATATGGTTTGGACACATGTTAACCATGCGGCAATGGTTTCGGGGGTAACTTTACGTTTTCTCTTTAGCCATCACGTGGCACCCCTTATCCATTACTGTGAGAATTATCTCCTACTCTGCTTCGTACTGTATGGGGCTAGCAAGCTGTCCAGTCTTTTCACCTTGCATCAATGGTGGAGGGCACACTTCGTAATCCAACGGTGGCAGATCATCTCCGCGGGCTGCCGCCTAAACTAACGCTTGCCTTGGGTGATGGGATCATTTTTTTGGGAAATTTCTCTGTGGCTTTGCTCTGGTTCAGTCCATGCATTCCGTCTTGGAGAGCCTAGCTCCCAGACCCTATTCAAATGTCGGAGGATTCGTTTCCAAACCCTTCAGGTAGATAACCGCACAATGTCTTGTTCCTTCTGTAACCTTTTGGCTATGCGTTCTTTTTTATTTACTGATAAAATTCTAGATTATGCTCATGTATCATGCGTCTGCAGGGTTATTTGGCAATGGGGTCCTCCTACAGCACTGGAACGAGTGTTGTTCATTCTTTGGCCGGAGTTTTCTTTAGTGGTAAGTGTCTTGGCAAGCACGAGGATAAATTCCTTGAGTTTTTGTTTTACTGTAGTTTGCATTACTTCTATTGTTGTCTAACATGTGCTATTCGAGTTGCTCCTTGTACAGATTAGGCACCTGTTCCTCACACAGCCTAAAGACTAAGGAAAACCCCACCCTCGTTCTGTTCTGAGTTCTAGGTATGGGGAATCCTACCGGCCGCGGCTATGTCTGTTTTGCTTCAGAGTTTTTCTTGTGTTTAGAGGAGGGTAACCCTCTAGGTCACCTTTATTTTTTATTGAACCAGGGTGGGGAGGGTTATTCGTTCCCTCCAGGCTCCAGTTACCATGGACATGACAAATGTAATTTTAGACTCTTGAATTTGGATGTCCGACTGCAATTCCTCTGCTTGGACAATTATAACTGTATATATATTTTAAGCACACCTGTGCTTATTTTGCTCACGGCATATTAGGCTCCTTATTTACTGGACTATAATTTATTGTGAGGGTATACTTCTTTTAATGACAAAATATTTTTTCCTCGTTTGTGCTTGTTTAAAGGTTACCGCACCGCGGCCTTTCTGTACAGGAATTTGTACTCGTTTTTGTTTTATGAGTTCATAGTATTGCACAACTTTTATCTATGTCATGTTTTTTGTTTGGTTTAGCTGCACATTCCTATACAATTTATATGATGTTTTATGTAATTGACTGAAGAGGGTCTTATCCCCTAAGCTTACAACCTCCCTTGTTGAGAGGGTCCGAACCCTGCCCCTCAATTACAGTGTTCTTTTGAATTAATTCCTGATTGCTTCCAGGTTATTAATACTTGTATGTTGGAAAGAGTTAAAACGCGGACAAGATAATAACCCTACCAACCTGCTATTCCATTCTATTCCAAACCCATTTTTCCTTTTTGGGTGTTCCATTTGGCTTAGATAATGTCCACAGAGCAGGTCTCCAACTGTGCCACTCCGCTTTTTGGCCTTCCTTATTACAGAGGAAATGCTCTACCACATGTTAACACAACCTGCAATAATCTTTGCCTTAGATTAGGGTCAATACTGTTTGCGGCAAGCAGACGTTGTTTTATTTATTTTTTTCTAATTATATACACCTATGTCTCTTAAAGAAAGGGGCTCGGCCCAAAGGCTGCAAGCCATTACTGAGTAATGTTGGTCTTGAGTTGATTCCATTCACTCGTCTAATTTTGGGTCTGCCTAAGCATTTATTTGTTTCCTTCTTATTTACTGATTGGGATTTTGTTTGTTGCAGTATTCATGGGCAATGTGAAGTTATCATGTTTGATGTTACTGCACGATTGACTTACAAGAATGTCCCAACGTGGCACAGAGATCTTTGCAGGTATCTCTTTTACAGAGGGGTTGGATCTCTAAGTAGAAATGAAGGTTCCTTAATTGTGTGGTGGCACAACTGCCTGAACCGATTAGCTAAATATCTTTGTGAATTTCAGGGTGTGTGAGAACATTCCTATTGTTCTTTGTGGAAACAAGGTTGATGTGAAGAATAGGCAAGTGAAAGCTAAGAAAGTTACTTTTCATAGAAAGAATAATCTTCAGTACTATGAGATATCTGCAAAACGTAACTACAACTTTGAGAAGCCATTCTTGTACTTGGCACGGAAGCTCTCAGGGTGAGCCTTTAATCTAGTTTCTGATGCTCCCTAATATGAATGTTATATTAAAAAATTTGCATTGATTCTATAATGGGTTATTTTTATAGGGATCCAAACCTTCATTTTGTGGAGTCACCTGCTCTTGCTCCTCCTGAGGTTCAGATAGACCTTGCAACCCAGCAGCAGTAAGTAGAATGTTATTTTCTTATTATTTTTTGTTAACTTTTATTGAAATAATTTGTTCCATTTCTAAAAGATTGAAACTTTGGCTTACAATATTTTATGTTGTTAGGTACGAGGCAAAACTTGTAGCAGCTGTGGCCCAACCCCTTCCAGATGACAATGATGATGCTTTTGAATAGCTTTGTTAAGATGCTTTTGCATATTTCGGGATTCGCGGATTCAATTAGTTTTGTATCATTGGAGTTTTCTCTTGAGTTCCGACATTTAATTCTGATTTGAATTTGGGGCTTAGAATAGCATTATCACATCTCTCTATATGTGATTTGGATACTATGCAGATGTTTTCATCGGTGGAGTTGGCTAAGCTATCTTAGTTCAACTCCATTACAGAGCTATTTTTATATGCTAAGATAGTTTTTTTCCATTATATACTCTTGCACATTTTGCACAAGAACTTTTTGTACTCTTCAAATATTTCAAGAATGCTCAAGTGCCTTTCATCGTGTACTGTTGGGGGAAATGCTAGTTGCAATGATAGTTGTTTGTAATATATTATGGCTTGTTAAAACTTTCTCTGAAAATTCTAGCTATGTCTGAGGATTTATTTTAACTCTGAAATTGGTTTACATAGTTGATAACTGTGGCTATCAAGCCTGCTTGGGTATTCTTGTGGGTATGTTGTCTGTCGAACACATAAAGGTATCGCCATTTCATTAATTTGGCTCTCGATTGATTTCTGCATAAAGATTCGCATTGTCTAAATATAAAGTCATTTCCATTCAACAGTCTACAGATTCTTCTTTAACTATAGTAAAACTGGGAGATGGAACGCTTATCAAAGCTAAGGTAGCATCTTAAATCCAAACTTCTGACTCCCATTTGAAGTAGATATTAAAGCTTTATAAGATGGCACGCTGTTGAAAAGTTGACAGTAATTAAATATGCTGGCTGGACATTGCATTTATATATGGGTGGCCATGTTAAGCTCATGTCATATATCCCGCTGCAATTTTTTTTTTAATATATACATATACATAGCTATATAATTACCAACACATAGACATGCTTTATAAGGTTGATGGTCCTGTATCATGTGTACATAATTGTCAACACATGAGTTATTCTCTATACGGTTGACAGGTCAGAAATTCCTATTCTTATGTACGCTCACATAATGGCTCACTTTAAAACTTGCATGAAACAAGTCCTATGGCTGTACAACTACCCAACCGGTTGGATAGGACTGCGATGATTCCCACGCAGTTCTCCATGACTCAAACCTGTTAGCAATTGACACGATCTCCACCCGATGATTTGTGTAATCCCCCAGGGCTATGAAATTAGTGATGCTGTGGTTTTTGTGTTGTTTGATACACATTGATTTGGTTTAACATTAATTGAGAATTAACTTGTCTGTCCCACCCCAAGTACGTGGCGTGGGAAGTCTCCAGCTGCCACCTCGGGATCCTTCATGTATCGACGGCTACAAGACGAGAGAGGCAATCCTACGGCTGCCATGGATGCTTGCCAACTTACACTACTCTTGGTGCCAGGTTGTAGTCCCATTCTTCTGCGGGAAGACCTGGAACTTGTTCCGCCTCCTGCCTCAGCTGAGGGCTTGATAGTCTTGACTCTATGGTTTGGTTGCAGAGAACATGTGCGCGAGGTTTCGGAACCTAATCCCACCACCAGAATTTATCGACCGGGTAATTATTTGACAGTTTCCTTTCCTAGTTTGTTGATTTACAATCGTTTGATTTGAAGATAGACCCATCATATACAGGATAAGTATTTACAATTCTTTAACCACAGTGTTTTGCTCGCACGCAGGTACCCCCACTCCTTTCGTTTGGGTTGCGGATGGCATTGGACGGAGTGGTGAACACATTTAACCATCCTGGCTTCCACCAGTATGATGAAATTCCACTTGCTTTTGTTTGTAGGAATGGGATCTGGACCTGGTCTACAGGCTATTGCGCCTGATTTGTGTCTACCGCTTGCCAGAGCTTGCGGATAGGTGGCCAGGTTTCGGGTTCTGGTGAAGTTATCCCCGAGAGGGCTTCTGTTGTTTTAGTTAAATGAATATGAGGCTTCGCTCCTCGTGGTTTGCTTTCTCTGAGCCATGCTGGTTGTGCATGCTGTTTTGATTGTTTACTTATACCAGGTCTACCTAGAATTAACTTATGTCCCTGGGCAGCTTCTCCATTTTCATGGCCCAGCTTTTGATAATGTAATATGTATTGTGCACTCCATTTATTTGTCTACTAGACTTGGAACTGAACATGGAAATTTTTGTTGAAATCTTGAACATGTATTATGGCGTCACTGAAATGATTTATCGCTCAGATTCTAGTTCTATTTGATTGTTTAGAGCTATTTTCGACTCCCTAAATTTGTGGCTCTGTACAACAGTATATATATATATATATATATTCGGTTTCTAGCTTTACATTTCATCCTGAAGAATTGATTTTCAGTGTTAACTATGTCATTTGTTGTGCTTTTTGCTTAATCCAACCAGATGTATTTACTGTTTTTAATCAGTTTGGGGGTTTGGCCCCACATGAGGTTTTCGAGGGTTACGGCCCTGGCACTCACAACCACTGTAACCTATCTTCAGGTTACCATGTATCATTGTGGCCAAGACCTGAGACTCCTTGCCCATGAGTTCAACACTCTCCTAGACCCAGCGGTTTCTAATGTGGGTGCATGCAGTGTAAACCACAGAACTGGAACCTCACCCGTTGCTGGTAGTGGAGATTTCCCTTTTTCATTTGGAGGAATTGTTCCACTGGAATTCCGAATTATTAAACATCACTTATTTTGTAGGTAGAATGTTTACTACTCGTCCTACTTTGCAGAGGGTTTATCTTTTTGTTTTACTCCCCATTCCCAAGGCTTATACTCTCAGAGTCCACGAATTTCCAATCCGACACGTCTCACAAGGGTTCCAATGCTCAAGCTGTCAAACCCAGGGAGGATTCCATGAAGGAATCAACCTGACTTTCTTTCCTTTTTGTTTTGTTTTGGAAACCTTAGTGCTTAACTCCATTTTCGTTCGCAGCAAGGAGCTTATAGCATTCTATGAAACATGTACTTCTATTAAATATTGCACTAAATCTTGCATGACTCGTTTGCTAATGGTGTTTAACAAGGATGTTGTAACAGTTCTTTTCCCAACATAACCTCTACTATATAGTCCCCTTGTATTTAGGAATAGTTCGACAACAGTTGTCAACTACAACCGCTCGGTAGCATCCATAGCATTCGCCCACCTTCGTGGAAGATTCGATTATCACTGCTACTATGATTTTTTTTTTTAAACATTTATTAAACAACAGGGGAATACATCCTATGTGTGTGTGTGTTTTTTTTTTTTTTTTTTTTTTTTTTTTTTTTTTTTTTCAGTTATCACCACCTCGGTGGCAGCAACAAGTTCTTGAGTTTTCTAACATATATTTTAATTCTGTACAGTACATTTACCTTTTTCTAATTTCCTTATAGAATTACTTATAAATGTTTACTCACTTACCTGAACTACTGTAACTTACAAGTACTCCAGAGTCAGGCCTCCTCTGTTTCTACCGCTTCCAATATGACACCCAACCTTGAGATTCGTCCTCCAAGACCAAAATCTCCCCCCTAGCTCCCTTGCCGAACTATTACCCTCAGCAAGTTGCTGCACCTTCGTGCATGGCTATCTGGTCCTCACCAGACTTAGCTTTTTGTTTGTTTGTGTGTTTCTTTCCCTCTGCCTATCCCTACAGCGCAGAACCCCTTTCCTGCCTCCTTTCCTCCGGAAAAAACCCCGTTAGGAAAGCAGTTAGGGTATATCGGGACACAACAACCACCTTCTTGGGAAGTTGCCAACTTTTCAAGAAACATTTTCCTTTTAAGAAAAAAGAACCATAGGAAATATTATTAAATCAAACAGATAATAATAGTCAATTCAGTTTACCAATTACCACAGTAAAATCAAATATTTACATTTATCTCAGGGCATCACAGCTCACGTGGTCTTGGAGGAAAGCATTTTCTGCTCTGTATTAATGCTGGCATGATTTAGATTTTATAGGAGTGTTCCGACATCAATTGTTAGTCCTCAATTTTATTTATTTATCAATTATATTCATGCCAATGCTGGGTAACTTTGGCTTTGAAGGAAATAGTTCTATGTCATTTTATTGCTTAAGCATCACATTTTATCTGCTGTTGATTTAACATGTTTAATGCTCGAGCAATATTTTCTGAAGTGTTGCTTGTCTTCATGTCTGTTGGAAGAAAACCACGTCAGGCATGGAATGCTGCCTTGTGATGTTGGTAATTACTGGAGTGGAAATGTGAATGCTAGACTGAGCGCTCCACACACACAGCTTGTTATTATTTAATTGGCAGAGTAAACCTACAGATTTACAGGGGTGCCAGGTTTTGTTGGAACACAAAGTAAAACTTGAGCATAAATTTAGTAATGAATTGAATCCCCTCTTTCCAAACAAAGGTAATACTAGCATTTGCACCAGATGTTGCAAAGGAAATGTCATAAGGCAAGAGATAACATATAACACTATGTAAGGCAATAGATAGCATATAATACTAATTAGCTAAGTAAGGCAATAGATAGAATATAACACTAATTAACACTTCTTTGACAATTGTTGAAAGACAAAAAAAAGATCAACAAAAAGAAAGGACCATGCTATACACAATACATGCTTCTTAGCCTTACAAATCATGAGTCATATGTCATATAACACTAATTAATGCTTCTATAATATCACACTAATTAATGCTTCTTTGACAATTGTTGAGAGACAAAAAAAGAGATCAAGAAAAGGAAAGGACCATGCTATAATGAAAACAAATTAATGCTTCTTTGACAAGTGTTGAAAGAGAAAAAAAAGATCAAGAAAAGGCAAAGGACCATGCTATAATGAAAACAAATTAATGCTTCTTTGACAAGTGTTGAAAGAGAAAAAATAGATCAAGAAAAGGCAAAGACCATGCTATAATGAAATCTTACTACAATACATGCTTGCTTAGCCTTACAAATCATGAGTCTTATGTCATATAACACTAATTTAATGCTTCTTTGTCACATGTTGAAAGACAAAAAACAAAGATCAAGAAAAGGCAAAGACCATGCCATTATGAAAACAAAATAATGGTTCTTTGACAAGTGTTGAAAGAGAAAAAAAAGATCAAGAAAAGGCAAAGACCATGCTATAATGAAATCTCACTGCAATACATGCTTCCTTAGCCTTAGAAATCATGAATCCTTAAGAAGGAAAAAAGAATAATCAAAATTCTTTAACATATTATTTCTATTTTTGAAAATTAGTTAGAGAAGCATTTCTAGACCACCATAGTTTTTCTAGCTTAATGGGTGAAGTAGGTTGGTAGCTTGACATCTATTTTGACAAACTGAATCTCCCCATGTTGTTTTGGGAATAAGCTAACGCCCAGTTTCATTATGAAGCTCAAGTGAATTATTTCTTATCTTAGAAATGTTCATTTTCTTCTTAACACTAGTAAAGATGGATAAATAATTATAGTTTTCAAGATTATAGTTGATCAACTCCATATAATATCTTAGTTTCCCTTTTCCCCTTATCTCTTTATAGCTCCATAAATCCTAAATTCGGGAATCCAAGTCCCATTTGTAAGTTGAAATTGACTTTCTATAAGTCCAACTATGAAACTTATATAATGCTCCTACATCATTATTTTATATTTATAAATATTTTGATTTATAATTGTATATTTATTAATTAAATTAATTAATTTTTTTAATATTTATTAATTATACCTTTTATATAAATATATGGTTATCAATATGAATTTTTATTCTTTTGGTTTCTTTAATGTGATATGATTGTAATTTTATTAATGAAAATGAGATTACAATATAACAATATGAATTGAATCCATATATTATTTATTATTAATATATTTCAATTCAATGAATATTATGTTTTATGATTATTTTTTATTATTATTTCACTTAATACTTTATTTTATGGAGGGAAAAATGAAACTAAGTTATTATAAGGAGCTCATAAGTTAAATATTGAAAACAATAAAAAATTTATGTGCCTTGGCTTATGTTAGGAAGAAAACAAACATTTCTAATATAAGAGTTAATTCTAATGAGCTTCGTAGTGAAACCATTTGTTTCCCAACTGACAAAACACCATGGGAAGAAAGAGTGTAACTTGTGCCATATAAAGAGGGTTTAAGATGAAAATCACTTTCTCAAAACAACATGGGAAGAAAGAGTCTATGCTTGTGCCATACTAATACGGGTGAAGATGAAAAGAAATTTTTCTTAGACTTATGAACTTCCATATCCATTCTAATTTTCAAAAAATTTATCATATTACCAACATTCTTGACTTATTAATAAGTCTTGCTGAAAAAAAGTGAATACAATTCTTGGCCCTAATGTAAATACAATGCTATCAAACTCCATTAACCTCTATTAGCAACTCTTCTTTCTTATAGATTGATTAGTAAATGCTACACTAAAAATAATATAATACATGTACTTATAAGCTTCATAAATACACTAATCTCCCAAACAGTACATTTTTTCCATTTTTATAACATTTTATCTATTTACCAATAAAATGCTCAATTGCCATTTCTTACATTTCTACTTACACATTTCATGCTACACTAAAAATAATATAATACATGTACTTATAAGCTTCATAAATACACTAATCTACCAATCAGTATATTTTTTCCATTTTTATAACATTTTATCTATTTACCAATAAAATGATTAATTGCCATTTCTTACATTTGTACTTATACATTTCATGTATTAATAGTGGCATTTCTTACATTTGTACTTAGACATTTCATGTATTAGTAGATTTCGTTTTTGTTAAAGTTTGAGACATATCAAGTACATTAGATACATGGTTAACATAGTCAATTTAGGACAAAATCAACTCTATTCACCTTTATTGGATATGCCATAATAATTAGTCATGGCATGAATCTAGTTAATTTTTCTTTTATTTTCTTGGTAAAATTATAAACATAAATAGAACATATTATATGGTCATGGACCTACAAATATTTACCATTACAAATTCATTAATTCAATGCATTTAATAGTTTATACAGCTGTGTTTTTATGACTTGACTCCACTGGTTTATGAGGTTGTATCGCTGCGCATATATGACATGACTCCACTGTTTGAAGCAATTCAACCTAAACCGTTGGATTATATGGTAATCATATGCGCGTTGAGGCTTGTGGATTTCATTGTCCTTTAGCCGTTCGGTTAGCTGCATTTGATTTTGGATAACTCTGATGTTACATTAATTGCTTACACCTTCCACTATACGTGGCATGGGCAGACATGACCAGCCCCAGCTGCCACCTTGGGATTCCTCTTGTATTGACGCTATTGAGGCCTGTTGAGTGATCCAATGGCCAGGGTTGGTTCCTTCAACTTTCACTACCCTTGGCGCCGTATCGAGGTCTCATTCTTCCATCAGTGCTCATGACTCCTGCTGCCTATCATGGTCTCATTCCAGCTTCAAACTAGAGCTCCATTGAGGTTTTTGAAAGGCGCTCGAAGTGCCAATCCTTGTCCTCACTGCCAGAGTTGGCATTCCGGGTAAGTTAGCTACTGGTTAGTTTTCCTGTTTTTGTTTTTCTTTCGTGCAACCTTGTTTTAACCTTTCTCCATAGCAGACTAAGCTCTTCTCTAATGAAATCTTCGAATACTTAATCTATTTGTGGTGGTTTGCTCGTAGGTACACCTTGCTCTCTTTTTCGAGTTTGCTACCAAATGGGAGTGGTGCCTTCGAGGAACAGAGATGACTCCGAGGTTTTCCACTGGGTATGAGGGTTTCCGCCTTGGTTTGTCTTACAACATGCTGTAGTTTTTTCTTGTTTCCTTCATGGAAGGAGATGGTTCACCCTTCCTGCATAGTATAGCTGTCCTCTTGGAAAAATGTTCATATTTTCGAAAATGTTTAAGTGTATGCTTATGAAGAGGCACTGACCCTCTGGCTTCGGTCTGGAGGCCTGAATCATGTCTTTTGTTTTTTTAAGAAGATTGTTAAATTTGAGGGGATTTCACCTCTGATATTTTGAGCCACACTGGCCAACTTTGTATTTGTAATAGCTACATTCTGTAAGTCCATTATCTGTTTTAATTTTGGCACTAAAAAACATTTACGCTTTTAAGCTTGTTAATGTGTAATAAAATGGCCGATTTTGTGTTATCTTCAATTACACTTCCTTGGTTATGTTCCATAGAGAACATTTTCTAAACTTATGTGATGCTGCCATACGTTGCTGGCTTATCGACTATTATTTTCTTTATGTCCTTCTGGTTATGCTACTTTGCAGAGGGTTTATCTTTTTGTTTTACTCCCCATTCCTACGGCTTATACTCTCAGAGTCCACGAATTTCCAATCCGACACGTCTCACAAGGGTTCCAATGCTCAAGTTGTCATACCCAGGGCAGATTCCATGAAGGAATCAACCTGACTTTCTTTCCTTTTTTTTTTTTGTTTTGGAAACCTTAGTGCTTAACTCCATTTTCGTTCGCGGCAAGGAGCTTATAGCATTCTATGAAACCTGTACTTCTATAAAATATTGCACTAAATCTTGCATGACTCGTTTGCTAATGGTGTTTAACAAGGATGTTGTAACAGTTCTTTTCGCAACATAACCTCTACTATATAGTCCCCTTGTATTTAGGAATAGTTCGACAACAGTTGTCAACTACAACCGCTCGGTAGCATCCATAGCATTCGCCCACCTTCGTGGAAGTTTCGATTATCACTGCTACTATGATTTTTTTTTTAAACATTTATTAAACAACAGGGGAATACATCCTATGTGTGTGTGTGTGTGTGTGTGTGTTGTTGTTGTTTTTTTTTTTTTTTTTTTTTTATTCCAGTTATCACCACCTTAGTGGTAGCAACAAGTTCTTGAGTTTTCTAACAATAGTTTTTAATTCTATACAATACATTTACCTTTTTCTAATTTCCTTATAGAATTACTTATAAATGTTTACTCACTTACCTGAACTATTGTAACTTACAAGTACTCCAGAGTCGGGCCTCCTCTGTTTCTCCCACTTCCAGTATGACACCCAAGGATAATCTTAGGGGCGAATGTTCGCCCTTTGGAGAAATTAAGGGGTTTTAAATTTTTAGTGGGTGAATATTTTTTATCATAGTACATTTTTACAAATCACCTCAAATAGCCCACCTTATTTTAAGGGAGCGGGTAAAAAAGGTAAATTTAGCCCTTGAAATTAGGACTTACAACCTTCCATTCGCCCATTTTCAAGAATAGGTTTTATTTAAGTGAATCCATTCGCCCATTTTCAAGAATAGGTTTTATTTAAGTGAATCCTATGGGCCAAATACCATATTTATAAAAGAGGTATGGTAAATTAATAAAAATATAAATAAATGAGAGGTATGGTAAATAAATATAACATTTTTTATATTTACTCCATAAGTCACCTTATATACATGTAAGGGTGTAAACAAATAAAGATATAAGTAAAGTGGAGGTATGGTAAATAAATAAAATGTCTTTTTATACTTACTCAAAAGGTATGGTAAATAAATAAAAATATAAATAAACTAGACGTATGGTAAATAAATAAAACCTCTTTTTATATTTAGTCCATAACCCTCGTTCTATTTATGAAGGCTCAAGAAAGAGGTTTTATTTAAGTGAATCCTATGGGCCAAATACCCTATTTGTAAAAGAGGTATGGTAAATTAATAAAAATATAAATAAACGAGAGGTATGGTAAACAAATAAAACATTTTTTTATATTTACTCCATAAGTCACCTTATATTTACGAACACTCAAAAAATGGGTTATATTTAGGTGAAACCTATGGCCAAAATACTATGGGACAAATACCATGGACTAGATTGTTATTAATACCATGAAAAAAACCATTATTAACCCTAATATTAGAATTAATAAAAATAAAAATGGCACATGGTATTGACCCATGGTATTCACCAAAACGGCACATGGTATTGACCCATGGTATTCACCTGGAATGTAGCCTATTTAAATGGGGAATTAAACCAGCATGTAGCCTATGCTAAGATTCACTAGGACTTTACAAAGTTTTATTATTTAGTGAAAGACTCGCCAAGATCTTACAAGATTTTATAATTGAGTAAAATATTCGCCATGCCAGGTGAGAGATTCGCCAAAAAATTATATATACATATTATATTATTGATAAAATCGCCTTCCATTTTTCCTATATACCATGGAGATTCGCCCATTTATTATATTTATAAATTTAGGGGGGGTTCTTAAAATTTTCCCTGATGACACCCAACCTTGAGATTCGTCCTCCAAGACCAAAATCTCCCCCCTAGCTCCCTTGCCGAACTACTGCCCTCAGCCAGTTGTTGCACCTTCGTGCATGGCTATCTGGTCCTCACCAGACTTAGCTTTTTGTTTGTTTGTGTGTTTCTTTCCCTCTGCCTATCCCTACAGCGCAGAACCCCTTTCCTGCCTCCTTTACTCCGGAAAAAACCCTGTTAGGAAAGCAGTTAGGGTATATCGGGACACACAACAACCACCTTCTTGGGAAGTTGCCAACTTTTCAAAAACATTTTACTTTTAAGAAAAAAGAACCATAGGAAATATTATTAAATCAAACAGATAATAATAGTCAATTCAGTTTACCAATCACCACAGTAAAATCAAATATTTACATTTATCCCTGGGCATCACAGCTCACGTGGTCTTGGAGGAAAGCATTTTCTGCTCTATATTAATGCTGGCATGATTTAGATTTTATAGGAGTGTTCTGACATCAATTGTTAGTCCTCACTTTTATTTATTTATCAATTATATTCATGCCAATGCTGGGTAACTTTGGCTTTGAAGGAAATAGTTCTATGTCGTTTTATTGCTTAAGCATCACATTTTATCTGTTGTTCGTTTAACATGTTTAATGCTCGAGCAATATTTTATGAAATGTTGCTTTTCTTCATGTCTGTTGGAAGAAAACGACGTCAGGCATGGAATGCTGCCTTGTGATGTTGGTAATTACTGGTGTGGAAATGTGAATGCTGGACTGAGCACTCCACACACACAACTTGTTATTATTTAATTGGCAGAGTAAACCTACAGATATACAGAGGCGCAAGGTTTTGTTGGAACACAAAGTAAAACTTGAGCGTAAATTTAGTAATGAATTGAATCCCCTCTTTCCAAACAAAGGTAATACTAGCATTTGCACCAGATGTTGCAAAGGAAACGTCGTAAGGCAAGAGATAACATATAACAATATGTAAGGCAATAGATAGCATATAATACTAATTAGCTAAGTAAGGAAATAGATAAAATATAACACTAATTAACACTTCTTTGACAATTGTTGAAAGACAAAAAAAAGATCAACAAAAAGAAAGGACCATGCTATACATGATACATGCTTCTTAGCCTTACAAATCATGAGTCATATTTCATATAACACTAATTAATGCTTTTTTGACAAGTGGTTGAAGAGAAAAAAAAGATCAAGAAAAGGAAAAGGACCATGCTATAATGAAAACAAATTAATGCTTCTTTGAAAAGTGTTGAAAGAGAAAAAAAAGATCAAGAAAAGGCAAAGACCATGCTATAATGAAATCTTACTGCAATACATGCTTGCTTAGCCTTACAAATCATGAGTCTTATGTCATATAACACTAATTTAATGCTTCTTTGTCACCTGTTGAAAGACAAAAAACAAAGATCAAGAAAAGGCAAAGACCATGCCATTATGAAAACAAAATAATGGTTCTTTGACAAGTGTTGAAAGAGAAAAAAAAGATCAAGAAAAGGCAAAGACCATGCTATAATGAAATCTCACTGCAATACATGCTTCCTTAGCCTTAGAAATCATGAATCCTTAAGAAGGAAAAAAGAATAATCAAAATTCTTTAACATATTATTTCTATTTTTGAAAATTAGTTAGAGAAGCATTTCTAGACCACGATAGTTTTTCTAGCTTAATGGGTGAAGTAGGTTGGTAGCTTGACATCTATTTTGACAAACTGAATCTCCCCATGTTGTTTTGGGAATAAGCTAATGCCCAGTTTCATTATGAAGCTCAAGTGAATTATTTCTTATCTTAGAAATGTTCATTTTCTTCTTAACACTAGTAAAGATAGATAAATAATTATAGTTTTCAAGATTATAGTTGATCAACTCCATATAATATCTTAGTTTCCCTTTTCCACTTATCTCTTTATAGCTCCATAAATCCTAAATTCGGGAATCCACGTCCCATTTGTAAGTTGAAATTGACTTTCTATAAGTCCAACTATGAAACTTATATAATGCTCCTACATCATTATTTTATATTTATAAATATTTTGATTTTTAATTGTATATTTATTAATTAAATTAATTAAATTTTTTAATATTTATTAATTATACCTTTTATATAAATATATGGTTATCAATATGAATTTTTATTCTTTTGGTTTCTTTTAATGTGATATGATTGTAATTTTATTAATAAAAATGAGATTACAATATAATAATATGAATTCAATCCATATATTATTTATTATTAATATATTTCAATTCAATGAATATTATGTTTTATGATTATTTTTTATTATTATTTCACTTAATACTTTATTTTATGGAGGGAAAAATGAAACTAAGTTATTATAAGGAGCTCATAAGTTAAATATTGAAAACAATAAAAAATTTATGTGCCTTGGCTTATGTTAGGAAGAAAGCAAACATTTCTAATATAAGAGTTAATTCTAATGAGCTTCGTAGTGAAACAATTTGTTTCCCAACTGACAAAACACCATGGGAAGAAAGAGTGTAACTTGTGCCATATAAAGAGGGTTGAAGATGAAAATCACTTTCTCAAAACAACATGGGAAGAAAGAGTCTATGCTTGTGCCATACTAATACAGGTGAAGATGAAAAGAACTTTTTCTTAGACTTATGAACTTCCATATCCATTCTAATTTTCAAAATATTTATCATATTACCAACATTCTTGACTTATTAATAAGTCTTGCTGCAAAAAAGTGAATACAATTCTTGGCCCTAATGTAAATACAATACTATCAAACTCCATTAACCTCTATTAGCAACTCTTCTTTCTTATAGATTGATTATTAAATGCTACACTAAAAATAATATAATACATGTACTTATAAGCTTCATAAATACAATAATCTCCCAATCAGTACATTTTTTCCATTTTTATAACCTTTTATCTATTTACCAATAAAATGATCAATTGCCATTTCTTACATTTCTACTTATGCATTTCATGCTACACTAAAAATAATATAATACATGTACTTATAAGCTTCATAAATACACTAATCTACCAATCAGTATATTTTTTCCATTTTTATAACATTTTATCTATTTACCAATAAAATGATTAATTGCCATTTCTTACATTTGTACTTATACATTTCATGTATTAGTAGATTTTATTTTTGTTAAAGTTTGAGACATATCAAGTACATTAGATACATGGTTAACATAGTCAATTTAGGACAAAATCAACTCTATTCACCTTTATTGGATATGCCATAATAATTAGTCATGGCATGAACCTAGTTAATTTTTCTTTTATTTTCTTGGTAAAATTATAAACATAAATAGAACATATTATATGGTCATGGACCTACGAATATTTACCATTAAAAATTCATTAATTCAATGCATTTAATAGTTTATACAGCTGTGTTTTCATGACTTGACTCACTGGTTTATGAGGTTGTATCGCTACGCATATATGACATGACTCCACTATTTGAAGCAATTCAACCTAAACCGTTGGATTATATGGTAATCATATGCGCGTTGAGGCTTGTGGATTTCATTGTCCTTTAGTCGTTCGATTAACTGCATTTGATTTTGGATAACTCTGATGTTACATTGATTGCTTGCACCTTCCACTGTACGTGGCATGGGCAGACATGACCAGCCCCAGCTGCCACCTTGGGATTCCTCTTGTATTAACAGTATTGAGCCATGTTGAGTGATCCAATGGCCAGGGTTGGTTCCTTCATCTTTCACTACCCTTAGCGCCGTATCGAGGTCTCATTCTTCCATCAGTGCTCATGACTCCTGCTGCCTATCGTGGTCTCATTCCAGCTTCGAACCAGAGCTCCATTGAGGTTTTTGAAAGGCGCTCGAAGTGCCAATCCTTGTCCTCATTGCCAGAGTTAGCATTCCGGGTAAGTTAGCTATTGGTTAGGTTTCCTGTTTTTGTTTTTCTTTCCTGCAACCTTGTTTTAACCTTTCTCCATAGCAGACTAAGCTCTTCTCTAAGGAAATCTTCAAATACTTAATCTATTTGTGGTGGTTTGCTCGTAGGTACACCTTGCTCTCTTTTTCGAGTTTGCTACCAGATGTGAGTGGTGCCTTCGCGGAATAGAGATGACTCCGAGGTTTTCCACTGGGTATGAGGGTTTCCGCCTTGGTTTGTCTTAAAACATGCTGTAGTTTTTTCTTGTTTCCTTCATGGAAGGAGATGGTTCACCCTTCCTGCGTAGTCTAGCTGTCCTCTTGGAAAAATGTTCATATTTTCGAAAATGTTTAAGTGTATGCTTATGAAGAGGCACTGACCCTCTGGCTTCGGTCTGGAGGCTTGAATCATGTCTTTTGTTTTTTTAAGAAGACTGTTAAATTTGAGGGGATTTCACCTCTGATATTTTGAGCCACACTGGCCAACTTTGTATTTGTAATAGCTACATTCTGTAAGTACATTCTCTGTTTTAATTTTGGCACTAAAAAACATTTACGCTTTTAAGCTTGTTAATGTGTAATAAAATGGTCAATTTTGTATTATCTTCAATTACACTTCCTTGGTTATGTTCCATAGAGAACGTTTTCTAAACTTATGTGATGCTGCCATACGTTTCTGGCTTATCGACTATTATTTTCTTTATGTCCTTCTGGTTATGCTACTTTGCAGAGGGTTTATCTTTTTCTTTTACTCCCCATTCCCAGGGCTTATACTCTCAGAGTCCACGAATTTCCAATCCGACATGTCTCACAAGGGTTCCAATGCTCAAGCTGTCAAACCAGGGCGGATTCCATGAAGGAATCAACCTGACCTTCTTTCCTTTTTTTTTGTTTTGGAAACCTTAGTGCTTAACTCAATTTTTGTTCGCGGCAAGGAGCTTATAGCATTCTATGAAACCTGTACTTCTATTAAATATTGCACTAAATCTTGCATGACTCGTTTGCTAATGGTGTTTAACAAGGATGTTGTAACAGTTCTTTTCCCAACATAACCTCTACTATATAGTCCCCTTGTATTTAGGAATAGTTCGACAACAGTTGTCAACTACAACCACTCGGTAGCATCCATAGCATTCGCCCACCTTCGTGGAAGTTTCGATTATCACTGCTACTATGATTTTTTTTTTAAAACATTTATTAAACAACAGGGGAATACATCCTATGTGTGTTTGTTTTTTTTCTTTCAGTTATCACCACGTCGGTGGCAGCAACAAGTTCTTGAGTTTTCTAACAATAGTTTTTAATTTTGTACAATAGATTTACCTTTTTCTAATTTCCTTATAGAATTACTTATAAATGTTTACTCACTTACCTAAACTACTGTAACTTACAAGTACTCCAGAGTCGGGCCTCCTCTGTTTCTCCTGCTTCCAATATGACACCCAACCTTGAGATTCGTCCTCCAAGACCTAAATCTCCCCCCTAGCTCCCATGCCGAACTATTGCCCTCAGCAAGTTGCTGCACCTTCGTGCATGGCTATCTGGTCCTCACCAAACTTAGTTTTTTGTTTGTTTGTGTGTTTCTTTCCCTCTGCCTATCCCTACAGCGCAGAACCCCTTTCCTGCCTCCTTTCCTCCAGAAAAAACCCCGTTAGGAAAGCAGTTAGGCTATATCGGGACACACAACAACCACCTTCTTGGGAAGTTGCCAACTTTTCAAGAAACGTTTTCCTTTTAAGAAAAAAGAACCATAGGAAATATTATTAAATCAAACAGATAATAATAGTCAATTCAGTTTACCAATTACCACAGTAAAATCAAATATTTACATTTATCCCTGGGCATCACAGCTCACGTGGTCTTGGAGGAAAGCATTTTCTGCTCTGTATTAATGCTGGCATGATTTAGATTTTATAGGAGTGTTCCGACATCAATTGTTAGTCCTCACTTTTATTTATTTATCAATTATATTCATGCCAATGTTGGGTAACTTTGGCTTTGAAGGGAATAGTTCTATGTCGTTTTATTGCTTAAGCATCACATTTTATCTGCTATTGGTTTAACATGTTTAATGCTCGAGCAATATTTTCTGAAGTGTTGCTTGTCTTCATGTCTGTTGGAAGAAAACCACGTCAGGCATGGAATGCTGCCTTGTGATGTTGGTAATTACTGGTGTGGAAATGTGAATGCTGGACTGAGCGCTCCACACACACAGCTTGTTATTATTTAATTGGCAGAGTAAACCTACAGATTTACAGGGGTGCCAGGTTTTGTTGGAACACAAAGTAAAACTTGAGCGTAAATTTAGTAATGAATTGAATCCCTTCTTTCCAAACAAAGGTAATACTAGCATTTGCACCAGATGTTGCAAAACGACGTAAGGCAAGAGATAACATATAACACTATGTAAGGAAATAGATAGCATATAATACTAATTAGCTAAGTAAGGCAATAGATAGGATATAACACTAATTAACACTTCTTTGACAATTGTTGAAAGACAAAAAAAAAATCAACAAAAAGAAAGGACCATGCTATACACAATACATGCTTCTTAGCCTTACAAATCATGAGTCATATGTCATATAACACTAATTAATGCTACTATCATATCACACTAATTAATGTTTCTTTGACAATTGTTGAGAGACAAAAAAAGAGATCAAGAAAAGGAAAGGACCATGCTATAATGAAAACAAATTAATGCTTCTTTGACAAGTGTTGAAAGAGAAAAAAATGATCAAGAAAAGGCAAAGGACAATGCTATAATGAAAACAAATTAATGCTTCTTTGACAAGTGTTGAAAGAGAAAAAAAAGATAAAGAAAAGGCAAAGACCATGCTATAATGAAATCTTACTGCAATACATGCTTGCTTAGCCTTAAAAATCATGAGTCTTATGTCATATAACACTAATTTAATGCTTCTTTGTCACATGTTGAAAGACAAAAAACAAAGATCAAGAAAAGGCAAAGACCATGCCATTATGAAAACAAAATAATGGTTCTTTGACAAGTGTTGAAAGAGAAAAAAAAGATCAAGAAAAGGCAAAGACCATGCTATAATGAAATCTCACTGCAATACATGCTTCCTTAGCCTTAGAAATCATGAATCCTTAAGAAGGAAAAGAGAATAATCAAAATTCTTTAACATATTATTTCTATTTTTGAAAATTAGTTAGAGAAGCATTTCTAGACCACCATAGTTTTTCTAGCTTAATGGGTGAAGTAGGTTGGTAGCTTGACATCTATTTTGACAAACTTAATCTCCCCATGTTGTTTTGGGAATAAGCTAACGCCCAGTTTCATTATGAAGCTCAAGTGAATTATTTCTTATCTTAGAAATGTTCATTTTCTTCTTAACACTAGTAATGATAGATAAATAATTATAGTTTTCAAGATTATAGTTGATCAAATCCATATAATATCTTAGTTTCCCTTTTCCCCTTATCTCTTTATAGCTCCATAAATCCTAAATTCGGGAATCCAAGTCCCATTTGTAAGTTGAAATTGACTTTCTATAAGTCCAACTATGAAACTTATATAATGCTCCTACATCATTATTTTATATTTATAAATATTTTGATTTTTAATTGTATATTTATTAATTAAATTAATTAAATTTTTTAATATTTATTAATTATACCTTTTATATAAATATATGGTTATCAATATGAATTTTTATTCTTTTGGTTTCTTTAATGTGATATGATTGTAATTTCATTAATAAAAATGAGATTACAATATAACAATATGAATTGAATCCATATATTATTTATTATTAATATATTTCAATTCAATGAATATTATGTTTTATGATTCTTTTTTATTATTATTTCACTTAATACTTTATTTTATGGAGGGAAAAATGAAACTAAGTTATTATAAGGAGCTCATAAGTTAAATATTGAAAACAATAAAAAATTTATGTGCCTTGGCTTATGTTAGGAAGAAAACAAACATTTCTAATATAAGAGTTAATTCTAATGAGCTTCGTAGTGAAACCATTTGTTTCCCAACTGACAAAACACCATGGGAAGAAAGAGTGTAACTTGTGCCATATAAAGAGGGTCGAAGATGAAAATCACTTTCTCAAAACAACATGGAAAGAAAGAGTCTATGCTTGTGCCATACTAATATGGGTGAAGATGAAAAGAAATTTTTCTTAGACTTATGAACTTCCATATCCATTCTAATTTTCAAAATATTTATCATATTACCAACATTCTTGACTTATTAATAAGTCTTGCTGAAAAAAAGAGAATACAATTCTTGGCCCTAATGTAAATACAATGCTATCAAACTCCATTAACCTCTATTAGCAACTCTTCTTTCTTATAGATTGATTAGTAAATGCTACACTAAAAATAATATAATACATGTACTTATAAGCTTCATAAATACACTAATCTCCCAATCAGTACATTTTTTCCATTTTTATAACATTTTATCTATTTACCAATAAAATGATCAATTGCCATTTCTTACGTTTGTACTTATACATTTCATGCTACACTAAAAATAATATAATACATGTACTTATAAGCTTCATAAATACACTAATCTACCAATCAGTATATTTTTTCCATTTTTATAACATTTTATCTATTTACCAATAAAATGATTAATTGCCATTTCTTACATTTGTACTTATACATTTCATGTATTAATAGTGGCATTTCTTACATTTGTACTTATACATTTCATGTATTAGTAGATTTTATTTTTGTTAAAGTTTGAGACATATCAAGTACATTAGATACATGGTTAACATAGTCAATTTAGGACAAAATAAACTTTATTCACCTTTATTGGATATGCCATAATAATTAGTCATGGCATGAACCTAGTTAATTTTTCTTTTATTTTCTTGGTAAAATTATAAACATAAATAGAACATATTATATGGTCATGGACCTACGAATATTTACCATTACAAATTCATTAATTCAATGCATTTAATAGTTTATACAGCTGTGTTTTTATGACTTGACTCCACTGGTTTATGAGGTTGTATCGCTGCGCATATATGACATGACTCCACTGTTTGAAGCAATTCAACCTAAACCGTTGGATTATATGGTAATCATATGCGCGTTGAGGCTTGTGGATTTCATTGTCCTTTAGTCATTCGGTTAGCTGCATTTGATTTTGGATAACTCTGATGTTACTTTAATTGCTTGCACCTTCCATTGTATGTGGCATGGGCAGACATGACCAGCCCCAGCTGCCACCTTGGGATTCCTCTTGTATTGACGCTATTGAGGCCTGTTGAGTGATCCAATGGCCAGGGTTGGTTCCTTCAACTTTCACTACCCTTGGCACCGTATCGAGGTCTCATTCTTCCATCAGTGCTCATGACTCCTGCTGCCTATCATGGTCTCATTCCAGCTTCGAACCAGAGCTCCATTGAGGTTTTTGAAAGGTGCTCGAAGTGCCAATCCTTGTCCTCACTGCCAGAGTTGGCATTCCGGGTAAGTTAGCTACTGGTTAGTTTTCCTGTTTTTGTTTTTCTTTTGTGCAACCTTGTTTTAACCTTTCTCCATAGCATACTAAACTCTTCTCTAAGGAAATCTTTGAATACTTAATCTATTTGTGGTGGTTTGCTCGTAGGTACACCTTGCTCTCTTTTTCGAGTTTGCTACCAGATGGGAGCGGTGCCTTCGAGGAATAGAGATGACTCCGAGGTTTTCCACTGGGTATGAGGGTTTCCGCCTTGGTTTGTCTTACAACATGCTATAGTTTTTTCTTGTTTCCTTCATGGAAGGAGATGGTTCACCCTTCCTGCGTAGTCTAGCCGTCCTCTTGGAAAAATGTTCATATTTTCAAAAATGTTTAAGTGTATGCTTATGAAGAGGCACTGACCCTCAAGCTTCGCTCCTGAGGCCTGAATCATGTCTTTTGCTTTTTCAAGAAGATTGTTAAATTTGAGGGGATTTCACCTCTGATATTTTGAGCCACACTGGCGAACTTTGTATTTGTATAGCTACCTTCTGTAAGTCCATTCTCTGTTTTAATTTTGGCACTAAAAAACATTTACGCTTTTAAGCTTGTTAATGTGTAATAAAATGGTCAATTTTGTATTATCTTCAATTACACTTCCTGGGTTATGCTCCATAGAGAACGTTTTCTAAACATATGTGATGCTGCCATACGTTGCTCGCTTATCGACTATTATTTTCTTTATTTCCTTCTGGTTATGCTATTCTACAGAGTGTTTGGTTTGGTAAATCATCTCGGTTGCCGGACAATATACTTATTCACTATTTCTTGATGCGCTTTTAGCTGGAATTATCTCCGTTGATATTTGTTGGGTTTGATTATAGTTGGGGTTTGGAAGCTTGTCCACCTGGAAACGGGGTCAAACCATGTTTTTCTTTAAAGAATTTAAACGTGTAATGCCTCTGAGTTTAATTCTATTACGTCGAGCGACAGGGTTTAGACCTGAGTCCTCACATTCAGGGTCTTGGACTCACTTGTGGTTGCGTACATTCCTTTGAAAGAAATAGCTTAATTCTCTGTTGCAGAGTCATGACCAGAACCTGGTCTTTAGGAAAATATTTCCCTATTCCACCACAGTCTGACCCTGTTTTTTTTAATAAGAACATAGTCTAATTTATTTTCGAATCATGTATTTTTTTTTTTAAGAATCTTGTTAAATTTGAGGGGATTTCATCTCTGATATTTTGAGCCACACTGGCCAACTCTGTAATTGTAATAGCTACCTTCTGTAAGTCCATTCTCTGTTTTAATTTTGGCACTGAAAGACAGTTACCAACATATTCAACATCTCCATTGAGCTAAAGGAAAGCCAGGAAACGCTATCAGAAAGAAGGATTAACAAACCATTCTAGTCTGTAGCAGGTGGACCCTGTAGCGTAAGCAGGAGAGGCTTGTCCGGGATTTTAGGAATATCACCCTCCCCCTCCAGCATCTTCACGGCTTCCACCATTCGAGATCTGAATGCCACCATAACATGTGAGCACAAAATACCCACCAAAATGAACCTCTACATCACGTCCTCCTCCGCGCTCGGACGGATACTCTGGTCTACTATTTCACTAGTCATGCCATTTTTCACTAGGGCCATTGCCCAATCCGCGATGAGATAATTGGGGGCCGACTGAGCAGTGGTGTCAAGAGCCTTTCTGCCGCTCATAATCTCCAACAACAGAACCCCAAAGCTGTACACATCGCTTCTGTCTATAAGTTGGCCATAGAGAGCGTATTCGGGGGCCAAGTAGTCGTGTGTCCCTGCTACTTTTGTCGTCAGATGGGATTCTCCTACTTCAGTCATAATCCTCGCCAGACCAAAATCGGTGTTGGGTCCCTATAATACTAGTGATTACCCCATTACTATTGTAGTTATACCCCTTATTTATATTGGTGTGCCCCTATTACCCCCATATTGTTATTTCTGTGCCCCATAGAATCCCTCTTTTGTTATTTTTGTGGCTTTATATTATTATTGTTAGGTCGGCTGGATTATATTGTAACTCCTTAGACTCCTATATATAGAAAGGAGGTTTTGTCATTTGAATCATCAAGAATTGTTCATTTATGTAATGTAAAGGAGGTTGCCCCCTCGAAGAGGCTGAATTCTAAGGCGTTGATCTATATTTTCTATCTTTTCTTGAGCTGGTTTTATAACATTTGCTATCAGAGCTTTGGATTCTAGGGTTTCGCTGCTCCAAACAGGTCATCGTGGCCTTTTCGCTATAACTTTTTTTCTGTGACGTTTCAAAAGTTGCAAAAAAAACCCATTTGATAAGATATCGTGTTGAACCTTGGGTCCCAATTTCAGAGCTTTTCGCGCGATATTTGCGGAGATATGGTCTAAGGAAGTTGGTCTTTCTGGATACTCCTGAATTACATTCAAAACAGGTGACCTGGGAAAAATCATCATAACTTTCTCTCTGGGAATCAGATTGAAATTTCGTAAGAAGGTACAAAAAGAGGACGGACTGTGGTTTCTTGTATATCTTTTTCAGAACCAAATATTGAAAATTGTACACGCGACACTTCATAAAATTTCGCTCTTCTGGAAAGGTCTATAATAGGGTCATCTTGGGAGATTGTGCATAACTCTTTCTTGGAGAATCCAATTTGGATCAGACTGGTGGCATTGGAAAGAGGACACAGAGAGATACTACAGATCACAAATTCAGAACTAGATGATTAGAAAGTACAAAGATACATCAGAGGCAATATCAAGCTCCTACAAAGTGAAAAAAGGTGTGTAGATTTTTTTAAATTTTTGCTTAAGCTTGGTTTGAAAATTTATTTTGAAGGAATTCAAAGGGCATAGTAGAGCATTATTATCGGTAACTGATGCCCCGAGGAAAGAAAATGTAAACACCTAGTAAGGAACCTGAAAGCTCTAGCATGACTCATGAGGAAGAGGAAGAAATGCTACATGATATATCAAAATTACAAGAACAAGTGCAACAAATGTCACGCTCACAAAAGTTAACAGAAGCTAAGATAAATGGCGTGGAAGCTAAGATGAATGGCATGGAAGCTAAGATGGACAATTTGAAGATAGATTTGAACACAAATTTGAAGATAGGCATGGCAGATTTGAAGACAGATTTGACAAATTTTCTACAAGAAATACTTACTAATGGTGAAAAGGTAGTAAAGGAAACTCATGATGAGAACAAAAGAAATGTTAATCATGATTCCATAGATGCTAATGTTGGATCGAAGAATCACCATATTCCAAAAATCGATATGAGGAAGTTTGATGGCAAGGATCCCGCCACATGGATATTACAGATGGAGCAATTCTTCGATCTCAATAATGTGCAAAACACACAAAAGGTACGTATGGCAACTGTATATTTGGAACCAAATAAATTTGTATGGTATCGATGGCTTTGTTCTCGTAAACAATTTATCACTTAGGCAATTTTTACGGAAGAATTGATAGCACATTATGAGGATACAAAAAGCAAGACTTTTTTTAGCCAATTGATAAGTCTCAAACAAAAGGATTCAATAATGGAGCACATTGAGGAGTTCCAAAAATTGAACATAAGGGTAAAAGATATTCCAGAGGAGCATAGGATTGATGCGTTCATAGGGTCTTTAAAGGATAATATCCAACATGATTTTCGCCTTTGGGAACCCGATTCATTAGAGAAGGCATTCAGGTTAGCAAGAAAAATGGAAAGCAAAATTATGGCAACTAGGAAGCATACCACTCACAACTATAAAGACGGAAGTGTTGTTGCCCCTAGTCTTCCACAACCTACAAGGTTGACACCACAACAATTGGAAGAAAAAAGAGCAAAAGGGCCTTGTTACAATTGTGATAGCAAATACACAAAACGTCATAAGTGTGCTGAGAAGAAATTATTCTACATAGATTGTGAAGAGGAAGAAGAAAAGGAGCAAGAAAGGTCAAAAGAAGAGGATATACTCCAGAAACAAAGCCTAGATGAAGAACAAATAAATCTGACCATATCTTGTAATGCATTGGCAGGAATTACCACTCCTCAAACCATCAAGATAGAAGGATAAATCATGAAGAAAAAGGTAATAGTGTTGATTGATTCAGGAAGCACCCACAATTTTATTCATTGTAGGGTAGCAAAAGAATTGAATTGCTTCCTATATCCAGCACCAGAGTGTCAAGTGATGATTGCAAATGGAGGAACAATAAATTGCTCTAGAAAGTGCCATAATATCAAGCTATCCATGGGAGAATATGTATTGACTAGCCCAATGCTTTCCATTCCAATGGGAGGTGCTGATGTTGTACTAGGAGTCCAATGGCTACAATCCTTGGGTACAATAGCTTTTAATTTTCAAGAACTTTTCATCAAATTTTCTACGGAAGGAAAGGAAGTTGAATTAAGGGGTATTGCAGGGAAACCAGGAAAGATAATAAGCTCTAATGGCATGACAAAGCTTCTAAAAAAGGAGCAAAGAGGTGTAATTGCACAATTATGTTCACTAGATGTTTCCACATTGGAATCATCTATTTCTCCAGATCTCCAAAAAGTCCTGGACAATCATTCCAAGGTATTTGAGACTCCCAAAGGTCTCCCACCTATGCGTGATCATGATCATGCTATTCATCTGACTCCAGGAAGTGTTCCTCCAAACATCAGGCCGTACAGATATCCCTATGTCCAAAAAAGTGAAATTGAACGTATGGTTGCAGAAATGCTAGAGGCTGGTATAATTCAACTGAGTCAAAGTTCTTTCTCATCTCCAGTAGTATTGGTGCACAAGAAGGATGGATCATGGCGAATGTGTCTGGATTATAGGGAGCTCAGCAAGCTCACTATTAAAGATAAGTTCCCCATTCCTGTCATTGATGAATTACTGGATGAATTGCATGGATCAATTTACTTCACCAAGTTGGATCTTCATTCGGGATATCATCAAATCAGAATGAAGATTGAAGACATTCCGAAAACGGCATTTAGAACTCATGAGGGTCATTATGAATTTTTGGTCATGCCTTTTGGCCTTACCAATGCACCTTCAACATTTCAAGGTTTGATGAATTCAATTTTCAAACCATTCCTTAGAAAATTTGTGTTATTATTTTTTGATGATATACTAATCTACAGCAAGTCTTGGAAGGATCATGTTGAACATGTTGACAGGGTGCTACAACTATTGGAGGAGAAACAATTATATGCAAAAAGATCCAAATGTTTCTTTGGAGTCCAGGAGGTGGAATATTTGGGTCATATTGTATCTCATGAAGGAGTTAAGGTAGACCCTAGCAAAATTAAAGCCATTAAGGAATGGAAAATCCCCACATCCATAAAGCATCTGCGAGGATTTCTTGGGTTGACAGGGTATTATCACAAGTTTGTTAAGAATTATGGGAGAATAGCAGCACCTCTAACAACATTATTGAAGAAAGATTCATTTTCATGGACTCTGGAATCAACAAAGGCCTTTGAACATCTTAAAGAGGCAATGTGCCAAGCACTGGTCTTAGCTACACCGGACTTCACAAAAACCTTTATTGTGGAATGTGATGCTTCAGGAAATGGAATTGGTGCTGTTCTAATGCAAGATGAAAGACCCATTTCTTTTGAAAGTCGTCCAATCAAGGGAAAGTTTTTAAGAAAAGCTATTTATGAGAAGGAAATGTTGGCAATACTCCATGCACTTAAGAAATGGCGACCCTACCTAATGGGAAGACACTTCAAGGTAAAAACGGATCATGATAGCCTTAAATACTTTTTAGAACAAAGATTATCCTCTGAAGAGCAACAAAAGTGGGTCACAAAGATGTTGGGTTATGACTTTGAAATCATCTACAAAAAAGGGAAGCAAAATGTGGTGGCAGATGCACTCTCAAGAAAGGATGAGGATGTGGAAGCATTGTTGTGTGCCATTTCTATTATCCAACCAGATTGGATAAACGAAGCAAGGGAGGAATGGAAGAATGACGAAGAAGTGTGGGAACTTATTCGAAAGCTACAACAAGATTTCAGTACTTCTGATACATTTAGCTGGCAAAATGATTCGTTATGGTACAAAGATCGCTTATACCTCTGTAAGAATTCCCAGCTAAAACAAAAGATTCTTATGGAATTGCACACTTCTCCCTTAGGAGGGCACTCAGGATTTTTAAAAACTTACCACAGGGTTAAGAAGGAATTTTTTTGGGATGGCCTTAAATCAGATATTCAAAAGTTTGTGGCGGAATGTTTGGTTTGCCAACAAAATAAAGTTGAAAGAATTAAGACACCAGGTCTATTACAACCTTTATCCATTCCAAGCCAACGTTGGGAGGAGGTTTCAATGGATTTTATCACAGGTTTACCGAAGTCTAAGGGAAAGAGTGTCATCATGGTGGTAGTTGATAGACTTACCAAGTATGCACACTTTTGTGCATTATCACATCCATTTAAAGCCAGTACAGTTTCTACTGCATTTATGGAAACAATTCAAAAGCTACATGGAAACCCAAAGATTATTGTAAGTGACAGAGATCCCATTTTCACTGGAAATTTTTGGACAGAATTATTTTCTTGTCTTGGTACTCAGTTAGCTCATAGCTCATCTTATCACCCTCAATCTGATGGGCAAACTGAGATAGTAAACAAATGTTTGGAAGGATATCTTCGTTGCTTTGTATCTGATAAACAAACACAATGGGTCAAATGGTTGCCTCTGGCTGAATGGTGGTATAACACTTCCTTCCATACAGCAACAAAAATGACCCCATTTATGGCACTTTATGGATATCAACCACCATCCATCACATCATATTTAAGAGAAAATTCTAAGGTTCAGGCAGTGGAACATCACATCGAACATCAACAACAAGTCCTCCAACTCTTAAAGGATAACCTTGTGTTGGCACAAAATAGAATGAAACAACAGGCAGATCAACATCGCAG
This sequence comes from Pinus tabuliformis, assembly GCA_031772625.1. Classification (NCBI taxonomy): domain Eukaryota; kingdom Viridiplantae; phylum Streptophyta; class Pinopsida; order Pinales; family Pinaceae; genus Pinus; species Pinus tabuliformis. The sequence continues at coordinate 1,366,815,572 of CM062817.1, read as the reverse complement.
TGAAAGAAGTTTTGATGTAGGTGATTGGGTATTCCTACGGCTACAACCATATAAGAAAATGTCCCTAAAGCAAGCTAAGAAGGATAATAAATTATCACCAAAGTATTATGGTCTGTACAAGGTGTTGCAAAAGATTGGTACTATGGCATACAAATTGGAGCTTCCTGCAGCTTCTCGATTGCACCCAGTTTTCCATGTTTCATGTTTAAAGAAGGTTATAGGCGACAAGCTCCCAATTCAAACAATATTGCCAGAACTTGACGAGGAAGGAAAAATTATATTGGAACCGGAAGCAGTCACAGAAACAAGAATTCGACAGCTACGAAATCGATCAATTTCAGAGTATCTTATCAAGTGGAAGAACTTATCCGTTGAAGATTCCACACGGGAGGATGGGAATTTTATGCAGAAGTATCCAGAACTACTCAAGCGTTGAGGACAACACTTTTTTTAAGGAGAGGGGCATGTTGGGTCCCTATAATACTAGTGATTACCCCATTACTATTGTAGTTATACCCCTTATTTATATTGTTGTGCCCCTATTACCCCCATATTGTTATTTATGTGCCCCATAGAATCCCTCTTTTGTTATTTTTGTGGCTTTATATTATTATTGTTAGGTCGGTTGGATTATATTGTGACTCCTTAGACTCCTATATATAGAAAGGAGGTTTTGTCATTTGAATCATCTAAGAATTGTTCATTTATGTAATGTAAAGGAGGTTGCCCCCTCGAAGAGGCTGAATTCTAAGGCGTTGATCTATCTTTTCTATCTTTTCTTGAGCTGGTTTCATAAAAATCGGCCACATGGGCATTCATTTCCTCATCCAGCATAATGTTAGTGGGTTCGATGTCTCTGTGATAAACTGTAGGCTCGATGCCATTGTGTAGATAAGCCAGTCCCTTGGCAGTCCCCAGGACAATTTTCATCCGTTGTGGCCAGCTCAAAGATTGGGCATTGGACTTTTCTCCAAAGAGAGGCTCATACAAATTTCCATTGGACATGTAATCATATATCAAAAACTGTTGGTGCCCTTCCTTCTTGTCACTGGCCATGCAGCCTCCCCTCAAAACGACCATATTTGATTGCCTGACGATGTTGATGATCTCCACTTCGTTGAGGAATTCGAAATCCCCTTCCGACGTGCAGTTTCTGAATCTCTTCACAGCAATCTGATTACCATCAGGAAGGTTTCCCTTGTACACCATGGCATGTGCTTACTTCAAACCAGAGCTCTATTGAGGTTTTTGAAAGGTGCTCGAAGTGCTAATCCTTGTGCTCACTGCCAGAGTTGGAATTCTGGGTAAGTTAGCTGTTGGTTAGTTTTCCGGTTTTTGTTTTTCTTTCCTGCAACAATGTTTTAACCTTTCTCCATAGTAGACTAAGCTCTTCTCTAAGGAAATCTTTGAATACTTAATCTATTTGTGGTGGTTTGCTCGTAGGTACACCTTGCTCTCACTTTCGAGTTTTCTACCAGATGGGAGCGGTGCCTTCGAGGAACAGAGATGACTCTAAGGTTTTCCACCGGGTATGAGGGTTTCCGCCCTGGTTTGTCTTACAACATGCTGTAGTTTTTTCTTGCTTTCTTCACTGAAGGAGATGGTTCACCCTTCCTGCGTAGTCTAGTCGTCCTCTTGGGCAAATGTTCATATTTTGGAAAATGTTTAAGTGTATGCTTATGAAGAGGCACTAACCCTCTAGCTTCGGTCCGGAGGCCTGAATCATGTCTTTTGTTTTTTTTAAGAAGCTTGTTAAATTTGAGGGGATTTCACCTCTGATATTTTAAGCCACACTGGCCAACTTTGCAATTGTAATAGATACCTTCTGTAAGTCCATTCTCTATTTTAATTTTGGCACTAAAAGACATTTACGCTCTTAAGCTTGTTAATGTGTAATAAAATGGTCGATTTTGTATTATCTTGAGTTACTCTTCCTGGGCTATGTTCCATAGAGAACACTTTCTAAACTTTTGTGATGCTGCCATACGTTGCTGGCTTATCGACTATTATTTTCTTTATTTCCTTCTGGTTATGCTATTATGCAGAGGGTTTGGTTTGGTAAATCATCTCGATTACCAGAAAATATACTTATTCACTATTTCTTGATGCGCTTTTAGCTGGAATTATCTCCATTGATATTTGTTGGGTTTGATTACAGTTGGAGTTTGGAAGCTCGTCCACCCAGAAATGGGGTTGAACCATGTTTTTCTTTAAAGAATTTAAACGAGTAATCCCTCCGAGTTTAATTCTGTTACGTTGAGCGACAAGGTTTAGGCCTGAGTCTTCACATTCAGGGTCTTGGACTCGCCTGTGGTTGCGTACATTCCTTTGAAAGAAATAGCTTAATTCTCTATTGTAGATTCATGAGCAGAACCTGGTCTTTAGGAAAATATTTCCCTGTTTCACCGCATTCTGACCCTGTTTTTTTAATAAGAATATAGTCTAATTTATTTCTGAATCATGTCTTTTTTTTTTAAGAAGCTTGTTAAATTTGAGGGGATTTCACCTCTGATATTTTGAGCCACACTGGCCAACTCTGTAATTGTAATAGCTACCTTCTGTAAGTCCATTCTCTGTTTTAATTTTGGCACTGTAAGACATTTACGCTCTTAAGCTTCTTAATGTGTAATAAAATGGTCGATTTTGTATTATCTTGAGTTACTCTTCCTTGGTTGTGTCCACATAGAACGTTTTCTAAACTTATGTGATGTTGCCATATGTTGCTGGCTTATCGACTATTATTTTCTTTATGTCCTTCTAGTTGTACTATTCTGCAGAGGGTTTGGTTTCGTAAATCGTCTCAGTTACCAGACAATATACTTATTCGCTATTTCTTGATGTGCTTTTAGCTGGAATTATATCCGTTGATATTTGTTGGGTTTGATTACACTTGGGGTTTTGTTACAGTTGGGGTTTGGAAGCTTGTCCACCCAGAAACAGGGTCGAACCATGTTTTTCTTTAAAGAATTTAAACGAGTAATCCCTCTGAGTTTAATTCTGTTACATCAAGCGACATGGTTTAGGCCTGATTCCTCACATTCAGGGTCTTGGACTCACCTCTGGTTGCGTACTTTCCTTTGAAAGAAATAGCTTAATTCTCTATTGCAGAGTCGTGACCAGAACCTGGTCTTTAGGAAAATATTTCCCTATTCCACTGCATTCTGACCCTGTTTTTTTTTAATAAGAATATAGTCTAATTTATTTATGAATGTCGATGAACGTTCATGTATAAGGGTTGCACAACTTCCCACAGATTATGTAGTCTCTGCTGCAGGTGGATACGTTAACCAACATGAGTCCTCCCACAAACTGTCTGCAGTACACACCCTCAATACTGCATCAGCCACGCACGTTAACAAACTCGCAGTTCAGTGGAAATATCATAGATACAGTTTCAAATCCGGTAATTAAAAAAAAAACATGGGGAAAACAAATACGCCATTACAAAGAAAAAATAAAACACTATATGGATTACCAAAAGAAAACTCTTATGACTCAAATTTGCCCTGCTGCAATCTATTTTAAGAATTTGTGGCATATCAAGAAAATAGCATACTATATGAACCCAGAACATGTGAAATAGGAGATTAATAAACTGGCATCAAGACAGTACCTTTCGGTGCTTTGTCGAATTTTAGTTCCACACAAACAGAGGACGATGATAGGCTGTGGCTTCAGTCACGCAAGGATGGTGTGGCTAGCCAGTTTCCACCATTTGCAGATGTTACAGAGGAAGAAGGGTTGTGTGCAGCTTTTTCGTTAACTATGAATGCAACTATGGGCGCTTCAAGGTTTGCCCTAACTGTTAGTGCGGTTGTAAACCATTTTTTGCCAGTCTTTCAAAGAATGGTAGTCGCAAAGCGTTAGTCACGAACCGTTACACGTAATAACCAATAACTAATGCATACTAATTTGTAATTAATTTGTAACTATTTTGATCTAACGCTTGAAATTTGTGCAATCGTCTAACATCTAATCGTATGGTGCACAAGATGACATGTAGGCAAGCAGGGGAGTTGATTTCAGAGGGGAACACCTTACGGCGTAATTAATAACCCATATGCATATGTGCTGGTTTCTATCAGGCAACAATTTCTATGGTGGATTCTCTCATACACGAGTACTATTTGTGAACTTTGAATGTGAAACTACTTTGAAAGAACATTCAAAATGATTTTATTTTATTTTTTAAATAGCTTTTTATATTATCTCTAGAGAGACAATAGTTTGAATTATGGACATTTATTTTTTTTTAAATAACTTTTTATATTGTCTCTAGAGAGACCATTATGGAGATTTATTTTTTTTTAAATAATTTTTTATATTGTCTCTAGAGAGACAATAGTTTGAATTATGGACATTTATTTTTTTTAAATAATTTTTTATATTGTCTCTAGAGAGACAATTATGGACATTTATTTATTTTTAAATAATTTTTTATATTGTCTCTAGAGAGACAATAGTTTGAATTATGGACATTTATTTTTTTTAAATAATTTTTTATATTGTCTCTAGGGAGACAATTATGGACATTTATTTTTTTTAAATAATTTTTTATATTGTCTCTAGAGAGACAATAGTTTGAATTAAGGACATATGTTTTTAATCTCAGCTATTGTCGCTAAAAAGACAAAAATGTAATTGTCTCTAAGGAGACACAAATGAAGTTGTCTCTAGAGAGACAAATGAAATTGTCTCTAGAGAGACAAATCAAATTGTCTCTTAATAGACAATAATTCTTGTCTTTATAGAGACAATAATAATATGTGTTCTATATTGTCTTAATAGAGACAAATTTTTGAGACATTATATTTTGAGACACCCGCTTAGAGACAATATTTAAGACAATACACAAGTTTCTTTTTGTCTTAAGTTAAAACAATTGACTCAAATATTGTCTTAAAACTCCCCTACATGTAGTAGTGTCTATAAGTTTTGATTGTTTATTTTGATTCTGATATTTTATAAATTGGGTAGGAATATTTATATGGGATGAATTATAGGTTTGATGATAGGAAATGAAGGAGTTTCAGAATGTTTGAAGTATATATACTCAAGCATATGACAATTGAATAGGTTTACAATTCACAATATTTTTTTTATTGGAAAAGTGTGTATTGGAAAATATAGGGAGGATAACAATGGAGTTGTAGTGTTACATAAAGATAAAGATAAGACAACTAAGTGAATAAAAATCTATATGAGCTTACAATTCATAATATTTATGGTAAAATTTCACATGATAAGTGTATATAGTAAAAGATTATTATTAATAGAAAATGACATCATTATTAGTAGAAAATGCAATATCTTATTGTTTTAAAATAAATAAGATCTAAAAAATGGTTTGTATTATTAGAATTTATAAATTAATTATTAAAGTTATTATGTAAAATTATTGATACTTAAAACATATAAATTATTTTATGATGTGAATTTTATATTAGGGAAAATTATTTATGTACACTTGATATCACATTTTGATTATATAATTGGAATATTATTTTATTTTAATATTAATAAATTTTAAAAATTAATCATAATTATAATGATTTAAAATATATTTTTTATAGGAATTTGACAATATAATTTCAAGCAAGATTATGATTTTGGTTGTTTAATACATTTCCAAATATATAAATAGATTTAATACATTGGAAAACTTTTGAAGCATTCAAATTGTATAAATTAAACAACTTAAATTCATACACAATATTGTGATTAAGATTAAGTTAAAAAAATGCTTTAAAAACCTATTTCATCTATTAATTAAATTATATGTTTTTTTCTAGCTAAAATAATATTATTAATATATAAATATAATGTATAATAATAAAAATTATATATATTTATATAACTAAAATAATATTATTAATATATTATTGAAATATAAATATAATTTAAAATAATAAAATATTAATAATATTATTAAAATATAAATATAATTTAAAATAATAAAATATTAAAATAATATTAGTAACATTTAATAAAATTCCATTAAAATATTTATTGGGAAAAAGAAATATTTATTATGTAAGGGTGTGATGTATCCACTCTATAATGTATGTATCCAACCCATCCTCAACTATTTTGAAATGAGATGTGCATTTAATTCAGTGCTTATAATATTCGAATTAAAATACATATTAATTTATTTAATTTATAAATACATAATATTTATTTTTTAATTAGTTATTATTAATTAGTTATTAATGGTTATAAGTTAAAAATATTCCACTCAATTATAGATATTTTATAATAATGATTCTTATTAGATAAGTTTATGAATGTTTTTACATATGATTTATCATTATCTTTTTTTTTACATTTGGCTCAATTACTATATTATCATTTGCACAAATAAATATCTACAAAATTGAGTATTTTTATAGAATCAAATCTTACTCGACCAATCTTTCTCCGCTTTACCATGTACAATATTAAGAGTGATATTTCCTTTTCCGCGAAGCAGTGCATTCCATTAATCCACTTCCTTCCAATGCTCAATAATACACTACCTATTGAATCTCTATTCTTTAGAACCAAGGGACTAATATGTGGAAAAGGGTCTCCTTACTTTTCAACATTCACCTATAAGTCTAATAGTGTCTCTAGCAAGTATATGGTAGGAACTTGAATAGGGATAAGAACAAAATTATGATAACATTGATATGATGGAGAAAATCAAAAGAATAATGGACAAGAAAATATATTACATGTATGAAATCATATATTATATATTGCATGCAAAGAAGAGACCACATGCTTCTAGAGGAAGTGTAATATCCCAATTTGACTCTCTGAAATATTTTGTAATTAAGTATGTTTTTAAATGTTTTGTTTCTAGCATGGATATTTTATTACCATATTTTAGTCAACACCATGAGGAGGAAATATCATACTAGAGTTGTGATACATAAATATTTTTACTTTTAGAGAATTGATACAATCCTTGGATTAATTGGCCTAAGATAACAAGAGTGGGAAAGGTAGGGAACTTAATCTTCCTAGTTTATCCTTTCCCTTTGAGCTATGTCCATAATTAAACTTTAAGAATAATGAGAGTGGAAAAAACCATAACTTCAACTCTATTGTGACCTCATGTTTTCTTGGAAAATGTGCTCCCTATAGTTTAGAGGACTTGTCTCACCAACTTTTAGGAACTTAACAATAACTTCAACACTACCACCACCTCCTACCTTCTTGGAAAATCAGTTTCCTAAAATCTAGGGAATTTATCCCACCATCTTCTAGAACCTATTTGGTTTCAAATTTTTTTTTTGTAAACTTGGCAGTGCTTCCTCTATTTATATTACTTTTCCAAAATCTTTAACTTCCATTTGTTCCAGGTGGCTTACCTACCCGAAGGAAACCAGATAGCCACTTGTCTACATTAAACCCTGTCCAAAATTTAAAAAGGTTTATTGCTATCCATCTAGCATCATTGTTTTGATTGTCTATACTACTGTTTAGATAAAACAAATTAAACAAGTAAGTGTTTTTCATCATAATTTTTCAAATTCAAACTGGACCAGTGCATCAATCCTCATTCGAGGATATTACTGGGGCTGGTGCTTTGGTATTGAAGCCTGGAATCTCGCTCCTCTGCTCAATTCTCCACTTCAGCTCAATTAGAGTCTGTTCAATGCTTCCCATGGCCAAGTTATTTCTGTAGGTTTGTATCTAAATTGTTGCTATTTCCCTGAGTAGTTCCACCCTGACTAGATCCTTTTCCTTGTTTTTCTCATGTGCCTCTATTCTGTCACCCGTTGCTTGCTCTCAGTTCAGTGTCATGGCCCGTGCCACCACATTCTTCATTACCCAGTACTGCTGTATGGTTTGCCTAAATAAGGAGTGCCTTCCATGAGAATTCCCTGGATCGGGAACCATGCTTTCCCACTCCTCCTTAGGGATGTCCTGGTGCTTGATATAGTCATTCAGCTCCCTCTCCCAACTCCCTATTTGGGCTCTAATCTCCGGCGGGTTCCCTGCCATGTAAGCTTCAATAATTGTCTTCATGTGTTCACTTCCCAAATTCCTCCCTCTTTTCCTGGTCGACCCACTTGTTCCTTCTTCCTTCTTGTTTTCTCTCTTTCCTTTCCTGGGGTCCATGATACTCCCTACCTGTCTGCAAATTTCATCTTCTTGGTGTTCTCTGTTCTCCTCACTGTACTATCCTCGGTATGATAACATACTTATCACAAAGCCATTGCATTTATCATAACTATAATAATAAATCAAAACAATTTCTCATTTACCCATTTTCTTTCCCTTTCCAGGGTATATTGCCTTCAAGATTTTTGTCGGAAGGGGTTTAGAGCCTGTCCTCTTTTTGTTAAGGGTTTGTTCCTTGCATGGATGTCTTGCCATTTTCCTTCTGCGGCAACAATCTGCGCACAACCTATCTATTTTGGCCAGCCTCATGGGTTCCTCCCCTGATGAGGTTAGTTTTTTATTCCTCCATTCCTAGGGTCTCCTTGGCTTGTCAACAACTTCCCTTCGGGTGCCGGTTCTAAATCCATCCCCCCAAGGTTGCTTGTTTTCCTAGTTTGCTATATTCCTTGGATTTTTTTTCCACCGGGTTTCTTCCTTTTTGCCTTTTGGCTCGCTCCCATCGATTCCTAGAGGTTTGGCTAGGGTCATGCTCTGTCGGGATTTATTGCGGGCTTTTGCCATTGTATGGTCCTCTCCCTTTTTGGGTTCAAGACCATTCCTCTTGATCTCCCAACTTGCCGATCTGATGCTGCTTTTGTCTGTTGTTTGGATCTTCGCTCTCCGGCCACCTTTCCTCTCACCAGCTCCTCTCACCATCATTTGAATGTGTTTAGCTACATTCTGATTTTCGTTAAGTTTTATGCCCCTCTCCCTCCAGTCCCTTGCCTTTACTGCCACCTTTCTAGCATTATTACCTGAACGGATCCCTACACCAACCTCTCGGGATGCTGCCCCTCTGTCCTTACTGCCATCTCCTCTCATTAATCCACACCTTCTCCTGACTACTCTTGCCGTGTACATGTTGTCCTTGTCCTGCCACATGCTAGCATTCTTCTGCTCGCCCCTTTGCTCACTACCCTACCCTCTTCTCTGTCATTCTCAGCCATCACCACCCTCATACTCTCGGGAGTTGTACCTTCTCTTCCCTGCCCCATCACCTACCAGCTTCCTTGTCTACTCACTTCATTCTCTGCATCTGTCTTTTCTCCCACTTGTCCTCTTCCTCCTCCTCCCCTGTCACGTCTCCCTAGTCTCTTTATATTTCCTATGATGTTCCCTGATTTGGGGTTCCTCTCTCCTCCTTCTCCTTGTTCAAGGAGTTGCACTAGGTTTGCCATCTCCTCCATCTAGAATAAATCTTCCTCTCTTGCATCCAATGTTCTTCCTCCATGCTTGCACCCCCATTTTTCCAAGTTGTCTGCTGGTTCATTGCCTTTCCTTCTCACATGGGTGGGCAGGATGTAGTCTACCTGTCTTATGAGTTTGCCAATCTCCTGTACCAGCCAGGCGGTTCTCCAATTGCGACTGATTTTCTCCGCTTGGGTTCCTTGCTGTAGCTGTTTGACTATATCAACTACCATTTTTGAGTCTCCTTCAACCTGTACATTTTGGTATTTCTCCCTTATGGAAATTTCCAGCCCTTTTTTCAGTGCATGGATCTTTGCTTCATTGTTTGTAGTGTTACTGCAGTCCATCGCGTAGATTCTGAGAGTCCTTCCCCTATCGTCTCTGAATACTCTACCAATCCCTACCTCTCCTAGGTTTCCTTTCGCAGGCCCGTCGAAGTTTAACTTAATGAACCCCTGTTGAGGGCTTCTGTAGTGGTTGGCAACCTCCACCTCATTGTTTTGGTGTATCCCCATTGTCTTGTGCATCATGCTTGGCTTTAGGTTCAGGCGTATCATTATTTTTGTTTCTTTTGGGTCAGTTCTCCAATCCTCCTCGTACCACCTCTCAGTAAGAATTGTCTCTCTGATATTTTGTATAATTTGGTTCCATATCTCTATTCTTTCTCTACATTCCTCCTTGAAAATCAGACGGTTTCTCTCTTTGCAAATATTCCATAGGACAAAGCTTAGCGAGAGTCTCCATGCCCTATTTAGGATCCTGTTCTGGTAAGGTTTTTTCCTCCAGTTTTCTATCATTGTTTTCATGCTATTTATATTTCTGTCACTGATTTCAAATATTTGTTGATGTTGTTTCCAGAGGTTTACGCTAACTTTGTAGGCATTGGTTAGATTCTCTATGGTCTCTTCCTGTTCTCTGTAGAGGGCACATCTCAATGGGCCTTGCATTCCCTTTTTTCTCAGCTGGTCCCATGTTAGTGCTCTCCTATTGCTAAGGATCCAGGTAAAGAATGCTACCTTCGGCCATGTTTTTGTTTTCCATATACTTTCCCATTTTTTTGTTTCTGAATGTATGTTGTGTCCTGCTTTTAATTGGTAGCCTTCTGCTATTGTGAACATACCTTTGATTCTGTGCCCCCATCTTAGAGTATCCATCCCTTCTTTTATCACTACCTTCCTTGTTGCCATTTCCTTTTCAAATATTTCCCATTGGGGTGTTGCTGGCACTTCTGGCCAGTTTTCCTATTGTTTCCATTTTCTCCAATATCCATCAGATTCTGGGCACCAGTAGTTTCATACTGTTTCGCCCTCATTTAGGTTGGTGAATTGGTGGATCTCTTTGAGATGCGGCTGGTTGTTAGTTTTTCTCTCTGTTGCCATGCTTCTTCCTAGAATTTGGCTTTATCTCGTCCTTTGACTTCCTAGAAGTTGTGCTCCCTGATCAAATCCCTGTTGGCACTGGCCAAATTCCATATTGCAGAGCCTTTCTTCTCATTTTGACTTATCAGCTTTCCTTTTCGAGACCTGGGCATCTCGTATTTTCTCTCCAATAGTTTTTTCCACAGGTATTCCCCTCCCTATGTCCATCTCCACCACAACTTTGCCCCCAATACCTGCTTCAATGTGTATGGATCTCTGAGACCGAGTCCTCCTTCTTTAAGGGTTTACTTAGCCAACTCCAAGATAGGAGCAGCTATTTCTTTGTCTTACTAGACCCTTGCCATAGGAATTTGGTAAACATATCTACCATTTTCTGGAAGACTGTTTTAGGTGTGGCTTGGCCGGTAAGTTGGTATATCGAGATGGATTGAAGCACTGATTTTAAAATAATGATGCGGCTCAGGATATTTAGCACCCTGAATGTCCAGTTTTTCATTCTCCTTTGAATCTTTCCCATCAGGGTACTCCAGTTGGCCACTCTGTTTTTCTTGTCATTTAATAGTATGCCTAGATACTTAGTAGGGAAATTCTCAATTCTAAATCCCATATTTCTTGCCAGGAAGGCTTGGGAGGTAGCTTGGGTATTGAAGAAATAAATTTCCAATTTCTCTTTGCTTACCTTTGTCCGAGAGGCCCCTGTGAAGTCTGTGAGAATTTCCATTATCTTTTTTGCTTCTTTGAGCATTGCCTGTCCATATAGAATAATGCCATCAACAAATTGTTGGTGGGTTAGAGGTAGGTCATTTCCCCATAGTCTTAGGCCCTTTAGTTGTTTGTTGTTAACTTTAGCTTTTATCAGTCTTCCTAGTCCATACGCTGCGAGGATAAATAGGAATGGGGATAGTGGGTCACCTTTCCTAAGCCCTCTCGATGCATTGAAAGCTTCTGTAGGTGACCCGTTTAGTAGTACTGACATAACCAGCGTAGTTATCATTGACATTACTCATCTTATCCACCTGTCATTTAAGCCGTATTCCTTTAAGATTTTTTGGAGGTATCTCTAATTTAGTCTGTCATAAGCTCTAGCTAAGTCTAGTTTTATCAGCATCCCTTTGGTTTTTGAATTTTTCAATGAGTGAATTGCTTCTTGTGCTACCACTATGCCATCCGTTATTTGTTTGCCTTTGACAAACCCTGTCTGCTCCTGTGATATTAGCTCAGGTAGTATTGGTTTTAGTCAATTCACCATAATTGTAGCTAATATTTTGTATATAAAGTTATAGAGCTCTATAGGTCAGAATCAATGTGGTTCTTCTGAGTTCTCCATCTTTGGTATCAAGGCTAGGAATGTAACGTTCAAGGTCAGATGCATTCTTTTGGTGCATCTGGATTATTCTACTACATTCACTATGTCTTGGCTCATGAAGTTCCACGTAGCTTGATAAAATTCTGAAGTGAATCTATCAAGCCCAGGTGCTTTATTCTTTGCCATCTTTTTTATTACCTCCTCCACCTCCGCTTTCATTATGACTCTTAGGAGAGCCAAATTCTGATCTCTAGTTACTATTTTAGGGATATGTTGACTACGTTTACCAATGTCGTCCTCCCTTCCAATATTGGGTTCTGTTAGGAGCTCTTTGAAATGTTGTACTAGCAGATTCTCCATTTCATCTTTCTGAGTTAGCCTATTGCCGTGGTGGTCCCTTAAGGAGAAGTTTATGTTTTGTTTTCTATGTTGTACCATTGCCTTATGGAAGAATTTCATGTTTCTTTCTACTTCTTTTAGCCATTGGATTCTTGATTTTTGTTTCCATAGGATTTCATCTTGTTTTATTCGTTCTTCCATATTATTTAGCACTAGTCCTTCCTCTTCTACCAGCTTTTCACTTCTTCCTTCATCTATGATTTTATGTTGTATTTGTTTCATCTCTATCTGGAGTGTTTCTTGATCCTTCTGAATGTTTCCAAATTCTTCTATGTTCCACTTCTTTATCCTTCCTTTAAAGTCTTTTAATCAGAGTTGGAGGGTGTGCATTTTATTTCTTTCTTCCATCCCATTCTCAGTCTCCTTCCACCAATTCTTGATTTTGTCAATAAAGGTGGGTTCTCTTAGCCAGAATGCCTCAAACCTAAAGGGTCTATTCTGGTTCTGTTGATTCATAGCTATTTCTAATTTAATGGGCCAGTGGTCCAACCATAAACACATGAGGATTGTTACTTCATAGAAGATATCTTTTCCAATGAAGTGTTTTGTTGCTAAGAATTTGTCTAACCTTGATTCTATTTGTCTACTCCCTCCTCTTCGATTGTTCCACATATATTTTCCATTTATCGTTGGGATATCTACCATTTTCAGTTCTACTTGAAGGTCCCTGAATCTCTCCATCTTTGGCTCTTATCTTTGTAGCCCGACTTTCTTCTCATCTTTTAATGTTGTCATGTTAAACTCCCCTGCTATCATCCACAATTTCTCCTCATGAAGGTTTCCGAGCTACTGGAGTTAGAGGAGGATGCTTCCTTTCTCCGTTGGTGTATGAGGGCCATATACTGTACAAAATAGAAGCCATTCTCTGTTTCCGATTAGCCAGAACCTTCCCGTGAGTATTCTTTTCATGCCTATCCAGTAATCTGCTATGATTTCTATAGGGTTCCATAGTATTGCTATGCCTCCTGCATTACCTTTCGCATCTATGGACATGCATTCATATTTCGGTTTTCTTTCATGTAGGATTTCCTCCATTTTCCTCCCTGAGATTTTTGTTTCCTGTAACAAAATTAGTTAAGGTTTTTCTTTTCTTAATCTTTCCACTAAGTTTCTCTGTTTTCCTTTACTATTAAGGCCTCTTATATTCCAGGATGTAATTATCATTTGGGTTCTTGGTTGGTTTGGTGGAATACCGCCAATAGCGGTACTACTCTCCCAGTATTCACTAACATTTCTCCCATGATATGTATCGATTCTTGTAGGTTTCTTCAACCTCTTTTCTTTCCACCTTTTTCTTTTCTCTAATGGTCTTGAGTGTTATCCTGTTGAAGGCCTAGTTGTTCTACCATTTCCATTTTCCCTTGTCCCTGTTTCACTTGGTACTGTTGAAATGTTTCTCTGTATAGTCTTTTTTGCTCTTCTGGAATGAATCTTTCATCCAGGTGTCTCCACTCATTTAGTAGTTTCCGCAATACTTCTTCTTCTGAGCTTATTTCTTCTCCTCTGCTTGTATCAATTTCCATTATTGCATTGTCCATCTTCTCCCTCTCTTCCTTTTCCTCCTTCTCTGTTAGTTCGCTTTGTGCCTTCCTCTTGGGTTTTGATTTGCCTTGGCTTGTGCTGCTTTCCTTTCCTTTTTCCCCATGATAGTCCATTGTTTGGGTCTCATTGTTATCTTCTTCTTCTTATTCTTGTAGGATTTCAAAACTGTTTGTATTACTTGGCTAGGCTTGTTGTTCTTTCTTTCCTTCGCTGGTGTTCTCTCTTGTTTGTCTTCTTTTTCTTTTACTTCTTGAAACCCTTCCTTGTCTTCCTGGTTTTTTCTTTGTTGTTTATTCATGCGCTCCTCTTCTTCTATATTGAGTGGGAATTCCTTAAACAAATTTCCATACTCATGACATCTTCTGCATCTGAATGGAATATGTTCATAGTCAAGGGTCTGCTGCCATACCTCTTCCTGATACTCTAGCTCGACTATGTCTGGAATAGGGTCGGTTATATTCATGTAAACATAAATTCTAGCATATGAGGTGTATCCTCCTATTTTGTAGTTTCTACTATTTTAACAAAACTACCTATTGTGTTTCCTATGCCCTCTAGGATCTCCAGATCCCAGAAGTCCATTGGTAACTTGAATAACCTCACCCATACTGGGGCTACCAAGAATTTTTCCTTGTCTGGGTTATAACATTCTTCCCAGTATCTTATGAACAATCCAGCGTTATAATCAAACACTTTTTCTTTATCTTGCAGGTTCGAGAATATTACCGTGAAGAAGCCTCTTTCTCCCAACTTTAGCTTGATGTGGCCTTGAGGTTGCCATTTTTGCTGGATCCATTTGGTGAGGTCCTTTTTTGTCGGCCATACTCCAGTGAAATTGCATATGAGCACATGGTCTTTCATGTAGCTTTTGTATCACTCTAGTTTATTCTTCGGGATGATGAATCTTGGTTTCTTCGTTGCGCATGGTAAAACACTTGCCTTTGCTGCCTGCCTACCATCATGCTCCAAGGACAGGTCTTGGTTTTCTTGTTTCTCCTGCTTGGTTGTTGGTGTTCTGGCCTTCTCTTGTCGCCGCGTCTCGATAGGAGGGGATCTCTACCCTCCTCTCCTCTTCTGTCATTTCTCCTGGCTCTTGGTTTCTGTGTCTATCGGTTGTTGTAGTCTGTGGTTCTTCCTCGCACCGCCTAACTCATGGCCGCTGACCATTAGGGTTGCAGAGCTTTCACAATACAATCATTAACCCTGATTCGACTTTTACCCAAAAGGAACTGATAAAAAAATATTTCTTTTGAATGGGAAGGGGATTCATTCATTTCTTCAGTAATCTACTTATTCATTTATTTCATTTTCATAGAAAAATTTGAGGAAGGAGACAAAACTTTCATAGCCAACAAATTTTAACATTTTCAAGCTAAAGTAGATATCGTTATGGGCCTTTCTACGCACATACTAAAGAGCACTAGAAGGAAAATACTTTTTAGGGAATGTTGAGCAGATAAATAAGATTCTCTTTGGTGATATGTGTAGGTATTATAGGAACATGCTAGTTTCTTTATCCTTAATAATATCAATAGTCAAAATATTGAAATCTCTCTTCAATCCAAAGATACGGGGCCTAGACGTTTCTATGCATATACTGAAGAGGAATGTAAAGGGATGCTTCTAAGGGAGCATTGAGTGGAGAAATAAGATTCCTTGTGATGTATCTATAACCATTGTGGGTGCTATATATAGATTTGTATTTAGAAATCCTTGTAGTAAGAAATGTGTTTGAGAAACTCTCTTGCATGAGTTAAATAATTTCTTAAAGTTCTTGCATCACTATTCATCTTTGTAGTATCATAGCCTAGTTAGGGCATGGATTGTTTTAGAAATATCAAGTGTGATAGAGCCAAAACCTGGGTGGAAAATTGCTTATCTTCCACCAATTTCTTGGCTCTATATTTGAAGAAAAGATAAGCTCTTCTTTACTCATATTACTAAATTGTTAAGATTATGCATATCATTATTCCTATATATTTTTTGTTGATTGTATTGAGAGGTAAAATTTGAACCTTATAATGTACCATGCATGCTAATCTCTTTTATTACATATTTGTTTGTAAGTGAAATCCAACCCAATGTTCTGCTAAATAACTTGTTTGATAAGGAGAATTTATAAATAGTTTGGAAAATGTGTCTTCAGTAAGTCTTAAAAGCATGCAGTCCTTATAATACTAGAAAGGAACGTTATATTCATTTTAGAAATTTAAGCATGTGAGGATGCATCTTTTCTTATAACATGTGAATGTTGTCTTTTAATTCTTTTGTTACTCAACTCTTTAGTGGAAAGCTAAATCTTATGATGAAGGGTGATTGTATAGTGTTGAGAATGAGTTAATATGAAAGTGAAATTTTAGGGATTTTTATGAAATAGTTACAATATATTTATAAACAAGGTTTAGGAGTTTCTTTGTATGATGGATAAGATATTTTGTGCAATTGATGATGTATCCCATAATATAAGTATCCATTGTTACAGAACATTTATCAAAGAGGATAAATATTGCTTGCGATATTGTATGTGAAATACATGTATCACATAAGATACTTACCTGTTGAGGTATAACATGCATCATAGGAGATAAACATCTCTTTTGATACTGTATAGATCATGTGAGTTAAATACTCATTGTGACACAATGTGTAGAATGTAAGAAATTCCTTTTTGTTATAATATGATGTTTGCTTCTAGGAAAAAAATACTAAAGAGTTAGGAAAATTTCTATGGAAGTTTGGAGAGTTTTCTCTTATCGCATAAAAATATTTTTTTGGCTTTGTGATACATCACACCAAAATATTTTCCTAATGTGATAAAATGCATGAAAATAAAATCTTGGAGTGTGATAAAGAAAGAGGCATTTTGTTTTTGTGGAAAATATAATTTTTATTCTTCATATTTCATAAATAATTCCCATGAGATGTCACATTAAGAGAAAATAATTCAGTGCAACAATTAGAGAATAAATAAATGAAAAGAAATAAGGAACAACAGAAAGAGAAAGTGTTGGACACCTAATCCTCTAAGGGTTAGTGTGGAAGCAGAATAGACTAAGGAAGTCCAAGAGACCTTGGGATGTGGAACCCAATGGTCAAACCATGTACTATAAATGTATATCATTTGTTAATAAAAAAAATTTACTCTCATGTTTTATCTTTCATATTCTCTTGCTGCCATGTGTGTGTTTAACATGGTATCAGAGTGTGCGAATTCCTGCCCTGCTCAAGTGTGAGCCACTATGTGTGTGTGGCCTTTCTCTGTGTGTCATTCTAGTCGCTGCTCTTGATATGTGAGATGTATACATTGAATTGTGTTGGACGCTGTGAATTTGGTTGAAAACATTGAAAACTTAGACACTGCATTCATTTTAGTCAGCTGCGTTAAGTTCTGTATGCTGGTGTTTGAAGCGTTACCCAGAATAGAGCGATGAAATAATGAATTGCAAGATTTGTTTTTATAAATTTGATTTGGAATAAAATCTAAAGACCCCAAAACGTTGTTTTTGAGTTTCCTATTGTATTATGAAGTTGTCTGCCACTTTGCAGTGCTATGAAGGATTTAAAATTTAGGTCATTGCTGCCTTGAAATGGTCTATTTATTACTGATGAAAACTATATGCATGTGTCCTTGCTGAGAGACACATCGTTGAAACCTCAGGCTTCCCATATAATATGTTGCCCATTTGACAGAATTCAGTTTCTAATATATACACTGCTCCTTGCACTAATACGCACCCAGCTCTCATATAATCTGTGGTATCTGTCATATACATTTTATTCTTTCTGAAATAGTCCACCCTCCAAACCGTTATGCTCGGTGATATCGCTGGTCTGACTTGCTAGAATGGAATTTCTGGTGGTATGACTCTGTCCCTCTGCCATCTTTTCATGTCAGAACAACTACCAAGAGCGTTTATTTTTCTGGATAAGAAATTGCCTTTTGTAGTCTGCGAATTTCCTTGAAAAGAACTATCGTTCTTATTTCTGGATTGAATTTGTCTTACACTGAATTTGGCTTTGCCACCTATTTAACATGATCAATCTTTTGTTGCATCTCTCGCTGAACAATTTAATATTTTTTCACTTGTCATGATTATTCTCAGCCGTTACCCTGTTGTTGCTTAATAGGGACGATACAAATTCCCTATCCCATCATCGTTCCTTACCATGTACTCTCCTTACCTCGACTCAACGTTATCTCCACTATCACCTTTGGAATGGAATTACATGTTCAAGGTGGTGTTGATGCAGCAAAGTTGTCGAGGGAGGTGGAAGCCTCTTGGTTTTGAACACTACTCGATGCGCAGGTTATATTCCACAACCTCCTCCATACACAGCCAGCTCCCATCGCCTTCCTTCTAGTGCACACCCACACTTCATAACAAATGGTGGCTTTTGTGTCCACAAATACGATAGCAGGGTTCAAACCGTATGTCGCTAAAAGAGATTCGAGCTCTGCTCATTTTGGCCGTTTTAATGATCCCTTTCCTGGAGAGGTGAATTCAAAATCCCTTGCTCGATCGATGAGGGTGCTTCCTTTCAAATTGCTAACAGTTGGGAAAAATAGATTTACTGGTGTGCAAATGGTGTTTCAAAGAGTATGTTGAAAAGCTTCGATGATATTGTAGTGTTGAGGATATACAAGTTAGATCAAATCCAAAGAAAACTAGCAATGTGAAAGCACAAATTAAAGGAGAAGATATCAAAGCTATGCAACATATTATGCCAAAAGATTGGGTACAGTTGTAGAGCTTCTAAGTTGTTGAGGTAAAAAAAAGGTTCATACGTCATTCTGAATTTTGACATTCGACCAAGCACCATTGTTTTACCTGCCAGTTTATTCTGTTCAAATACATTTATCTACACTGCCATGTTAAGATTTTATGCATTCAAAACACGTGGAATTGCGTTGAATGTCCACTGTGAGAACTGGTTTTTGAAGCATTGAAAAGACTGTGCATTGAGTATATGGTGGAAATCTTAACCATGTCGTGACTCTTGGTGCGGTGAGCTTGGAATGGTTGGAGTGTATGGGTCGTATGCGATGGAGGGAGCAACATCCTGTTTGTGTATTACTGCTCTGCATCAATGCTTGAAGAGTAGATTTTTCTCTGCGTTGTATTGTTGGAGCGATTAATTCCCTTTGCATTGAGTTTTGAATGCTCACTATGCTACGGTAATCAAAAGTTGGTCATTGAACAATGTTGAAGCGATGAATGACTCTCGTTAAAATACTTTACGCTGGTTATGAAGATGGAATGTGTGTTGAATGGTGTTGGTGAACTCGATTACGTATCCATTCTTTGCACTGGTCTGTGGGTATATATCCTATTCGTTATCAAAATCTTGTTCTGTGCATTAGAATGTTGCTCTTAAGCTCTACGTTGAAGCAACATTGAACCCTTTTCACACCTTGCATTGATTATGGTTGTTGAATACTGTGAATTGTGGTGGATGGTGATGCTCTTTGTTGTGTGTTACTTCAGCAAGTGTTCTACGATGTGTTGATGAATGCATTGAGTTTTGCATGATATATGATATGCATGGTATATGTGTTGAAGGTTGTATGGTACACATGGAGTTCTTGAATGGTGTGTTGAAGACTGTAGGGATCAATTCAGTTGATCTCTTGTTATCTTTGGTGGTTGATCGCTAGTAGGTCGTGGATTCAAATCTGCGGTGTCATTCTCGGAAAATTCAAGCTAGGCATCGTGGAGATTGATTTCAACGTGGGTAGGGGTAGTTGCCAAACCAAAGAATAAGCCTCCATCGTCCTCATTTTTGTCCATGTTAAAAGTTCCTAAATTCTCAAATGTTACTTATATTGATTGCGTTGAAGCAATAAGTTATATTCATATATTATTTTTGTCCTTAGCGAAGTACAACTAATTGGATTAAGGGAGTGCTAGTGGCTGCCAAGTAATGCAGAGGACTGCCCAAACATGATGCAATAGATGGGGAGTACATGAAAGTTGGTCTATACATTATATATATTATATGCTATTTGTTTTTGATTGAGTTATATTGGAGTTTGGAGTTTAGTGTTGAGTTACTCGTTGTTTTACTAATTTTTGAGGTTGATTTACTTAAAAATGACTCCAATTGGTGAAGTATTAGAGTTTTTGAAAACTTGTATACAATCTAATATTAATGACACATTCCAAATCAGCAAAAGCTCTCTCTCAGACATTCAGGTCTGTCTACAAAATGCACAAGAGAAAATTGATTTTTTGCAACTCGAATCTTAGCTACAACAAGAAGAATTAAAATAGAGGAGTCATCATTTTGAACCTGTTTTTGTTTCGAATATTGAAACAGACTCCCATAAAGCAGAAGTTGTACATGCAGATGCAGAAGTTCATTTTGCACTTCCCAAGCCCATCATCAGATCTTAGGAAGAGCTTGTCCATAACAAGCACAGAACTGGTCTTGGATATGACAAGGACTTGTCCTTTCATATTCCAGACTACTCCAAACCAATCCAATTTTAAAGTGTTGGATTCATTCATGACAGTTCATCTGCTCCTCATGATAGTTCACCTCCAGCTGTTCCAGATTCTGCCCCTCTTCCACAGCAGCCACAACAGATTGTGAAATGCCAACACAATGATCGAGTTGGCCATTTGAAATATCACTTTTTATATCTTCATCCATGTAAGAACTATCATAAAACCAGTCATTATTTAAATAGATGCTTCAGAAACAAGTCTCCTGCAAGAAAAAAGATTCATCTTGGATGGATCGCTTCTTGGCAATGAGCATCAACAACCAAGAAGATATTTCAGTCACATGTCAGAACTTGTTCAAGAGTATTGAACAGTCTTGAAGTTAAGTTTTCTCCATCATCTCACCTTGTATCTGACAGGGGGGGAAATGATGGTCATCTACAAGCTTCAAAGTCACATCAAGCGAGCCTGAACCACAACCTGCCACACCTATTTCAGAGTTGTAGCCAAAGACAAAGATGCCCCTGAGCATGCCTTCAGTTGGTAATTTGGGACACTTCCTCTAGAATAAGACTTCATCTCCTTTCCAATTTTGGAATAGTTCCAGGAATAGAATTGGGGACACTTCCTCTAGTAGAAGACTTTAGATTCTTGCGAGTTTTGGAAGAGTTCCAGGAATTGCATTAAGCATTCCAGAGTTGTTGGTGATCCTTAAACCATCACAGGTTAAGACTTCCATTTTCAGGTTGAAGTTCTCCCTTTTATGTGGGGTGAGACCTCCCTTTCATGGTTGAAGGTTTTCCTCTTCAAAACATCAGGAACACTTCCTCTAGTAGAAGACTTGAGTTTCATGCCAGAATTGGAAGAGTTCCGGGAACTACACTAAGCATTCCAGTGTTGGTGGTAATCCTTAAGCCACTGCCCTTTATACCAACATTTCAGAGAGCACATTCAGCCTAGTGCTACCATGTATTTTTTGCACATATTGTATTACAGCTCTCTTCTTAGACTCATACATAACCCTTCGGATTAAGGGGGGGAATGTTGGACACCTAATCGTCTAAGGGTTAGTGTCGAAGCGGAATAGACTAAGGAAGTCAAAGAGACCTTAGGATGTGGAACTCAATGGTCAAACCATGTACTATAAATGTATATCATTTTTTAATAAAAAAGATGTACTCTCATGTTTTATCTTTCGTATTCTCTTTCTACCATGTGTGTGTTTAACAAAAAGATTGTAAACACTATTACAAGAAAATATTCTTGTGGTGGTGCAATGTATTACACCAAGATATTTCCTTCTTGTGATATATCATACATAAATAAAATTCCTTGATGTGATATGTTTTAGGGAAGATAAATTTATGAAGTGATAAAGGCGTTTGATAAACATAATATTTTTCCTATGAAATACAAGGCATGTTTCTTATAATATTTTTCTATGTGATAGAAGGCACGTTACACACACGATTATTTTGTTCTAACATAAGGCTTGTGGTAGGATATTTTTTTTTGAGTGAAATAGGGTATTTTTTTGGAAATAATTTTTTGGTGTGATATATCATTTATTACATGTCAAATTAATGGAGTTTTAACTGGGAAAATTTTTATGAAGTGGTATCAAACAATGGTTACATCATTATAGACTATATGTGCTCAAGAAAGAATAAAGATAATGACCTTGATCCTATGGTAATCCTAAAATTATATTTTCTTTCAAATAGATAGTCAAGAAAACAAAGGATTTAAGTGTTATCATGGAAAACTTTACATATCCTTAGGACATTGAGTCTAATTGAAATGTTAGGAGGAACATGAATACATGCCTAGATATGGCAGAAACCATAAGAATCCTAAAGGTAGAACTCTAGAGTTGTTGGGAAAATAATTGAAAGACCATAAGAGCTTAGGAATTGAATGAACTAAATGATTCCCTATTATAGATTTTGAATTATATTTAAAATAAACTACATTAAAGTTATAATTCAAGAAATATACTAGTAGAATTCTTTCAAGGAAAATGCTCCATAATGCTAAGTCTCAAACATTGACTGCTAAGAGATATATACCATCAAACATATTAAATTGATCAAATAGGGAAACACATACTTATGAAAATTCAACTAATAGTGGTTCAATGTTGGAAATAATACTGAGAGGGGGGGGGGGGGGTGAATCAGTATTATCTAATTCTTTTGCAAATCTTCCTTATTTGTTCTTTGAATTATTTATGCATGTCAGTACCATAAAATAATGAGCATGAACAAAGGAAATAGATAGTCACACCAAAGAACACAGGATGTAAGGTGGAAACCCAATGTGGGTGAAAACCACCTGCTGCAATATGTCTCTATCTTCTTTCAAATTAGAAACTTCTTTTACAATGGTTTTGTACTGGTGCAGTCCTTTACCAGTACGCAGGCTGCAACCTGCAGAGAGCTACAACTCTCTCTCGTTTTCCAGTCTCTCCTGGAAGGGAGTTACAACCCCCTACTTCTTTTCATAAAGCATCAAATGATCACCAAGTACATATCAGTTACAGTCCACTACAGTTATCAGATCAGCAATAACAGAACTAACCCAGAACACCTTATCAACAGAGAAATTCAATCAACAGAACATCTTAATACAGAGACGCAACTTTCCCTTCTGTGACCTGCGTATAGACGCAGTTCACCTTCTGCTTTCCTGCGACCACCCGCAGAGATCCTTCTGTTGTGCTGCGTGCCCACGCACTGTTCCTTCAACTGCTCTGCGTCCTGTTGCTTCAGGGACACACCCAAAAACACTATCGCGTCGCGTCCTGTTGCTGCAGGGACGCACCCAAAGACACTATCGCGCCGCGTCCTGTTGCTTCAGGGACGCACCTGAACCTTGGTCGCCCTGCGTCCCCACGCAGATCTCTAGTTACTGAACAGCGTCCCGAACGCACCTGAACTTCGTCTACCCTACGTCCCCACGCAGAAATCCTCCTACTGCACTGCGTCCCGGCGCACTTACCTTTCACTGTACCTGCATCCCTTCGGGTATGAATGATTTCAAGACTTTAAGTGTAACCCAAACAATCAGATCTACAGATCTGATCTTGCGCCAAAGAGATCTCAGTCCTTCAGTAGATTCGCCTTTTAGATCTAGACCAGATCTCACCTCATAAGATATTCAATCAAAGACATACCAAATCCAAATGATCTCCTTTGCTTTATATAGGCAAGCTCCTCCTCAAAACATGGAACAATACCATGAGCCGACACCATAATAACACAATACCATCGGCTAGATACCAAGAGTAAAACACAAGAAACCCCCACGTGAGCTTTTCTCTGCCTTGAAATGTGTGCACTGGGTGGACGCACCTCCTGAATGGCTGGCCTGCGTCTCTGGACGCGGTCCCTGCAAGGTGTACCTGCGGGTACGCACCTTCTGAACTGATTTCCTGCGTCCTTCTTATTTTTCAATAAAAAGAGAGCCTTGTCATGGGAGTTGCCATCAAGTACAACATCTGTAACATATATAGCCATTCCTGAAACATAATGCCAACAATCTCCCCCTTTGGACTTGATGGCAACCTCACAAACTTTGCTTCATTCTCCCCCTTTGACATCAAGGGCAAAGGGGTATGCTCCCCCTAAGGTCATGCTCCCCCTGAAAAAGAACCAGATCTGCAACAAAGAACCATAATCCACCATGAAAGAGATAGAGACATATTGCAGCTATTTCCAAGATCTCCTTCTGACCATCCTCCATAATGCCAACAATGCATTATATGCTCCCCCTGAACCTGTACCATCTCCTGAGTCTGTTCTGCTCCCCCTGATCCTGAGCCAACCATGACTGAACCTGGGTCTATTCTGCTGCCCTTTCTTCATATACGCGACTTTGCAGCCTGTAACTCGCATATATACGCGACTTGTCTTTATTATATCAGTGTATGCAGGATGGAATACTGAATTTCATCACTTTCAGATTCCCCTGTGTCAACTGTCTGAATTATGCCACACCTTTCTGTCTTTGTCTTCTTCAATTCCTGCAACTGTGATGATGTATGGTCCTCTTGTTTTGAATTTTGAAGTCTGCTCCTGCATTCCCTTGCTTTATGCCCATAGTTGTTGCATGTATAACATCTTATATTTTTCATGTTCCTTCTATCACAATCAACTGCTTTGTGTCCATATGCATTGCAGGCAAAGCAATATCCTCTGAAATACCTGGGATGCGATGATCTTTCTTGAACCATTCTACTTCTACATCTGGCTGTAACATGTCCAAGATTATGACATACATAACATTCAACATTTTTCAGTGGAGGAAATAATCGTCTATCACGTCCATAGTTAGGAGTAAAGGATCTTCCTTGAGGAATTTCTTTCCTTGGTTGTTCCTTGTTGAGCATTTCAGATTTCTCCTTGGATTTTCTTGCCTCACCTTGTGAACTAGATTCACCTTCAACATATTCATGAAAACCAAGACCAGTCTTGATAGCAGGAGACCTTTGACTATTAAGAATATCATCCAAGACTTTAGTACTATCTTGAAATCGTAAAAGCTTATCCTTTTCTTCTATTTTACCTTTCAAGATATTTACCTCAACTTGATGTTGTTCTTCCTTTTTCAGATATTGATTCCTTAGGTCTTCTTCAGCTTTTCTTCCTTCTTCCACTTGTCGCTTTAGTTTGGTCAATTCATGTTCTTGATCTTCAAGATCTTCTTTGTTCTGTTCTCTTGATTTTCTAAGGTCTTCTTTTAGAGAGAGGATCTTTGATTCAAGTCTCTGAATAGTTGTACTCTGATCCTTTACTATATCCTGCAATTGCTCCCTTACCCTGATTTCTGTCTCCAATTGTTCTTTTAATTTGGCAACTTCTTCAGTTTCTGCATTCATCTCTTCATGTGCCATGAGACTTTTAATATCTTCGCTATTATTGGATGAAGCATTCTTCTTCTTATGTGCCATGAGACTTCTAATATCTTCACTATCATTGAATGAACTTTTAATATGGGTATAATAGCTTCTACCATCTTCTTCAGATATCTTTCCTTTGTTATGAGGACATCTAGCAGCATAGTGACCAACTCTACCACATAGAAAACATTTGAAAGGTAGCTTACCTTTGAACCGTCCAGTTCCCTGTTCAAGATTCTTGACAAAATTTACCTCATCTTCTTCCTCTGACACTTCGAATGCGGCCTCTGGTGGTACCTCTTGTCGCATTTCAAAAGCAGTTAAGATCCCATGAAGTTGTGACATGGTGATTTTCTGCACATTCTCCTTTTCTTCTATGGCACATACTTTAGAATCAAATTTAGCAGACAGAGATCTCAAAACTTTTTCAACTAAGACAACTTCCTCAAATTCTTCACCTAGATCCCTCATATAATTCACAATCTCATCCATACGTAGGAAATAATTAGCTATGCTTTCATTATTACGCATCTTAAGAGTTTCATACCGGATTCTGAGAGTTTGAAGCTTTGCTCTCTTTACCTGATCATCTCCTTTGTAGCTTGTAACGATTTTGTCCCATATTTCCTTAGCTGATTTGAAGTGCATGATCTTCATAAATTCTGATTGAGTCAAACTACTCAATAGGACAGTAACGGCCTTGGCATTGAGCTCATATTGCTTTTTCTCTGTTGGATATGTAGGAGTTGGTGATGGGAATTTGTATCCTCCTTCTACGATTCCCCAAACTTCTGCTCCAAGTGATTGTAGATATGCAGTGGTTCTTATCTTCCAATGAGTAAAATTGTTCCCGTCAAAGACTGGTGGCCTGATGTGTGCCTCTCTTTCTGGGTTAGCCATTCTGATGGATCTTTTCCTTCAAGCGATTAAGCTTCCTCTGAAAGGACCTGCTCTGATACCAATTGTTGGAAATAATACTGAGAGGGGGGGGTGAATCAGTATTATCTAATTCTTTTGCAAATCTTCCTTATTTGTTCTTTGAATTATTTATGCATGTCAGTACCATAAAATAATGAGCATGAACAAAGAAAACAGATAGTCACACCAAAGAACACAGGATGTAAGGTGGAAACCCAATGTGGGTGAAAACCACCTGCTGCAATATGTCTCTATCTTCTTTCAAATTAGAAACTTCTTTTACAATGGTTTTGTACTGGTGCAGTCCTTTACCAGTACGCAAGCTGCAACCTGCAGAGAGCTACAACTCTCTCTCATTTTCCAGTCTCTCCTGGAAGGGAGTTGCAACCCCCTACTTCTTTTCATAAAGCATCAAATGATCACCAAGTACATATCAGTTACAGTCCACTACAGTTATGAGATCAGCAATAACATAACTAACCCAGAACACCTTATCAACAGAGAAATTCAATCAACAGAACATCTTAATACAGAGACGCAACTTTTCCTTCTGTGACCTGCGTATAGACGCAGTTCACCTTCTGCTTTCCTGCGACCACCCGCAGAGATCCTTCTACTGTGCTGTGTGCCCACGCACTGTTCCTTCAACTGCTCTGCATCCTGTTGCTTCAGGGACGCACCCAAAAACACTATCGCGCCATGTCCTGTTGCTGCAAGGACGCACCCAAAGACACTATCGCGCCGCGTCCTGTTGCTTCAGGGACGCACCTGAACCTTGGTCGCCCTGTGTCCCCACGCAGATCTCCAGTTACTGAACAGCATCCCGGACGCACCTGAACTTTGTCTACCCTGCGTCCCCACGCAGAAATCCTCCTACTGCACTACGTCCCGGCGCACTTACCTTTCACTGTACCTGCATCCCTTCGGGTATGAATGATTTCAAGACTTTAAGTGTAACCCAAACAATCAGATCTACAGATTTGATCTTGCGCCAAAGAGATCTCAGTCCTTCAGTAGATTCGCCTTTTAGATCTAGACCAGATCTCACCTCATAAGATATTCAATCAAAGACATACCAAATCCAAATGATCTCCTTTGCTTTATATAGGCAAGCTCCTCCTCAAAACATGGAACAATACCACGAGCCGACAGCATAATAACACAATACCGCCGGCTAGATACCAAGAGTAAAACACAAGAAACCCCCACGTGAGCTTTTCTCTGCCTTGAAATGTGTGCACTGGGTGGACGCACCTCCTGAATGGCTGGCCTGCGTCTCTGGACGCGGTCCCTGTAAGGTGTACCTGCGGGTACGCACCTTCTGAACTGATTTCCTGTGTCCTTCTTATTTTTCAATAAAAAGAGAGCCTTGTCATGGGAGTTGCCATCAAGTACAACATCTGTAACATATATAGCCATTCCTGAAACATAATGCCAACAATCTTCCCCTTTGGACTTGATGGCAACCTCACAAACTTTGCTTCATTCTCCCCCTTTGACATCAAGGGCAAAGGGGTATGCTCCCCCTAAGGTCATGCTCCCCCTGAAAAAGAACCAGATCTGCAACAAAGAACCATAATCCACCATGAAAGAGATAGAGACATATTGCAGCTATTTCCAAGATCTCCTTCTGACCATCCTCCATAATGCCAACAATGCATTATATGCTCCCCCTGAACCTGTACCATCTCCTGAGTCTGTTCTGCTCCCCCTGAGCCTGAGCCAACCATGACTGAACCTGGGTCTATTCTGCTGCCCTTTCTTCATATACGCGACTTTGCAGCCTGTAACTCGCGTATATACGCGACTTGTCTTTATTATATCAGCGTATGCAGGATGGAATACTGAATTTCATCACTTTCAGATTCCCCTGTGTCAACTGTCTGAATTATGCCACACCTTTCTGTCTTTGTCTTCTTCAATTCCTGCAACTGTGATGATGTATGGTCCTCTTGTTTTGAATTTTGAAGTCTGCTCCTGCATTCCCTTGCTTTATGCCCATAGTTGTTGCATGTATAACATCTTATATTTTTCATGTTCCTTCTATCACAATCAACTGCTTTGTGTCCATATGCATTGCAGGCAAAGCAATATCCTCTGAAATACCTGGGATGCGATGAGCTTTCTTGAACCATTCTACTTCTACATCTGGCTGCAACATGTCCAAGATTATGACATACATAACATTCAACATTTTTCAGTGGAGGAAATAATCGTCTATCACGTCCATAGTTAGGAGTAAAGGATCTTCCTTGAGGAATTTCTTTCCTTGGTTGTTCCTTGTTGAGCATTTCAGATTTCTCCTTGGATTTTCTTGCCTCACCTTGTGAACTAGATTCACCTTCAACATATTCATGAAAACCAAGACCAGTCTTGATAACAGGAGACCTTTGACTATTAAGAATATCATCCAAGACTTTAGTACTATCTTGAAATCGTAAAAGCTTATCCTTTTCTTCTATTTTACCTTTCAAGATATTTACCTCAACTTGATGTTGTTCTTCCTTTTTTAGATATTGATTCCTTAGGTCTTCTTCAGCTTTTCTTCCTTCTTCCACTTGTCGCTTTAGTTTGGTCAATTCATGTTCTTGATCTTCAAGATATTCTTTGTTATGTTCTCTTGATTTTCTAAGGTCTTCTTTTAGAGAGAGGATCTTTGATTCAAGTCTCTGAATAGTTGTACTCTGATCCTTTACTATATCCTGCAATTGCTCCCTTACCCTGATTTCTGTCTCCAATTGTTCTTTTAATCTGGCAACTTCTTCAGTTTCTGCATTCATCTCTTCATGTGCCATGAGACTTTTAATATCTTCACTATTATTGGATGAAGCATTCTTCTTCTTATGTGCCATGAGACTTCTAATATCTTCACTATCATTGAATGAACTTTTAATATGGGTATAATAGCTTCTACCATCTTCTTCAGATATCTTTCCTTTGTTATGAGGACATCTAGCAGCATAGTGACCAACTCTACCACATACAAAACATTTGAAAGGTAGCTTACCTTTGAACCGTCCAGTTCCCCGTTCAAGATTCTTGACAAAATTTACCTCATCTTCTTCCTCTGACACTTCGAATGCGGCCTCTGGTGGTACCTCTTGTCGCATTTCAAAAGCAGTTAAGATCCCATGAAGTTGTGACATGGTGATTTTCTGCACATTCTCCTTTTCTTCTATGGCAGATACTTTAGAATCAAATTTAGCAGACAGAGATCTCAAAACTTTTTCAACTAAGACAACTTCCTCAAATTCTTCACCTAGATCCCTCATACAATTCACAATCTCATCCATACGCAGGAAATAATTAGCTATGCTTTCATTATTACGCATCTTAAGAGTTTCATACCGGATTCTGAGAGTTTGAAGCTTTGCTCTCTTTACCTGATCATCTCCTTCGTAGCTTGTAACGATTTTGTCCCATATTTCCTTAGCTGATTTGAAGTGCATGATCTTCATAAATTCTGATTGAGTCAAACTACTCAATAGGATAGTAACGGCCTTGGCATTGAGCTCATATTGCTTTTTCTCTGCTGGATCTGTAGGAGTTGCTGATGGGAATTTGTATCCTCCTTCTACGATTCCCCAAACTTCTGCTCCAAGTGATTGTAGATATGCAGTGGTTCTTATCTTCCAGTGAGTAAAATTGTTCCCGTCAAAGACTGGTGGCCTGATGTGTGCCTCTCTTTCTGGGTTAGCCATTCTGATGGATCTTTTCCTTCAAGCGATTAAGCTTCCTCTGAAAGGACCTGCTCTGATACCAATTGTTGGAAATAATACTGAGAGGGGGGGGGGGGGGGGGGGGTGAATCAGTATTATCTAATTCTTTTGCAAATCTTCCTTATTTGTTCTTTGAATTATTTATGCATGTCAGTACCATAAAATAATGAGCATGAACAAAGAAAACAGATAGTCACACCAAAGAACACAGGATGTAAGGTGGAAACCCAATGTGGGTGAAAACCACCTGCTGCAATATGTCTCTATCTTCTTTCAAATTAGAAACTTCTTTTACAATGGTTTTGTACTGGTGCAGTCCTTTACCAGTACGCAGGCTGCAACCTGCAGAGAGCTACAACTCTCTCTCGTTTTCCAGTCTCTCCTGGAAGGGAGTTACAACCCCCTACTTCTTTTCATAAAGCATCAAATGATCACCAAGTACATATCAGTTACAGTCCACTACAGTTATCAGATCAGCAATAACAGAACTAACCCAGAACACCTTATCAACAGAGAAATTCAATCAACAGAACATCTTAATACAGAGACACAACTTTTCCTTCTGTGACCTGCGTATAGACACATTTCACCTTCTGCTTTCCTGCGACCACCCGCAGAGATCCTTCTATTGTGCTGCATGCCCACGCACTGTTCCTTCAACTGCTCTGCGTCCTGTTGCTTCAGGGACGCACCCAAAAACACTATCGCGTCGCGTCCTGTTGCTGCAGGGACGCACCCAAAGACACTATCGCGCCGCGTCCTGTTGCTTCAGGGACGCACCTGAACCTTGGTCGCCCTGTGTCCCCACGCAGATCTCCAGTTACTAAACAGCGTCCCGGATGCACCTGAACTTCGTCTACCCTGCGTCCCCACGCAGAAATCCTCCTACTGCACTGCGTCCCAGCGCACTTACCTTTCACTGTACCTGCGTCCCTTCGGGTATGAATGATTTCAAGACTTTAAGTGTAACCCAAACAATCAGATCTACAGATCTGATCTTGCGCCAAAGAGATCTCAGTCCTTCAATAGATTCGCCTTTTAGATCTAGACCAGATCTCACCTCATAAGATATTCAATCAAAGACATACCAAATCCAAATGATCTCCTTTGCTTTATATAGGCAAGCTCCTCCTCAAAACATGGAACAATACCACGAGCCGACACCATAATAACACAATACCGTCGGCTAGATACCAAGAGTAAAACACAAGAAACCCCCACGTGAGCTTTTCTCTGCCTTGAAATGTGTGCACTGGGTGGACGCACCTCCTGAATGGCTGGCCTGCGTCTCTGGACGCGGTCCCTGCAAGGTGTACCTGCGGGTACGCACCTTCTGAACTGATTTCCTGCGTCCTTCTTATTTTTCAATAAAAAGAGAGCCTTGTCATGGGAGTTGCCATCAAGTACAACATATGTAACATATATAGCCATTCCTGAAACATAATGCCAACATTGAAGGCCTTTGTCTCACAAGCATGAGGAGAAGAAGCTCATTAAATATTATTTACAATGGGAATTTAGGAAAATAAAGCCTCCTATATTTAATGGTGAGGTGAAATCATAAGAAGTTGAGGCATGCATTCTTCAAATGGACAAGCACTATAAGGTACATGACTACTCTAAAAACATGAAAACAAGTGGGAATTTTCAACATGAATGGAAAAGAAACTATTTGTTGGGAGGATCTCAAGAAGGTAAAGGAGATTAGTGAGAGGAAAATTTCTTGAAAATAATTCAAGAAGTAGTTTCAACAAAAGTACCTTTCAAGAAGATTCTATGATGGAAAAATCAAAGAATTCATTTTACGAAATGGGGACAAGTGACTATGGATGACTATATAAGTATACTTATGGAACTACTAAGGTATGTTCCACACATTAAGGATGAAAAGGTGAAAATCCATTATTTTCTCACTGGACTATCTTAGTCCTTTAAAGATTTAATTGAATTTGATGAGCCTAAAACTCTTGATAAAATTGATAGAAAGGCTAAATATTATACAAATAGACAAAAAAATAAAAACATATTTTAGAAAATCATGGAAGGAAAAGAGAAAAACATACAATGAATAGAGAAAGAAATGGTCCAAGCCTCAACAACATAAAGATTACCAAGATTTTTAAGCCAAAACATCCAAGAAAAAGAAACTTATATCACAAATTTCCATCTCAAAATGGAATTAAGCCATTGGAATTAATGAAAGAGAAACCATGGGAGCCTTATAAATGGCCTATGAAATGTTGGGGACATGGAGAGGAAAATATACTTAGATATTATTCCCATACATAATAGAAAACTAACATTTTCCACAACCTTCAAGAATTTACAATAGTCAATGATGTTGCAAAAACCATCCTAAAGTCTATATGGCATTGGAAGCTAAAAAAGTAGACCACCAAGCTTTGGTGGTGGAAATTGGAGATGATGATTTTTTTTTTAACTTTTTATTTTGATCGATCTAGGATCTATTCATAGTTATGTGTCACTAAAATTGTTAACTCCTGCAACCCTCAAAAATGAAAACACAAGAAATCATGGAACATGTAGTTAACTGAAAGAACTAAAAGAAATATAAATGAGCTAGTTGAGTCATGTACCTCGGAGATGAATGAATTATCTAGATGGAAATATTTAAATATGTTTCTATTGGGATCTTATGATTTTATAATGTCTTGATTATCATGGATTAGCTAGTATTTGATAAGGCGTAACTAGATTATTTCTATGGGACTTTTGATTACATAGGTCGATCGATAAACCACTGTGAATATTCCACTGGAATAGTCATTACGATAGATCTAATAAAGTACTAAAATATTTATTGTGAATGTTAATTTAATTTAGATCTATTTATTAGCATGGATTGGCTCGTATCTCATAAGTTGAAGCTAGATTATTTTCATAAAATTTTTGATTACATAGGCTTATCTATAAAATATTCTAGATATTTCATTGGAACATTTATTTATAATAGATTTAATAAAGTATTGAAATATTTATATCATTTTTTTAAATTATTGGTTTTATGCTTAATGTACAAAATAACTTAAAAACAAAACTTAATGTATGAAATAACTTAAACACAAAAAAGAGAATACAAAAATAATCACATGGCATCGAAAAATTAACACAAGATTTTCATCCTAGGAAACCCATATGGAGAAAACCCTACTAGAAGGTGAGGCACCTCTAGTCTCTTTTCTCAAGTATGGAAATATGAAAACAAAAATAAAGAGGTACTTTTTATAGAATTAGCTAATACTTGTGGCTTGTAAAGCTGCTACAAAATCTTACTCCCATCTATTTTAATCTATAAATTCCTGTTGAGGCAAATTAATTACCTATCATTTAATTGTCAACTCGGGGGTTTTGTAAAACTTGCGAAGCATGCGTGCACTATATATGCTAGAAATTAACTTCCAATTTAGAACAATCTAACTACTAAACCAAATAACAACAAACCAAATTCACTTATTCTAATTCAACAATCAATTCAAAAGAAATTATAGCACAGTGTCTGGAATTGAAATCTTAATCTATCACACTTGCAAGAATTGAAATCTTAATCCACCACACTTGCAAGAATTGAAGTCTTAATCTACCACACTTGTGGGAATTGAAAAGCACACCACTCTTTCAAAAATGAAATTGCATGAAATGAAATCTACTCTAAGGGATCATGTGTGCATTACCAAATCAGGATCCTATGAAATGAATAATCAAAACCACATGATATGAAATGAAAACAAAAACAATCATTCTTAACCTCTAGATATGAAAGAAAATAAAAACAATCACTCTTAACCTCTCACACATGAAAATATATGAAAGAAATAAATCTTAATCTATGTAAAACAATAAATCTCAATCTATGAAAAATAATAAATCTCACACATTATAGATGGCCAATCCAAATGCATGAGGGATGGAAAGTTGAGAGGCTCCAAATACAAGCATAAGAAAATAAAAGTGAATATCACTCATGAGCATGGTGCCAAATCCAAATTCTTTATTCAAAACATGAGCATTTCCCCAACTTTTCACATGCCTTTCAAAAGAGAAGGCTCTCCTATTTATACAAATACATAAGAAACTGCCTCATTAATGGAGGACCAATATTCTCTCCCTAGATCCCTAGAAAATCTCATAGAGTTACAACTCAAATAGGTAATGATGAGACACATATCCTTTTTGACCTTTATTCAAATCTTCTTCCACATCTTGAAGATAATTTGAATTTGAGTATTGGAGGCCACGTAAGGGTGCCATGGAAGCTTCCAAATGACCTACATATGTCATGAAACTCAATCCACTTTTAAGTATTAGCAAGTATATGTCATTTTTCTAAATTTTAACCATTTAATTCACTTATAATACTAGAAATAATTAACTTTTGGAAAACACAAAGGTAACCCATATAATTATGAAAATGGAAGCTAATGAAAGGTTATATGGTCATGGAGTTGTGACATGTGAGTGAAATGGTGGTGAAAAAGGTGAAAGTGGATGATATTTTGAATACATTTGGAGACTTTAAATTCCCCCCAAATAATGTTATTGCATGTCTTCATGCAATCTACTACATTTCTTAATCATGATTTTATTTTGAATGAGCTTGTCTTATATCATATGTCTTTAAATTTTGCATTTGACAATTTCATTACTTTTCACAAAGTATTCTTTGTCATACGTTTAATTGCAACATGTTTGGTTGGTCCTTGTGTGACAACCAAATTCTAATTGGTATTAGTTCTTATGTTTCAATACCTTGTTCCTTTTTGTTATAGTATGTTTCATTGAACATATTTAAGAATGCATCTTTGAGTCATCCATATAATATGCTCATCATTTAGGAATTTATTTGCAAATCACATAACTTTTGAACCATAATCAAACCATAATTGATTAGGACAAGTATGTTAGGATGAAATGAAGTGAAATGGAATGAAATGATATGGATGTGATAATAAATGGATTTCCCTCCTGCCCCACCAACTAAAGGTGTTTACGGTTTTTTCAAATGAGAAAGGAAATATGGTGAAGTATTTTCCAAAAATTATAGCTTCAGTATTCAAGGAATTCTATGATGAAAAGCTAGAAAATAACATACCTTTACTTACCTAGGAAGTGGACAAACTGTGCATATGTAGAGAAGTTGTAGCTACTGCTGGATCATGGAATAGAATGTAGAATTTCATATGCTTCTTGGTTGCATAAATAGTGGATGAGGTGGTGAAAATGGATTCTTTATTGTTGCTGCTAAATCTATTGTATCTACTACAAAATTCTGAATGATATAGTCTTCACCTACTACAAAACCCGATGGTACAATTCTGGTCATGCAAGTGAATGTGTTGTTGTCGAGCATGAAGAGAATTCATTGAATTATCGGCCATCAATGAATGTCGTTAACCAATGTAAGGCAAAATCATCATTAATGTCAATGAGTGCCAAGGTACCTAAGCACATCTTGCAAAGTGCGAATAGATGAGCTGATGTTGAGCCACTTGCAAGATCCAACGATCAAGGGACATTGATGTATTCCCATGATTGTTAGCGAGAGAACTTGTCATTGATGCATACAAGCCTCAAGGTACTAATAAGGACTCTAGCCTTGAACCTAGATAATGTGCTGATGTCAATAGGCCAACACTTGTTAGAAGGGAGGCCTTAACGAATCCTACATCATCTAACGCGAGTACGAAATAATGATTTTGGAAGGACTATGAATGGAAAATTTTGAAGTGGATCAAGGTTTATTTAATGAAAAGGAAAATGACAAGAGGGTAAAGAAGCGAATAGAAAGAAAAAGGACAAATCAACATGCAAGTGAGTTGAATGTCTCTATGAATGGAAATTAAGAAAAATGTAAATGAAAAATGTGGAGGAAAAATGCGACTCTTTGCAAGGAAAATGGTGATGACGATGCTTGGCAAAAATGCTTGGATAGCTTGTGAATTTGGAGAGGAAAAATGATGGCATTTATGAATGATAGAAATGGATTTAATTGGTTTATGTCTCTTGAAATTGGTTGTAGAAAACCAATCATGCATAAATTTGTCTCCTTCAATTCTTCGATTGTCCTGGAACCTGAAAATAAACATGGAATTAACATTGCAACAAACGTAAGTGTGTTCAACGAGAAGTGATCGATTTCTCTAGATACATACGAAAAATTTTCATAATTGATAGGTTCATGACATATTTTTATTTCAAATAGTTAGTCCAATTTCACAATTGTGATAATAAATTCAATTTATAAAAGAAAAAAAATTCCTTAATTTATGTTTGAATCATAGCATTTCATAAAGATAAAGAAATATTATTTGTGAATGCTTAATGATTCCTGCAAAACAATCCTCAATAAAAATTCATCAATCAATCTTGCAGATAAAGTTCCTTCATAGTTCTTCTTCTTTCCTACATCATGCTTGAAAACATAATCATTACACAAAACCAATAAATTTTGATCATGATTTTCTGATTAGAATGCATTGTTGACAAGTAGATCATTGAGTTAAATACATAGCTACAGAATTGTGGTTTAGCTGCAGAATTGTGCAATTTTTGTAGCTAAAATCTTGAACAGACAGTTAAGTACACACAACTATGCATTTTTGTTATGAACAAATAACTAGTCCAATCTTCAAATTGATCAATACCTCTTCCAGAAAAATTAGCAAATAGAACAATTTTATTTATTTACTTATTTTATTTATTTATTTATTACTTTGAAAAGTGTGTTTGATGGACCATCACAACAATATTTTTCTCAATTTGCTCGAGTCACTAAATGAATTTCACATCAAAAAAATTTATGACAATTTTCCATGGCAATTTTCTTAGAAAAATAATAATAATAAAAAACACAATCTAAAAATTAATGAAATATTTACAAAACTAAAAGTAAAATAAAATAGATGTACATAAAAGAAAAACATAACAAGAAAAATATATCTACAAACTAAAATATATATACAAACAAATTTAACAAAAAAAAATAAATCCTATAACATAAATGTACAATCTAAAACATAGCATTAAACATTAACAAGCAAAAAAAAAAAAAAAAATGTAACATATAACATAAATATCATATAACATTTAAAAATAAAATAAAAAAATATAACATAACAAAAAAAATATGACACAAAAAATAAAAATAAAACAACTTAATAAAAAGAAAATGAAATTACCAGGAAAACCGTTTCATTCTCAACAGACCGATGCTTTGCCCTAATTTATCTTGAAATTCCTCCTTCCTCACTGTTGCGGAAATAGTCAGCTGAAATGCCTCTTAAATTCTGATCTGCTATAAAATTCCTACAAAAAGAATGCTCATGTTTGAAAAATGTTCTTGATGTCTTGCATCCAAGAGCTATTGGAGGTGTTCTTTCTTCTGGTGAAGGCATTCTCCACACCAGCTGAAGAAATCACATTGGTGCTTCTCAAGCTCCCTGAATACAACGCTTCTAAACAAAAGAATCAAATTCATTATGTGACCAGAAATAATTTCCTTTGCTCCATGACGATGGAGACCAACATGAAGCACAGCTTGACCTGGAACATGAGAATACTCAAAAATTTCCTCTGCATTGTCATTAACAACATCAGTAAAAGTCTGAACAAAGAAGCGTTCAGGGTTCAAGGTGTATAATTCCTTATGTAGAGGCCGACTCCAATCTTCCCTAGGTGCGTATCTGGATACAACTTTGTTCAAGATTTGGAGCTTTATTAGAAGAACCATTAGACTTTGATGCACTCAATTTTTTTCTATTGGTCCTCGGAGCATCCTGTGCCATTGCAATCGCTTCGGGATCTAAACCAAACAATCACTGGAGCTCAAGAAATTTGTGGTGGATCTACCTCCTGTAGATCAAGGAGACCAGATTCTTGGCGGATTGTTTACAGTAGAAAACTGAATGGCCACAACTGTCTCTATGAATTTATTAAAAACCATTTTTTCTCACGAAATTTGGAAAATAAGGCTCTAAAGAACCCTAAATATCTCTCAATCAGTTATGAATTTGCTAAAATTGTTCCTAGGATTTATAAATGACCCCGTTTTGAGCAAAACCCACATTTTATTTTTCTAATATTAGCTTTCATTTGACCAGAAAACGTGTTTCAAAAATGGAATTTTAAAGTTTGTTACACATTTCCTCTACAACTATTGCACTCGGGATATCTGGGTTTGATTTGTTGTGTGGCAAGTATGTGAGATTGTGTGAAAATATAGCTCATGATTTACAGTGCCATGAAGGAATCTAACTGCAAGTGAAGAAGCTTCTCTTCCAAAGCTACCTTAGAGCGCTTGATTTCTTCCTGTTCAGAAGCAACTCCCTTCATGGTCTCCACTATCGTTAGCTTATATGAAATTGTTTTTCACATATACAGAGCAAACAACCTGCATTACAGCGGTTGATTTTTTCCTGTTCAGAAACAACGGCCTTCATGGTCTCCACTATCGTTGGCTTATATGAAATTGTTTTTCACATATACATAGCAAACAACCTTCATTTCTCAACAAAATGTAGTCTCTCACCTTCAATGTATTTTTCAGTTCGCACCCCAGTTTGCTGTCGAAAGGAGCCGTAGGGACTGAGTTGTTCATAGATTTCCGTAGGTTCCTCCGGACTGCCTTGTCGAGGCCATCTTTCCTCCAATGGATGATAGGGGAAAATTTTTTCTCAGGCAGAAACTGGCCAGAACGATTTTTTTTTTTTGGTGCAAGGGGTACCGAAGAAAGAGGAGGAGGTATCCGGTCTTGAAGAAACCTTTGCTGGAAAAGGAAAAAGAAATGGAGATGGACTTGCAGATTGGTATCAATGAGGAGTTGTCAGAGGATGATGAAAACATTTTGAATGTAGCAGAAAATCTTCATGTGGATTATCCCATAGCAACAAAGTTGGCATTGGATTGTGATGGATGCGCTAGAATTAAATCAGGTTTGGCTATAGAAACTAGTTGTTTCTATAGCTCCTCAAAAAGAGAATAGATATGCACCAATTTAAAGCAAGATATATATATATATATATATATATATATATATATATATATATATATATATATATATATATATATATATATATATATATATTTCATTATTTTTATTTTTTTTAATGATGAATTTGCATTTTTGACTTTTAAGCAAATGCAATTTTTTTTTTGCAGGTCGCATGAGAGCCTAAATTGTCAATTCTTTTGAGAATGAAAAACAAAGAAGAAAATTGATTTCAAAATTTTCATTTTCCTTATTCAAAAACATGATTATTTTTTCTTGAAAAAAAAAATTGATTTTTTTTTTTATTATTTAAAATCAAAACATGAATTTTTTATTGAAAAAATTTGTGATGTTAATGAAAAACAATTCAAGAAAATAAATAAAATTCTAAAATATTTTAAAGTCTAGTAACTTAAAAAAATGCAATCAAGATATATTTTATTTTTCTTATTTTATCTACTTGAAAGAAAATTCTATATTTATTTTTTAAGTATATGAATATTTCCAATGGAGCCATTTATGGATTATAGCATCTAAAATATTCATATCCAAATTTGCAAAATGTACTTGATTGTGTATGAGGACATGAGAAATCGTTTTAACCTTTAGATTTTCCGCAAAGATCTCTTGAAGAACGGATAAATGTCGTGGTGCAATCATGTTTCAATATCATTCTTCAACACAATTCTTGCGCTCCAAAGAATGTTTAATCTGCATTCTAGATCTTTCATCCAAAAATGGTTAATATTGAATTTTTTTAAATCTTTTTTTTTTATATATAAAAATGACATGCAACTAAATGATTTATGCATCTACATGCTTTAATCATGCATTTAAAAAAAAATGAAAAATGAACTCTAGATTGAAAGCTAGTTCATATGCACACTTCCTTGACAACGACGCCAAAATGTTGAGGCAGATTAATTACCTATCATTTAATTGTCAACCCGGGGGTTTCGTAAAACTTGCGAAGCATGTGTGCACTATATATGCTAGAAATTAACTTCCAATTTAGATCAATCTAACAACTAAACCAAATAACGACAAACCAAATTCACCTATTCTAATTCAAAAATCAATTCAAAAGAAATTATAGTACAGTGTGTGGAATTGCAATCTCAATCTATCACACTCGTAGCAATTGAAATATTAATCTACCACACTTGTGTGAATCGAAGTCTTAATCTACCACACTTGCGAGAATTTAAAAGCACACCACTCCTTCAAAAATGAAATTTCATCAAATGAAATCTACTCTAAGGGATCATGTGTGCATTATCAAATCAGGATCCTATGAAATGAATAATCAAAACCACATGATATGAAATGAAAGCAAAATCAATCATTCTTAACCTCTAGATATAAAAGTAAATAAAAATAATCACTCTTAACCTCTCACACAGGAAAAGATATGAAAGAAATAAATCTTAACCTATGAAAAAAATAAATCTCAATCTATGAAAAACAATAAATCTCACACATTATAGACGGCCAATCCAAAAGCATAAGGGATGGAAAGTTGAGAGGCTCCGAATACAAGCATAACCAAATCAAAGTGAACATCACTCATGAGCATGGTGCCAAATAAAAATTCTATATTCAAAACATGAGCATTTCCCCAACTGTTCACATGCCTTTCAAAAGAGAAGACTCTCCTATTTATACAAAAACATAAGAAACTACCTCATTAATGGAGGTCGATTATTCTCTCCCTAGATCCCTAGAAAATCTCATAGAGTTACAACTCAAATAGGTAATGATGAGACACATATCCTCTTTGACCTTTATCCAAATCTTCTTCCACATCTTGAAGATAATTCGAATTTGAGTATTGGAGGCCATATAAGGGTGCCTTGGAAGCTTCCAAATGACCTACACATGTCATGACACTCAAACCACTTTTACGTATTAACAAGTATATGTTATTTTTCTAAATTTTAACCATTTAATTCACTTATAATACCAAAAATCATTAACTTTTGGAGAACACAAAGGTAATCCATATAATTATGAAAACGGAGGCTAATGAAAGGTTATATGGTCATGGAGTTGTGACATGTGAGTGAAATGGTGGTGATAAAGGTGAAAGTGGATGATATTTTGAATACATGTTGGAGACTCTACAATTCCCATTCCTAGATGCTCTACTCAACTATGGATCAAATACAATGACATAGAACGGAACCCCTTCTCCTAGTGGTATGGTACTCAGCATTTACAAATAAATAGCTAGGGGTATAATTTTTAATTTCTAAATCCTAAATTATATTTATGATTTTAGACCTTCTAAAATATTCTTAAAAGTCCATATATGGATATTTGCCACATGCATGAGTCATAAAGTCTAACATGCATCCTCTCATACCAATATGGTTAACACATTAAGTAAACTTGTAGGAGGCATAACTTTGCATACAAGATTCAATGAGCATGATATTTGTGTCATTGGAAAGTATCTAAGTGTATAATAACATCAAGGGGGTATACCTAAATATAAGAAATTTTGACCCCCCAAAAATGTCATTTGATGCCTCAAAATGGCTTTAGAAGGTTTCAAAGGGACCAATTTTCCAAACTCGGACCTATTGTTAAATGAAACTACTGTCACATACCCATTTTCTTAATGGCTTATAAAGGTTACATGGTACTCAAAATTTTCTTTTTCTTTTCCTTTTTACTAACTTGGAAATAAGTTATGATACCACATTTTCACACATCTCTATTGAATTTATACTAACCACACTCGCAAAAAACATTATTTTCATCTCTCATACATTTTTTCAAACACTTTACATGTAAAAATTTGTTCAAATACTTTGTATCGAACCAATTAAGTAGTAGTTTTCTTGTAGACAATTTTCAAACATTTTTCATGAAATCAAATAAGAAACATTTATTTGATTCCACTCATAACATACTAACTGAAATATGCCACTCAATCATGTAACTTTTGATTCCTATGCTTGAGGTGTTTGATCAAATAGTTTGTATGAAAATTGTAATAGAACACATTTAACACAATTCTTAAATGTGTTAAATGCAACAATATTGTCCCCATCCAAAAAAAAACATTTACATTGGGGCATTTAATCAAATAGTTTGTATGCAATGAATCATTAAACTAATTAAACATTTATTCACAAAAAATGCATTAAATAAATATAGCAAACTCCTTGGGGCATATATCCTAAATTATAGTAGTTCAAGTTTTGGAAAATGAACCATATGATCAGTGGGATTTACCCTCATTATAGTCCACATTTTTGCCTCTAGAACGTATTGGATGAAAAATTATAACAAAAAGCCTAACATGGCATGTTTGATGCATTATTTTAGGATGATCGAGGAAGCTTGACTTCCTATGATATATCTTCTAAAATATCATCACCTGAGATCTTAAACCTGAATTAGAACATTAGTGGGAATTCCCCTCACTATGATTAGAGTTTTAGCTTTTGGAAGCTCCTAGAAGAAAATTTATAACAAAAATGCCAACATGACTTGTTTGATGCATGATTTTAGTAGCACCAAGGAAGGTCAAATTCCTCTAGTCATATCTTTAAAGATATCATGATCCAAGATATTTAAGTTTGATGATATGATAAGTGGGATTTCCATTCATTATGTTTCAATTTTGAACTTCTGCAACTTGTAACAACCCCGTTAAAAATCCATGTAATAAAGTTAATGAAGGAAAAAATAAGACCAAGGTCATAGGACACATATTCCAAGCTGAATGTTGGGAAAAAACAAAGTAATGGGGATCACTGGTGATTAATTAATGGCTATGGGAGTTGGCAAAGGCTTTGGCAAAGGAAAAGAGGAATTTATTGGCATTTTATTTATAAAATAAAGGAAAATAGGGAAAAACGGAGATGAAAGGTCATAGATTTACATGTGAGAAAAATTGAAGGAAAAATACATGAAAATGAAAAAAATAGAAGCCTTAATGATAAAAAGGCTTCTGAGGATCATTTAATGGGAGGTGAAAGAGAAATGGAGAGAGAATAAAGAAGAGAGAGAGAACGTGAAAAAGAGGAGAGACGGAGGGAGAGAGAGATGGAGTTGGAGGGAAAAAGAGAGGGAGGTAAGAATAAAGACATAGAGAGATAAAAGTGGAGAAAGAGAGATGGAGTGATAAGGGAGATAGAGAGAGGGCGAGAGAGGAGAGGAGAAGGGAAGAAAGATATAAAGGGGAGATAGAAAGTGAGAGGGAGAGATATATAGATATGGAGAAAGAGTGTGCGTGTTTTGGGGGTGATATAGAAATATAAAAGAGAGGTTGATGGAGATAGAGATATAGATGGGAGGTGATGAGAGAGATACAAAAAGGGAGAAAGAGATAAATAGATATGGAGTGTGTGTGTGTGGGGTGAGATAGAGAGACAAATGAGAGATGGAGTGAGATATAGATATAAATGGAGGGGGGATAGAGGGAAGAAAATTTCTTAAACTACATGCATTGATTTTAGTGTAGATGATGATTGCTAATCCTATTTGATTTCTTGCACTAGATGCA
Source organism: Pinus tabuliformis (assembly GCA_031772625.1). Classification (NCBI taxonomy): domain Eukaryota; kingdom Viridiplantae; phylum Streptophyta; class Pinopsida; order Pinales; family Pinaceae; genus Pinus; species Pinus tabuliformis. The sequence goes on along the minus strand of CM062817.1, from coordinate 1,366,772,098 downwards.
TTGATTTAAATGTAGATGTTGATTTCTAATTATATTTTATTGTTTGCACTAAATGCATTGATTTCAGTTTAGATGTTGATTTCTAATCCTATTTCATTCCTTGCTCTAGATGCATTGATCTCAATGTAGATGGTGATTTCTGATCCTATTTGATTGCTTGCACTAGATGCATTGATTTTAGTGTAGATATTGATTTCTAAGTATGTTTGATTGTTTGCACTAGATGAATTTATTTCATTTTAGATGTTGGTTTCTAATCTTATTTGATTTCTTACATTATATGCATTGATTTCAGTGTAGGTGTTGTTTTCTAATTCTATTTGATTGATTACATTAGATGGATTAGATGTCATTGATATTAAGACTCTAGATTATTAAAAATATTTTTCAAATTATATGGATGGGGGAGAGGGAAGAATATTTCTTGCACTAGATGCATTGATTTCAGTGTAGATGTTGATTTCTAATTATATTTGATTGCTTGCACTAAATACATGGATTTCATTGTAGATGTGGATTTATAATCCTATTTGATGGATTGCACTAAATCCATTGATTTTAGTGTAGATGTTAATTTCTAATGTAATTTTGGGGGAGATGGAAGAATATTTCTTGCACTAGATGCATTGATTTCAGTGTAGATGTTGATTTCTAATTATATTTGATTGCTTGCACTAAATACATGGATTTCATTGTAGATGTGGATTTATAATCCTATTTGATGGATTGCACTAAATCCATTGATTTTAGTGTAGATGTTAATTTCTAATCTCATTTGATTGCTTACATTAGATGCATTGATTTCATTGTGGATTTTTCTAATCCTATTTAATTGTTTGCATTCGATGCATTAGAAATTGTTACTCTTGAGGTTGTAGATTATTAAACAATATATATTTCCAAGATACATTTAGTAATACGTAGAGGGATACTATTAAGAAATAATTAGCTATCAAAAGTTGTGATGCCTAGAATTAAAATGAAAAGGATGTGTATAATCAATTTTTGTACAAAATGAAAATTAATCTTTGACAAAGTTGTCTCCTTTCTTCATCACCAACTAATTATTAATAGACAATTACATATATTCAAAATAGATTCAAATTACATATATTTAAATTTACTAATAAATAATTGCATACAACAATGTATTAAAAATATTTATAAGAGGAATATATATATATATATATATATATATATATATATATATATAGACATGAAAACAAATCAAAATATTATTGAAAGACGTGTGATAATTTTTTTGAGACAAATAATGTAAAGATTTTATAAATATGGTCACTCATTAAAAAAAAATCAAAAATACATTATTTCTTGACTTTTTAAAATAGACTGTAGTTAAAAAAAATCATCAAAATATTCTTGAAGGAAATAAACTATTTGAAACATTAGTGAATAAACAAATTATTTCAAGAGTAATATTGACGCAGCAGATTATTAAAACTACTCTTCAAGGTATATTTTGTAATACTTGGAGGAACACTATTCAAAATTAATTGGTTGTCAAAACTTGTGATAACTAAAATTAAATGAAATAGACGTGCAATATCAATCTTTTTACAAACTATTGAAAATATTGTCTCCTTTCTTCATCACCAACTAATTACTAATAAACAATTACATAAACATATAAAATTAATAAAATTATAACACAACGAGTGTAACATTCAAAAACATTACTATCCAAATCCAAACACATAAACACACAAACCACTCAATTCATCCCTTTAAGGAAACAACATAGACTAAATTAATGAAGAACATGATACGGTCATGCCAACCAAAGAAAACCTACTGTGAATTTTGAATTTTATTTCAAACATATACATAATAATGATAATCTAAAAATGTAACGTTGTTTCCCTGAATTGGAGCCAGCTTAGATCCATGTAACATTGGATCTACAATGCGCCTAAGGGATCAAATCCCTCAAGGTACAAACCTTTCCTCAAATTCTACACACCAAAAAAAAGATTTGCACCTCAAAAGATTTGATCCCTCTCAATACATAATAATACATAATAGATCCCGTATTAAATGGATCTAAAATAGTTCTTATAAAAAAATATTGCAAATGCACATTTCAGTTTACTATTTTTATATTTTAGTTTTTTTATTTTAATGATGTATGTCCACATTTCGTCAACATGTGTCAGTTTACCGTTACGCTCCCTTTCCATTTCACTCCCTGGCATAACATGTATTTCAATTTCGCGTGTATTTGTTTCAAATTCAAATTATGCGTCTGGTTATTGCATTTCAGAGTTCGGCTTGTTTTTCGTTGGTAATTTTTTTGGGCACATGTTTCGAACCCGGGCCTCTGTGAACCTAGAGGATCTCCAAAAACCGACATCATCCACAACAAAAATAAAAATAGGAACGGCAAGGTAAATGGAAATAATTGAATGAATATGTGTGTTTTAATCGATTAACTTGTGAGTTTGAATGAGAATGTGCATTTTATCATTTACGGTTTTATGCCCATTCATCATTTTAATGCTTGTTTTTTCTTTGTTGGTTTTGATCCGGTTGCACGCTTTGACAGATTCGAAGAAGTTGGAATTCACTTGCAAACTTCTAAATCAGTCGTACTTATATGGAAAAAGAGTTTGTTAGCGGCTTTATTTCACACTAAGGTTGAAAAGTCAAGTGTAATACTCACCTCTCTTATTTTGCGAGACAATTTTTCAACCATTCTGTGTATGTAATCTGCGAGATAATTCAGTCTCTTATAATGCAGGACAAGATTTAACCTATTCATAATACTATATTTGTTGCCATAGTTCAATTGAGAGAGGGTGAGAGTGTTTATACATGCCGTTTTCGTTATATTATATAATTTAATTCACTAGTGATTTAAGTTGTATAGTTTATTTTGTTATATGAAGAAATTATTTTTTCTATATGATTTTTATAAAAAGTGTTTATAGAAATTAATATTTCAAACTCAAGAGATTAATAAACACATGGAATTATTAATATTATAAATTTAATGGATTGATAAATACAAGGGATAAATTTTATAAATGTAAGGTATCAATATAAAAAACCAAAGGCATTAATAAACCTTAGGAATTAATATTTAAAACTCAAGGGATTAATAAACCCAAGGGTTTAATATTATAAACCCAAGGAATTAGTAACCCTATGGGATAATTATTATAAACCCAAAGAATTAGTAAGCATAGGGGATAAATATTATAAACCAAAGGGATGTGTTGGGTGTGTGTTATATTCTTTCCATGACTAGTCGCAGGCACGGGGGCTGGGCAGTAGGGTAAGTTGTTCTCCCCACTCTTCGTTGCGCCGGGCGCAGCAAGGGGGTGCAACCCCCATTGTTGGGCATTTTGTAGGGGGATGATAGCTCCATTACATGGGGTTGCTCTGAGTGTTTTTTTTTTTACTCTATAATAGGTGGGCAGAACTATATATGGTTTTGTGCATGGGTTTTGCACATGGTTTTGGGCATGATCGTTTTCTGTCCATGGTATTTTGTAGATCTAGTCAAGGGAACTACAGTTATGTTCCAATACAGGGTTAATGGATTTGGGGTTTATGAATGCTTATATATATATATATATATATATATATATATCTATATATATATATATAGATAGATAGATAGATAGATAGATAGATAGATAGTAAAAAGAATACAATGAAAAATCAATCTTATAGTCCCAAGTTTGGGATCCACGAAAAATCTTTGTGTATATTTGTTTTATGTTTTATGTTCTCACCATTGTTTACTTTTTGTTTTTAGAATTCTTCTATAGGTAATTTTTGTACAAGGTTAGAACCTACAGGGTAAACAAATTCGAGGGATCATATTAAAAACCTAAGGGATTAATAAACCTTAGGAATTAATATTTTAAACGTAAGGGATTAATAAACCCAAGTGTTTAATATTATAAACCAAAGGAATTAGTAAACCCAGGGGATAAATATTATAAATCCAAAGGATAAATATTATAAACCTAAGGGATAAGAAAACCCAAGGGATAAATATTAAAAACGCAAGATATTAATAAAGCCTAGAAATTAATATTTTAAACCCAAGGGATTAATAAACCGACGTGATTATTCATATTATAAACGTAAGGGATCAATAAACCCTAGGGATTGTTAATATTATAAACTCAACAAATTAATAAAGCGAAGTGATAAACATCAAAGATCTAAGGGGTTGATATTATACCCTAGGAATATTTAACCCTTAAAATTAAGGTTTAATAAACATAAGAGATTAATATTACCAACCCAAAGAACTAGAAAACTCAAGGGATTAACGTTGTAAACCCTAAAGTATTATAAACCCAAGGGAATAATATTAAACCGAAGAGATTAATGTTATAAACCAACATATATAAACCCTAATATAAATATTAAAAACCCTAAAATAAACATGGATGACCATGGTCCATTTTCATATTGAGACAACCTTTGTTGCAATGCAACATTCCACCATGGTTAATTTTCATATTGAGAAAATATTTGTCACAATGTGATGCTGGACAATGGTTGACCATTATTATAAACACAAGGGATTTATATTAAACCCAATGATTTATATTACAAACACTATGAATAATTTTATACCCTAGGAATATGAACTGTTAGATTAGTAAACCCAATAGATTGATATTATAAACCCAATGGAATAATATTAAACCCAAAGGACTAATATTATAAACCCTAGGTATATAAACCCTTAAATAAATATTATAAACCCTAAAATAAACAAGGTTGACCATGGTTTATCATGGTTGATTTTAACATTCATAAAATCTTTGTTAGAATGCAACATTGGACAAATGATGACCATGATTGATTTTCATATTGTGAATATGTTTGTCACAATGTGACATTGGATAATGGTTGATCATGATCAAACATTGTTGACGATGGTTAACAATAGTTTACCATGGATGATTTTCATATTGTGATCATTTTTGTTATAACGTGACATTCGACCATGATTGATATTTATATCAAGACAATCTTCACCACAATGTGATATTGGACAGTGGTTGACCATGATTCACAAGGTTGATTTTCATATTGAGACAATCTTTATCACAATGTGAGATTGGACCATGGTTGACCATCACTAACGAAGATTATAAATGCATGGGATTTATATTAAACCATAGGAATATGAAAATTATAAACCTTATGAATAATATTATACCCTAGGATTATGAACCCTTATATTAATAAAAGAAATAGATTGATATTGCACCCATCATTATAAACACAAGCGATTTATAAACCCAAAGGTTGACCATCATTCTAAACTGAAGAGATTTATATGAACCCTTGGAATAATAAACACAATGGATATAAATTATAAACCTAAGGAAATAATAAACCAAATGAATAAATACTAAAAACCCAAGGGATTATAAACCCAAGGGAATAATATTAACCCGAATGGACTAATAATATAAACCCAAGTTGTTTAAACCCCAAGATAAATATTATAAACCCAAAAACAAACATGGTTAACCATGATTAACTGTCATGACAACGTATTCTAAAATCCTATATATTTCTGTCACAATGCGATAATGTAATATTACAACAATGTTTATGACAACATAACAATGTTCGACATGAAAGACTCTAAAATAAATAATAATAAAATGCAAAAAATAAAATATAATTATAAAACTATTTGATTGCATTAAAAATTTCAATTTATTTGTTTTTCATTTCATAATATATATTAATTTTTAATTAATTTTTATTTTATTTAATTTAAAAACAATTCATTTTATTAACAATTTTTTTATTTTTTTATTCTAAATAATTAAAAATATAAATTAAATAAAATTTTAAATACAATTATTCATAAAAAAAAAAAAAAATATCTTTATATCATAATTACTATAATTGGTTGTTTTTTCGTAAATTGTTCATCAACTACAAAACCAACTTTTCTTATAATTTAAAAATTTACAAATCTAAATAATCAACCGCACGACTCTTAATCCTTAATGTAACTTAAAACAATCTGATATAAGCTTTTGAAACAAAATACTGCACAAACCATTAATTTATTTATATGGGAATTAATTATTATAATTATAATTATGTTTAAAAATTAAGAAATTAATTAATTTATATTTATTTTAATTATATTTAAAAATTAAAAACCTTTATAATATTTTATATATATATATATATATATATATATATATATATATATATATATATATAATATTAATATTAATATTAATAATATCAATTATAATAAACTTTAATATTATATTATATTTGACTTTATTAAACCCTAATATATAATTAAGAAATTAATTAATTTATATTTATTTTAATTATATTCAAAAATTAAAAACTTTTATAAAATTTAATATATATATATATATAATTTTATGATAAAATTAATATTAATATTAATAATATCAATTATAATTAATCTTAATATTATATTATATTTGACTTTATTAAACCCTAATATAAAATTAAGAAATTAATTAATTTATATTTATTTTAATTATATTTAAAAATTAAAAACTTTTATAAAATTTATTTATATATATATATATAGTTTTATGATAAAATTAATATTAATAATATCAATTAAAATAAACTTTAATATTATATTATATTTGACTTTATTAAACGATATTATATTCAACCCTAATAAACTTTTATACTGAAAACATGAATATTATATTCAAAATTTAAATACACAATTAAAAGTCATAAAAGCCAAAAAGATATTTATGCCTGTTATTTTAAAAATCGTTTAAAATAATTCGATAGAATTTGGGTTATGCAGGAAGATTTCAGGGGAATATTTCAAATTCTTTATTGAACCATATTATGTTCAGCCCTAATAAATTTTTATATTATATTGAAAACATGAATATTATATTCAAAATTTAGATACACAGTTAAAATTCTTAAAAGCCAAAAAAATATTTATGCCTGTTATTTTAAAAATCTTTTAAAATAAGTCGATAGAATTTGGGTTATGCGTGAAGATTGCATGGGAATATTTTAATTTTTTTTAATCAAAATGTCCATATTGAAATTAATGAATTTTTTAATAAATTTAATATGTATGGCAAATTGAGCGAAAAAGATTGAATCGATTCAAAACTTTTATTATTATATTAAACCTATTAAATAGTATTAAGAAATTATTTTAATAATGAAATCCAGTGTTGAAATTGGACATTATAATAATAAAACATTATAGTGATAAGGTCTCCCTTTTTAACATATGAAAATATATGAAATATATAAGTTCTTATATGATACGAAGCGTTTATTTAGAAATTATTTTCAATTGAGAGATGCTTCACAAATGAATTCTAATAATTTTATATTAATTTCAATTAACTTATTTAGAAATTATTTTCAATTCAGAGATGCTTCACACATGAATTTTAATAATTTTATATTAATTTCAATTAACTTCTTTTGTTGAGATTTTTTCACATATTTAAATATAATAATTTATATAATATTTAATAAATTTGTTTAATTAAATAATTATAGGTTATATAACAATTATAATAATTTATATTTTAATATTGAAGTTCATTTTATATTTTAATAAATATTATTAGTAATAGTCAATCTATGTATCACTTTGCTTTCAAATAGATATACAATTATTTAGGTTTTTTTTTAATAGTGACAATGTTATATTTATCTTAATAGATTTTTATAGTAGTATAGTTTTGCAAAGTTTTGCTATATTTTTTTCAACATTGTATACAAATTGGCAACATGAAAGTTCTATGTAGTTTTCAATGTTATAGAGTGCATGAATTAATGAAATTTTCACACAAATTGGCTCGATCGTACTTTTGCATGGTTCTAATGTTATAGAGATTGAATGAAAGAATGAATTTGTTTGGATAAAAAATAATTTTTCTTCTATTACCTCTCTACAAATTCTTATTAAGAAAATATGTTCATGATGCAACCATACAAAGCAATTGAATCTGATCTCTAAAAGAATTGCAATTTAAACAATTAGTAACAAGGATTTAACCATTTATTGAAGATCGCATTGCAATTTGAACAATTAATAACAAGGACTTACCCATTTATTCATGAATGTGTGATGTGCAAGAATCTTACTTTTACATCCAGGCTTCAAATTTCCATAAGCATGGCCATATCCTTCTCTTGAAATTACCATATTTTTGTACATGCATCTGCAATGCAACCTCAGACCGTCCTAAACATTTTCGGACTATTGTATGTACATGCATCCTAGCGCAACATTAGACAATCCTGAACATTTTGGGACTATTGTGGAGAGGGGAGAATAGAAATGATGCGAGTGGATAGAACATAATGAAAGGGTGAACCAGATGGATAGGTTAATGAAAGGGGCGACACCTGTTATTTGGAATTGGACACACATTATCAATGTTTTGAAACCAATAATCGCCTTATTCTGAAATACACATTTCCACTACTATAACATGTGTGTGAAACATTTTGTAATCCTCCCATTCTCGTTATGGTACGTGTGTGCAACGCTTTGTAATATTCTCATTCTTGTTAATCCTCATAGGTGTCAATTAACAAATGGCATGGTAATTTTTTAATCGGGATTTGTAAAAAATTAATTTAAACAAGGTTTAATCATGTGATTTAGATATGGAGGGGGGTTAGTGGTATGAATTCCATGCATTGATATAGTGGAAATGACGAGAATATACTGAAATCTTTAAATTTATACCCTTTGATAAAAAAATTAATTATTAAAATGATTAAAGTTCACAATTCAAATAAGGGGGACGCCAGCATAATTAGTCTAACTTATAAAAGAAATGACTTATACTAAAATCTAGTGATACAATTTCAAGCCAGATTTTGACTTTTTGTTGTTTAAAACACATTTTGAATGAAAAAATGGATTCAATGCCCTTAAAACAAACAACTTAAACTCAAGGTTTTAAAAATCTCTTCCAGATTTTGGTTAAAATTAGCTAGAAAAAATTCCTTGAAAAAATGTCATTTCGTATTAGTTACACTACGCTTTAAATATATACCTTGTTTAATTTTGAATATATGCATTGTGAGACTCACTCAATGTATAATTTTTCATTAATATATATGAGTTGATAATTAATATATTTATTTTATATACAATAACATGAATTTTTTATGTTATTGTTTTTATGTAATCATATTTTAATAAATCCTTATATATATTTATATGAGTTTATTAAATATATACCCATCTTAACTTTGAATCTGTCAAGTTTCGAAAGAGATCAAATCTCTCTAGGTGCAAAACAAAAGTGCAAATATAACATCTAATTTATTGTAAATTTTAATCTTATTTTACATGCAAAACTTGAAAAAAAAAAATTAGAGCAAAAACGATCCCTCAAAACTGTTATTATTTTATATTTTTGTTCTTATAAAATTATATTTTAATAAATCAATCAAAATATATATAATTAAATTTATATATTAATGACAATTAAAATTACCTTTATATATTATTTATATATTAATGATAATTAAGATTACTTTTAGTTATTAATGTATTATTACTAATTGATATAAATGCACAAATCCATTGTTAAATTAACACTTTATTATATTAATGTAATAATTTAAGTATAATGCGTCAACATATTTATAAATGTATCAATTCATTAATATATCAATTGATATATACACATTAAATTAATATTATTTATTAATCATATTTAATGAATAATTATTATTGTTATTTATTACAAATATATTTATATGGTTTATCACGATAAAATGTATATATTTTATGATTCATGTTTGATTTACATAAATGATTATCGAACATTATATGAAAAGTTAAAATTGAATTGCTATGAATGTTTTTAATATAAGTGTAAATCATCAAAGTTTAAATTTATGTTTTATAATTCATGTTTGATGTACATAAATGATTATCGAACATTATATGAAAAGTTAAAATTGAATTGCTATGAATGTTTTTATTATAAGTGTAAATCATCAAATTTCAAATTTATCTATCTGTTACTATTATAGATCTATTTAATTTAGGTTTTACCAAGTGGAGAGGGATTAAATTTCTTAAGATGGAAATTTCTATTTGAGTATAAAATTTGAGGAAAAGTTTGCATCTAGAAATATTTGGGTCCTCTCAATTATTAGTAGATTTGGAGTTAGATAGATCTATGCTAATTTTGGTTTTGCTCAACACACTAATAAATATTTTAATTATAAGAAACATTTTATTATTAATATTCTAGTTGTAGTTTTGAGAAACACACCAATAAATATTTTAATTATAAGAAACATTTTATTATTAATATTCTCTCTCTAGAGATAGAGATCCATAACTTATGGATATGCTTGCAATATCCATGCATGCGTTTCAAATATTTGCACTGATTTTTTATTCTTAACCTTTGTAGGAAAACCATCCAAAAATAAAGTCTTTGAAAATAGCTCATACTCGGGTTAAAATATTTACCATCATTTACTTTCCACTATAACTTAAGAAATTCTTTGCATAAAAAATGTATAGGAATAAGATGTAAATATATATTTATGTGTTCCTCAACACTTATGTAGGAGTAAAACTATAAATGTGTAGTTTTACTAGTGGCTAGTACCCACCAAAATTTATGTCTTTGTTTATGACAAAGCAATTAATTTGCCCACTTCTCTTCTCAATTTATTAGTTTCATAGCAAACCTATACGATTTTATTTTCCTATTGATTGTTATTGATTTAATAATGACCAATGTAGGTTATAATTTTTTATGCAATTTTCCACATAACATAATTTCTAACTTAAGTGACAGGGACTAAGCTACAATGCAACACTTGTTTTATATGGAAATTGAAATGTTCTACCTATGAAAGTAAAGTTTTTGTTTGTTTTTAATATATATATTTTTAAAATATTACATATAAATTGAATATAGAATGATTTATACATGATTTGCTAATGATAGTATGGTTTTCTTTCAACTCCATACCATGTAGTGGAGAAATTATATATCTCACTCATACTAAAATGTAAATTATTTTTTTAACTTTCAATTGGTTTATATCTCTTCTTAATGTTGATGTAAAATTAAGGTGAAAGTAAAGTATTTTATTTATGTCCATCAATAAATTTTTTTATTACTATTTTTAATTTGTTAATGTAAGTATTATTTTACTATTTTTAAATATAACATTAATTGACAACATCTCCTCCATACTAAACTATAGAGTGCCTCTCAGTGCAAAAATAAATGTTGATATATATGTGTGTGGATAATTGATACAATCATTTTTTATACAATAAAATATTCTTTATATTTAGATCATCATCATATTGTATAGAAAATAATATATTATTATTTTTATATATTAAAATATAAATTATAATATTGACTATGATTACTTTTCATTATCAATACATTACTGATATATTAACACATTAATAAATAAATATATCTACATAAATATACTAAACTCTTTTTCCTCAGAAAAAGGGTAATTTTATTTTCAAAAAAGAAAAAAATGTATTTTGTAGATAAATGGCTAGCATGTATTTAGAGTTAAAGGATCACTTGGATCTATCACAATAGTGGCTTAAAGGCCTCAAATATGAGAAAAACAAAGTAAACTTTGAAACAGGAACTGATACTGTTACCCGTTTTGTAGAGGTGGCAAAAAAATGACCCGATTTTCAAAAGTGGTGATGCAGAATACACATGTTTTTTTTAGAACATGGTTTTTGGAACTTTAATTTTTTTCATGTGCATTAAGTTTTAGAATGGTAGTGAATGGTAGTGATTTTCATCCTGATTTTAAAAAGTGAGTATTCTGCATCACACCCTTTTTTTAAAGGACCTATTTTTTGACTTTAAATTTTCTAGTGCGTGAAATGTAAAAAATTATTTTCTAAATTTGATAGTTTTTTAAGTCGTCATTGTATTCATATTTTCTTGTTCTCTATCTTAATTTTTTGTTTTTTTTAGTGGGGTTTTTATTGTTTTGCGTTTTTAAATTAGAAAGTCGATAGTTTGAATTTTAGATAATCTACATGTTTAGACATCCTTAATTAATTTTTCAATCCACATAAAATAATTGTTTCTAAAAAACAACATTGTTTAACAATGGACATAAAAAATAACCATTTTTAACATAAATATAACAAAAAAACTAAACGTTTTGATAATTTTTTGCTAGAATTAACATGTCAAAATCACAATTTTTATACAAAAATATTAACTAAAAATGGTCAGATAATATTTTTTTTTATGAATTACATGTCAAAAAGATAATAATAACTACTTTTTTTTTTTCAAAAAATAATGATTAACTTAAAAATCAATCAGAAATCACATATTACCAATATTGAACATATAACAACCCTAATTGAGTGTTTATTCTTCTCATAAAATGTCAAAGTCAAAACATCGCAAAGCTTGATTTACAAGCATAACTTAAATTTAATCAACAATGTCACGTAATCCAAATTCTTCGTCCTCTAGAGTTTCATCATTGTTCTCTTCCACAATATTTTATGTTTCATTTTTCTCATTTTCCTCTTCTAATGGGTCTTTGATGTCTGCAAATCTCCCAATATATGTCTTTCCAAACATTCCATGTAATGGTGGTTGGGGTTCCTTTGCCTTTTTTGCCACACGTGATTCACTAAAGTCCCCTTTCTTCAACCCAATTTCTTGCATTGCATCTCGAAGAAATTGAAGAGCATTAATTCTTTGCTGAATGAAATTGCATTGTAATGGATCTTTCTCAATTACCGTTAGATCTAGCGAGGAGATTCGACGATTAAGGATATGTATGTAGGTCAAGCGATGTCTTCCTCCGCCGTTAGATCTAGCGAGGAGATTTGACGATTAAGGATATGTATGTAGGTCAAGGTGAGTGTTATCCTTTGAGTTTGTTGTGCTTCATGGTGGGAATCGGTGGATTTCGGGTGGACTACATGCTCGAGGGTTATCCCCCCGTTCAGACCCAAAATCCTTTTAGAATGGTCCGTATTTCCTCATTGGGTTCGATTCTAATTTTAACTTGGTTGCAGGTTCTCGCCCCGATATGAGCCTCATCCGTCAGATCTTTGAGGGGTGATCGAACGGTGTTGAATTATGTTTGTTTTTCGAGGGTTTTGTTGTTCTGTTTGTGGGTCTATGGCTTTAAGCAGTTTGATATTTCTTTAGCCCAAATTTCCTTGGGGACTGTTGTATTTTATGTATTTTTCTTTCCGATTTAATGAAATAGAAGTTACAACTCTTAGTTTAGCAAAACAAAAAGAAAATTTGCTCAGGGGGAGTTCCAGTACAGGTACCAGTTCCCATTGGTTGGGTAGAGCATCTTTCTATTCACTGTGGTTTTGCGGTAGGCCAAGTCATTTATTCATATAAGCGAATGAATGTTAAACATGTATTTTTGTTTTTTGATTTTTGTCTTTATTTTTTATGCTTGTGGTTATTCCAATGTATTAATGTTTTGTAATTTGAAAATTATGAAATCAAAAGAGGAATGTAATATTTCTTTGGGTTAGGTTAGTTATCGAGGTTAATAAACAAACTATAAGTCATTGAACCAAAGGGGAACAATCATAAACGCTAATTAATAGGCTTGAAGATTGCTGCAAGCCCTAGGTTAAGCCTGCATTATCCACAGACTAAACACACACACACACACACATATAAGTACTCTTGAAAACATAAAAAAATGTGTAAATGAATGTGTAGATTGTTTTTAATACTAAGTGAATTTATTGTTCTAGATATTTCTATCTAACACACATAAACATAATATGTTGAATGAAGGCTTTCAAGCTATTTTTGAAAAGTATCAACTGTAACTAATATAATGTAATGAGAAAAATATCAGAGTCGAAGAAAGTAATACATGAGAGCTAAGAAAAATTGAAAGAAAAACTAATTTAAAATTAGTAATATTAGTAATATATGTCAAGCATACTATTATAGGATTTATCATTCACATGTGTTTCCTTCCAAGGTGTTTAATACTTAAAATGGTGAAACAAAATTTAGATGTGAGAACATAAGGGTTTTTCTTTATTTTTCTAATGAAAAATGAACAACCACCAAAGAAGATGTACAAGCAACATGTATAACATAATAGGTAACCTTTTACTATCCCTAGCAAAACATAATTAATTTTTTTTGCATCTAGTTGCCTGGGGATACCATAGTTCTCCACACAATGTACCCAGATATGATTTATAAAGCACTTGTACAATCGACAATTTGTATAGAAAACCATAAAAGGAATATACTACATAATTAAATCTCCACATGTAACCTCAAAAGAACATGTTCTAGTAATGTAAGTGTGAGCAGTCAAAGACTCATTAGGAAGAAAGACAAACATTTCTAAAATGTATTTGGTGAGAGTTATAAACCCCAACTCGTAAGCTTTTCACACCAAAAAGGGTTCTTGGTCAAAACATTAAGTTATGAAAATTAAAGAGAAATATAACCAATTAAAAATAATCCACTCAATTAAAATATAGCATCTATCATCACTTATTTTTATTATACTTTATTAATATCCTAATTAAAACTGTAAAAAAAATTAAATTACATTTATAATACAAAACCATGAGTACACACCTTGTACAAAACTTGTTTTCGACTTTAGCAATATTTTCATTTAGATAAAATTATAAAATCATATAATATGTCATGGAGAAGGTCAGATAATCTCATTCCTTCATTTACAAAAGCTAAAATTATATTAAAGCTTTTTCTAATATTTAATATTTGTTTTTCACATTACAAGAATCACGGATGTTAAAAAAACAATTGATTTAAAGGTTTTTGGATAATATTTCTAATTACAAAAGTCAAAATTATATTCAAAGCTTTAAAATTAGTTTTAGGCATTGTAGGAATCATGGATGAAAAACAAAAAGCCGTTGATGATATTTTGTATGTTTTGTATATCATATGATGTTATGCGAATAAAAGTGATTTAATAAATAATTAAATGTTTTGTATACTTTGATATATGTTATGAATTTTTATGAACGAGATCTGAATTATTATTATTTTTATGAGCGTCGATTCCCGGAATCGACGCTCCCCCTCGGGCGGGGCGGGGCGGCCCAGGGGTGGCGCTGCCCGTCCGGGCCGCCCCGCCCCGCCCGAGGGGCGGAGCGTCGATTCCCAGAATCGACTCTCCGCCTGTCGTATAATCCAATTCAATTTAAAATGAGAGATTTGGTTTCAACCTGCTCGTTGGTGGATTGCTTACTTCGAAACGCTGGGAAAAGGCAGTTCCACATGATGCTTGGGTGGCCGGAGACGATGTTGTTCCAGTATGCAGAGCCATTTTGGAGGCCTTTAGAGATCTGGGCAACCGGGAAAATCGCCAGAAGACATGTTAGATAAATCATGGGAGCCCAGGAGTTACCTTGGTGTGCACCCAAAGGCAATGAGAACTTTGGCCCGCCATATATAAAAGGTCTGGAAGTGAACATTCTAGACATGGGTAGAATATTTTGATTGATTTTTTCTCATGATCCATGTAAATACATGTTTTGATTTTAAAAGCTCTATTCCTTTTTGTACAAAGCTCTGGTGATATGATTTTGATTTTAAAAGTTCATCCTTTCTCCTACAAAGCTTTGCTAATATGCTTCTAGAAAACATGATTTTAAAAAGGATTTTGATTTTTAAAGTTCATCCTTTTTCTTAAAAATCTATGTGGATGTGTTTCTGGAAAACATGCTTAATGGATAAACAAGTCGGACATACTTATAAAGAAATACGACTATTGTTCATTAGATATTTTCTCCTAAGCTAGAAACATCATAACTTCAATCCAAAAAACTCTGCCGTTAACTGGTTTATATTCTCATCTTGAATTTAATTCTAGACCCTGCATTTATATAATATAATCACAAAATATTTATTTCTACGTCCTTCATTTATGTCATATAATCACAAAATATAAAAAAGGAATGTTGGATCTGCAATGCAGATTTTAAAATTAATAACAACATCCATTTTATGAAGCAATCATTCATTGTAAATCAAGCTCTGCCCACTTTGGGTATCGAACTTGCTAAATGAATGAATAATTATTATGAGACCATTGTTCTATTATAAAAAAGAATTACATAGGAACAAGCTATATTGGATCTCTGTGTATAACGTAAAAATATTTCAACTGTAAGACTGAACATGCATATGAATAACTTAGTTGTTGATGAGTTAAGATCACAACGTTTTCAATGTTTTTTGTCGGTCAAAGAGGTTCTTTGACATATTTTCCTCAACTTAACTATGAGATAAACATGTATAAGAATACTACGCAAGTTCATATAACCCTCAAGTGGAAAGATAAAGAAATTTTCTTCAAATGAAAATTGCCTCCCAAGACAGATTAATCCTTTTCTTCACATGATTTTCTATTTCAATGAAGACACATGAAGAGTTTGCAGCAGCAACAGACGAGAAATCTCACATAAAAGAACATTTACGACTTCAAGAATATTGCCCACTAGAGTGTCAAATGAGTTCACAGTTCACACTGCAACAGTTATGTGGCTAAGGAATTGCCACATTGTCAAAGTGATAAACCTTTTATTAGCTAGTTATATCCTTCCATGTGCTGTAGAAAATAAAGCCGTAGGAAATAATAAACATAATCATTCGAAGTGGATAAAATTCGAATCTGCAAACGATCACACAAAAAAGCAGGGTATAAATAAGTTTATATTGTAAGGAAAATGTAATGCATCAATTTATTGCTTCGTTCCTTTGAGAAAAAACAAGCAGTCCAGGCGGGCAGCGCCCCGCCCCGCCGGAGGGGCGGATCGTCGATTCCGGGAATCGACGCTCCGCCTGTCGTATAATCCAATTCGATTTAAAATGAGAGATTTGGTTTCAACCTGCTAGTTGGTGGATTGCTTACTTCGAAACGCTGGGAAAAGGCAGTTCCACTTGATGCTTGGGTGGCCGGAGAAGATGTTGTTCCAGTATGCAGAGCCATTTTGGGGGCCTTTAGAGATCTGGGCAACCGGGGAAATTGTAGCATTACCATCTCATCAATCAGGTACATCACTCGAGTCTTCTGGCGATTTCCCCATGTTAATCACTATGTTTTCTATGCAGAATATTTAATGCCAGCATCGTAGCTGTATTTATATTAGAATGCAGATATTTATGTTTAGAAATTTTTAATACAACATGCATGCAATTCTGGATATTCTTGTAGTTGAAGGAAAAATATTTATTCAAGAGTTTCCAAGATGTTATGTTCTCTGTTGGGGAAGATGATTAGATGCGATATATAAAGAAAATATATGCTGCAATTTTATTGTAATGGTTCGATGTTTACGCCATAGACGTTGACTTCAAGGGTGAAAACACTGGCATTCCCAAATTGTCACCATTCTTTACATATTGATTGCAGGGCACCCCTCATCACAAAGAATATGTGGAGAAATGTTATAGCACAGGTATGTATTCACTTGCCTTTGGGTTGTGAATAAGAAATCCAGTATTATTTCGAAACATAATAGTGAAAAAGATTCAAGTATTATCTCAGATCATAATAGTTAGTAAAGAATTTTAAGATGCATTGATGGCTCTTGAAAAATTGCAGGCTTTGTTCCAAGTTACAGTCCTCCTTATATTCACATTTAAGGGGAATGACATTTTAAAGTTGAAGCATGATAGTACAGGCCGTGCAGACAAAGTGAGAAACACTGTAATTTTTAATGCCTTTGTATTTTGCCAAGTAAGTTCACAGATTCAATTCTTAATAGTGTTTCTTTGCTTTCAGTGTTTTTCTTTCTGCAGATGTTCCAAAAGGATAATCTCTTTCTTGAAATAGCTTGTCCAAACAGAAATCCATGATTTTACTTGTTTTATTACGTTGGTTTGATTGTTTTTAAATGGTAACCTTAGCAGATATTCAATGAATTCAATTCATTTTTAAATGGTAACCTTAGCAGATATTCAATGAATTCAATTCAAGGAAACCAGATCAGAAGAACATCTTTGAAGGACTATTTTCAAGCTATTTGTTCATCGGAATAATAAGCATTACGCTTGTTCTTCAGGTAAGAAGCAACTTAATTCCCAATGTTATTAAGCTTAGAGGCTCACTTTACAGTGCAGTATGATGTGTAACCTTGTTCGTCTATCATTGAAGTTGAAATTTTGCTATGTGCCCCAAAATAAAAATTTAAAAAAAATTCTATAAATTAAAATAAATAAAAATTTGTACGTGAACAAATTGGATCCCTCTAAGCTTATGTTAGAGGATCCCTCTAAGCTTATGTTAGATAGATCTATGCTAGTGGTGTTGATGGCTGTTCTTTCATAATAATTTGCTAACAAACCCTTGGTAGGCAAATTGCTTGAAACTAAGGATGAGGCAGGCATTTGACGCAGTGTGTTACCAAACCAACATCAAATTTAGAATTCACCTAAATACTTAAACATTGAATTATGTTGGTGTTTCATTTTATTTTGTTACTCTTATAAGCTTTACCAAAAAGTTGTATTGATTTGCAGGTTTTGATGGTTGAGTTTGCTGGGAAATTTGCATCAACTACTCCCTTGGACTGGAAAAAATGGATTCTCTGTATTGTAATTGGTTTTATAAGGTTTGAAATCTGAACCCCTTGTTTATGTTGTAATTGATGGGTATTTCATTGCTTTCATGTGCTCTTCCATTCTTGTAGATTGATTGACTTTAAATAATAACTTTGTGTAAATTTGTGAGACAGATTGACTTTAAATAAAATAATAACTTCGTGTAAATTTGTGAGACAGTTGGCCTCTGGCGGCCATTGCAAAATTCATTCCTGTGGCTACAATCTTGGATTACCTCGGTCGAAAGAAATCTTCTTCAGGTAACTCATTACGCCGGCCTAGATCTCAGTAAGGCTATAGTTGTATCATTATTTGATGACAAAATTCTCGTAATTTCACTCGTTGATGTTCTGTGTAGATTGCTTGATTTAAATAAATATATTTAATATATTTTAGGTTGAGAGCTTGAATGGCTCATTGAATAAATTCCGGCAGAAGAGCTGAAGTGAATAGAGTGCAAAGTCCTCATGTTGAAATAATATGAGAGCACGTTATCAATAATTTTTTCGCGGATATTACATCGCCGCGAGATAATGAAGTGCACGAGGACCAAAATGAGGTAGATAGATCTGAACGCCACTTCTAGATATACTCTGGAGATGTCAGCTTTTCTTGTAAAAATGGGAGCTTTTCTCGTAAAAATGGGAAATAGCCAGAAGACTCGAGTGATGTACCTGATTGATGAGATGGTAATGCTACAATTTCCCCGGTTGCCCAGATCTCTAAAGGCCCCCAAAATGGCTCTGCATACTGGAACAACATCGTCTCCGGCCACCCAAGCATCAAGTGGAACTGCCTTTTCCCAGCGTTTCGAAGTAAGCAATCCGCCAACGAGCAGGTTGAAACCAAATCTCTCATTTTAAATCGAATTGGATTATACGACAGGCGGAGCGTCGATTCCGGGAATCGACGCTCCGCCCCTCGGGCGGGGCGGGGCGGCCCGGGGGTGGCGCTGCCCGCCTGGACTGCTTGATTTTTCTCAAAGGAACGAAGCAATAAATTGATGCATTACATTTTCCTTACAATATAAACTTATTTATACCATGATTTTTTGTGTGATCGTTTGCAGATTCGAATTTTATCCACTTCGAATGATTATGTTTATTATTTCCTACGGCTTTATTTTCTACAGCACATGGAAGTATATAACTAGCTAATAAAAGGTTTATCACTTTGACAATGTGGCAATTCCTTAGCCACATAACTTTTGCAGTGTGAACTGTGAACTCATTTGACACTCTAGTGGGCAATATTCTTGAAGTGGTAAATGTTCTTTTATGTGAGATTTCTCGTCTGTTGCTGCTGCAAACTCTTCAGGTGTCTTCATTGAAATAGAAAATCATGTGAAGAAAAGGATTAATCTGTCTTGGGAGGCAATTTTCATTTGAAGAAAATTTCTTTATCTTTCCACTTGAGGGTTATATGAACTTGCGTAGTATTCTTATACATGTTTATCTCATAGTTAAGTTGAGGAAAATATGTCAAAGAACCTCTTTGACCGAAAAAAAACATTGAAAACGTTGTGATCTTAACTCATCAACAATTAAGTTATTCATATGCATGTTCAGTCTTACAGTTGAAATATTTTTACGTTATACACAGAGATCCTATATAGCTTGTTCCTATGTAATTCTTTTTTATAATAGAACAATGGTCTCATAATAATTATTCATTCATTTAGCAAGTTCGATACCCAAAGTGGGCAGAGCTTGATTTACAATGAATGATTGCTTCATAAAATGGATGTTGTTATTAATTTTAAAATCTCCATTGCAGATCCAACCTTCCTTTTTTATATTTTGTGATTATATGACATAAATGAAGGACGTAGAAATAAATATTTTGTGATTATATTATATAAATGCAGGGTCTAGAATTAAATTCAAGATGAGAATATAAACCAGTTAACGGCAGAGTTTTTTGGATTGAAGTTATGATGTTTCTAGATTAGGAGAAAATATCTAATGAACAATAGTCGTATTTCTTTATAAGTATGTCCGACTTGTTTATCCATTAAGCATGTTTTCCAGAAACACATCCACATAGATTTTTAAGAAAAAGGATGAACTTTAAAAATCAAAATCATTTTTAAAATCATGTTTTCTAGAAGCATATTAGCAGAGCTTTGTAGGAGAAAGGATGAACTTTTAAAATCAAAATCATATCACCAGAGCTTTGTAGAAAAAGGAATAGAGCTTTTAAAATCAAAACATGTATTTAAAGGAATAGAGCTTTTAAAATCAAAACATGTATTTACATGGATCATGAGAAAAAATCAATCAAAATATTCTACCCATGTTTAGAATGTTCACTTCCAGACCTTTTATATATGGCGGGCCAAAGTTCTCATTGCCTTTGGGTGCACACCAAGGTAACTCCTGGGCTCCCATGATTTATCTAACATGTCTTCTGGCGATTTCCCCGGTTGCCCAGATCTCTAAAGGCCTCCAAAATGGCTCTGCATACTGGAACAACATCGTCTCCGACCACCCAAGCATCAAGTGGAACTGCCTTTTCCCAGCGTTTCGAAGTAAGCAATCCACCAACGAGCAGGTTGAACCCAAATCTCTCATTTTAAATTGAATTGGATTATACCACAGGCGGAGCGTCGATTCCGGGAATCGACGCTCCGCCCCTCGGGCGGGGCAGGGCGGCCCGGGGGTGGCGCTGCACGGGCAGCGCCACCCCCGTGCCACCCCGCCCCGCCCGAGGGGCGGAGCGTCGATTCCGGGAATCGACGCTCATAAAAATAATAATAATTCAGATCTCGTTCATAACAATTCATAACATATATCAAAGTATACAAAACATTTAATTATTTATTAAATCACTTTTATTCGCATAACATCATATGATATACAAAACATACAAAATATCATCAACGGCTTTTTGTTTTTCATCCATGATTCCTACAATGCGTAAAACTAATTTTAAAGCTTTGAATATAATTTTGACTTTTGTAATTAGAAATATTATCCAAAAACCTTTAAATCAATTGTTTTTTTTAACATCCGTGATTCTTGTAATGTGAAAAACAAATATTAAATATTAGAAAAAGCTTTAATATAATTTTAGCTTTTGTAAATGAAGGAATGAGATTATCTGACGTTCTCCATGACATATTATATGATTTTATAATTTTATCTAAATGAAAATATTACTAAAGTCTAAAACAAGTTTTGGAATATAGTTTTAGTGTCCATAAATCGAATTGGATTATACGACAGTCGATGACATATTATATGATTTTATTTCATGAGCTTCGAATTTAACGTTGTGTTGATGATTTCATATATAAATTCAATATCATTATACAATTGTACAAGAACAATAATCTAAACAAAAGTACTTCCACCTGTATCGGGCCATATATGACGTCCCAAACTATATGCAAATATTTTTCCATCCAGCTCTATAGTATTTTAATGCAGAAGAGTATTGATTCTAATTAGACCTACAACCCTCCAAAAATATTTACTAAAAAAATTCATTTATTAGGCGTCCATCCAATTGAGTGACTATCCAAATCCAATTGATATAGCGGCAAAATTCACCTACATTGATAAATCTATTTCTAGGATTCTATCGTATGTCACAAACCAAACTCCCAAATATTGACATTTTGTCCATGATTTCATCGATATATTCAATATCTTCATTTGATTGTACCAAACAATAATTTAAACAAAAGTAAAAGTAGACACAATATGGCTTCACAACAATAATTTAAACAAAAGTACAAGTAGATATAATATGGCTTCACAAACTATATGATAATATTTTTCCATCCATGTCTATAGTATTCTAATGCAGATGCGCTTTGCTTCTAATTAGACCTAGAGCCTTCCTCCAAAAGAAAGTATTAAAAAAGTCTATTTATTATTAGGTGTCAGTCTTCTCACACCAACATAAATTTTAGTGCCATAAGATTGGGACCTAATAAATGAACCTTTGTAACACATTCGTTGGAGAAAGGCTGTGAATCCCTATGTTTATGGGTTATTTAATTTTTATAGGTGACGGTCATATCATCCATTAACTCTGAGCAGGTCTTCCAGGAATATATATCCAATAGTATTTTACAGAAGACCTAGACCCGATTGTAACTTTGGTTATCGGAACTTCCCAGCAAGAAATTCAACGGTTGACCTTGCAGTTTGTTCTCGGATGACCCGAACATACAGTCTGGTTAAGGATGCATTAAAAGATTCTTTCACAGCATTCCTAAATATTAAAAGATTCACTGACAACTTTCCTCCTAGATATTCACAGCGTTCCTCCCTGAAACGTCGTAAAAGACTCGTTCACAGCGTTCCTTTCATTTAAGAGATGTATTAAAAGGTTCATCTATTCAGTGCAGGGTATTATTAATGAAGTCTTATCACGTTTCATATGAAAGTATTCATATATCCATTCTATGCTATTATATTGTAGAAAGAGTGATCTAGGGTGCCAAATCCATGGTATATATATATATATATCCGCCATATCTTCCACTACTTCTTGGCAGGTTTCCGGATGGATGAACATTTCAGAGCTTTCACACATAGATATGGTGTAGGTAGTCAAATATTATGATTAGAGTATGCAATATCAAGCTCGGTAATTTGAAGGTGCTTATTAGATCTTTTTGGGCGTGGGGGGCGGGTGGAAAATAAAAAAAATCTAGTCTAAATTACCCTTTGTTATATTCATTGAATATTAAACTTAAAGTTTTCTGCCAAAATAATGAGTAAAAGTCATTGATTCCCAATTTATTATAATGCATCATCAATTGTGCGTTGTAATAATTTTTAGAACATTGGTGTTCTCAAGTATCATGCATTCATTGGCACAATAATTTTTTAAAATATTATCTCATGGTGTTTTTTTTATGTCCTGGAGCACCACCAGTAGTGCATCATAGAAATTAAGGGCACATCAATACGGCCATGAAATTTGTTTATTAATGTACTTAAGATCTATTGGAGCATTGTTAAAGGTGCATTACTACATTTAATAATAATAATTGACCGACAATTGCAGGAAATTTTAACTCAATAACGAGTTAAGATGTACCAAATCACCATAAATGGTATGTCCTTTCTTTCTAAGTATACTAACAAGCATAATAAACCAACAATATGCTCTATATATTAACCCATTGTACATAGTGTGGCTCGTAAAAGCATCAATGATCACTGCGAGTTGATGCACCACATGGAATTTTTTTTGAAAATAATGAAAAGACAAACAAGTTAAAGAAAAATTTTAAATTTTAAACCACTAAATACGTAGAGTGGGGGATAACAATCAATTTACTTGGTCCCTTTTTCATTCAAATAAGTATGGTTATGTTATGGTTAGTGTGTAGAGAAAAAATATATAAAAAAAATTAGTATTGTTTGCAAAAATCCACCATGGAAGTAGAGAGGAACTCTTCGCTTCAAGACGACAGAGACTCTAAAAAGGTTGTTACCAGAAGGAACAGTGTTGACATGGGAGTCTGCTGAAACCAGTCGTAGATTTAGAAGACTTTTGAAACCTGGAATGTTGGGCATGCATGTGAACTCAGATGGGGCACTAGTTGATGAAAGAGAAGAATATGGAACATCTTCGTCAACATCCAGTCACTCATTTGAAGATGTGAATTCTGATGGTGTGCAAGAAAATATGAGTGATTTTGAATAATTGTTTAAGATAGTTTATATAACTAATGTATGCATCGTATCTTCAAATAAAATTAATGTTTTCCATATTTTGTTAAATGAGAAGTTATGAAGCATTTTTATGTTGTTGAATTATGTCTTAAGTATGATAAATTTTATTGTTTAAATATCTACAATGCAATATCAAATTAGAGATATAATGTCTGTTTTATTCAGTATACAAATAAATACTTGAATTCATTCAGTGATATAATTTGTTCATAATGTCATGTTTTTTTAGTTTTATAGTTGAAAAAATTTCAATTTCTTTTGTATCTAGCATGTTGTGGTTGAAAACATGTTAAATTTATACTTAGGAAAGAAAAATGATATTCTATGAGAAACATTAATGTATTTTTTCCTTAAAATTTAACTTTGTTTGAGACATAAAAAATTGGTTTTATTAGCATTTTTTAAAAAGTATGAAAATTGACCCTAAAAAAAAAAATCATTATTCCAGTATCAACACTTTCGTTCTGAAGCTATATTTTGCAGGAAAATTTCGTAGAAAATTTCGTAGTCACTGCCATTTTTAAAACAGCCGCAAAATTGACACCTAAAAAAAAAAACATCGTTCCAGTATACACACTTTTCGTTTTGAGCACTATTTTTGTGGTTTTTTTGAGGTTTTTGGGCCAGAGTTCCCGTTTTGAGTTTATAGTTCCCGTTTCAAAGTTTACATTGTTGAAAAAAAAAGATAAAAAAACTAACTAGAATGCCTAATGACTTGCATAGTTATAATAGTCACTCACTTTTCCCTTCTTCCCTTTCTTCCCTTTTTCTTCCAAACCCCTGTGGCCAGTTGGACAATCGATAACGCCATATCCCTTGAATTTGCTACATGCGTGAGATACATTTCTAAGTTAGAGCTCTGTGATACATGGGATCTTTTGGTTCTTGTTGTCATCTCAATCTTTGTTTCCTCTACTTTAATTACCGCTGGGATTTTTGGGACTGAAAACCGCAGGGATTTGTGGGACTCACAATCTTGTGTTCTGGGTAGGTTCTATTATCTATGGAAGGGGTACCTCTTGTGTGGTTGTTTCAGTCATTCCCTCATTTTGTTTGTTGGGGAGGTTCATTTGGTCCACCTCCTTCAGAGTCAGAAAAGGGGGCTCCTATTGTTTCCTGTTATTTGATTTGTGCCTGTACCCTTTCCGCTTATTTACTGTTTTTTTTGCTAGAGGGAAGTTATCTTGTATATGTCCTATTTGGTTGCAAACGCAGTATCTTAACATCATGTTTTCATAATCAAGAGTTTTGTTCCATTGGAAATGTCCATCGTTCAGCTCGATGTGATCTGACAACCACTTGTTAAGGTTGATCTCTAGATAAATGCAGGCGTATATGAAAAGTTCCTTTTTATTCTCTCACTATCTATTTTTATATATACTTTGAGCATTTCCAATGCCTTCAAGGACATGGTGGTGAAATAAGGGAGTGGAAGGTTTGGCAACTGAACCCAGAAAGACATTTTTGTTACTTCTATGGTTGTTGAGTCAAACTATGGAATCTAAGGAGCAGTGAATATATCATCTCTAACCCAAAACCATGACCCTTCCTCCATAATTTTATGATAATCTTATTTTTAGGATGGGTGAACAATGAATAAATCCTTCAAACATAAGTAGATGTCATATTCAATGGTCCAATTTGTGTACAAACATTGGTATATATTCTTAGATATGCGCTAGAAACTCTTAAATCTGCATACTATAGCCTCTTTGTTAAAATAAGATAACACGTTCTTTACCTGTGGGTTGCTGGTCTCTATCTATGGGTATTGTTTCTCCATATTTTCCACAATGTAAGGCTCATGAAAAGATCATGTTGGAGATGTGGTATTAGGAGTTCCTACGCCCCCATTAGTTGCTTCTTTGTAAGAGGATGTAGGGACCTATGTAGGCCCAGGTCTCGTTCCTTTGCATAGCCCCCTACAAGGAAGAGAGAAGCCTATGCTTATCTTGTATTTTTTGAAAGTCCTCTTGTCTTACAAGATTTTATCTTGTAAGAGATGATCCTTTGCTCTGTTGTTGGGAGTCTCACTCGTTACATGATCTTGATTTTGAAACTCTCCATTGTGTCCTCATCCTCCACCTAGATTAGTATGTATCTACCATTAAGGGCTTTTATGAATATTTGGTAGAAACAATTTCCACCTAGATTAGTATGTATCTACCATTAAGGGTTTTTATGAATATTTGGTAGAAACAATTTCGTTTTGTGCACGATCATTTTTTATTTTTTATTTTCTCTGGATTTCCTGTCAGATCTATATAGATCTAGGGTTTCAGGGGTGAGAGGGCATGTAGATGTAGACATGAAAATCTAAACCCACACTCGAAAATACGAATATGTTGAGGTTGGTTTGGTTCTTTAGTTTTCTCCATCGGCCCCAATATAAAAAAGAGAATGATGTTTTCACTCAGATCTTCTCCGATTTGAGTGCGAATGGGAATAAAAACTTAAGAGGAGAAGCGAGGGAATTCAGACAACCCCCATGCAACCGCTTGAAACCTTATCATGCCACCTTTGAAGAAGTACCAGGGATCACAAAGGGGACAATAAAAACTCGTTTCCTAGATCTCCTTCGGTTCGCTTCGAGAAGTTGTTTCGTATAACAGCATATCTGCAGCTGCATCAAGTCTGAAAGATGAACATTCCTTCACATGCACATTCTGGGAAAACTAAATCTCTTCTCCGCATGAAAATTGGAAAACCCTACGCAAAGAGGAAAACCAATCATTCTGCTTCATCCTCTAGTGCTCGCCTTCTCCGGGCCTTGGCTCCCAGCGAGGGAAGTCGGCTGCTTGTTGTGGTTTGCGAGTTGAGGCGACTGCCTGAAAAGAAAACGAAGGAAGCGTAGCATCGTTAGCCATCATGCTCCCCCGGTATGGAGTCATTGTCCTGACATACAGAAATATATTGTTAAATTAACACAATATTATATTAATAAAATAATTTACATATAATGTATCAATATATTAATTGTTGTTGATACATTAATTAATGTTATTTATTAATAATGTTTAATTAACCATTATTATTGTTATTTATCAACTATATTCACAATGTGCATTATGATATAAGGCATACATTTTAAGATTCATCTTTGATGTACTATATGTACTTAGAATAAATATTGAACAACATTTACAAAGTTGAAATTTATTTGCAATAAATGCTCTTAGGACAAGAACAAATTGTTGTTTGGAAATTTCAAGCATATTTACTACGAACAATTGTGTCACATAAAAAGAAAATTTTGGCTCATGTAAAAAATGTTATAATGATGTCAAAGTTCTTATGGTCACAACAAAGGGATGAATTCATTAGAAATGATGTCTAGGAATTTTGCTCAACTATGGAAAGCTAATTTCAACCATGGTTAGCATGGTCAACCATGGGAATCTATGGTCACATTTAGTCCACCATAATCTATCCTCTTAATCCCTGGCCAACCATGTTAAACTATGGTTACCATGGTCAACCATGGCCAATCATTATTAATTATAGACTCCATGGTCAACCATAGTCAACATAGTCATCCAAAGTAACACTTATTCAACCAACTGTATTCAACATTTCCATCCATGATTAACCATGGTCAAAATGGTCACCATCGTCAAACATGGCCAACCATGGCCAGTCATTGTCAGTTATGGTCTCCATGGTAACTTTCTGAACTATGTTCAAATATGGTCACCATGGTCAATCATGACCAACCATGGCCAATCACTATCAACCATGGTCTCTATGGTTGACCATAGTCAACATGGTCACCCCTACTCAATCATAATTTGTCCTAATAATCCCTATTCAACCATGGTAAACTATTGTCAACCATGCTCAACGACGATCAACAATCTGGGCATTGTCAACCATGGACAACCAATGTCAATAATGGTTAGCATGACCAACCCATGCCTAACATGGTCATCCAAGGTTATGCTTAGCCCACGACAATATTTCCTTGTAATCATTTGTAATCCATGGTCATCATGGTCAATCATGGTTGAGCATGGCCAACTAATGTCAATCTAGGTCAACCATAATCAACCATAGTCAACCAAGCTCAACCATAATCTATTTTATAATCCCTAGTTAACCATGGTGATCATTGCCGACCATGGAAAATGATAACCAACTAAGGTCAACCATAGTAATAATGGTTAACCTTGTCAACCATGGTTTAATTTTTCAACCCTCTTCAACCATTAATGTATCAATTTGATGAACTTATACAAACATCATGGCATGTCAAGCAAAACCCAATATCAAAATTTGATGAAGATTCATCATTTTCACTATATGAAAAGCATGTTTTAACATTGCATTTGAGCATAACCCTTCACAATATCACATGTTGATGCAATAAGACATTTCTTGAAGTTACAATGTTACAAACATAACTCGATATTCCAATGTGACAAACATTTTGAGGTTGTGATGGTACAAATATTATCCAATGTCACAACAATGTCAATCATTACTCAAAATTGCTATGAATTTAACATAGCCCAATATTAAAATATGTCAAACATAGTCGAACTATGATCAAACATGGTCATCCATGGTCGATCATAAACAACCATAATCAACGATGGAGAACATGGAAAACCATGGTGATCATGGTTAACAATAGTCAACATGCGCATCCATGGTCAACTATGGTTAAAATGGTCAAACATAATGAACCATGTTCATCTATGGTCAGTATTGTCAACCATGGCCAACCATTTTCAATTATGGTCTTCATAGTAAACCATTGCCAATTATTGTCAACTATTATGTCCATGGTCAATTGTTTCAACATGGTCATCCATGGTCACCTTTAGTTCATCATAATCTATTATAATAATCCCTTGTTAGCCATCATAAAAATGGTCAACCATGTGACAAAAATTATGAAAACATGATGGTAAAATGTATTTTATTATATCATAATGTGAAAAACATTACTTGCCATAATAATGTGTCAAACATAGCCCAACATCAAAATGTGATGAACATCAAGGAAAATTTAGGGGCTAATATTCACAAGTGGACTAATTTTCAATCATTTTTCAAAAATAAAGATTCGCCAATTTCAATTTTTTTTTAAAGATGAATCGCCCAAGTTCTATAGTGTAAAATTATTTCACCTTAAAGATCGCCAAAATTATATAAAGACTATATATAAAATCACTATAAATTTGATATTTTTACAAAGATACCACCAGATATTTTATAGTTTACATATTAGAGACTAGAAACATTCATTAAGGTTTCGAAACATTAAGATAAATTTTTGTCCTTAAAATTTTCCATGATGAACATATTCCAACCATGGTCAACATGTAAAAACATGGTCAAACATGGTCATCCATGGTCAATCATAAACACCCACAAGCGATCATAGAGAACATGGCCAACCATGGTCAGTCACAGTCACATGCTCAACCATGGTTAAACATGGTGAAAATGTTCAAACATAGTTAATCATTATTAACCATGGCCAATCATTATCAACTATGGTCTCCATGGTGAACCATAGTCAACATGGTGATCTAAGGTCACACTTTGTCAACCATAAGCTATCATAATAATCCCTAATTAGCTATGGTACACATGGTCATCTATTGTCGGCCATGCTCAACAATGATCGACTGCCTAACCATGGTCAACCATGGATAACCATGCTAAGCAGGGACAACCCATGGTCAACATGGTCATCCATGGTCATACTTAGTCCACTAAAATATATCCTCTTAATCATTGGTCAACTACGGTGAATCATGGTAGACCATGACCAACCAAGGTCAAGTAAGGTCAACCATAAGCAGTCATAATCAAGCAAGTTCGACCATAATCTATCCTTTTAATCCCTAGTCAACGATAGAAATCATCATCAACCAAGGACAACCATAAGCATTGGGGTCAACCAAGGTCAACTATGGTAACCTCAATCAACTATTTTGAATCCTCTTAAACCATATTCAACCCTCTTCAATCCACCCATGCAGGCAAATCTTCAATTAGCACAACCATATTAGTAAATGTGGTTCATATATGTTGATCGGTCATGTTTTCATCCTGTACATGCCAATTGGAGTATGAAAATGAAAATGATCAATGTATATTATCCACATTTACTAATTTGGTTGCACTAGTTAGCATAACTATGAAGTTACTCTAATGTGACAAAGATACAATTGGTTTTAGCTGAAGTTTAATATTCTACTAAATAAATTAAGTGAAATAACATAATACAGGTGTTGATTTATGAGGTGTAGTATTGTTGAAGTGGTTTGTTCATCGATGAGAACATGTTGGTTCCACATGAATAGAGATCACAAAAGTGCCTAAAACTGTGTGAAGTCTCCATGGTTGTGACAAGTATAGATTAATATTAACTTCAAATTTACCATGTACCGAGAGAAATCATATTTCTCAAAGTATAAACCTTTCCTTATGTTTTATATTAAAAGAGAATTACATTTAGAAAAGTTATAAATATGAGATTAAAATTATAATAATAATAATAATAATAATAACAACAACTATTATTATTGTTATTGTTATTGTTTCTATGTGATTCACAATCTCTAAAGATAGATGACCGCTATGTCCACAAAATATTGTAGCAGACAGATCCACTTGAAGGGATCACTTCCTATTGGCTTAAACATGAAGCTTGGCCCTGAGAGTGTCAAGAGAATTGAACCCGTGACCTCCCAATTGTAGATGTGATTTAATGATGGGAAATTGACCAACTAAGATAACCCTTGTGGCTAAAATTAAAATAAAATAATAAAATAACTTATTAATTTTTTTTATATAATTTGTATATGCATAAAAAAATTCTTGTTTTTACAATTCCTCATTACACAATTTGAAATTAAACAAAAAATTAATATAATTAAAACATATCACCTCCTATATAGATCAAAAAATCATAATTTTAAATCATTATTGCATCCAGAGGTGGTCTATAGCTTAGCGATGTTGTATTTTGTTATGTAATGTAATGTTATGATGACTCAGTCAAATTATTTAAAATAAAATTACAATATTCTTAATATAATATTTTATAATTTACAATTATATTTCACTTAATCTAGTTTAACATACATAATAT
Source organism: Pinus tabuliformis (assembly GCA_031772625.1). NCBI lineage: Eukaryota > Viridiplantae > Streptophyta > Pinopsida > Pinales > Pinaceae > Pinus > Pinus tabuliformis. The sequence continues at coordinate 1,366,740,656 of CM062817.1, read as the reverse complement.
TTATTATAATATATAATTTATACCCATAGGTTAAGGTTAAAGTAAATTTTGGTTTAAAGAACCCACCTAGGCATAATAATCTATTTCTTAATATATTATTCTATAATTTATACCTACGGCTAATACAATTTAATATACATAACATTTTCTTAATATAATTTATATCTATTGGTTAGGGTTAAAGCACTAGACGGGGGATAATATATTTCTTAATGTAATATTTTACAATTTGCAAGTAACGTATGGTTAATCTCATTTAATATATAAAACATTCCTTATAATATATAATTAATACCTATAAGTTAGGATTAAAGCACTGTAAATTAGGTCTAAATCATCAACATAGGTCAAAAATGGAAGAAATATGTGCAATCAAGCTCAAAAGGATACACATAATGCATAGTGCTTCAAAGTTGTTAAGAGGGAAATGATTGCACACACAAAAGTTCAATAGCAATCAACCATTTTTTAGTTCACCAATATTTTACTCTCTTAATTTTATACTTATTCTCCTAGATCTTTAAGCATATTTGGAATAGGATTTAAGATTCGGTTTTGATCATACTTATGCAATGGTTTTTTTTGGTTTAGTTTGTATGTGCATTGTTTCACTTTACCCAAAAATAGAATAAATCAACTTCAACAATGTATCATAAGTAATGACTATTTAAATTTTTTGGACCATGCATGAATCAATGATTACTATGTTTGGATTCAGGGAGATAATGATTAATTTAGTGATGTTACAAATATATGAGGAATGTTTCCAATATGTAAAAGAAAACTAAGTTTAATAATTTTCATATTTTTATATGCTTTTATAATTGACTAAATATTTTTGGCTGCATTGTAACTTACAAAAGTCCTATTCATGGTGATACTGAAATCTCAATTTAATATATATTATAATTACTATTAAATAAAAGTGATTCAAATCCACTATATAATTAGAAAGTATCATATTAAATATGAATTAGCATATAAAACCATAATCATACCAACCTAGATCAAAAGAAACACGACAGGAATTTCAACACCAAACTCACCATCGTCATTCATAACTTCTGTCAAATTCTCTCTCTCTCTCTCTCTATATATATATATATTGTACATGAAGAATGTTACTAATATGTGAAGAAAATTTAAGTATAAACATTTTAATATTTTTATATTCTTTAATAATTGACACAGTTTTGTTGGTTGCACTGTAACTTGAAAAAGTCCTATTTTTTTTTTCTCGGCAAAGCTAGCTAATCTATTATATTATATACAGGTAAACATTACATTAAAAAAAAACAGGCTGCCCAGGGCCAACTGTGGCGCCTTGGGTAGCTGTGCTTGACTCAGAATTCGCCCTCGCAGGGGCATCATTTCCAGTTTATACCAAAACACATGACACAGAGATGTTCTCAGGTAGTAACAAAACGGCCCGCGCAGGGGCATCCAACAAAAAGACGCATAACAGACTTTGCCTGGCCTACTGCCCATACTATAGTAAACGTGAACATGAACAGGAACTGAAAGGAAATAAACATAGATATTTAGCATAATCCAGAAACCAGCCGAGACCCCTAACCTATACCAGACCTGAGAGAGAGAGATGCATGCCCGAGAGTGCCTCTGGGAATTAATCTTCAGGTTTTTCCTCAATAATTCTGCACCAGCCTTGGCCTTCTGGGACGCCTGCCCACATTGCCATAGGATCCTGCGTGGGGGCCGGCAGCTCTTGCTCTTGAGGTCGGGTTGGGGCTTGCTGAAGCTCCTTCTCTGAATTTCCTGCTGCATTTGATGTCTGCACCACTGGGCGTCTCTCCCTATTGCCCTCTGGAAGTACCTCAACGGAGACCGGTTGCGGTCCTTCTTGATTCTCCTCAGGAACCTTTGTAAAAAGAACTGAGATGTGTGCATTAATGCCCGCATTATCTCGCGAGCTTCCCAGGGTAAAAATGACTGAACCGAACGCTGGAAGCATGGGCGCTCTATCATTGGAGCTGCCGGCCTCCAAAAACTAACTGGCTGGAATTGGTGTGGCTCCCGCCCGCCTATAGCAATAGCAACAGCAGCAGTGATGGTGGACATCCGCTGCAAGGGGTCGTGAAGACTCACCACACCTAGTACCTCTTCTACACGACATTCTTTCACGCAGTCGCACCATGGATTCAACGACGCCCTCAGCTTGTTCCAGAGCAGTGCTTGAGGGCCTGTTGTTACTGCGTTCACTCCCAATTGAGTGTTGTCCCCAAATTGACTCGAGGCAGAGCTCAACTGTACACAAACAAAGCCCAGGATAAACAAGCAGGGAGCAAACCTCGTCCGAATGAATGTCGTCGCTCTCAGCATCAAAGGCGCAATACTTTCCCTCAGAGATCTGAGTAGCTTGCTCGGCACTCTGAGCCCATAACAGCAACATTCCATCCCTCTTAAACCGGCTAACATTCCTTTGGATTTTGCCCGCATTGAATGCTCTCTGCAGGCTCGCCATCGTTCCCAGCGTCCTCATTAAGGACTCCGCTATGCTTCTCCCGTCTTAACATCTCGGCGGCGAGGGGCATTAAAGTCCTTTGTCCATCACGTGGCGGCACATGCTGGGCATGTGGCTCCCCATGTCCTGGCTCGATGACACCCGCATCCGGGGAAAAAGTCCTATTTATGGTGATATTGAAATCTTAATTTCATTTGTATTATAATTACTATGAAATAAAAGTTAAAATCCTATTCCCAACACATGTACATATATATTATTCAAATCCATGGTGTAATTAAGAAGTATCATAATTAGTATGAATTAATAGTTAAAAATGTAATCACAATATTCATGTGCACGTGCGTGCACACACACATATATAAACTTAGTTGAAAAGCAATAGGGCACAAATTTCAAAACCATATTGACCCTCATTATTCACAACTTGGGTCAAATTCCATCCCTCAATTCTAATGACTATGTTGGTTAACTTACAATTTGTGTTTCAAAATTTCATTAATTTGTTTTAAAGAGAGAGAAAATTATTTTTTTAATTATTAATGTAAACAAAATTTTATAATATTGGTTTATTTAGGTTATTAATGTTTTCAATGAGTTTTATGTATATGAATAAAGCCATTAAATTTTAAAATATAAATTATTTACCACATTATTTTAATTTTACTACATTACTATATTAAGTTGCCAAATTTTGATATATTAATTAATAAACCATAATAGATCCATTTTCACTCCAGATCTACCTAGATCCTTCTTAACTCTAGATCTACCTAGTTCCTACAAGGATCAAATTTCTTGAGGTGCAAACGTTTTTAGAGTGAAAATGGGTTTAATACCTCTTGGCTTCTTAACTCTAGATCTACCAAGTTCCGAGATGGATCAAATTTCTTGAGGTGCAAATGTTTTTAAATTGAAAATGGGTTTAATACCTCTTGGCACTTGGTAGATCGAGAGTTAAGCTGGATCTAGGTAGGCATTTCCCTCTTTAAATATTTGTTTCCCCTTTAAATAGGCTACATTCCACATGAATACCATGGGTCAATACCATGAGTAAATATCATAGGTGAATACGTTATTTTTCTTTTAACTTATGATTCTTTGTTTTATATGTTAAAAGTTTAAAACTTGCATCTCTGATAACTCTTTTACAAAATTATACCAACCTCACTCTAACTAGTTTTGTTGGTTGTATATGCCATAAAAAGGTTCTACATGAAATAGAAATAATAGTAGTAGATATAACATCACATATGCAAAGGACTAGATACACCGCCAAAAGCAACCAAAAGATCAAAGAAGATCAAGCTTATGAAGATATCACAGGAGCTTGATCATCCACACTAATACCAAGGGGTGATGTGAACTTGAGCTCTATTTGAATGTGTTTCTCCATATGAGTCAAGCAAGATTCTACACTAGCCAAACTATCCTACATTTTCCAATGATTGCATTGAATATCCTTAAGGAAAGAGATTACCTTGTTTCTATCCTCATTCTTTTCTTTTAGGACTTGCCCCAAAAGCTTCTTAGGCTAACAGTGAAGGTTAACAAAGTGCATGTATTGGTTTCTCCTGTCCTTTGTGTGTTTTGGGTTAGGCTACCAACAGGAAGCTTCATCCAAAAGCTCAGTATCAGAAAATGTGTGTTGATATTCACAGATTCATCTTTCTAAACATTGTATCTCAACCCGAGTTCTTGGCGATGTTGTGGTGTGGTAACCAACAACCACCTCCTAAGCCATGATCTTAACATGAGTTCATTTGAGTTGGACATGATCACTAGACCCTTGATGACTGTAACTGTACTGGTGCATCATGTCATCCCTAATAGATAGAACCTCCTTTCAAACTAAAGAGAAGAAACAAAACCAGAACCCTGAATGCTAAAGTAAAACTAGACCCATGGGAGTGGCCAGGAAATCTAGATGGTAGAAGAAGACAAACACTATATCATTTTCCCCGAAACAAATATCCAAAATAAACCCACCAACGCCTATTAACACATCAAAATGGATCATGGGGGTCGCATAATAATAAGGAAAATTCTTACGCAGACAGGCCGCAAACAGAGAAAATGAGCAACTTTATGGCTAAATAATGAAGTTAGAACCCAATAAGACAAGGCCTTAGACTTCAGGTTAATAACCTTTATAGAATGATTTGTTAATAAGAGAAAAGGATAGGCCATAAAAATATAGTGGTAACTTTGAATAGATAAATAATGTAAACTAAACCAATGGAACAAAGATACCTTATAGATTATCCAAAGACTAGCATGCATGAGTTGTATCTGAGAGATTGAGTTATGGTAGAACTTCTCCTGAGACCATCATTTAAATTTAGCGGAAATATAGAATCCCTTAATTGTTGTCAATCCATTGATCCGATTTTCTCGAACATGATCAGTCTATCCCCCACCACTTTGCATGCCAAGAGATAGTAAAAGGTTGTCATTGCAGGGCATGCACCAATAGTACAAGCATTCCTTCCATTTTCGATAATTATGTCACCAAATATTTCATCTGATTCACAGGGCCATTATAGGAGTATGTGTTCTCTAGGATGCAGTTTTATGCCACCTCCATCCAGGAGAGGAAACTTACTAGGATCATAAATTATTGTTGCATGCAATAAACAATGAAGAAAGGTGCTAGAATCTAGAGTTCCATCCATTCAAATAATAATCGCTTGCATCTATTGTGCATGGGAGGGGCAGGAAACACCACCCCTCAGTTGTTTTTTCTCAAAATTTCAAGAGGTGGCAGGAACCCCACCAAACCCTACCTCCACCTATCCTTCCACCCCTATCGGGGTCATATTATCTTCATCTAGGGTAGATTGCAATTTTTCCACCCAATTCTTTCTTTTAATCATTGTCCAAGATGCATTGAGGTTAAGATTATTTTCTTGATAGCCAAGATTGGCTAGTAAGTCTGCAACATTATTACTAGTCCTACATAAATGCAAGGTGATGACATATTAGATAGTGGTAAGCAGCTTTTGTATGAGAGAGATGAGGAGTTCTAGTCTCTAACTTTTCTCCAATTTGGAAATAGAAGTGCCATATATGTCTTTAAACCACGAGGTAACCAATTCGGATTCCCCATCCACATGTAATTTATAATATCCAACCTCAATAGTTATCAAGAATCCCATCTCTAGTGCTAGAAAATTTTCCATGCTTTTCTAGTATTTCCATAACTAGCACAAACACTCTTAAAGCTTTCCTTCTCTAATCTTTGAATATACATCCAAACCCAACAATTTTAGGATTACCTTTGAAGATCCCATCAAACTTTAATTTGATGAAACCAGGGGAAGGAGGGGTGAAGTAGGAGGGATAATATCTAGAGCTGGGGGGTGTTTAGGCTTCACCAAGGAAGTTATGTCCTGGGAAATTTCCATATGACTCAAAACCATAACCTCTTGTTGGTTGAATTTCCAATCCTCTGGCAGCTAAGGTTTTGAAAGAATTGTCTCTTTTAAATTATTTTTAGTGATCTTCCATACAAAGTATATGTAAGCTTGTTTGTCCTAAAATATCCTCCTATTATGTTCTTTCCAAAGATCCCATAAAGAAAAACCTACCACCAAGATCCAAGGTCTATTGACGATTGGGTTGTTAAACAAGTTATATCTATATTGATCCATAGTTTCAATTAGGTTGTTGAGTGTATGATCCATGTATTCGAAGAGATATAATACCCAGTTCAAATTGATTCAATGAACTAATAGGTATTTAAGAGATGTTACAATGTTTCTTCCTATTCCTTGAAAAGGAAACAAAATAAAGGTAAATGGAATACTTTCTTCCTAATTTCATCCCATATAAGGAGTTTTCCTCTATCAACTAATCATAAGAAGTGGGAAAATTTTGGAAATAATTTATGACTCCAAATTTTTCTCGATAAAGGTTCCCTAGGTAAGTCTGGATGGCCTGCCATAAGATAATAAACTTCCTTAAGTTTAAACATACCTCTCATTTGGTGACCCCAATGTAATTTATCTTGATCTCGCACATGTGGATTTCACATTCCTTGAGTCCTCGTGCTAGGATAGGCCAGGAATTTAGATCATGGTGTATCGACCTATTGTAACAGCCCTCATGAAAATTTCATGTAATAAAAGTTAATAAGAAAAATAATAACCACGATTGATGGGACACTTATTCCAAGTTGAAAGTTGGGCAAGACATCCTAGTGTGGTTGCTCATTTGGTTATTCATGACTAAGGAAATTGGTAAAAGAAATGGCTAAGGCTTTGGAAAGGAAAACTGGCATTTTTGGCACATATATTTATGAAAATAATGGAAATTAGGAGAAAAGGGAGGTGAAAGGTCACAGATTCCATGTGAGGAGGAAAGTAAAGGAAAATAATGGAAAATGAAGAAAATAGAGCCCCATTCATATAAAGGCTTTTGAATATTAGTACACACACTTTTGTCAATTCAGTTTTAGAGCTCTCTCATTATTCTCTCTATATCATACTCTTGGATACTTAGAGTTTTCTTGGAGCACTCTTGGAGGGTGTGACATACTTGGATGTTTGGAGCAAGAAGGAAAAGGAAGAGCATGAAATTGCAAGAGAAATCAGGATCAATAGCTACAACATGTTTTTTTTTGCAGGCACTGAGTTGCATGTATGTTTTCCTCACCATTTTTGGCATGCATGGCATATGCATATGGATTATTGGTCATGATCTATCACAGGCATAGAGGATTGCCTAGATTGACGTTGGATTTTCCTACCCTTTCCATTTCATGGATAGCCATGGATATTGTGGATATATTTCCTTCTTTTGGTTTGGTTGGTTCTCATGTTTCCTTATCTTCGGTTGAATTACTAGTATTGGAAGCCTTGGTTGGACAAACGCTTTGGAGGCCCTGTAACAACTTTCATTGAGTTACTAGTCCTCGAAGCCTTGGTTGGACAAACTTTTTGAACACCCTTGGTGGGTTGAGTTACTAGTCCTGGAAGCCCTGGTTAGAAAAATGCTCTGGAAGCCCAGAATAAGTTATAGGTTGAGTTACTAGTCTTGGAAGCCTTGGTTGGACAAACTCTCTGGAGCCCTAGAAGGTTTCGGTAGAGACCAATCTGATGATGGTTTTGTGATGTTCGATCATGAGGTGGAATTATGTTTTGATGGGTTGAGGTGGATGGCCTCTGGAAGCCCTTGATGGTTTTGGATTGATGTGTTCTGTGAGATCCCACATTCATGCTTGGAATATGACACATGTGTGAATGACTGAAGAGAGATTTGGCTCAGCCATTCTATGGTCGAGTGGAACGTGGAAGTCCCATCCCGGGTTTGGATTTTGCATCATCAATATGAGGTTATTTCTCATATTTTTATGAGTATTATATTGTTTTATATGTGGATCATATGATTGTGATTTCATTGGTATTTGTGTTGCTATTATGCTGGTCAAGTATGTGTTTTATGACAACAACTATATGAGGCTCTCATCATATTTTTACTGGTATCTATGACCTATTGGATGAAATGGTAGTTAATGTGTTGAGGCATCAATGTTTCTCAGTGGTTATCAACTAAGTGTGAGGCGCGTATGCTCAGATCTATTATTTACACCTGTAGATTACATATTCATGATATGTTTGATGAAATTCTTGTCATGGCTACTAGGGGTCCAATCAAGGTCTTATTCAAGTAACTGCATTTGTACTATCATTTCCCTATTATATTACTATTCTAAAGGTGTCACTGAATTCTGGGCAGTGACATGGACTCTGGGCCTAAAAAAGTGTCTCAAATCTTGGGGACACTAACACAACACTAAGAAAAATAGTCCTTAGATGCTGGCATGCCTTGTCATGAGAGCATCCAGAGCATCCTGGCCACTAGCAGGCCTATAGCGTGGGAGAATCTGGGGGTCAAGTGGTCCAAAATGTTAGTGGGACCCATGGGCTAGTTGGCAGAAAGGTTGGGTTAGGTCCTGGGGGTCCTAATGTTGATGTTGAATTCCTGCATGGTGTGTTTGGATCGGTTCCACTTCCTTGATGTGATTTAGGAGGTCAAATCATATCATAGTGACCTCTTGTCACATCTTTACCTTGGCTAACCAGTTGCTTAGGTAGATGTGGGAGGAGGATGTGACAACTATCTATTTCAAATATCCACTGTCGCTATGATTTGAGACTTGATTAGATTTCCAAACACCAACTACCATGTTAGCCTCATGCTCCTTACCAAATTCCTTCAATTTCCTTAGGTTTTGTTGGTATGCGAGGGATAATTGTTGTCATGCTTCTTCCCAAAAGAAAGTTGTTTTACCATTCCTATTTTTCCCAAAAAGCATGGTTCTGAATCAGATATTTATTTTCTTGGGCCAAATTTCAATTTGACAAGCATGGAGGATATACCAGTTCTTGTAATTTATTAGCTTGAGCAAGAGAGTGACTATAATTTTTTCCGAGATATGTTTCTAGAGTTCTTGAACCCCTTGTAACCATTTCAATCACAATTTAGCACCTAATTCTTTGCCTAAGATTTCATGATCACGTTCTCCTAATTCCCACATTGTCTTGGGAATGCATAACTTTTCCCACTCGAACAATACCTACTTTTTTCGTGTTTAGATCCTTACTAGAGAAAATTTCTTAATTTAGAGGTTATTTTATTTAAATATCATCTCTAGAGTTGCTATAGATGAAAGTTGATGGACTAGTAAACATTGAACAATAGATTCAAGAAGAACCACCCTACCTACTAGGTTCAAAGAGAAGAAGGCCCAATTGTCTAGTTTATTATTCAATTTTTGAAGAAAATCCTGCCAACAAGTGGGGTCGAACGAGTTCAACACCAAGGGAATGCCAATGTATCTAGCTAGGAGATTGCGTATATGAAATTCCAAGAGCCTCGCCAGGTGATGTTGTATCAATGTGCTAGTATTGAAGAAATATATTTTCGATTTATCTACGTTTATCATGGTTCAAAGGAATTCATGAAATTAGAAAGGATGTATTTTAAGGTCTGTGTTTCATGAAGAGAGGTCCTGAAAAAAAGCATAATATTATTGACAAATTTTTTATTTGTGATAGGCATATCATCGTAGTCTTAATATACTAGAAATGACCTTTTGCAAATAGAATGAAAAAGAAAGGGGGAAAGGGGGTCACCTTGTTAGAAACCATAGGAGGTAGGAAAGGTCTTGGAAGGAGAACCATTAAGAAGTATATATAAAAGGGGGTAGAAATAAGCGACCTAATCTAGAAAATCATTAAGGGAAAACCAAAAGCATAAAGAACCTATAAGAGGTAATCCTAGTTAAGTCCGTCATAGCCTTTGGAGAGGTCAAATTTAATATGCATTCTAGCCTTTTTTATTTTCTTGTGGGAATGAATGACTTCATGAAAAGCTACTACCCCATCTAAAATTTGACAACGCTCCACAAAACTAGTTTGCTTATGAGAAACAATCATGTTGAGTAAGGGGTTGAGATGTTCATGATAATAGGAGATATGATTTTATATATCACATTATAAAGATAAATATGTTAGAATCCACTAGGGTCATCAAATTTACCTAGTTTAGGCATGCGAGTGACGAAAGTAACATTCAAACCTATCCATACCTATTTAGATCATCGAGACACCCCCACCAAAGCATGAACTTCAAGGCTGATGAATGACCAACATGATAAAGAAGTTTGAAGTGAAACCATCCAGACTAGTGGCATTATTATTGGGCATGGTCATGACCACTTCCTCCACTTCATCAAAATAAATTTCCCGCATTAAGGCTTCATTCTGATCCGAGTGAATTATCCAAGGGATATGGGTTGTAATGTGTATGATTGGTTCTTGTCTATTGGGTTAAGGTTATATGGGAAAATCATGATAGTAATCCACCAATTTTGTTTATAATTCTTCATGATGCTAAGGTATCACTCTCCCCCCCCGCCCCTACCCGACCCCCCCAACCCCTTGATGTGAGAGAGAAAAATCCTATTGTGATGGTGATGTTTAATCATTTCTTTTTGGAAGAATGTTGTGTTTAACTCGCCCTCATTTAGCCATTGGATGCAGGATTTTTTTTCCATATAGTTTCCTCTTTCTTACAGCTCTATTGTTAGGGTCCCAGCCTAACCCCATTATTTATGTCATGGGATCACGGCATAGTCAAGAGTCAATAAAGCCCATATTAATATTTGTAAGTGGTTAACCCGCAATTAATGACGGGACCACAGTTAGTTGCAAATGGGCGGTAGTATTAGATAGATGGTATTAATAAAACCCACGGTATTGGCCTGTGGTATTGCATGTATGAGTCATATATAAAGGATAGAGACTCCCTGCGAGGAGTATCGTGTCTTGTTTTTGTAATCGAGCTCTGCTCTATTGGAGGTTGCCCCCTCGAAGAGGCCTGTGAACATTTCTCTCTGAATAATAAAATCATTGCTATTCTATGTTCTGGGTATCTTTTCTTCACATATTCTATGTTCTGGGTATCTTTTCTTCGCATATTCTGTGTTTGGGTATTACTTTGCAGGTTAAGAGCATAACAAGTGGTATCAGAGCACTTTCCAGGGCTCGGTGGGATCTCCAATTTTTAGCAAAAAATTTTTGGCTAGAGACGTGTTCCGGCGTCTTTAAACCACGGGATCTGTCGTTAAGCGCATAAACCTGCGGATTTGGGGAGGCATGCATAGGAAATACAAGAGGTGGTCACGTCTGTTGGACTCCCTTGTAACCCCTGTGGGTACCCCTTCGAGTAGTAGCACATTAGACAGAACCGCGCACGGACTGTCTTCCACGTACCCTCTGGGTATATAGGAAGCCCCCTAGCTCCCTTGAAACCTCGCCATAGATAAACCTTCGGCCGTCTTGTGGCTACAGTACACCGAGAACAACACTCGGAGAGATTACTCGCCCGTACGATAGGATAGTCGGGTTGTACGGCTAAGGGTACGGTCAATCCTCCTTAGTTAGAGCCCTGAAACATTGGGCCGAGTACTACTGTCAGACCCTTATGTATATTGCGATCTGTAGCACCTGACACTCCTCAAGACCATAGTTCCCTTTCTATCGGGGGATCACACATCATCTATTCCAGATCAACAAGTGCAGCAGCAGCAGACATCAGTCCCGCAACTCCATCAGATCAGCAGCAGCAGTTGTTCCACCATTCAGATCTCTCAGATCCACCAGATCGGAGTAGTTGTGAAGGGTTCCTATACCTGGATATAATTTTCGTAGGACTTTTGGCGGCATTGACATTTTGAGGATTTGGCGACTGCAGTATTGATCAGGAAGGAGTAAAACTCCGTTAGGAGTTTTCCAAAAAAAAAAAAAAGCCTGAGATCTTCCGAAGCGCTTATTTTTGATCTAGCCCATCAGCATCAGGACGACGAGCTGAGCACAGTGGTACCATTCAATTTATTAGAAAAAAAAATTTAGTGGTCCCAATTTTTCATCAAGTTGGTGTATGGTAGAAACTAGAGCTCAAGCAATGGCCAATGAAAGGCTAGACAAACTTGAAACAGATATGAACGAGCCCAAAACTACGCTTAACGGACTAACTAGCCTGGTACGGCAAGCACTCGATAAGGGCAAGGAGCCAGCTCTCGAGGAACCGTATAATGACCATGAACACCATGAGGGTGAGTCTAGCCACTCTCCTCACCTCTGGCACACCCATTCACCACCCAGTCAGCGACCTCCCAAGTTGGATATGTGGAAATTTGATGGTTCTCACCCGTCTGCATGGCTAGCAAAAATGGACCAGTATTCCAAATTGAATCGTCTCCAAGATGATTGGACTAAGCTTGGAATGGGGACCATGTACTTGGACAATGAACGATGGCAATGGGCGGAATGGCATCAACGTCGCCATGGACCTTTTCCGAGTTGGGCCCAATTTGCCAAAGCTCTTCGAGATCGCTTTGAACAGGGAGACTCCTTTTTGGGCCGTCTCACTAAGCTCCGACAGACGGGTACAGTGGATGAATATATAACCGCTTTTGAAGCCTTAGCCTTCCGCACTCAGCATCTCTCAGATGAGTTCTACACGGAATGTTTTATCATTGGTCTTAAAGAAGCCATCAAAGCTCAAGTTCTACTCCACCACCCTCCCACATGGACGGAGGCTTGCCAGGTAGCCCGTAAGGTGGAACGTGCCATAACAGCCCAATACAGCCGCCCCAATTTCTCCACTAAAGGTCGTCCCCCACAAGCTCACAACACGACTCAGACACTTAAGGTCCAAAAGGTGTCACCTCAGGAAATGGCCGAAAGAAGGAAGCAAGGACTATGTTACTACTGTGATGAAAAATATTCCCCTGGTCATAAATGCAAGGAGCCCAAGTTTTTTCAAATAGATGCCACTGACTACAGCTCCACCGAGGAAGATCCACCTCTTGAGGAACCGGAGGCGATCGAAGAAGACAACCAAAAGGAGATTGTATCTGACGAACCAGTTATTTCGCTCAATGCGTTGGCAGGAATCTCTTCCCCTCAAACTCTCAAAATCAGGGGTTTTCTTAAACATCGCCCAGTAATAGTCTTGATTGATAGTGGCAGTACCCATAATTTCATCCATCAAAAAATCGTCGAAGCAGCTCATTGTTTTGTACGGGCAGTTTCTAACTTCCAAGTCCAAATTGCAGATAGGGGCACAATGAAATGTGAAGGCCGGTGTGAAAATGTCAAACTTCAAATGGGGGATTATCAGTTGAAAACCCACATGTTTGCCATACACATGGGGGGATGCGACATTGTCCTAGGCGCTGAATGGCTCCGCACCCTTGGGCCAATCACAATGGATTTCCAGGAGTTATATATGAGTTTTAAGCAGAACAACTCCACACATACCCTCCGTGGCCTCCAGGCGGGAGCCCCCTCTGTCATCAGCTCACATCGGATGGAAAAATTGTTAAAAAAGGGCCATCATGGAGTGGTAGCTCAATTTAATGCCATCCAGGTAGTCGAAACCAGGTCTCTGCCAATTCATCCTGAGATGCAGCAGATTTTAAATAACCATCGGACGGTCTTTGACAAGCCTCATGAGCTTCCACCCTTGCGAGGGGAACATGATCATAGCATCACCTTGGTTCCAGGGGCCCAACCTCCAAATGTGCGGCCATACAGATATTTGTTCACTCAAAAGAATGAAATAGAAAAAATCATCAAGGAATTGTTGGAAGCAGGTGTCATTCGTCCCAGCATTAGTCCTTATTCATCCCCAGTGGTCATGGTCCTCAAGAAAGATGGGGAGTGGTGGATGTGTCCCGACTTCAGGGCCCTCAACAAGTTGACCATCAAAGATAAATTTCCCATTCCGGTGGTTGACGATTTGCTGGACGAACTCAATGGGGCTCAATTCTTCACTAAGTTGGATCTTCGCTCGGGCTACCACCAAATTCGCATGAAGGAAGTCGACATTCCCAAGACGGCTTTCAGAACTCATGAAGGCCATTATGAGTTCTTGGTCATGCCATTTGGTCTCTGTAATGCCCCTTCTACTTTTCAGAGTCTTATGAATCACATCCTCAAACCATATCTCAGAAAATTTGTCCTTGTCTTCTTCGATGACATTCTCATCTATAGTGGCACTTGGGCGGCACATCTTCAGCATGTAGATCTACTCTTGCAACTGCTCCGCAAGCACAAATTATTTGTCAAGATGTCTAAGTGTTCGTTTGGCATGGAAGAAGTTGAGTATTTGGGCCACATTGTGGGGCGTGAAGGTGTCAAGGTGGACCCCAAAAAGATCCAGGCAATGCAAGAATGGCCTCAACCTAAGACTTTGAAGAGCTTGAGAGGATTTTTGGGTCTCACAAGCTATTATCGTAAATTTATCCACAACTATGGCCGCATAGCGAAGCCCCTCGCTCAACTCCTAAAGAAAAATTCCTTCTTCTGGACCGAGGAAGCACAACAGGCATTTACGGCTCTCAAAAACGCCATGTGTACAACTCCAGTCTTAGCACTACCTGACTTCACCAAATCCTTTGTCATTGAATGTGATGCTTCGGGTACAGGTATTGGGGCGGTCGTAATGCAGGAAGGGCAACCATTGGCCTTCACAAGCCAACAACTCAGTGGGAGGAATCTGGGCCAATCTACCTATGAAAAGGAGATGATGGCCATCTTACATGCAGTCGAGACCTGGCGACCTTACTTATTGGGGCGACGTTTCCAAATCCGCACAGATCATCACAGTCTTAAATATTTTTTTGAGCAACGCCTATCCGCCCCACAACAAAATAAATGGTTAGCCAAAATGCTGGGATATGATTATGAGATCATTTACAAGAAAGGGAAAGACAACAGTGTAGCAGATGCATTACCGTGCCAATTTGAGGAGGAAAGTACTCTGCTCGCAATTTCCCTTCCTATTCTAGATTGGATATAAGAGGCTCGCAGGGAATGGTTTTTACACACAGGGCTCTCCCAACTCATTTCTTAATTGCAGGTAGATCCTAATTCCAGCAAGGGCTACTCGTGGCAGAATGATATTCTTCGCTACAAGGACAGAGTCGTAATATCACCAACATCTACCCTCAAAAGTCGCCTTTTGGCAGAATTGCACTCATCTCCCATTGCAGGACATTCGGGCTTTCAGAAGACGTATGCTCGCACCAGAAGATCATTCTTTTGGACAGGCATGAAAAAGGATGTCCTTACTTTCGTAGCCGAATGTGATGTCTGTCAACGCCACAAAGGGGAAACCGTCAACACACCAGGCACCTTACAACCATTGCCCATTCCGGCCTCAATTTGGACAGAGGTTTCTATGGATTTCATTACAGGTCTTCCAAAGTCAGGGAACAAGTCAGTCATCATGGTGGTTGTGGACCGACTGTCGAAGTATGCTCATTTCTGCGCCCTACCCCACCCGTTTACACCAACCTTGGTTGCTCAAACTTTCATGGATCAGATCTTCAAATTACATGGCATGCCCACTTCTATAGTGTCCGACCGCAACCCGATCTTCACCAGCAATTTTTGGCAGGAACTCTTCATAATACAAGGCACTCAACTCAAACTCAGTACTTCATATCATCCGCAAACAGATGGTCAAACCGAAGCCGTCAACAAATGTCTAGAAACCTACCTTAGGTGTTTCACTTCCGAAAAGCAACACCTTTGGGCAAAGTGGTTACCTTTGGCTGAATGGTGGTATAACACCAACTATCATGACACCACCAAAATGACTCCCTATGAAGCAGTCTATGGTCAACTTCCGCCTTCCCCTACTTCTTATCTCAAGGGATGCTCCAAAGTACAAGCAGTGGATCAACTCCTACAACACCGCGCAACCATGCTCGCCCATCTTCGCGAGAATCTTCATCAAGCTCAGAACCGCATGAAGCAACAGGCCGACCAACATCGCTCAGAGCGCCAATTTCAAGAAGGGGATCAGGTCTTTTTGAGGCTGCAACCATATAAGCAAACATCACTCAAAGATAAGGGTTGTCAAAAGCTCGCTCCAAAATTCTATGGACCATACCAAGTACTTCAGCGCATTGGAGAAGTGGCTTACAAGTTGGCTTTGCCCCCTACGGCAAAAATCCATCCAGTTTTCCATGTATCGTGCCTCAAGAAAGTGATTGGGAACAATTGCCGAGTTCAAACCAGTCTACCTGAATTAGACGAAGAAGGGTCAATCTGGCTTCAACCCGAACAGGTTCTAGACACACGAGACAAGCACCTGCGCGGCCGCATGATTAAGGAGGTCCTCGTTAAATGGAAAGACACCTCTCCGGAAGATGCAACTTGGGAACCAGCCACTATTCTTCAGCAGTTTCCGCAGCTTCAGCCTTGAGGACAAGGCTAGTCTTAAGGGGGAGGGCATGTTAGGGTCCCACCCTAACCCCCTTATTTATGTCATGGGATCACGTCATAGTCAAGAGTCAATAAAGCCCATATTAATATTTGTAAGTGGTTAACCCGCAATTAATGACGGGACCACAGTTAGTTGCAAATGGGTGGTAGTATTAGATAGATGGTAAATGGGCGGTAGTATTAGATAGATGGTATTAATAAAACCCATGGTATTGGCCCGTGGTATTGCATGTATGAGTCATATATAAAGGATAGAGACTCCCTGCGAGGAGTATCGTGTCTTGTTTTTGTAATCGAGCTCTGCTCTATTGGAGGTTGCCCCCTCGAAGAGGCCTGTGAACATTTCTCTCTGAATAATAAAATCATTGCTATTCTGTGTTCTGGGTATCTTTTCTTCGCATATTCTATGTTCTGGGTATCTTTTCTTCGCATATTCTGTGTTTGGGTATTACTTTGCAGGTTAAGAGCTTAACATCTATTGTGATTTTTGGATCAATTCTTCTTCTTTAATTATCAGGTCCTCAAAGCACCCTTCCCGAATAATTCTTTGTTGAACTACTTGCATGCTTGCCTCCGGTGTTTTTATTTCTTTAAAGATATGTCCAAAATCCCATTGATTCTAGTATTTTACCTTTGTTTTGGGCTCCTTTAATTTCGATTGGAATACAATTCTTCCATAGGACATTGATCTCTTCCCACCAATTCTTTTCTTTTTCAAGAAGTTTGGGTCCTACAACCATAAGCTTTCAAACCTGAAATAAATATTTCTTGGCGTGATTTTCAAATTCAACTCCAATCAAATAGGCCAGTGGTTTTACCTTAAGTAAGGAAGAATGGCAGCTTCTACAAAAATATCCTGCTCTAGAAGAGATTCAGAAATAAAAAATTGATCAAGTCTACTTGGTACTTGACCCCTCCCTCCTTGATGATTATTCTACGTGAATATCCTATTGTTAGTATCGAAATTTGATACCCTTAGATCTTGGAGTAGATCCATAAATTCCTCAGTCTCCTGGTCTAGCTGCTTGATACCATCTTTTTTTTCCTCCACACTTTTAATAGAATTAAAATATCCTTTGGTGATCCGGAGCTCATCAAGATGAAGATCTATTATTAGATGAAGATTCAATAGAAAGACCTCTTTATAAGCCAAAATATTAGGTCCACAAACTGTTGTGAGATAGACCAACTCCTTTTCACCCACATATGAGAATCCACCAAACAAAATTTGAGGCCATGCAATCCAATTTGTAAAGGCTACTTCTATATGGTTCTATATCATTGTAAGCCCCCCAACACTTCCATTTATCTCTAGAGCCATATATTCACATCCTTTCAAGCATAAGTTCATTATATATTTTACCTTTTCACTTGAAACCTTTGTTTCTTGTACCACAACTATTGTCAACTTCTCTTTTTCTATCCTAGCATGGAGTTGCACTGTTTACCTTTATTTTTGAGGCCATGGATATTCCATGTGATGAGATTAATTGGGGAGGAGGTGGAGAAGGGAGAAAAAAATCCATAGGCATATTCACCTATATTCAGTTAATAAAAAACTTCCCAACATTGTAGTGTGCTTCTTGATCCATCTTCCTCCCTTTTTCTTACTTTCCTCAGCTCCATTTCTTAGCTTTATTTTTTTTAGAAGAGATATTAAATTTCATATTTTCCATCCTAGTTTCCCCATCTTGATCTTGTCAATGTTATTTCCATTGAAGATACAATTGATGGTATATTATCTTTTATTCTACCAGGATTTCCTCCAACTCCGAGAAGGCCCAATATTTAATGATCTCCAACATCGACTACTTTTCTAGGCTAAGTTGATCCTAGTTTTGCTATGTTTTCATAACATTCTCAAGGGTCTCGAAAAATTATTTTATTTTAGGGGATTTCGTTGGAGCTTCACGGGATTTGGGCTTAGGGTTTGGTTTCTCCCAAGACTTCTCCCTGATATATTCTACCACAATGAGGTTTTCTGGAATGATGATGTTCTCCTCATGATCTGGAATCGCCAAAAAATGATTCACCACATAGGTAGATTTTGATTATGGTTGGGTCTGCAACAACGTCTGAGATAGTTGAGCTTTAGGTTTCCTTATTTTATTCAACACTTTTTGGAATTCATTTGAATCCTTTTGAGGGATATTCTCTTGCATTTCTTCTTTCATGATTGGGATATCCCAAATCAGATGACCACATTCATGGCACCGCTTGTAGTTTAATGGCACATGTTAATAATCCAAAGATTGAGTCCAAACCTCATCATGGTAAGAGATTTCAATAGATTCTTGAAGAGGTTTAAATATATTAATGTATATTCAAATTCTTCCATAAGAATAATATCGATGCTACTTTGTGACCTTAGAAATTTTCACAAAATCCCCAATGGAGTTACTGATTCTTTCTAAAGTGTCAGGTTCCCATAATCCTCTGGTAATGATAACAACTGCACCTTAGAGATTGGGGCTACCAAAAAATATTCTTTCTTAGGGTTGCAACATTCTTCCCAGAACCTCATGAATAAATCGATATTATTGAAAAAATAAGGTTTGTTTTCAAAGACTCGGGTTTTGTATAAAGATTGTCGATTATTACCATAAAGAAATATTTTTATTTTAATCTCAAATCAATTTGGACTTTGGGTTTCCATTTAGCTTGTAACCTCCTCACTGAGTGTTGCTCCTTCGACCAAATGCCAATGAACATGAAATTTTAGGCATGGTATTTCATGTATTTTTGGAAAGCCTCCAATCTATTTTCTGGCACAACAAGATTAGGGTTTACCATCACTTTAAGTAAATATTTCCCTTTGAGATGTGATTGACATTATGCACCAAGCACTAAGTGTTCATTCTTGTTACCATTTCTTGCAAAAGTTCTCACATCCCCTATCTTAGGTTGTTGGGAACCTATTATGGTTTTTCTATATGAGGGGCTCACACCCCTCCCAATGACTCCACTCATACAACCAATCAAAGCCACCTAGAGAAGGAACCAAACCGAAATACAATACTTGCAAACTAAGTCTTTGATCAAAACTCAGAGGGTTCAGAAAATTCTGAAAACCCCAGCCTTATCTAATGTATGGTTATTTTTATTTTTATTATTTTATTAATTTTTTTCACAAGTCAAGACAAGACAGGATAGATCCTAGATCCATCTTAACTTTAGATCTATCAAGCGCTGAGAGGGATCAAATCTATCAAGGTGCAAACCTCCTTTTTGAGTTCAAAAGATATTTGATCCTTCTCGACGCTAGATAGATCCAAAGTTAAGATGGATCTAGGCTACTTTAATTTTCCCCTTTAAATATATTATATTCCTCATGAATACCATGGGTTCTTGTAAACACAAATTTCAAAAATTGTTAGCAACTTGGCCAAGTCATGTTTACCTTAACTACCCAACAAAAATTAATAATAAAAATAATAATAACGTAGATTCTTTTTATTTTTATTATTTTAATTCGAAGTTATTTCTATTTTATTGCAGGGATATTTTTTTGTTTATAGGACAAGGCATGAAAGAAAATGACATTACAACATCTCTTCCATACTGGGATGGAGAGTGCATCTCAACACAACATTAAATATTACGTAAATGTATAATATATTTTATTAAAATAAAATATATGAATAAGAATAAAATATTCGGCTATGTAATAATTTTATTTTAAAAGATAAAATAAAATCAATAATGATAAATTTAAAAAAATGTTTATAGGGATTTAGTAATATAGGTCTTTTTCTTTAATTTTATAATCATGAGAGACAAATAAAAATACAATAAATAACATATGAAGGTCATAACATATGAATATGATAAACTAGCCGAGATCCATCTCAACTCTAGATCTATCAAGCTTGAGGAGGGATCAAATCTCTTGAGGTGCAATCATTTCCTCAAGTTTTGAACTAAAAGGAGAGGTTTGCACATCGAGATATTCGATCCATCTTGGCAATTGATAGATCCAGAGCTAGGATGAATCTAGGTTGGTTACACATTTTACCATTTGTTTTATTAATACACTTAACTACAATAGCATAACCACAACTTGTTTTTATGTAATAAAAAAATAATTGAGTTAGTTAAAAGAAAGACATATTTTTATGTATAGTTTTATAAGATTTATTAAAAATTGTTAACTACTTACATTCAATCAATATTATTTTTAATGATTTAATATATTCTATTTTAATAACTTATTATATAATTATTATAGATTCTAAAGTCTATTAGTTAGTTTATATCCAAAATGTATGCATTTATTATAATGCAATTATAATTCTACAACCTTATATTTCACTTCTTATCTATCTCTCCACATGAAAATGACAACCATATTCATTAAGAAAATGTGTATATGTATCTATTAAACCATCTTAAATCTGGATCTACTAAGTGTCCAAATGGATCAATTTCAATGTTAAGATGGATATAACCAGGTACTCTTACATTCCATAATGTATTTCCTAAAGATTTTAAATATGCTTCATCATGACAAATACCATGGAAAAATACCATGGACTATTCTATACCATGATTTTGTAAACCACCATCTGTAAACCCATTAAATGACCAACTCAAAATTATCTTAATAATTATTATTTTTGAATTTAACATTTATTTTAAATAATTTTATCGAGTCAACATAACATCTCTTTTTTTGGTAACTAGGTCGGGCCTCTTTATTGGTTGGAAGAAAAATGATCCACCCATGAAGGAATCGTTACCATGAGGATTGCACAATCCTAGCTTGGTCAAGCCTAGACACCCCTTGGGAAGTTTAATTCCCCCAAAGTGGATTCCGCACCTTAGCCCCTCCTCGTTAGGTTTGAACCTGTGACCTAAGAGGGACTAAACCCCATGCAAACCAACTGGTCTACACGTCATGAGTCAATAATCCTGACATTACATTACATAACACCTTGAAACATTGCTACCATACTGGCCTCTAACCGGCAACTTTAGAAACACTCATATAGACGAAGACACCTTTTCTCTGGAAGATGTGGAGTTCGGGATTAAGAAGCTCACAAATGGGAAAGCTAGAGATATTGAAGGTTACTAAGCTGAAATTCTCAAAATAGGAAGGTTCATCCTCATCCCGCACTTACACAATCTCTTCAACTTGGCAGTAAAACACGACTTCCCTAAGTTATGAACGTAAAGATTTATTATGATTATCTTTAAAAGTGGGGATAAAAGTGTTCCCTCTAAGTATAGGATGATCATGATCAACCACATTTGAGCCAAATTGTATGGGCTCATTTTGGAAAAGAAGATTAGCACATGGCTTAAAATCCATGGTAAAAGAGCCAAAGGGAAAGCTATTTTCAGAAGGCACCACATTACTATTGACCAACTTGTCACTCTTAGGACCATTTCCAAGGATTTTCGTAACAATAAAATTAATCGCTTCTGCTATTTTGTTGACTTTAGAAAAACATTTGACATTGTTCCTTGAGAGATGTTATGGAAAATACTTGATGAGAAAATGGTTCCTCTTGATTTGGGGTTGTTTTTACTATATTATACAAGAATGTTATTGCCAAGCTTAAGACCACCGCGGGATGGTTTACAAATATTAAATGCAACATCGGTGTTAAGCAAGGTTGTCCCCTATCCCCTACCCTTTTTTCATTTACATTGACAAGCTTGAAGACCGCTTAGAAGTTGTTGGTTGTTTACGATCTAAGCTTGTTGGTATAGTCATTACTCTTCTCCTTTATGATGATGATGATGTTCTTCTTTCTAGGAGCCTTGACGATATTAGCTTAAAACCCTCCATGATTACTGCTCCAAGACGGTATGACTATTAATAGTGACGAGACTAAATTCATGCTTATTAAATCCAAAAAGATAACCTATGATAATTTCATTTATGATAACAATTACTTAGAGACGGTTTCTTCATACAAATATTTAGGTATTGACATTCAACATCATCTCAACTGCAACTATAGTATTGAGAAAAATATTATAGGAGATTGGAAAGCTTACTATGATCTTGAAAATAATTGGAAGATGATTGATCTTTAGGTTTGGAGTAAAAGCAAATTTCTCTTCGAGACTCTCATCACCCCTATTATTTTATAAGGACGTGAGTTGTGGGGTTGCAATATATATAAAGATTCTTGGAGAAAGATTGAGATGATCCAAAAGAAATTCATAACCTAAAACCTCAAGATTAAAGGTAATACTCCCTACCCTATTCTCTTGATTGAATCTAGCCATTCCCCCATTGAAAGAACAACTATGTTTAGGTATACGATGTATAAGAAGAAGTTGTAAAACATGGAAGCCGAGAGGCTCCACAAAATTGCTTCTAACTCTAGTCAAAACCACCTTCAACTCAAGCGATGTTGACATAAGGGTGCCAAGTCCCACCATTGGGAGATAAAGGAGAATATTATCTTGGGGAATAAGGATAATATTGAAAACACCATTACTTCCAAATGTAAGGATAAGTTGTGGAGTGATAAGGAGTTAGAGGGGAAAAGGAAGTTAAGGTATTATAAGGAGGTAATTAACCCCACACTTGCTAACCAAAATTACCTCTTTGTCTTAACTAGTGCTAAGAAGGCAATGAAGATTGCAAAGATTAGAGCTAATTCACATGAACTTCGAAGTGAGACTGAGTGTTGGTCTATTCCCAAAACACCATGGGACAAAATAATATGTCTCCTCTGTGATACTAAGAGAGTCAAAGATGGAAAATACTTTATCTTGGATTGCCCGACCCTTACATCTATTTTCCTTTTCAAAACATTTGCCCCACTACCAACCTCCTTGACTTGTTACGTCAACAAAACTACAATGACCTCGGAAAGCTTCTCTCCCTTCTTTTTTATCACAGAAATACAATTTTAAATAATCTCAATTAATTGCTTCTTTCTTAAGGTCGGGTAGACCATATTGGTTTCAATGAACATTAATCATCATTATAAATCATATATTATATTAGGATAAGATAATTTGTTAATAATTTAAATTTGAATATAAAAACTATTTATTCATTTTAATTGCACACACTTAAATATAACTAGTCAAGATTCATCTTCAGATTTACCAAGTGCAAAGAAGAATCAAATCTCTATTCACTATAAAAAAATGTTTACATGTCCAAAAAAATTGATATTTTTAGACATTTTGTAAATCCAAATTTAAAATAAATCTACATTAATTTAATTATTAATTATAATTATTAATTCTTTTTCCACACATCAAAATATTTTATTAATTATTATATTATTAACTAAATTTGTTATTTTTATTTTTTAATAAAAATAGACTAGATCAAAATTATATTATAACATTTTTTTCATATTAAACTGAGAGTAACATTTTTTCCATATTATAGAGAGAGCCATACTCGACCGAGCCTCATCCTCATAACTAGACAGAGCCTCTTAGCGCAATTGTATAAATATCTATTTGTTTGGTTAAAGTTGAGAAATAACTCTTACATACATTTTTATAATGTATCATTATGTTTTCAACCAGAAAATCTTAGGCAGCGCGCCCTTGGGCGATGGGACGAGACACGCGGCCCCGAGGGTTGACTTTGCTAATCGGTGGTGCCGGTGATACTCAGGGAATAGGGCATTTGCACGACACAAAACACTGAACAAAGACATGCGCACATGGTCGGATCTTATTGTTTCGATTTGTTCGTCAACGATTGCGTTGCGTGCTCCCTGATCGTCGTTCTTCAAAACAGACCATATTTTACGGGAATCCACAGACTTTTCAGTAAACGATGAGATGAGGGAAGCGCAGCTTTGAGCACTGACTGGTTGTAATAATAATCCGTGATTAAAAAAAATGTAAACATGGTGATTGACGTTGATATGTATCATAGTGCAGTGGGAATATAATGGTTGGAGTAATTGTCACATTGACTTAATTTAAATACTAATTATTACTTTGGGATCATGAAACAGATGGCTCCTTTAAGATAATAGTAATATTAAGGGTCTGAAAGTTTACTACCATGAAAAATCTTTCTAAATATTAAAATAATTTAAATCCTCAAGTTAAATTACATTTTGAAGTAAGAATTTAAAAATTTACTATTAGATTCAAACCAATTTTAATGTAACCAAAAACCTTTCCAGTAATCACCGCGACCAATCTAACCAAAAACCTTACCAATAATCCCCGTGACCGTGGCTTGCATCATCGAAATTGTACACAAACTCGAGTTTTTGGGCGAGCCTCTCTGAAATATCGAAGTTATAATCATGTCAGGAACATTTTGAAGTTCTAGCTTCGTATTTGGTATTTTATAAACATGGAAGATTGCAGTTAAGGAACTTATTATTTAAATAATTCATAGATTTTTAATTAAATATTTATAAATCATTTTCTATTTATTGATAAAATAATATTATATGAAGTTTTGTTTGTTGAGAGAATATCTCAAGTACACATTAATCTACGAAACATTTAGATCTCAACAATTCCTAGACATTAGGAATAGACTCGTGTACATAGAATGAATCACAACAAAACAAGTAGGAATTATATTTCCAAGTTGTCCCCTGACTGACTACTTGTCTCGATCTCAATCAACAAGATCTACATGTGGTCCAATTTGGCAATTACGACTCGTACCTTGTTCATGTAGACATCATTAAATTGTCGACATCCATATAAAGGAGCAACCATCCATTGGGATGCATGGGTACCCAACCACTGCAACCTCTCGTCAAATAGGAAGTATTTCACATATATGGTTCATCTAACTTCTTGATGAACTCTCTTTGACTCGGTCCTTCATACTCTAAGATTATTCCATATCACAATTCCCCCCATTAATCAAAGACTCAATTCTCCGATTACATATCAAGCTTAGATACGAGTACACCTACCATCCTCGTATGTACTGAGTTGTTGATTCCAGAATTTGATGTCACTAGGGAAATCGATTACATATCAAGCATAGATACGAGTACACTTGCCACCCTCGTACCTATCGAGTGGTTGATTCCACAACTTGATGTCACTAGGGAACACATAAAAAAGGGGTATGCATGTCTCTGTGGGTCTTATAACCATATGCCCTTTTAATATACTCCAAGATTAAAAAGATACTGGGTACATAAAACATTTCAAGGACTACAATGAACCATTACAAAGAAATATGTAGATTTGCCATAATTACAATGTGTGGCTCATACTTTATCATGCTCATGAGTCTATTCTACAAACTCAAAAGAACTTCCACTATGTTGTCCTTTGGATCCTGTGCCACTCATCTTGGATACGCCACCATTCATATGTTGGAGCACACCACTGCTTTCTCACTGGAATCTTTCCATCATAGTATTCATTCATCATAGGATTTATACCTTTGAGTCTTTGGAATCTTCATTTTTAACAATAGTCTTTGAAGATTGCAAGGTTTGGATATTTTCTTTTGTTGTTAGGTTGTTTCTTCGCTAGCAATAAAAAGGGTATTTTGGTACACTTATCCAAAATCTTCCTCCTAACAAGAGAGAGGAGGGAAACATAGGGAGAGCAAGAGAGAGAAAATGATAGTGAAATAGAGAGAGGGAGTGAGGGTTTAGAGAGAGAGAGAGATCAGAGGAGCTTAGCAAAGGAGACAAATCGATAGAGAATTGAGATGTAACCACATAGAGAGAATGTGATAAGGAGAGAGAAGGGGATGAAGAGAGGGAATGGGATGGAGGGAGAGAGTGGGAGGGGTCTTAGATAAGAATAGAGAGAGGGATAGAAGAGAGACAAAAGAAAAAGTGAGAAAATTATAGGGAGAGAAAAAATCATGAAGAGTGGGGATGGGTTGGAGGGATAGAAGGGCTTAGTGAAAGAGAGAGAGTGATAGTGGAGGTTAGAGAGCGTGAGAAATATACACATGCAAGAGGGAGACATACAAGGGGGGAGTGTTAGAGAGAGAGAAAGAGACATATATAAGAGGGATACATGTAAGGAAGGAGAGAGAGAGAGAGGGGGGGGGGAGAGAAAGGATTGAAATATGGGGAGAGAAAGAGATAGAAAATGAGTGAAGGGGTTAGGGAGAGAGAAAAGGATGAAGAGGGGGGATGAGATGGTGGGAAAGAGGGGGGGATTAATGAAGGACATAAAGAGAGAGGGATATAGGACAAAGACTTGAAGTTATATAAAGAAAGATATAGGGAGAAAGAGGAATGGATGAACAAGAGAGATGGGAGGAGGGGAGAGTGAAAGTGGGTAAGGGGGAAGAGAGAGAGAGAGAGAGAGCAATAAATATATATGGGAAAATGGGTAGGTTAGAGAGAGTGTGTATATGCCAAAATTAGAGGGGGGGGAGATAGTGACAAGGAATGGAGGGGAGAGAGGGGAATAGGGAAAGTGATAGAGAGAGATATCAAATGAGGACACAAGGATAGGGGGAGATAGAGACTAAAGGATAAGGAAAGGAGGAGAGATATAGAGAAGGAGGGAGAGAGAAATAGATGGGCACATGGGGGGAGAGAAAGAGAGGGACGTTGACATAGAAAGTGATAGCAAAAGGAAAAGACATAAAGGGACATGAAATGGGGAAATGGATGGAGAGAGATAGAAAAAGGTGAGAGATAGAAAGGGGTAGAGAGAGTGGTAGCTTAGGAAAAGAGAGAGATAGGAGGGATACATAGGGAGAGAGAAGGGGGAGGCGAAGAAGGGGAAAGAGAGCTTGGAAATATGGTGGAAGATTAAAAAAAAAGAGTGTTTTCACATTATAAAACGAGTGCACATTATAAAATATGTCTATGTTTGTTTTACTAATGCATAAGCATTTTTTTAATGCACTCGGGTTATTAATTTCAAAAGATATTTTGTAGGAACACTTTTTCAATTATGTGGTAGATGATGGCCTCTTTGGTTTTAGGTTCAGATTGACAAACTTCTTGGTTTGTTTGTATAAACCAAAAATACATTTATTTTTACAGCTTCCTGATTTTCAATCGTGATTGTATATATGTTGTAAGCATTCTTTTTTACTAAAACTAAACATACATATTTATATATTAATTATTTAATCTTTTAGAAATATATAAAATTTATAAAAAACATAGGCCTTTTATTTTTGCTATAACCTTTGATGGGTTAAATTATTCTAAAATCCCAAAAGAATGAGCCTTAGAATAGGTGAATACGTATGTAACAAAAATATATTTATGAATATGTCAACACCCTTATAGTGAGGCCTAAGCTGGACCTCATAATTTTAAGTCTTTACTGTGTTTCTTATTTTAAAATTATATAAAATCAATATTAAAAATTAAAGAAAAATAATTATATACAAGTTCCATATGTTATTTACAATTATACAAATTTATTTCAAAAAATTCTATCATTTATAAGCAAAATCCAAAACTTTAAAACATATTAGTGAAAAATTAACATACCAATTTCACAAAAATACCATTTTTAAAAATCATATAATTAAAAAAAATTAAATGACTACTTTTCATTCTTTTACACAATATCCTAAAATGTAGTATAAATATTTCTAATTCATTAATAACATTTTTAATTTTTAAAATTTTCATTCAATAACATTATCTTACACCAACCTTTATAAAAGAAAATTACAATTTCAAAAACATATTAATCACCTTATCCAACTTATTAAAACAACAAGTTTGAATAATCAAATTATAAGTTTTAACATTATAAATAAAATTTTAAATGAAAGCTATTTGATACTACATTTTTTACTATCGAAATTTTTAACTCTAATTATTTTTAAACAAAAGTTATAACAACTTTGAAATAAACTTCTTATACTTATAATTAAATAAAAATAAAATAAATAAATAATCAAATTTTATATTTTCAATAATATAAAACTTAACATTATAAATAATTTTATAGAAAAAATATTCAAATTGAAATAAATTATTTATGAAGTCATTTTGGAATTTGTGAAGTCATTTTGGATAACATTTTTTAAGATGGGCTAAAACATTTTACATTTAATTTTTAATTGTCTTTGTTGTGATTCATTTTATGTACATGAGTTTATTCTTAATGTTTAAGGGTTATTGAGATCTAGATATTTTCTAAATTAAAATGTGGTTGAGATATTTTCTCAACAAAGTAATTGTGTGTCCAAAACAATTTTTTTATTCTAAAACAACGCTTTATATATATATATATATATATATAAAATGAATAGAAGAATATTTGATGAAAATTTAATTTGGGTATCAAAATATTTTATGACCAATTTAATTTGGCCGTCAGATCTAGTAAGGGCCTAGCTTTTTGCTCTAGGCGGAGGGAAATTGAGAGTTTGATGAATAGTTGTTTGTTTTTCCATCCTTTGTTGTTGTTTTTATGTGACTGGAGAGAGTGTGGAAAAGTTGGAGGATCCAGTCGTCAGGCGTGGAGAGTAGTGAAGAGCTGCAACGTCACTGGAGAGTAGTGAAGAGCTGCAACGTCACTGTGAAGTGTACGTAGGAATTTTGTGTGGGGACTTGTACATATGTTTTTGTGATTTGGAGTGACGTGCGGACTGGCCGAGTGCATGCTCTGAAACCCCTCCTTGCATCGGGTCCGTCTAACCAAAATCTCATCACTCTGCAATTGGTAATTTTTGTGAAAAGCAGAAAGGTCTAATCAGATTTGTACGCCATTTGGAAAAACCAAGACACTAAGGACAACGAGAGTGTTCTGTGTTGATGGATCATGTCGAAGAAGTCTGTCAGTTCCTTCCCCTTCGAGTATGATCAGAAAGTGATATTTACTTGTGTATGTCTATGAGACTATTCGGCGTGGAGCGCGACAGATATTGACATTACAAGCCTTTATATTCGAGTTGGTTTATGCGGTAAGTGTGGATAGCTCAATTGGGGAGTTGTGTTGTGGAGAAGCGTGAGTTTGGAGGAGAACTGTCAATTTTGCAACACATTGTGAAATGGTCGTTGACTTCATGTTAGGAGTTTTCAGGTCCGAGCGATGTGGAATTTGATTTTTGGCCCAAGGCCAACATTGTGAGAATCCTGCGTTGGCCATGAACGTTATGAGTAAAACTGTCATGGACAAAAAGGGCGATGGACTGAAGAGAGCATGCATGAAAGAGAAATATTTTCTGGATTTCGCATCAGTTTTTGCTTGAATGGGTGGGGCACGTGGAGACTGAAAATATTGTTTCCCGGGTTATGGATTATTTCCCCGGAGGATATCTCAACGCACTCAGGGATCGCTAGGCTCATAATATGTTTTGGTGAGGCGCATTCAGCTAAAGAATAATGTGGTGTGGCTGCTAGGATTCGAGCAATGATTGTAGAGTCGTTGATTGGTGTGGCGAGAGCGTACAATGTTGAGTTCCTTTGTGTGTGGAGCCAACATGTAACACATCAAGGAGAAACTTGTGCTTGTGACCAACAATATTTCAGTGGCCTGAGTTCTGCAAGGAAACGTGTGCTAAGAGTGCTTTTGTTGAAACCAACATAGAGGACAATTCTCTAATTTACAGAATGTCAGCATGTAAAGTTCTGCGTGAGAATCCACCATAAAGCCTTGGAGGAAGCCACATCATGGAGCCTACGGTGTATGTGGTATGCATAAAGGCATGGTCATCTTTAGATCGTTACTTGAGCTGATATTGTTATTTGGTATTGTTTTTGGTATTAGTGAAAGTGAATTTTTTACACCTAGGGAGAATTATTTAATGACATGGGTCAGTAAATTCCTCCTTTCTGGAAGATGTTGTAGCCCTTCTTTCACTATGTTCAAAATGCAAAAGAAAAAATCATATATCTCAAAAATACAAAAAAAATCCCATAAAAGAAAAATCAAAATTATTTGGATGGTGGCTTACTGTCAATAAATGGGATTAACGTTGAGTCGAAGATTGTGTAGGATTCAATAAAAATTTATGTCGTTAGTGGGACCCGATGCAGAAAAAAAATGTTAACAATTGGGCAAGTTTAAAGCGTGATGTTGTTAGTGCCATCATGCCTCCCCCACTGAAGAAACCCAAAAACAAAAACAACACAGAGGTTATCGATGTTGGTGTCATTGTAGATGGTTTGGAAGTAAAACAACCTTTCCATTATGAACAGTCATGATCGTCTACGAGACTACTGCCAGTGGTATTGCTTACCACTGCGGGTGCTCCCGTGGGGGGTAAGCGGATTTCATTAGATTCTACGGAAAGCGAACGTGTTTTAACAGGAAACCATGTCACAGCACACATCGTCCTCTCCACGTCATCGTCGCCGCATCATCATCCCCGCAAAACTAGTATGATATCATGTCGTACATCTGTCCCTTCCACATTAAACTTCATTTTTCCCTTTTTTTTTTTTTTTTTTTCCATTTACTCATAAAACCCCGTTTTTACGCTCATAATATATGTTGTTAGTGTTGGAGTGCACCAAAGTAAACCTACGTCTGTCATCTTATTAATTTCAAAGTCCAACGTTACCTTAAGGTTACAAAAACATTTTTGTTGGTCAAAAAACTCTTCACAGAGAAACCAACCGACAACCTATAACAACCCCATTTAAAAATACATGTAAAAATATAAGACCACGATCATGGGACATGTATTCCAAGCTAAATTGTGGGAAAAAAATCCTAGTGGGGTGTTACTATAGCTTATTAATGGCTAAGGAAATTGGCAAAGGCAATGAAAAAGGCTTTGGAAATGAAAGAGGCATTAATTGTGATTTTATTTATGAAAATAATGGAAAGTAGGGGAAAAGGAAAGTGAAAGGCCACAGGTTGTATGTGAGGAGGAAAACGAACAAAAATAATGGAAATAGAAGAAAATAGAGGCCCCATTGACAAAAAGGCTTTTGAGGATCACTTCACGGACTTTTGTGAGTTTAATTTTGGAGCTCTCTCATTACTCTCTCTCTCTCTCTCTCTCTCTCCCTTGGACAGTTAGAGTTTTCTTGGAGCACTTTGGCATTGGATCAAGAAAGGAAAAGAAGGCAAGAGGAAGTAAGCATCAAACAAGGAAGCGTGAGATCAAGTAGCTATAGCAGGCTTCTTTGGAGGTATCGATTTTCATGTGTGATTCCTTTCTAAATTTGGCATGCATGGTATTGCATGTGGCTCTTTGTTTTCATGGCATGGTTTTTTCCAAGTTTGACAATGTTTTTCAGCCTAGCCTTTCCATTTTCGGATAGACATGGTGCGATGGGGTTCTCATGTTTTGGTTGAGTTGAATTGCTGGATGGATTCGAAGCTGATTGAGGTGGATCTACAAAATAAAGAACACATGGCCAAGTGATCCCTAAACTAGGCTATGGATTGTGATAAATCCACTAGCCTAGTGACCTCTAAACCAGACTTCGGGTTGCGATAAATCCAGGTATTGTGTGCCTTGGTGGGCCAAGGAATACTCAATTGGTTAATTGCAGGATATATAGTAAAGCCTAGAGGCGCGTTCTCTCCTTCAGGCCTAGTAATCCCAGGATGGGATGTACAACAAATCCTGGAGAGTGGAGTCTCGGTTAGGGACTCGTAATTTGGTGTAGAATGTGGTAAAGCTTAGAGACTAGGATATAGAAAAATTCCTCAAGGTGTAGGTGGAGAAACGTAGTAGAATCCATGCTTGTTTTGGCCTAGTGATCTGGTGGAGATCATGGTAAAGCTTGTTATTACATGTTTATTGTTTTAGCCTAATGATTCGGTGTAGATTGCATTAAAGCCTAGTTTCTATTGATGAGGGTGAGGTGGTTTAGCATTGAGTTGCACTGATTGGTTCTTTTGGTTTGAGTCCCACATTCATGCTTGGAATATGGCATGGAGGTGATTGGATGAAGATAGATTTGGCTCAAACAATCTATGATTAGGTGGAACGTGGTAGTCCCATACCAGGTTGGCTTTTGCAATCATTAATAAGTGGTTCTTTCCTTGGGATATTATGTGTTAATCGTTGGTTTATATGTGGATTCCTTAGTTGATGTATCTTGATATTTATATTTTTATTATGTTGGTTATAAGCATGTATTATGACAATGATGATGTATGGATCTCCTCATGTTTTGTTTTGTAAATGAATGAATGATGTACCTATGACTTAATAGATGATAACGAAGCTAATGATATAAGAGAACAATGGTTTTTAGTGACTCTCAAATAAGAATGAGACCCCTATGCTCCTATCTATTGTTTAAACTTGTAGATTACATATTTGTGACCTGTTTGACTAAATTTTAGTCATGGCTAGTAGGGGTCCATTCTAGACCTCGTCAATATTTTTGCAAATGTACTTTTGTTCCGCCGTGAAATTTCAGCTTTGAACGTGTGGTTGAGTTATGGGCAGTGGCCTGAGATCTAGGCTTGAAAAAGTGGCACAAATTATGGAGTCGCAAGCATAGGACTGAGGAAAAAATTCCCCGGATGCTCAATTTCCCTTACTGTGGGAGTGTCTGGAGCCTCTTAGATGCACCTTGGTGCATATCAAGGGAGCATCCATGGGTTTGATGCATTAAAACTTCAGTTGGTCTCAGGGGTTGGTTACTTGAGTAGTTTGGATTATTCCCAGGAGTTCCATTATTGATGTGGAAGTATTGTCTAATGTGTTCCACTGGTTCCACTTCCTTAACTGACACATAGGGAGTCAAATCATATCATAGTAACTTTTCGTCATATGTTTAACCGGTTGGCCAGTTACGTAGGTAGATGTGGGAGGAGGGTGTTACATAGTGGTATCCGAGTGGCTTGTGCTCTCTTTGGGTAAGATTTGATACCATAATGTGGTATTAGAGCGGATTGCACTCTCTTTGGGTCATATCTGATACCATAGAGTGGTATCATAACATGTTGCACCCTCTTTGGATCATATATGATACGACATAGTGGTATCAGAGCTTGGTTCAACTTTTGGACTGGATAGGCAGAATGTATTTGTCATGCATTCATGTAGGTTGTATATGTGTTTGATGTGTATACATGGTGATGGTCATTTTTGCAGTTGTGTTTACATGTAGAAGTTAATGATGTTGTTGATGGGATGCATTTATCATGAATGCATGTTGGATGTATATGCATTTGTTATGCATGTGAGTGTCTGTATGTTATTATCCATGCATTGTCATGGTTATAGTTATGAATGTATAGTAGGTAAAACATGCATTGTGAGGTCATTGCATTCATTTTAGGTCATCATGATGTTGTTGGTTGTTACGATGTTAGTGTGTTGGCAGAAATAGAGTAGGATATGTAGATCACCAGAGCGAGATTGCAACACTAGACTTCAGGGTAAGAGTAGATCGTCATATATGTTTATATGGTGGGCATGCAGGTATGTGGTTAATGGTTGTTATAAAAATTAGGATTACTTATATACTTGTATTTTATTGTTGTTATGGTTATATGTATGATAAATTCTAGTTGATTAGTGTATTCATATGCACACGTGTCAGATAGTCATGAATGATAGTAACTTGCGATTGTATGCATTGCTATTGTTGTTTTATGATATTTAACTTGATAATTAGGGTTATTACATTAAGATATTGATGTTATATGTGTCATACTAATTTGGATTGGTATATGCAAATAGCTAGGGTTATGACATTCACATATGAGTTAATGTGTTGTGATATTATGTCATACTAATCTAGACCGACTGTGCAGATGTGATTATTATGTATGCATGATAATTGTTTATGAGTTTATGATGTGAACATGTTAGCTAGTTACTGTTATGGATATCATGGCCTTATCTATGGTTGAGTTGATATGTTGTGAAGTTTTTGCTAATCTAGCTTGATTGTGCAAACAAGATAGCCTCCCCTTAGATACATTAAGGTATGAGTTTTCTTATGTCGTATATTTGGTGCTTGATTGTTTGATTATGTCGTCTATTTGGTGTTTGAGTGTTTGGTGTCTATTATGTCATCTAGTTGATTTATCTAATATGGTATGTTTATAATTGTTTGAATGTTTGATTAATTGCATGATATGAGTATGTGTATGTAAGATTTCAAGAATAAATGATCTTGTTTTAAGATGGTCGTACTAGCACATATGTGTTGAGATAGTTGATATATAATTGAGTGTAACATGATGTATTATGACTAATGAATGTGAGTTGATTTTGATTATGACATAGTTTTTAGACTTGGTGAAGGTTGATTTCCAAATAATAGATATGTTGCCTTGATCTTTGGAACATGTGATCGACATGTGTGAACAATTTCAGGAAACATGCTTGGTATTAGCATGACAAGACAATAGTTGATTTTTTTATATAACTATCCATTGGGTGATGTGACAGTACATAGTAAGATTCAGTTGCAACAAGGTAAAGGTAAAAGAAATGAATTAGGTGAGAATTAATTTGGCTATGTTGGAAACTAAAGTCCAAACGAATGAATGATTTGAATATAGGAAGTCTTCTTAACTTAGATTTTGTCTGATATTATGTGGATATATGTTATATTCCTAAACATGTATTTGACAAATATATTAACTAGTTTCTAGCTATAGTTGGGTTCGTCGAGAATATTGGAATCCCTTGAGGAATGATATGTGCAAGTGTACAATGCAACAACGTGCTTGGCACAACAAGGTAAGATAATTGGTATATTGTGATGTTTACTTATGCACTAACAATTGTGTGTTCATGGCAGTATGATGTAGGAGATTGCATGGAAAAAGAGACTACCATGAAATATTGAAGAAGGCTCAACTTGAATTTCCCTTGGAGGCATTTGGAACTCATGGGGTTGAGTGATGGTGTATGTTGGGAGTTTTGTGCCTTCTATATTTTGTGACTTGTTTGAGCTTGATTTATGGGCTTTGATTGCGTATGGTGCAAGGCCTTTCCATTTTTTTTGTGATGTTATATTGCTATTAATTTTCATGGTTTTCTCTTGTTTTCTTATTGGTATTTCCTTTTATGTTTTGATTCCTGGGAATTGGCCAGATAAAGAAGAAAGTTGATGGAAATTTGGGAGAGTTTTGTGGAACCCAATAGGTAATAAAAGACTTGGATGAACTTGGTGCATGTGTAAGGGCTGCTAAAGGTAAGAGAATGCCAGTCGGATAAGTTGGTTGGGTCCATTAGTGTAGATGAAAGGTGGTAGGAATATCATGAGAAAGATAACCAGAAAGGGAAATTAAATGGATTTGAGGTGTCAGATGCCTTGGATACCTTGGGAATCCTTTTTCCCAATGTTTTGCATGTTATGAATAGATAAAGGGAGTTCTCTTAACCCAGAACTTATGATATCTGGTAATTATGTTGTGATCATGATTGTGCTTATGTCTATATATGTATACATGTATTTATATATGTATGTTGTTGTCTAACAAGAGCATGATTATTTATGCTAATGTTTATATATATATGTATATATCTATGTATCTATGTCACTATTTGACAGGGTTATTAGGGGTCATTCTTATGGAGGAATGATTTCATATGTAGGTGAATGACATGAATAGGTTCCTGGTCTTATGAGGAATCAAGTGGGAAGAGTAACCTTAATAGATCTACAAGGTTAATATTAGGTGGATATGAATTGATATTATATGCTTGTATTATGCCTATGTTTATGTTATTAACAGGTAATGCTGAGGGATACATTATTGGAATGAAAGAAATGTGATCGATAGCATGGTGGAACATGCATGAATAGTGGAAAGACACTAGAAGCAAGGTTTCTTGGTCGAGTCAGTTTATGGTCTATGGATGTGCAGTAGTACTATTGTATATATATTGTACATGTTGCACCTATGATGTTGTGTGCATGTAGTGTTGAGTATATAAGGTGTTGTGTACATGTTATCATTGAAAAGCTATGTATAGATGGTATTTTGTACATATTATGTGGTGTGCTTATTATATATATGGAGTTGTGTGTATTTCATATGCAGTGTTGGTTATAGATGGTGCTATGTACATGTTGGATATGCAGTGCTTTGTACATATTGTACTACATGCATGATGGATACGTAATGTTGTGTTCAGATGGTGTTGTGTGCATGTTGGATATGTATTGTTGTGTACATATCGTGCTATGTACACATGGTGTCGTTTGGATGCTCTACATGTGGTGATATGTAGATATGGTGTTTGGTGCATGTGGTGTTGTGTGTATGTGGTGTTGTGTACATGTTGTACATGTGGTGTTGTGTACATGTCATGCATGTGGCACTATGCACAGGTAGTGTCGTGTACATGTCATTCATGTGGTGTTGTGTACATGTGGCATTGTGTACACGTTGTACAGGTGGTGCAGTGTACATGTTGCATTGTGTGCACTTTTTATAGGTGGTGTCGTGTACATGTGATGTTGTGCACATGTTGTGCAAGTGATGCTATGTACAAGTGGTACTGTGTACATGTTGTAAATATGGTATTTGTGTACATGTGGTATTGTGTGAATGTCGTACATGTTGTGCTGTGGACATGTGGTACTATTTTTACGCATTATGTAGTTGTGGTATTCTGACATGTGTACTCATTGTGTTTTACTCTTTGTAGTACATGTATTGTGTTTTGTTGTATGCCATGTGTAGGTACATGTATTGTGTGGTGTTGTACATGGTGTATTTTTTTTATGTGTTGTGTTGTACATCAGGTGTAGGTGTACGTATTTTATGGTCTTGTACACTATGTGTGGATGTACTTATTGTGATGTACAATGTGTGTATGTGTATGTGATTGAAGAGAAGAAAAGGCATTGGGTTCTTGTTGGGTGTGGCAACCAATCTAGTGTGTGTATAGAAATAACAATGGTAGAAATAAGGATCGACTAAAGGATAAGTATCAATATTTTATTTCGATTTTATTATGCATGTGATTTATGATTTTGGTTTATCATGATTACATGTGATCTATGATTCTAATTTATGATGGCTACATGTGATTTATGGTTTTGATCTATGGTGGTTTTGTTTTGAGCTAACCTGATGTGATATGTTTATACATGATCATTTGGTTAAAGATGCTAGTTTGACTTGTGATAGGAAGGGAACAAAATTGCAAGTATACCTTATTGATGGGCCATCAATGAGGTATGATTTGAAGTTATTTCAATTTATTTTGAATCTAATGGAAATTATGTATTTCGTGTTGTGTGTGGAGCATGATTGTTCAGAGGTCTTTGTTTCAGCCGGATGTATACCCCATGAAGTTTGTAGACCCCTCCACGCAGTGGGGACTTGTCCCCCCCGCGGGGGTCCTGGGGGTCCGGGGGCCAGCGGTCCCCCGGCGGGGACTCGGGGGCAGCGCCCCCGAAGCTAAAAACAAATGTAAATTTGCCTTGTAAAAGTATAGTAATTTCTAGTCAATCTAGGCCGTTCATTAGGCATATGATCTGACAGTAGAACTTATGTTTAGTTTAGGGTTCTTTGCCCTAGAAGGCAACCCCTCTCTTTGTATAAGGGCATTGTATTGGAGGCTGAGACATAAATGTGTATTCTGTGAGCGAGAAACTGAGAGGTGAGACTGTGAGAGAAACAGAGGATTTTACAGCGGATTTGCTGTAGGTTGTGTCTCTTCATTTTGCTGGATAATAGAAAGGAAGGACTGGTTGTTCAGGGTGGACGTAGCCCAAACTGGGTGAACCACGTATATCTGTGTCTCTCTTGTTTTGTGCATTTTCTGTGTTTATATTTCTGCAATATTTTATGTGTTCCATTGCTCCGTAATATATAATTTCCTAACATTTGGTATAGGAAAGCATGAAATTCTTGATTGGGTGGTTGAAATCGACTGCAAGAGTTAGTAACAACAATGAAAGAAATTGGAACGACTAGCTGTATACTGGTAAAGCACTCCAGGAGCAAGGCCATTGTGGGACACTGGTACTTAATAGTTTCCATTAATTTCCATAAGCATGCTTTGACCCATATTTTTTGAGGCAAGTATACACCTTGGTTGTTTGACCTTGCGATTAAAGGAATCCTTTCCAAGGGATGGATCGCTCGGGATAGGGGATACAGGGGAACTTGGAAGGTGAGTGACTACATGTAAGGGGTTACCAAATTGGTTGAGGGACAGTGTAGTGGAGATTGGAAGGTTGAGGATGGATTTGTTTTGGTCATTAGCATTGGTATATGTAATAAAATGCAGATTGGGAGTGCCCTGGAACAATGAACCAATAACTGTTCACTGAGAGGACAAGTGGCGCAAGATTATAACATTGGAAATTGGATGCAAATTTGACCTTGTAGTGGATTCTGAACTTCCTAGGAAGGAGGTGAATCTTGGTATTACTTTGAGGGTGGAGGTGTAAGCCTCTAGATTCTCTTGTTGCAAATGCAAGCATGGTATCCTTTTATTTGTTGGTTGAGAAAATGTGCATATGTGTATAGGTGTGCATTATTGTAAATACTGTATCGAGTGATCGTCCTAGATTTTGAGTGAGTGGGGACTGGCTTTCAATTCAAGATGACAAATCAAATCGAGAATAATCTCTAAAGGGTCCCATAAACCATGTATAGAAGTATCATATACGTCTGTAGATCTACATTTCAACCACTCATCACCCCCAAACTTATTCCGTTTGATCTAAGTTACATCGTTATAGCTACTCTATTTGTAGGAAGTCGTGTCGACTAGTAAACGTGAGATTTATTCTATGGACTATATTGGTTAGTGGGGATGGGGAAAATCATAAACCTTGTTCATTCAATCGGAATATGTTCCCACAACTAATGGATTTGCTACCTCAGATGGGGTAGGATAAATATGTATGTGTCTTTGGTGATGGATTGGGTTTTCCTTAGCACGTGCATGGTATATCCCATCCCCCACTACATTCAACCTTTTCTTATTCAGGAGCATCCCACCTTCTACTTCACTTATGTCCACCCATACTTAGCTTAGTTACCTATAGCTAGCTTAGTTGAGAAACTTAGCCCACGCACCCAGCATTTGCACCCCAACCTTCCCTTCTATAGTTAACCTACATAGTCATCCATACCTATAATCCCTACACTAGTCACTTCTTAGTTCTATCACCTAGCTTACTCAGTTGGGATTAATCACGGGGCCCATTCTACATTTCAAATTCCCACGCACCACTTTCCTTAGTGCCTATATATATGCATGTTCTACATGCAATTGATCTTCACCAATAAAACTAACTCTTTCCCTAGAAGGGCATCCCCTTATACATGTTGAATTTATAAATCAATGTGATGAGGTTGTTAATACGTATATAATATCAAAGTGTTATCACCTCCCAATCTTCTTTTGGTATATTCCCATCCCTAATCCATTAACTTTTGAACTAGTCCCGCTTCAGATGTTGTAGCTCTCTTCAACATGCTCATGGTTAATCAATCATATATAGGTGGGGCGGGTAGACTACTTCCAACAATGGGAAGCACGATAGGAAGAATAGAATCATGGGAAGGACCATGACGAATGAGAGAAATGGGAAGGGAGCAATCGACAGGGCTATCACCTTCTTTCAGATCAAATCAAACCATGGGAGAAGCAAATCTACATCTACGAAGCTAGCACCTTCTGTGACAAGATCCTCCAACCTTTCCAAATTTGGAACCGGAGAGAGAGAATACCCTCAACTCGATTTCTAGGGAAGAAAGAAGCAACGAAAAGCGGACTAGAGTTGCTTCAATCAACACCCAGGAATAGGAACAACTGGAAAATGGGAAGCTTTCGTAAAAATATGTTCTAGTGGTTATTTCCTATTGACAAATGACCTATATGCCTGATGATGCGCTATGGATAGAAACAACTCATACACCATAGGTTAACCCAACCATTTCTATTATGGCAACTTACAAATACAAAAGGCTAGGAATCTAGTCTCTTGAGTAGGGAATGAAGTGCAGTTAAATAGGTCCATCCTTTGAATGCACTGGATGCTACGCACATAATGCTACATGTGAGTCAAAACACACCTTTTGTTCTTTTTTCAAGAAGGAATAATGTTATCTAAACTCAAGGATTTTGGGGTTCAGAATTCTGTAGTTTGAAGTGGCTCCAATCAGAAAGGTTGAAAAGATAGATATATAGATGGATGGGAAATAAGAAGAGCCATTCCATTGGTTGTATAGATCTCGACCTCCCTCTCTTTCGTAAGTTCCCATCATTGAAGCATTGAGCTTGGAGATAGGTTTACAAATTTATGCATTAATCTCTCATATAGGTTATTTATCCGAAAATAAGAGATCACGACGAACGAGATATCTTTGAAAGGGGTTACCTCTTCAGGAAGATGACCCGGCCACCAACTCTTCTTGACCTTGTTTTTAGGTAAATATTATTTGGGATAAGGGTTTTCTCTCGCAGGAACGAGGCAGGTGGCTTGAGTGCACTCTTTAGAGGATATAGCTCCAAAATGATGAAAAAGGTATGAAAAACAGAATGCAATTTTCGAGCTTGAAGATCTCGACCTCTCGGTTTATACGTAGTCAAAATCTCATCCACTATTAGAAATCCGATGGAATGGTAAGTCAAAATGGCCAACAACAAGAAATACTGGGGTTTCTTAACCGAGGTCTCTCTGTGGAAAGGTCTTGTATTAAAGGGGATAGGTGTCCATCATCTTTGTAATGACCTTTAATATGGGTTAGGTATTCAATGCACTTACCCTTGAAAGAAAAGGGTTTCTTTTTTATTTATCTCTCTTTCAATTAAGCACATTTCATTAGACCAATATCTTGCTTCTTACCCTTAGTTTCACAGTCGGGGTTTAGTTTGATTAATGTTTATCTCTCTCGCTTCGAGGTCTCTCCAGAATGAATAAAACCTTATCTTCCCTTCCTAAGGGAAATAGAGGTTGAGCTATATCAATCCCAAGAAGAGTTTGTTGGGTTGAGTGATCATCTTACCATTTTAGAAGGCGTTCAGGAGGTAAAGTCCAACTGCAAAAGGAAATCCAACGGAGGTTGAGTTGATGATTTCTTTATTTATGGGGAAAAAGACAAAAATTTTCTTTCAAGGTCAAGTCTAGAAGGTCTTATCCTTATTTTGTTGAATATAGTTTTCGTTGACATAGTATTTATCATATATACCCCTGTGATTTGCTTGAATAGTCCATATAGCAAAAAAGACCTAATACGTTTGTAATTATAAGTGGTGTTTGTCATTGAAGCACTTAAGCAACATTATGTTGTATGTAATAACGATCGCTCTACTTCCTAGGTAGGGAGAGAGCTTAAATGGAAAGCACTCATCAACTTTCCAGCAATGAATGAATGGACAGACAACCAAGCTTGATTGCCCAAACTTGAAAATACTACTCAAGTGAACATAGATAGAGAAAGCAATGGTTAATTGATTTTTAGTAGGTTCAGTGTCCGATGATGAATTAGGTGAAATGATTTCCCCCGCCCATCCCTCCTTACTAGCCAAAGATAATAGACAAGACCTCCTACACTCAATCTTCAGATCACCCCTATTGAAAGGTTTTAACCACTAAAATATCCTTTTGTCATCAAGGCTATCCTCTTCACACTCTCCTCCAGTAACTCTTCTATCAGGTTTTAGAGTAATACATTTTCTAATAGAGTCGATCTGACTCGATCTAT
Organism: Pinus tabuliformis; assembly: GCA_031772625.1. Taxonomy (NCBI): domain Eukaryota; kingdom Viridiplantae; phylum Streptophyta; class Pinopsida; order Pinales; family Pinaceae; genus Pinus; species Pinus tabuliformis. The sequence continues at coordinate 1,366,698,890 of CM062817.1, read as the reverse complement.
AGTTGAATTGTTGGGGGAGAGCATCCGAAAGGTAGGCAGAGGGACATGACTTATCTACTATTTCAAATTTGGTGAGCTCACTCTCTATTTATGGTTTAGGTGGGGTCTTTCCTTCCTTAGGATATCCCACTCTTCATTCCTTAACCCAACTCTCTCTAGATGGATGTAGATAGAATGACCTTACTCCTATCTATATAAAAGTTGCCTACCCCTACTAGATATATATGATGCATTCCTTCAGTTTTCGGAGCTACCAACTTATTTATTCCGCTCCTCCCAAAGACTATTATGTTTGTATCCTTGCACTATATTTTTACTTATGATTACCTTGAAGAATATATATATTTGGGGATTACTGGTCCTGGCTGGCTCATTGGTTCAGGGTTTGGAGAGCACATAGTTCATCATTTGTCCTATCCCTATTATTTATTGTGTAGCTAGTTCATCATTTGTCCTACCCGTATTATTTATTATGTAGCTTCCTATACTTGGTCATCCATGTGGTCGCTTTCAAATCAACCCCTTTTCCTCCTATTAAATTAAACACCAGGTCTCGGCTAGGGAATGCAGGGATATCCCCTTGTTCCCTAGCGCGCCCCCCCCCCCTCCAAGAGTTGTCTGTTGTGCTGTGATTAATTTGGGGTAAGAATTTTTATTCCTAAGGTACATTATCCCTTGTAACTCCCATAATTACCAACTTTCTAGGCCTCTTTTCATTATGTTTCTAATGGTGATCCACAACTTTGTCTTCCTCTGCACCCTTGCTCTGAATTATTATTGATAAAGGGCTAGGACTACTAGTCTGTAAGATTATTTGGCTTTTAGGGAAAACACTCTCTACATTTGAACCAGACTCCCCCATTGCTCCTCCTGTACTCTGCGAAATTGAGGTCCTATATCTCTCCATCCCAGTTCGATCCATAAAAAAGAAGAAATGGCTTTCGAAACCACTTTCAATTATTGATGGTGACTGCTTTCCCAAGGTTAAGACATTAAAGAGATAGAAATAGAAAATATTTCACGTTGAGCCCCCAAATTGAGAAAGTTGAGTTTATTAATAAATGAAAGGGCGACCCAAAACTTTCTGATGTTTCCTAAGTGCATTTCATGTTCATTGATTAAAGGATTTTTCAGAGTGGGAAAAGTATGTAATAGAAACTATATGGAAAAACCTTGGAGTAGTTATCTTTACAGATTTTATAACTCTTGATCAGCTACAATGGAGACCATTTTGGAATCACATACTCAAGTGGAAATTGGATTCAGGGCAGAATTTTTCCACATTTCATATAGAAAGAATTACAGCAACAGTCTTGAAATTGACCTTGGAGGCTCACCTTTTTAGTCGAAGGCTAGGGAACTGCATCATGCATTCCCATTGGATTTTTTAGTTACAAAACACAACATTTTTGGAAGCTTCCACCCAATAGCTACCTAGTCCTTACCCATTGATAACAAAGCCTCTATAGCTTGTGGTTCCATCAGTAATTGAGAAAGAAATGTCTCCCACCCCACTATCATCATTCTCAACCCTCGAAACCCTGCTTTTTGCTTAAGGTGGGAGAGAAGTTTTCATATCACTGAACCAAGTTAACAAGTTTCAAAGCCCACTACACAGGGGATCCCTTATAGCCAAGGGACTTAATAATTTCCAAGCCTCAGGTTGTTTATTACTTGTTGCAGCTGGAATTGATCACCTGCTAAATGTAAGGGGCCTAATCGAGTTGTTTACTTAGAGCTTTCAATCTTAGGGCTTTATTCTATTGGTTGGAGTTTATACCTCCGAAGTTTGGGGAATTACTACTTGTTAGACTTTATACCTTCCAAGCATACACACAAGTCCTACTTGCTCTCTTTTTGGCCTGCCAAGCACCCAGTCAGGGATTGTATTATTGGACCCTTGCTTACTATGACTTATTTTCTACCTCTCTTGCTGATGCTAATTTTATGGCATGCTTACAATGGTTTTTTCTTAGGCTAGCTGGGTCAATGAACATCACATCCAACCTTCCTTGGTTTGTCACTTTCTTTCCTTCTCACGAAATCCAGAGAATTCGCGATTGCCTTGTCCTCGGAAGGACAGGCAATAAATACCTCTCCCCTCAGTCGAGTGACTACGTTAATTTTACTTATTCGGTGAGGGGTATTCGGTGAGGGGGCCTTGGTCGACTCATGCTTATGCATCCTCTCCTTAACAATTGGTCCTTGCTTGCGCATCCTCTCATGTTGGTCGAGTGATTTACATTCCTCTATTCTCATTTTTATCGAATGTTTTTGAGAAGGGCCATCTGGGGGGTGACAACTTATTTGTTGGCCTTTGTCAAGTCAATTAATTCCTTGAGATCTTTTGACTCATTTTCTATCACAGGGACATCCCCTAATTATTCTCTTCCTTTCTGCCCTATTTATTATCCTAGTGCAGATTCTTATCCACTGATTGCGGATCTTGGAAACGCTTCTTGAAAACCTGAGGGGATATGTCAACTATTCTTGAGAGCTGGTAGGAAGTGACTTGGTTCCAGAAGATCCACATGTATTATGTAGGGTTAACTACTATGTGGTAAGTATCGGGGAAGAAAAAAATGAAGATAGATTAGTGGTCTTAATGGGTAGATCATTTGGATATGTCCCTAAACATAGGGCTTTGGGCCTTTGTACTGGTCTACTGGGCTCTATGATGCCATGGCCTTCTTTCCCCAGTCCCCCTTCTCCTGTAAATCCCATGGATTCCATCATGGTAGTGGCGTTGGGATAAAGGGGGATGAAGATCCACATGTATTATGTAGGGTTAACTACTATGTGGTAAGTATCGGGGAAGAAAAAAATGAAGATAGATTAGTGGTCTTAATGGGTAGATCATTTGGATATGTCCCTAAACATAGGGCTTTGGGCCTTTGTACTGGTCTACTGGGCTCTATGATGCCATGGCCTTCTTTCCCCAGTCCCCCTTCTCCTGTAAATCCCATGGATTGCATCATGGTAGTGGCGTTGGGATAAAGGGGGAGTTCTAATGTTTCAGGAGGAGGTGACTCTATAATTGAGGCATCAGGCTCCTGTTCTATCCCATTTAATATATCCTCCATTGACACTATCTCCCCCATATCCTCCACTGCCCACCCCACATATTTGTCCTCATCCTCGTCATGCACATCATCATATAGCCTAGAAAATGCCTCATCTTGAAGGATGCTTAAGGCATGATACTGTTTCAGAAACATCCTCATTCTCCACCATGCCCCCCTTTTATGTCTGCTAAAGTTGTCTTGTTGAACTTCAACTTGCCTCTTCTTAGTTGGTGCCTTGAACTTCATATCTTCCTGGGTGACAATGCCATCAAGAGGCCTATAGAAAGTGTAATATAGTGGTAAGTTGGAGCTCTAAGGTTGAGGCACTTTAAGTAATTTCTCTTTAGTCCTTGGTGAGCCACCCTCCCTTGTCAAAAGTGCATCCATCTTCTTCTAGCTCTCTTTGCTTGCCAACTTCTCCTCCCTTGGTCTAGTCTTGTGATCTTGAGGATTAGGTACTTTTAGTATTTTATCAGTGCCTATAAGGAAGTAAGGGTCATACTTCCAAGGAGAATCCAAAGGAAGATCTAGACTTTTAGTAGTTCTAGGACTTCTTTAATGCCCCTCTTCTCATTAATAGCATAGCTCCCCATGACCACAAGGAAAGTCATCCTGCCCTTCTTCTTAGATTTGGTGAAATGCAAATTATCTATCTCTACCATCAGCCTAACATACTCGAACATGCATACCCCTCGGGTGAGTAGCCTAGGTAATATGTAAGGAGCCTATTGGGTTCCATATAGCCTTATCACAATGAAATCAAGCCCTAGGAACTAATCTAACATGCATACCCCTCGGGTGAGTAGCCTAGGTAATATGTAAGGAGCCTATTGGGTTCCATATAGCCTTATCACAATGAAATCAAGCCCTAGGAACTAATCTCCTCTCAATCACGTGGCCAAAGTCGTGAAGGTGTAAGCTTTGCATTTGCTTAATCTGATCAATTAACAACATTGTTTACTGGTTGGAAGTATAAGAATGGTTATGGTGTGGATGGTTTGTTTGCAATGCATAGAACAGTTAAACTTTCTTATGATATGATTAACTAATCTTATATATTATATAGTGTTTAGTTTGATTTTAGGATAGTAGTTTTTAATTTAAATTTTGAATTTTAATTGTTTTATATTGAAATAAAAAGGAATGCTACTTTCTCCTTTATGATTTTGAAAACATATATACTATTGAAATTATATATATATATAAACATATTAATAATTAATATAAAATTATTTTGTAAACATTTTTTTAAATACCAATTTTATATTAAATATAAGCATAGTCTAACTTATAGATGAAATAGCCTTTTTCACCTAAATTCACTAAAATCTGGCAATATAATTAGAATTGGGCGATACAATTTCAAGATCTTTTATTATTTAAAATATGTTTTTGAATGCATAAATGGATTCAACACCCTTGAAAACCATGGAGCACTCCAATAACAATTTAAAAGAAAATTTTTAAAAATCTTAAAATTAACCAAAAAAATCTTCATTAAGAAAACTATTTTGTTTATATATTACACTACACTTTAAATATATTATGAAAAAATTATAATTAATAATCAAAAACAATAAATTATCAATCGATATAGACATTCAATATTAGGCTGCGTTGACTTGCTCTCGTTTTTCTAAAACTCTAAATTGGCTTGTGACGTCATGAGAAATTAAATTTGAGAGGAACCTCACAGGGAGCCTCAAATGTTCATATAATAAAAGAGAATGAAGGCCAAGTTAGTTAATAAAAGAGAATACCAATATATTAAAAGAGAATGAAGGCCAAGTTAGTTCATAAAAGTCCTTGGATTTTCCCTGCAGTGCCTTGTGAGCAGACTGATTCTGCCCATCTTCTCCATCGTTGCAAAATCTAAGAAGGATGGGCCTTGCAATTATGTGTTGACATATCCTTTTGCCTCGTTGCTGGTTAGCAACGCAGCATCAGAATGAAAGAGGCATCTACTCTTCTTTACATTCACGGAATAATTGGTGTCAAATGTTCGAAAGCTACCGGGATCCATCTCTACTATCGTCTTACTGTCCCCAGGCTTGCATTTTATCTTCAGTTGAGAAGCGTAATATTTGTTGAGGGATGGATCCATATCCGCCTTTCTTGTAAAATTGTAAAGCCTGCTGCTATAGGAACTAGTGGGACGTCCCGATAGTGTGGGCGGCTGTTGTGATATGTATGTCATGAGATTATGAGGTGATAATACAAGTCAATTCGAATATAAAAAATGAGAGGAGAGTATTGAATGTCCTTAACATAAAGACGACCATTGTTGGAAAATATTGATGTCAGGTGTGTGAAATTCGCAAATGGTGGAGGAATTTTAGTGATAGCTTCGTTCTGGATAGACGCCACTCCATCTCTACGTCCCTTGGAACTTTCCAAAATGGTGCACCCAACTAATATTTTGAATTATAGAAGCTGATGATTGAACAGTAAATCAAATGTAAGGCATGCATTGTGACGAAACAGGAGCGTTACCATATGGACCGCATCTCGTGCTACGAGTGCAAGTATATCGGTGCATGACATCACTCCCGCGCACACCGTCTCCACTGCAGCTTTGGCTGCGTCAATTGTTTGAAAAATTGGAGAGAGCAATTTCCACAATATAAATCACATTTTGATGTTTTTATTGATCATAACAGCGATAATTAGCCTAACTATATTTACCAAGTGGTGATGATAAATAACTGTGGTGATGATAAAACCAATTATTTATGATTCTTAATAACTATATAATAATAACAACCATATTTTTATATATTTATGTATTAATATGTTAAAATAATATTAATATACTCTATAAGATTTTATTTAATATTAATTAATTTTAAATTATTTAATATAATTTAAATATTTAATAGTAATATTAGCAATATTAATTAACAATAATAATTTTAATAATAATAATTATTAATTAATAATAATCTTATTTAACCATAATAATCTTAATAATAAAAATTATTTTAATAAATGTGATTGATATACGTATAAAGCTTCATTTCTATCTATGACAGAAAATAATAGTAATAATAATAATAATAATAATAACAACAACAACTACTACTACTACTTTTTATTATTTTTTATAAAATGTAAATAAATAAATATTTCTTTTATTAAAAAAATAATATTGTTTTTAGAAAAATTATAAATAGTTTTACTTTATTATAATAATAATAATTTAATAGTAATAATTAATAAATAATAGTTAAATAGTTAATTATTGTTAAACAATAATAATATTTTTTTAATTGAGAAGATTTTCTGGGGTAAATCACATTAGAATACACTTGCTGACGTGTTTCGAACTAGTGAACTAGCCAGTGTGGTTTATCGTCAGGGTCGAGCTAGCGAACTAGCCAGTGTGGTTCATCATGAGGGCAAGTTGAAGAAGTTGAAGAACCAGATCTTGCCTGAAGGTAAATAGATAGAGCAGATCATCCAACGGCTATATTTGACTAGGAAATGACTATACTGGACTGGGCAACTAGACTGGATCAACGGCTATATTTGACTAGGAAACGACTAACTGGACTAGACCAAGGGATAGGGACAGGAAAAATATATAATTAGTTAATTAGTTAGTAAGTTAGTTTTATATCCATTATCATATTTAAATAAGGTAATGTATGTATTTAATTAATATGAATCAGTTAGTTATCAAAAGGCTTATATTAAAGTTATATAATTAAATAGTTAGTTAACTAATTGTAAGTTTGTTTTGTTATAGTTATTACCATGAAATGTAATTGTTTGTATAACCTATTAATAGATCTATTTATTATTATTAAAACTATTTAATTAAATATAAAATTAAATCATTAAGCCATTAAATATAAACTTAAAACTATCTAATTAAATATAAAATTCAAATCATATATATATTAAAGATAACTTATTAAGTTAGTTAATAATGGACCTTCTAATAAATTTAAGGAATAGAATATGTGGCAAATTTCCCTAAAAATAACTAAAACCAATGAGGAACTAATGAGAAGAAAAAGAGTTTAGTTAGTTAATTATTAATCTTATTTAATTCTATCCAAAGGATTGGTAAGATAAACAGTTCACATCTTAAAAATTCCTTCATCAATATTTAGATACAAAATATTTATTTTGATAATAAAAGGGATTTATATTCCTTATACAAACAATGTGTTCTTATTATTAATCGAGAAGGAGTGAAAGAGAATGGATGAACATAAATATTAAAACACATAAAAATGAAAGAGATGATAAAAAAGGAAACACCAATGATCCAGAAGATAAGGGGGAAAAAACAAAGAAGACTCCACATAAAAGAACAACAAAAGGGGCGAGGGAGTGTGGGAAACGGCTAGGAAGAAAGGGCAGGGATCCAACAACTGCTAATTTTCCAGTCGTCATCTCTACTGAGATTTCTCAACCTTTTTTCAATCTCAATGGCTTCGCTAAATTTCCGGTGATGAAACTTCGCAACCTCGGCAATAACACGTGCCTTCTCAATACATACATGATGCTTAGTCTTCTCTGCGTATTTTGCTAGGGCAGAAGATGGGTCCTCCCATGTTTTAAATCGGCTGAGTGCTCATTAATCCTCTGATTAATAGAACGACCAGTCTCACAAACATAATGGGTCCCACAGGAACAGGGAATACCATAGACACCTTTCATGTCCTTGGGGTCTACCAGGTCTTTTACTGATCGAAGGGAGCTAAAAATGGTGTTAAGGGGTCTAAGCATAGAGGGAAAATTATGCCTCCTAAGAATCCTTATAATATTATCAGTGGTCTCTTACATGAAAGGGAGATGAACCCCTTGAGACTTGATCTTTAGGGTCTTTCTTGACCGATGAATTCTTGTTGGCTTTAAGGAAATATTTCTGACCAAGGTGCCTACTATAACCATTGTTAACAAATACATTAAGGAGATGGGCCTTCTCTTTATCGAGGTTCTTTTCATTAGGGATTCTCAGTGCACGAGTAGCAAGCGTGTTGAGAACGCCCAAATTTAGAGTAGGGAAATGATGGGAGCTAGCATGAAGATACTACTTAGTATGAGTTTTCTTCCGAAACACTTGGTGGGAGAAAAAATCGTCATCATTCTTCGAAGTAAGAACATCGAGGAAAGGAAGGCATCCATTGACTTCTTGCTCCATAGTGAACTTTATGGCGGAGGATTGATTGTTGAGATGCTTGAAGAAATGATCCAACTCTTTTTTGTCAAAGCCCTCCCCCTCAGGGCACAGCCCAGGACCTGAGGTCATCTTTGGGTCAGTTGATCCGGACATTCTCAGCAAAGGGAAGAAGCAACAGGGAAATGACAATGATCCACCAGAAGAACAAGAGACTCAGGCGAATAACCCGAAGGTCACCTCATCTACCTGTCGACTGGTAGCCAAGGAAAGGCCGCGAATAGAACTGCCCGGAGATCGAGTTTATGAAAGACCATGCAATCATTGGAAAATTCATAGGGTTCTGGCCAACTGAACGGGCCCTAAATGGTTGGATTGCAGCAAAGTGGAAGCCTAAGGGAGATGTCACTCTCCAGTTGGGGCCGAAGGGCTTCTTCACCGTCATCTTCTTTTGCCTGGAAGACAAATACAGGATCCTGGGAGGAGGTCCGTATTTCTTCAACTCGGCAGGTCTCTACATCAGGGACTGGATGCCCAGATTTAACCCTGACAAGGAAGATCTCACTTGGGCACCTGTCTGGATCAGATTATACTCACTCCCCGATGAATACTGGGAAGAAGACTGTCTAATGGGCATAGGAAATGGGGTGGGACAATACATCAGGGCAGCAGAAGAAACAAAAACCCGTAAGTATATCTCATATGCAAGGATATGTGTATTTATTCGAATGAATGAAGCTCTTCCTGAGTCAGTAACCCTTGCCCATCGCGACGAGGAGTGGATCCAGCCTCTCGATTATGAGCAAGTGCCTTTCAGGTGCAGAAGATGCCATGCACTAGGGCATCTGTTTCGGGATTGCCCTCTCAATGTCAAAGCCAGCTCTCCTGAATCTTCTAAATCACCATCTCAGGATGGCTTCACCAAAGTCTCAAATAGAAAGCGCTCGCATAAAAAGCCTCAGAATGGGTCCAAACCCCAGCCTTCCAAACCCCAACATCCTGCTTCCAAGAACAGCTTTGAGTCTCTAGGCGATTTATGAGATGATCAACCCATTGATACTGATAGTATCCCCGCACGCCCTTCCTCTTCCACCCACCCCCCTCCATCCAGCCCCCCACCCAAGTCGAAATCTCCCATTATAATCCCGACCATCTTAAGCAGGCACCCGAAAGACACAGCGGAGATCCCTAAGGAAATGGAGGTGGATGGGAAGTCGATCCCCCCGCAGGGCTCAGAGACCATTCATGAGGAAACCAGTCAAGTGCAAAATATGGAGGAAGAACCAGAAAGCATAGATCTCCACGGGCTGGATATTATTGAACTGGAGCTAGCTTGCAAAAAAAAGGCGTATGAATCCATCTCTGAGACAAATATAGAAAAGTTGGAAGTGGTCATCTCCAGAGCTTTCCACCAACACCAACTGGGCATACAACCTGGTAGCACTTGGGACGGCAGCCTGCGTCCAAAGGATACCAAAAAAAGAGGGAGGAAGACAGATCTTCAGAGAACAATAGAGATCGGAAAGCTCCTGGTGGACTCAGGTAGATATGCGAAGCTGACGAAGTACTACAGCCCTGCTCAAACTAGTCAACCATGAAGCTCGTATCCTGGAATTTAAGAGGGCTCAATAGCCCAGGAAAATATAGGATGTTAAAAAACATGATCAAGTTGGAAAATCCGCAGATGTGTTTCCTCCAAGAAACCAAATGCAACAGTACCACGCTGGGTCGCATACTTTCAAAGGCCTGGCCAGGCTGCCGATCTGTGGCTGTGGATGCCACGGGAGCCTCGGGTGGGCTTGCCATAGCGTGGAACACCCAGGCTGTAGCGCTCACTGATTTCCACGCCTCCCATCACCTCATTCAAGCTGCCTTTCACATTCTAGGCACCAACGTACATGGGAACTTATCCAACGTCTATTTTCCGCAGGACGCTAGGAGTAAAAGAGCGCTCCTCGACACCATTGAAGCGCTTAGCAATAACAGGCAGCATCTGCTTTGGATCGTTGCAGGGGATTTCAACATGATAACCAAAATCGAGGACAAGATTGGAGGCAGATCCAGACTGGATCCTGAAGTAGAACACTTCAAGGACTTCATCCAAAACGCCTCTCTCATAGACATGCCATTCTGCAATGGCACTTTTACTTGGAGCAATCGCAGAGGTGGCAAGCATCAGATTGCTTCTAAATTAGATCGCTTCCTGATCTCGGATAATGCAGTGCATCTCGGAGGTGATCTCACCGCTGCGATCTTGGCCCACTCTAGATCGGATCACTGGCCGATAGCTTTGCAATGGCAGCGACCAGGGGATAGAACCAAAAGACCTTTCAGGTTTGAGGGCTTCTGGTTAACGCATCCAGCATTCAAGGACTTCGTCAGAACCATATGGGCCTCCTTCATCCCACCAGCAGGCTCAAAAATGTACCAGCTACAGCAGAAACTGCGATTCCTAAAAAGCCACCTCAAACGCTGGAATCGGGAGACCTTCGGGAATATTTTTGAGGCGCAAAAGGAGCTCAATCAGGAGCTCAGGGATCTCCATCAGAAAATAATTAACACAGGGCATACGGAGGCAACCTTGGACAAAGAGCAGCACATACATAATCAGCTTGAAGAAAGAAGGAAGCAGGAAGAAATTTACTGGAGGCAAAAATCAAGGATCAGGTGGCTAAAAGAAGGGGAGCGCAACACCAAGTTCTTTCATAGAACTACAGTGCAGAGAAGAATGCACAATAAGATTCCTTTCATCCAAAACCAAGAGGGGGCAAAAGTTGAGGAGCATGAGAAAATAGAAGAAATCCTACTCAATCATTTCCAGCAGGTACACCAAGAGCAGGCGGTGGATCGGAAGCGGGCGATTGGGAAAATCACCAGCAACATTCCTAAGCTGGTTACAGAGGAACACAACGAGTTACTCATGCGCCCAATTCTTATCCAGGAGGTAGACGAGGCAATGGCGCAGCTCAAAGAAGGTAAGGCCCCTGGCCCAGATGGTTTCACGACCACATTCTTTCATGCTTTCTGGGACTTGATTAAAGTGGAGGTTTGGCAAATAGTTGAGGAATCCAGAGCCCTTCGCTGGCTTCTCCCCTCCCTTAACTCCACCTTCATTACTCTCATCCCCAAAGAGGAGAACTCCATCACCCCGGATAAATTCAGGCCCATAGCTCTCTGTAATGTCCTTTATAAAGTCATTTCCAAAGTCATAGCTAACAGATTAAAACCTCTTCTACCCATGCTCATCTCTCCGGAGCAGTCGGGATATGTCGAAGGCAGACAGATAATGGACGGCATTATCCTTACTCATGAAATCATTCATTCGCTCAAGCAATCCAAGCAAGCTGGTATGTTACTCAAAATCGATCTCTCCAAAGCTTTCGACAAGCTCAGCTGGTCATACATTCAACATATGTTGAAAGCTTTTGGCTTTTGTTCCACCTGGGTTCGTTGGATCATGAGCCTTATCACCTCCTCTCATTTCTCCATCCTTGTCAATGGTTTGCCCTCCCGCCCATTCAAGCCCTCCAGAGGCATAAGACAAGGGGACCCCCTTTCCCCTTTCCTATTTGTGATAATGGCGGAAGGACTAGGCAGGCACATCAAGCAAGCCCTCCATTCTAATCAGCTCAGAGGAATCTCTATCCACAATTCCCCGGCCTCCTCTCATCAGCAATTTGTTGATGACACCATGCTATATGGCTATCCTTCAGCTCAGGAAGCCTCTTGTTTGAAATCCCTGCTCAACGACTTCTCTGAAGCCTCTGGCACCCATGTCAATAGCTCCAAATCACAAATCTTCTTCTTCCATACCCCTCCGTCAGTTAAATCAGCCGTCTCCCGTATCCTTGGCTTCCACACCGCCTCTCTCCCATCTACGTACCTTGGAGCTCCCCTTACTGCCTCGGCCATAAAGCAGCCTGCCTGGCGAACTCTCCTTGAGAAGCTCGACTCCAAACTCAACCTATGGACTCACCGCTCCCTCAATCTAGCAAGCAGGGTTGTGCTTATTAAGTCCATCCTCCAAGCCATGCCTCTCTATCTTTTTTCTATCCTTGCTGCACCAAAGTGGGTCTTAAAAAGATTGAGAAACCTGCAACGTGACTTTCTATGGGGAAGCTCTGCCACCAACCGCAAATGGGCACTAGTGAAATGGGACACTGTCTGCAGGCCCAAAATCAAAGGCGGCATCGGTCTTCGAGATCCAGAGTACAGCAATACCATCATGAATGCCAAAATATGGTGGCAATGGGTGACTAGTCCAGACAAGCTATGGGCTAAAATATGGACCGCCAAATACACCAACAACATGCCTCAAGTAGAGCTTATAAGATTCCAGCCCACAATCAACGGGTCACTGATTTGGAATGCCGCCAAGCAGCATCATCAGCTCGTTCAGAAACACAGCTTTTGGGAAACAAGGAATGGTCACAGTGCTAGATTTTGGAATGACGCTTGGAACCAACTGCCCAAACTCTCAAGTGTTCTTCCTGCAATGATCATTCCGAACAGACAGGAGCAGTAGCAGGCAACCGTATTCAGAAAATGGCTACCGAGCAATCAGATAACCAGTATCACAAGCATTCAGGAAGTGGCAGCACTTGAAAACGAGTTAAAGAAGAGAAGCATCCGGTATGAGAATAGCGAGGACATACTTAGATGGGGCTACCTACCAAAAGGTTCTTATTCCACTTCCGAAGCCTATAATCTGATAGGCGACTTCCCCACCAGGCCGGATCCTCTATGGGGGAGAATATGGAGCTTCAAAGCTTGGCCCAAAATATCCCATTTCCTTTGGTTGGTAGGGCACAAGAAGATTCTCACCTGGGATAAGCTGAGGAAACGCAACTTCCAAGGACCGTCGATATGCCACAACTGCTTTCAAAACGAGGAAACCTTGCAGCATCTTCTGGATACATGCTCAATCGCCAATCAGCTATGGGAGAAGGTAGGTTTCAGATGTCAAAAACGATGCAAAGGAGCTGGCGACATCATAGAAACCATCCGTCAATGGCCGAAAAGCCCCTATGATTGTGAGATTCTCAACTACCTGTGGAACATTATCCCAGGTACAGTATTATGGAACATCTGGAAGGAAAGGAATAGGCGCATATTCAAAAACCAGAGCTCGCCTATTGAGGAAATTTGGAACAGACTGCATGGAAATCTCCGAGAAACCATGCTTCTGAGATCATGGACTAAAGAAGATTTCCCTACCACAGACAATGAGAAAAACATCCTCGACAATTGGAAGCTGCAGCTGCCACAAGAGTATACCATGCATCAAACAACGAATTGCAAGGTCAAGGAGGTCAGAGGTTGGATTGCCCCACCCATCAACTCATACAAACTCAACTTTGATGGAGCCTCTAAAGGCAACCCTGGGCCAGCAGGATTTGGAGGAATTATTCGTAATCACAATGGTACCCCCCAGCAGATCTACTTCGGCAATATAGGGTGGGACACCAACAACTCAGCGGAGTTGGAGGGACTCTGGCAAGGGCTCCTTGCAGCCAGGCGTCTCAATCTTCAACCGTTGATTATGGAAGGCGATTCCCAGATCCTCGTCAACATGGCAAAGCGCATTCAGAATGGCTCTCACGCCAGAAAAGTAGCTGATAGTTGGAGACTAGAAGCTAGGCTAAACAACATTGCTCATGAGTTGCGCAATCACAGAGCCCTCTCCTTTCATCACACTAGAAGAGAAGGCAATAATATTGCTGATCTCCTCGGCAATATTGGGGTAGAAAGTGACCAACCCTTCCTAGCGGGAAACCTAGACATCATCCCAAGCAATCAACAGATTGGGGACTGTGAGAGTCTCCTCCACAGAGACGCTGAATCCCCGGATGCGGGTGCTGGTACGTCAGAGGGGGTCGAGCCACATGCCCAGCATGTGACGCCCCGTGTTAACCTTAATGTTTAATGGAATACCACCGTCATAGTTTCATGTTTCGCTACCCGAGCTCTGGGCATTCAATGCCGAGCAGAGTGAATCGATGGCGTTGCAGAATGCAGTTAATGGACGCTTGCAACGAGGGAATGATGCTCGATATCAAGGGGCAGGTGAGGCGACGCAGACTCATTGGCATGGTGAAGCTGGGAAGGTGCGAGCGCAGAGGAATTCGAGGTGGGTGGATGTCTTACCACCTCATCACGCAGTCTTGGCTTTCCGCCGCTGCAACACAAGGAATTGCCTTAGGTGGGAGCGGCAATTCAAGAGCATTCAAGGACAATTGGATGCGAGGAGTGAAATCTCCCCCTCCGGCGAAGTTTGCTCAGTGGTTGTCACGCCTGTGTGTGGTTTGGGGCGAAATCAGCACTGTGCTTGTTTTTACAATTCACTTCAGGTACTCGAAGGAGGCAGCAGGGAGTTCATGGCAAAGATGTGGGAATGGCAACCGAGCAGAAGGGGACCAGGGCGTGGTTCATCCTCTCGACCCCCTGCAGCGGATGAGCACCACCATTGCTGCTGCTGCTACTGTTATAGGAGGGCAAGAGCCACACCAATTCCAGCCGGGCAATTCATGGAGGTTGGCAGCTCAAGTGAAGGAGAGCCAGTGCTTCCAGCATTTGGCTCAGTCGTGTTCACTCTGGGTAGCTCAAAGGATAATGCAGGTATCAATGCTCACATTTCAGTTCTTTTCACTAAAGTCCCTAAAGGAAATGTTGTTGGAAAACCTCCAGGATCGGTGGAGCAGCCTCCAGGAGGTACTGGTGAGGAGAGCCCTGTCTTGCAGCCACCAATTGAGGCGGGCACCTCAGGGAAAGAGATTCTGCACGCCCCCCCACATCCCCTGGAGCCGGAACCTCAGGGCACTGCAAAGGATCCATGGACCACCATGTGGGAAGGAATCCCTGAGGGCCAAGGGTGGAGCTATATCGTGGAAGATAAAAGTCCCTGCGATGACTGAGCCTCCGACGCATGCACCGGCACATGCCTTTCTATCTCAGCTCGGGTCCAGGATAAAAGTCTCTGCGGGTATTGGGGTTCTGGTCATCATTGTGTCTGTTTACTTGCAGTTTTTATTACTGTCTTGTTTATGTCGGTCTTGTTTACTCTCAGTTTTTAATACTATCCTGTTTAGGTCGGTCCATTGTAAGTTCTTTGATGGACACGGTCCACAGTCAGTTTTGGATGGAAGCCCCTGCGTGGGCCGTCACGTTCATGTTTAACTCAATGCGGTTCCAGGTTCTGATGTTAGTCATGTCATTTTGGTCTCCAGCCTCAGTAAGTTTTTGGAGGGATTTTGGAAGTCCTGTAGGTGCTGCCCCTGCGAGGGAGCTTTTTGTTTCAAAGCTAAGCTATCCAAGGTGCAACTGCTGGCCCTGGAAGGCATGTCTCACTGTTTGTAAAGTTTACCTGTAAATATAATACAATAGACTAGCTAGTTTTTTACCGAGAAAAAAAAAAAAACATCTATGTCTAAATAGGAAACGACTATATTGGATTGGGCAACTAGATTGGATCAACGACTATATTTGACTTGGAAATGTCTAACTGGACTGGAACAAGGGATAGGGACAAGAAAAAAAATATATAATTAGTTAATTAGTTAGTAAGTTAGTTTTATATCTATTATCATATTTAAATAAGGTAATATATGTATTTCATTAATAATAATCAATTAGTTATCAAAAGGCTTATATTAAAGTTATATAATTAAATAGTTAGTTAATTAATTGTAAGTTAGTTTTGTTATAGTTATTACCATAAAAAGTAATTGTTTGTATAACCTATTAATAGATCTATTTATTATTATTAAAACTATTTAATTAAATATAAACTTAAATCATTAAGCTATTAAGTATAAACTTAAAACTATCTAATTAAATATAAAATTAATATATATATATATATATATATATAGGATAACTTATTATGTTAGTTAAAGAATGGACCTTCTAATAAATTTAAAGAATAGAATATGTGTCAACTTTCCCTAAAAATAACTAAAACCAATGAGGAACTAATGAGAAAGAAAAAAGTTTATTCTAATTGGTTAGTTAGTTAATTATTAATCTTATTTGATTATATCCAAGGGATTGGTAAGATAATATGAACCCAAGGGGAAAATAATTTGAATCCAAGGGAAAAATAAACCCAAGGGATTAATACTAAAATGCCATGATTGACAATGGTTGAAAATTGTTGACCATGATTGATATTATAAACCTCAGGGAATAATAAACCCAAGGGATTGATATTATAAACCCAAGGGAATAATAAACCTAAGGGATAACAATTATAAAGCCAATAAATATAAAGCCTAACATCAATATTATAAACCCTAAAATAAGCATAGTTTACCATGCTTGACCTGTTGGGTTGTGTTATATTCTTTCCACAACTAGCCCACGTAGTTAACTGGGGGGTTAGAGGGGGGGTGGAGCACCCCCTTCGTTATGCCGATTGCGTAGTGGAGGAAGTCGCAGTGGGTTTGAGGGGTGCAGGTAACCCTGCTCTATGGGGTCCAGGGCAGCAGTGCAAAAAAATTTGTTTTTGGACCCTATATTAGGTTGGGCGGACCTACCTATGGTTTTGTGCATGATTTTTGCACATTGTTTTGGACGCAATGGTTTTTCAATCCATGGTTTTGGACGCGATGGTTTTTGGTCCATGGTATTGGATGCTTTAGCATGCATAAATATGTATTGTAACATTGAAATGAAAATAATGAAAAATCAAGATGGTAGTCCCAATTTTGGGACCCAGGGGAAAATCTATGTGTATATGTGTTTTATGTGTTATGCTCTCGCATTGTTTATTTTTTGTGTTTTAGAATTCATATGCAGGTAATTTTTGTATGGGGTTAAAACCTACATTTGGTATCAGAGTTGTTTTGGCTTCAAGGGGACGCCTTTGTTGCTGAGGGTTTCGCTCGGGCCTATGGTAGACCCTGTTCAATGGGAGATCTGTGAGATTGATTCTCGTGGTGAAAGAAGATGGCGAGCAGTGGAAAGATAGAGATCGAGAAATTTAATGGTTAGAGTTCTGAGTTATGGAAACTCAAGATGGAGGATCTATTGGTGGACAAAGATCAGTAGATTGCGGTAGATCCAGGTACTAAACCAATGGGAGTGTCTGATAAAGAATGAAAGAACTTGGATCAGAAGGCAAAGAGCACAATATGATTGTGTGTCTCAGATTCAATATTGTTGAATGTATCAGGGGAAGCTACGGCGAAGGCTTTGTGGGACAAGTTAGGGACTTTCTACTAATCTATGTCTCTGGTGAATAAACTATTCCTACGGAAAAAGCTGTATAGCCTGAGGATGAAAGATGGAGACTCGATGATAGAGCATTTGAATGCATTTAAAACTATGGTAAGTCAGTTGTTTTCTATTGATATTAAAATTTCAGATGAAGATAAGTGCATTAGTCTGTTGTGTTCTCTACTAGATTCATGGGATAGTCTAGTTATTGCAATAGGTAGAAATGCAACTTCCTTGTAGTTTGATGAAATAGTCTCATCCTTGCTAATGGAGGAGATGAGAAGGAAAAATATGGAGAGCCAGAATGGTGATGCCTTGTCTATACGAGGATGGTCCTAGAACAGAAACAAAAATAAGTCATCGAGTGGGATATCTAAATCTCCAGGAAAAACTGTAAATGTGGTGTGCTGGAAATGCAGAAATGAAGGGTACTACAAAAGGGACTGTAAATCCATAGCTCCTGATAAAGGAAAGGGATCTGATGATTCTCCTTCTGCAAAGGTGAAAACCACCTCAGATGAAGGTGGGGATGTGTATTTGGCTTCTTCAAGTACACATGTAGATCATGAGGCATGGTTAATTGACTCAGGTGCATCCTTTCACTTCACTCCCCATAGAGAGTGGTTCTGCGAGTATGAGAAATATGATGATGGTAATGTCTTCTTGGGGGATGACATGAAGGCTAGAATTGTTGGTCGCAGAAAAGTAAAGTTGAAGTTGAAAGTTGGAAGGGTTAGAACACTTCTGGGTGTTCTGCATATTCCTGCATTAGCCAGAAATATGATTTTTATAAGCAAGTTGGATGATGTAGGTGTAAAATAGTGTTCGAGAAGGATACCTGAAAGATGGTTTGAGGGGCACTGGTATTGATGCGGGGAATTTGAATTGGAACTTTGTACAAGCTGCAAGGTAGCATTGTTGTTGATGGGTGCAACAATTCTGTGGTTCCTGAAAGTGGATCAGAAAAGCTAGTGGTCCCTAGAGAGAAGACCATGTTGTGGCATCAAAGGCTTGGACATACTGGAGAGAAGGGCCTTTGAATACTTCATGGTAAAGGTATGGAAGAAAGCATGAGTAATAGCTCTCTGGATTTTGATTTCTGTGAAAATTGTGTATATGGGAAGCATAATCAAGTGAGTTTCCCCCTGGTGGTAAGAGGGAAAAATAGATATTATAGCTTGTGCACAGTGATGTGTTTGGACCTGTGAAGGTTCCATCACTGGGTAAGTCTGTGTACTATGTATCATTTATAGATGACTTCTCAAGCAATACATGGATATATTTCCTTAAGAATAAATCTGAAGTCTTTGACAGGTTTAAAGAATTTAAGGCTCTAGTGGAAAACTAGACAGAGAAGAAGATAAAGGTGTTGAGGATCGATAACGATGGAGAGTTTTGCAGTAAGGAATTTGAAGAATGTTGTAAGAAGTGTGGTATAGTACGACAGAAGACTACTCCATATACACCTCAGCAAAATGGAGTTGCAAAAATAATGAACAAGACATTGATGGAAAGGGCGAGAAGCATGCTCAATGGTGCCGGGTTAGGACAAGAATTCTGGGTAGAGGCGGTGGAGACAGCATGCTACCTAGTCAATAGATCACCTTCATCGGCATTGGAGGATAAGACTCCAAAAGAGGTATGGACTGGTAAGAAACCCTCTCTTTCACATCTGAGGGTATTTGGATGTGATGCATATGTACATGTTCTAAAGGAGAAACGAACCAAGTTGGATAGTAAATATGAAAAGTGCATCTTTATTAGGTTTAAGGATGGTTTAAAGGGTTATAAGCTTTGGAACTGAGTTGCAAGGAAGGTTGTGTATAGCCGAGATGTCGTGATCAGAGAGGTGAAATATGTTATTAAACATGAATTCCAACCAAATGAACCTGAGAAGATAGAGTTTGAGCTAAAGGAGGAAGAATCAAACTCTACAGTAAAGGAGGAATCAGAAGATGAAGAGCCACAAATTCTGGGTGTGAGAAGATCAGTTTGAGAAAGAAGGTTTAATATGTAGGATAATAAATCGGTGAAGGTTTAATATGTAGGATAGTAAATCGGTGAAGGTTCATATTCTTGTAGGTTTAAAGTTATCTGTTGAACAATGTCCCAAGACACAAGAAGAGGAAGAGGACATGTCCTGTGTTCCATATGCAAGTACAGTCGGTAGGTTAATGTATGCGATGGTCTGTACTAGACCAGACATTGCACATGCAGTGGGAGTATTGAGCAGGTTTATGTCAAAATGAGGGAAGGAGCACTGGACAACAGTGTAGCGAGTTTTCAGGTATTTGTGTGGCACTAGTGATTATGGTTTGTGCTATCAAGGAAGACTAGGATTGGATAGAGTGTTGAATATTCGTGGCTTTGTTGATGCAGACTGGGCTAGAGATCTGGATCAGAGAAGATCTAGAAGTGGGTATGTGTTTAACCTATTTGGAGGTGCAGTCAGTTGGATGAGTAAGAAACAATCTGTAGTGGCACTATCAACTACAGAGGAAAAATACATGGCATCCACTCATGCAAGAAAGGAATCAGTCTGGTTGGAGAGATTGTGTTCAAGTATAGGGTTAGTACAGGGAGCTATAAGGATAGACTGTGATAGCCAGAGTGCAATTTTATTAGCAAAGAACCCTGCATATCATTCTAAGACAAAGCACATTGATGTTCAGTATCACTTTGTGAGGGATATGATAGAAGACAAAAAAGTGTTGCTGGTAAAGGTGGACACTTTGGAGAATATTGCAAATGCACTGAAAAAAGTTGTGAGCTCTGAGAAGTTCTCTTGGTGTAGAGAAACAATGGGCATTACAAGGCTGGATAAATGACTAAGCTCTCTTGTGGCCCCCTGTGGAAAGAAAACAACAAGTGGGATAATGTTGGGTTGTGTTATATTCTTTCCACGACTATCGCACGTAGTTAACCGTGGGGTTAGAAGGGGGGTGGAGCCCCCCCTTAGTTGCACTGATTGCGTAGCGGGGAGAGTCACAGGGGGTTTGAGGGGTACAGGTAACCCCACTCTATGGGGTCTGGGGCAGCAACCTGGAAAATTTTGTTTTTGGACCCTATTTTAGGTTGGGCGGACCTACCTATGGTTTTGTGCATGATTTTTCACACATGGTTTTGGACGCGATGGTTTTTCTATCCATGGTTTTGGATGTGCTGGTTTTCAGTCCATGGTATGGGTGCTTCGGCATGTATAAATATGTATTGTGACATTGAAAGGAAAATAATGAAAAATCAAGTTGGTAGTACCGGTTTTGGGATCCAGGGGAAAATATCTATGTATATGTATTTTATGTGTTATGCTCTCGCATTGGTTATTTTTTGTGTTTTAGAATTCGTATGTAGGTAATTTCTGTACGGGATTCAAACCTACATGACCATGGTTTATTTCCATATAGATATTATCCTTGTCACAATGCAACGTTGGACCATGGTTCTGGTTGACCATGATTGACTGTCATATCAAGACAATATTTGTCATAACGCAATGTTAAACCATTGTTGACCTTGGTTGATTTCCACATCCAGTTTAGTTTGACAATGGTTGAACATTGTTGCTTATGATTGACCATGGTTGACAATCATTAATATTATAAACCTAATGGATTGATATTATAAACCCAAGGGAATAATGAACTCAAGGGATTAGTACTAAAACCCCAAGGGATTATGAACCCTAGGGAATAATATTAAACCCAAGGGACTAATATTATAAACCCAACATATACAAACCCTAAGATAAATATTATAAACACTAAAATAAACATGATTTCCCATCATTGATTTTCATATTAAGACAATCCTTATCACAATTCCATGTTGGACCATGGTTGACCATGGTTGACCAGGGAATAATAAACCCAGAGATTGATATTATGAACCCAAAGGAACAATAAGCCCAAGGGATTAATATTAAAACCACAAGGTATTATGAACCCAAGGGAATAATATTAAACCAAAGGGGCTAATATTATAAACCCAAGGTATAAAAACTCTAAGATAAATATTAAAAATAATAAAATAAACATGGTTGAGCACGATTGATTTTCATATTAAGACAATCCTTGTCACAATGCGACATTGGACCATGGTAGATTATGGTTAACTATGTTGAATAATATTAAACCCTATGAATATGAACCCTTACATCAATAAACCCAAGGGATTGATATTATAAACCCAAGGGAATAATAAACCTAAGGGATAAAAATTATAATGCCAAGATATATAAACCCTATCATGGATATTATAAAACCTAAAATAAACATGGTTGGCCATGGTTGATTTCCATATAGAGACAATCCTTGTCACAATGCAACGTTGGACCATGGTTACCCATGATTAACCATGATTGATTTTCATATTGAGACAATCTTTGTCAGAACACAATGTTGGACCGTGGTTGATTTCCATATCCATATGGTTTGACTATGGTTTAACATGGTTGGCGATTATTGACCATGGTTTACCATGATTAATATTATAACCCAATGGATTGATATCATAAACTCAAGGGAATAACAAACCCAAGGGATTAATACTAAAACCCCAAGGAATTATCAACTCAAGGGAATAAGATTAAACCCAAGGGACTAATATTATAAACCCAATGTATATAAGCCCTAAGATAAATCTTATAAACATTAAACTAAACATGATTAACCATGGTTTATTTTCATATTGAGACAATCCTTATCACAATTCCATGTTGGAACATGGTTGAACATGGTTAATTTTCATATCGAGACAAACTTTGTCACAAAGCGACATTGGACCATGGTTGATTTTCATATCGAGACAATTTTTGTCACAACGCAACGTTATACCATGGTTGATTTTCATATCGAGATAATTTTTGTCACAACATGAAGTTCAAATATGTTTGACCATGATTGACCATGGTTGACCATGTTTGATTCTATAAAACATGGTTGACCATCATCAGCCATGGTTTACCATGATTGCCCATGATTTTTATAGGGAGACAATTTCTGTCATAATGTGAGATCCAACCAATATTGACCATGGTTGGTTATGGTTTACCATGATTGATATTATAAACCAAATTTAATAATAAACCCAAGGGATTGATATAATGAACCCAAGGGAGAGATAAACCCAAGGAGTTAATACTAAAACTGCAAGGGATTATGAACCTAAGGGAATAATATTAAACCAAAGGGGCTAATATTATAAACCTAACATTGCTAAACCCTAATATAAATATTAAAAACACTACAATAAACATGGTTTATTTTCATGGTGAGACAATCCTTGTAACAATCCAACATTCAACCATGGTTGACCATGGTTGGCTATGATTGACAATGGTTGACCATGATTGAAATTATAAACCTAAGGGAATAATAAACCCAAGGGATTGATATTATAAACCCAAGGGATTAATACTAAAACCCCAAGGGAATAATATTAAACCCAAGGGACTAAAATTATAAACCCATGGTATAAAAACCCTTAGATAAATATCAAAAATACTAAAATAAACATGGTTGAGCACGGTTGATTGTCATATTGAGACAATACTTGTGTGATGCGATGTTGGACCATGGTTTACCATGGTTGTTGATCGTTGACCATTGTTGAATAATATTAAATCCTAGGAATATGAACCCTTAGATCAATAAACACAAGGGAAGAATAAAAGTAAGAGATAAAAATTATAAACCCAATGCATATAAACCCTAACATGACTATTATAAACCCTAAAATAAACATGGTTGACCATGGTTGATTTCCATATTAGATTAATCTATTGTGATATTGACATAATCATAAATAGTTGGACTATTAAACTCTTAATATTAGGGTTTAATAAACTGAAGGGATTATTATTATTATAAATTTGACCCTTAAACCCTTAAATCCAAGTGATTATTATTATTATAAATCTACAGATTATTAATATTATAAATATAATGGATGAATAAACCCAATGCATTATTAATATTATAAACCCGGGGCATTAATATTATAAAAACAAATGATTAATAAACCAAAGCAATCAATAAACCCAAGGAATAAATAAACCTCACATACCAATATTAAAACCTAAATGATTAATAAACCTTAGAAATTAATATTTTAAAGTCAAGTGATTAATAAACCCAAGGGATAAAATGATAAGCCAAATAAATTATTAATACTATAAACTCAAAGAACAAATAAACCCAAGTGTTTAATATTATAAACCCAAGAGAAAAATATTATAAACCTAAGGGATAGAAAAATGCAAGGGGTCAATATTAAAAATGAAAAGGATTGATATTTTAACCCCAACTGTTGGGTCCCTATAATACTAGTGATTACCCAATTACTATTGTAGTTATACCCCTTATTTATATTGTTGTGCCCCTATTACCCCCATATTGTTATTTCTGTGCCCCATAGAATCCCTCTATTATTATTTTTGTGGCTTTATATTATTATTGTTAGGTCGGCTGGATTATATTGTGACTCCTTAGACTCCTATATATAGAAAGGAGGTTTTGTCATTTGTATCATCCAAGAATTGTTCATTTATGTAATGTAAAGGAGGTTGCCCCCTCGAAGAGACTGAATTCTAAGGCGTTGATCTTTCTTTTCTATCTTTTCTTGAGCTGGTTTCATAACATTTGGTATCAGAGCTTTGGATTCTAGGGTTTCGCTGCTCCAAACAGGTCATCGTGGCATTTTCGCTATAATTTTTTTTCTGTGACGTTTCAGAAGTTGCAAAAAAAACACATTTGAGAAGAAATCGCACTGAACCTTGGGTCCCAATTTCAGAGTTTTTCGCGCGATATTTTCGGAGATATGATCTGAGGAAGTTGGTCTTTTTGCAGACTCCTAAATTACACTCAAAACAGGTGACCTGGGGAAAATCGTCATAACTTTCTTTCTGAGCATCGGATTGAAATTTCGTAAGAAGTTACAGAAAGAGAACGGACTGTAGTTTTCTTTTATATATTTTTCAGAGTCAAAAGTTGAAACAGTGACACGTGGCACGTCGTACAAGTTTGCTCTACGGAACTAGTCTATAATCAAGTCACTGTCGGAGATTTCGCATAACTCTTCCTTGGAGAATCCAATTTGGGTCAGACTTGTGGCATTGGAAAGAGGACATAGAGGGCTATTATAGGTCACAAATTTAGAACTAGATAATCAGAAAGTACAGAGATACATCAGAGGAAATATCGAGCTCCTACAAAGTGAAAAAAAGGTGTGTAGATTTTCTTTAATTTTTGCTTAAGCTTGGTTTGAAAATTTATTTTGAAGGAATTCAAAGGGCATATTAGAGAATTATTATCGGTAACTGATGCCCCGAGGAAAGAAAATGCAAGCACCTAGTAAGGAACCTGAAATCTCTAGCATGACTCATGAAGAAGAAGAAGAAATGCTATATGATATATCAAAATTACAAGAACAAGTGCAACAAGTGTCACTTGCACAAAAAGCAACAGAATCTAAAATGGATGGTTTAAGGAAAGATGTAGAAGCTAAGATGGACGGTTTAAAGAAAGGTGTAGAAGCTAAGATGGATGGCATGGAAGCTAAGGTGAATGGCATGGACGCTAAAATTGATGGCATGGATGATAAGATGGATAAGTTGCTACAAGAAATGGTCACTAAGGGTGAAAGAGTACTAAAGGAAACTCATGATGAGAACAAAAGAAATGTTAATCATGATTCCATAGACTTTAATGTTGGATCGAAGACTCACCATGTTCCAAAAATCGATATGAGGAAGTTTGATGGCAAGGATCCCGCCACATGGATATTACAGATGGAGCAATTCTTCGATCTCAATAATGTGCAAAACACACAAAAGGTACGTATGGCAACTTTATATTTGGAACCAAATCAGTTTGTATGGTATCAATGGCTTTGTTCTCGTAAACAATTTATCACTTGGGCAATTTTTACGGAAGAATTGATAGCACATTATGAGGATACAAAAAGCAACACTTTTTTTAGCCAATTGATAAGTCTCAAACAAAAGGGTTCAATAATGGAGCACATTGAGGAGTTCCAAAAATTGAACATAAGGGTAAAAGATATTCCAGAGGAGCATAGGATTGATGTGTTCATAGGGTCTTTAAAGGATAATATCCAACATGATGTGCGCCTTTGGGAACCTGATTCATTAGAGAAGGCATTCAGGTTAGCAAGAAAAATGGAAAGCAAAATTATGGCAACTAGGAAGCATACCATTCACAACTATAAAGACGGAAGTGTTGTTGCCCATAGTCTTCCACAACCTACAAGGTTGACACCACAAAAATTGGAAGAAAAAAGAGAAAAAGGGCTTTGTTACAATTGTGATAGCAAATACACAAAAGGTCATAAGTGTGCTGAGAAGAAATTATTCTACATAGATTGTGAAAAGGAAGAAGAAAAGGAGCAAGAAAGGTCAAAAGAAGAGGATATATTCCAGGAACAAAGCCTAGATGAAGAACAAATAAATCCGACCATATCTTGTAATGCATTGGCGGGAATTACCACTCCTCAAACCATCAAGATAGAAGGACAAATCAAGAAGAAAAAGGTAATAGTGTTGATTGATTCAGGAAGCACCCACAATTTTATTCATTGTAGGGTAGCAAAAGAATTGAATTGCTTCCTATATCCAGCACCAGAGTGTCAAGTGATGATTGCAAATGGAGGAACAATAAATTGTTCTGGAAAGTGCCATAATATCAAGCTATCCATGGGAGAATATGTATTGACTAGCCCAATGCTTTCCATTCCAATGGGAGGTGTTGATGTTGTACTAGGAGTCCAATGGCTACAATCCTTGGGTACAATAGCTTTTAATTTTCAAGAACTTTTCATGAAATTTTCTGTGGAAGGAAAGGAAGTTGAATTAAGGGGTATTGCAGGGAAACCAGGAAAGATAATCAGCTCTAATGGCATGACAAAGCTTCTAAAAAAGGAGCAAAGAGGTGTAATTGCACAATTATGTTCGCTAGATGTTTCCACATTGGAATCATCTATTTCTCCAGATCTCCAAAAAGTCCTGGACAATCATTCCAAGGTATTTGAGACTCCCAAAGGTCTCCCACCTATGCGTGATCATGATCATGCTATTCATCTGATTCCAGGAAGTGTTCCTCCAAACATCAGGCCGTACAGATATCCATATGTCCAAAAAAGTGAAATTGAACGTATGGTTGCAGAAATGCTAGAGGCTGGTATAATTCAACCGAGTCAAAGTTCTTTCTCAGCTCCAGTAGTATTGGTGCACAAGAAGGATGGATCATGGCGCATGTGTCCAGATTATAGGGAGCTCAACAAGCTCACTATTAAAGATAAGTTCCCCATTCCTGTCATTGATGAATTACTGGATGAATTGCATGGATCAATTTACTTCACCAAGTTGGATCTTCGTTCGGGATATCATCAAATCAGAATGAAGATTGAAGACATTCCGAAAACGGCATTTAGAACTCATGAGGGTCATTATGAATTTTTGGTCATGCCTTTTGGCCTTACCAATGCACCTTCAACATTTCAAGGTTTGATGAATTCAATTTTCAAACCATTCCTTAGAAAATTTGTGTTAGTATTTTTTGATGATATACTAATCTACAGCAAGTCTTGGAAGGATCATGTTGAACATGTTGACAAGGTGCTACAACTATTGGAGGAGAAACAATTATATGCAAAAAGATCCAAATGTTTCTTTGGAGTCCAGGAGGTGGAATATTTGGGTCATATTGTATCTCATGAAGGAGTTAAGGTAGACCCTAGCAAAATTAAAGCCATTAAGGAATGGAAAATCCCCACATCCATAAAGCATCTGCGAGGATTTCTTGGGTTGACAGGGTATTATCGCAAGTTTGTTAAGAATTATGGGAGAATAGCAGCACCTCTAACAACATTATTGAAGAAAGATTCATTTTCATGGACTCCGGAAGCAACAAAGGCCTTTAAACATCTTAAAGAGGCAATGTGCCAAGCACCGGTCTTAGCTACACCGGACTTCACAAAAACCTTTATTGTGGAATGTGATGCTTCAGGAAATGGAATTGGTGCTGTTCTAATGCAAGATGAAAGACCCATTGCTTTTGAAAGTCGTCCAATCAAGGGAAAGTTTTTAAGCAAAGCTATTTATGAGAAGGAAATGTTGGCAATACTCCATGCACTTAAGAAATGGCGACCCTACCTAATGGGAAGACACTTCAAGGTAAAAACAGATCATGATAGCCTTAAATACTTTTTAGAACAAAGATTATCCTCTGAAGAGCAACAAAAGTGGGTCACAAAGATGTTGGGTTATGACTTTGAAATCATCTACAAAAAAGGGAAGCAAAATGTGGTGGCAGATGCACTCTCAAGAAAGGATGAGGATATGGAAGCATTGTTGTGTGCCATTTCTATTATCCAACCAGATTGGATAAACGAAGCAAAGGAGGAATGGAAGAATGACGAAGAAGTGTGGGCACTTATTCGAAAGCTACAACAAGATTCAAGTACTTCTGATACATTTAGCTGGCAAAATGATTCGTTATGGTACAAAGATCGCTTATACCTCTGTAAGAATTCCCAGCTAAAACAAAAGATTCTTATGGAATTGCACACTTCTCCCTTAGGAGGGCACTCAGGATTTTTAAAAACTTACCACAGGGTTAAGAAGGAATTTTTTTGGGATGGCCTTAAATCAGATATTCAAAAGTTTGTGGCGGAATGTTTGGTTTGCCAACAAAATAAAGTTGAAACAATTAAGACACCGGGTCTATTACAACCTTTATCCATTCCAAGCCAACGTTGGGAGGAGGTTTCAATGGATTTTATCACAGGTTTACCCAAGTCTGAGGGAAAGAGTGTCATCATGGTGGTAGTTGACAGACTTACCAAGTATGCACACTTTTGTGCATTATCACATCCATTTAAAGCCAGTACAGTTTCTACTGCATTTATGGAAACAGTTCAAAAGCTACATGGAAACCCAAAGATTATTGTAAGTGACAGAGATCCCATTTTCACTGGAAATTTTTGGACAGAATTATTTTCTTGTCTTGGTACTCAGTTAGCTCATAGCTCATCTTATCATCCTCAATCTGATGGGCAAACTGAGATAGTAAACAAATGTTTGGAAGGATATCTTCGTTGCTTTGTATCTGATAAACAGACACAATGGGTCAAATGGTTGCCTCTGGCTGAATGGTGGTATAACACTTCCTTCCATACAGCAACAAAAATGACCCCATTTATGGCACTTTATGGGTACCAACCACCATCAATCACATCATATTTAAGAGAAAATTCTAAGGTTCAGGCAGTGGAACATCACATCGAACATCAACAACAAGTCCTCCAACTCTTAAAGGATAACCTCGTGTTGGCACAAAATAGAATGAAACAACAGGCAGATCAACATCGCAGTGAAAGAAGTTTTGATGTAGGTGATTGGGTATTCCTACGGCTACAACCATATAAGCAAATGTCCCTAAAGCAAGCTAAGAAGGATAATAAATTATCACCAAAGTATTATGGTCCGTACAAGGTGTTGGAAAAGATTGGTACTATGGCATACAAATTGGAGCTTCCTGCAGCTTCTCGATTGCACCCAGTTTTCCATGTTTCATGTTTAAAGAAGGTTATAGGCGACAAGCTCCCAGTTCAAACAATATTGCCAGAACTTGACGAGGAAGGAAAAATTATATTGGAACCGGAAGCAGTCACAGAAACAAGAACTCGACAGCTACGAAATCGATCAATTTCAGAGTATCTTATCAAGTGGAAGAACTTATCCGCTGAAGATTCCACATGGGAGGATGATAATTTTATGCAGAAGTATCCAGAACTACTCAAGCGTTGAGGACAACACTTTTTTGAAGGAGAGGGGCATGTTGGGTCCCTATAATACTAGTTATTACCCCATTACTATTGTAGTTATACCCCTTATTTATATTGTTGTGCCCCTATTACCCCCATATTGTTATTTCTGTGCCCCATAGAATCCCTCTATTATTATTTTTGTGGCTTTATATTATTATTGTTAGGTCGGCTGGATTATATTGTGACTCCTTAGACTCCTATATATAGAAAGGAGGTTTTGTCGTTTGTATCATCCAAGAATTGTTCATTTATGTAATGTAAAGGAGGTTGCCCCCTCGAAGAGGCTGAATTCTAAGGCGTTGATCTTTCTTTTCTATCTTTTCTTGAGCTGGTTTCATAACACCAACTGATTAATATTATAAACCCAAGTTGTTTAAACCCCAAGATAAATAATATAAATTGAAAAATAAACATCAATGACCATGCTTAACCATCATTGATTTTCATATTAAGACAATCTTTGTTACAATGCGACGTTGGACCAGGGTTGACCATGATTCGCCATGGTTGATTATGGTTTTCATCTAAAGAAAATACTCGTTATAACACAATGTTCGACAAGGCTCACGATGATTGGGTTTGAAAATGAGAGAATATATGTCATATTAAATATTTTAAACCCCCTAATAGCTAAATCCATGGCAACAATATTATAACGTAAATAATGTTATAATACAAAACAATAATAATAAACGTAAACCACAATCAATAAAAGAATCACATTTTAAACTATTAAAACATAAATACAAAAAACTAATATGAATACTTTATTAATAATACGCTATAAAGCATTAAAACATGATAAATCATCAACGCATTGATAATAACACATTTATATCACTACATTATAAACAATAAGTATATTTTAAAGATAAATACATTAATATCAATACATGAATATATTAATAGTATATATCTCAAGAATATTGATATAAACAGCAAGAACATGAAGGCCCAACAATAATATTATAAACCTCAATAATATTTTCAATTATGAAAAGCATGAACAAAGCAAAGGGACCCATATAAAAGAAAAGAACAATTACAAATGCAAGAAAAAAAAATAAAATAATAACATTGCCATTGGAGCAAAGGAACATAAATGCAAAAAACACATCTAAATTACACACATTGGATTTAAAGAATAACAACATGATACGACATTTTAAGACCAAAGATATATAATTTTCTATTTAACAACAACAACGAGAAAAAAAAAATCAATTTCACCAACATTGCAACCATGGAAAGAACATTGAAATTAACATATATTTTTTGTTTTATTTACATCAAATAATTCCACTACAAAATATAACATGAAACTCTCCATCAAAATTCATGTATGGAATAGCCTCTTCCAAAACACAACCAGACCGATGACAAAAGAAACACCAATTCAAATCAATAGGATAATGATCACGATACTTAAATCTTTCCAACCAATTGCTTCCTCTTCTCCTCCCAGACTTCCTCTGGTGCACATGTAACAAGTATTTTACATTTGTTTTCATTTCATCTAGCACACGAAGATGCTCATCAATAAAAGTAGGGTGGAACCCATGTTTTCCATCAAACTTGTTCCAAAGATATGAAAGAAAACTTATCGATCCAACAATATTGCACACTACTCTAGCATAATAGATGGCATCATTATTGTTCATATATGCATTTGAAAGAAAAAACAACAAAATAAAAATTAATACACACACGCACAAACAAATAAGAATACACATATACAAATATCTATACATGAAAAATAACACCCCATTTTATTTATGTTTAGAAACTTAATCTTATAAACCTCATGCTATAAAATAATCTAATGTTACATGAACCAAATGATATAAAAAATTCTACAAATATAAACCTCATTTCACAATACAATGGATAAAGTGTAGAAATAGAATAAAACTGTGGCCAATATTCAAAACCTCCATTTTGCATTTCATGATGTAATATGAATCCACAATATTAATATCAATATGAACCATTTATAAAATTGATTTTGAAGGATTGGTTCATATAACTCCTTGTTTATGTCTGAATGGTTTGTTGTAAACAAAAGAACAATAGCCACTTTAAAAAAAAAAATCAAATTGAACAACGTGGAAAAATGATGTAAACAACTTTATCAAATATTACTATGAATATGATGAATGTATTAATCTCATAAATATATGAAAATGATTGTTATATTAAAAGTAAATCAAGAGGGCAATAAAAGAAATTCAAAAAGCATACTATAAAAAGGTCACAATTTTATTAGTTGTATGTCATAGTGATATGGACTTCAATCACTCCTCTTCCTTCTTCCTAATTGTAACATATGCACTATCTTTCATCTGGCATAACGCTAAAAAGAGAAAGGTGGTGCAATGCATAAACCATGTATTGATTTTACTTTTGATATGATTGTGAAGGTTAGGCGTTGCTCCTCTTTATTCCCAATATCAACTGATGCCAGTTCTAAGGTCAATCCTTGTGACTTGTGGATTGTAAGAGCCGATGCCATCTTCAAAGGATTTTTTTTTTCGATTTCCTCTTATCACTGGTGTCATAGGCACAATGTTTGGATTGTTTGCATCAAATGGAGCACTAACATACGTATAAAAAAATAGTTGTGAACATTGGAAGCTGAGGTGGCTTAGAGGTAGATGTATAAAATATATCCTTAACATAACCAAATGCACCATTCACAAGCCATCTTTAACCCACAAATTACATGTCAACATAACATGCTGACCACAATACAACAAAAATTCACGGTCCAATTGATCATCATCAGCACTAATGATTCTTGAACGCCTTGAATGCTCAACAATATATCGCACAATTGGAGGATTTAATGATTTTAATATCTTCCTGTTATGGAAGGCCACCAAATTACTTGTTGGAAACATGTGAACTGTTGCTTTAAATAAATCTCTTTCTCTAGGATGCAACCTCATATCAACCCGTGACATAAGAAACTCTAAATCTTCAAGAACATGTTCTTCATTTCTTATGTTATTGAGGACTCTAAGAAAACAATATTCTTTCTCAGTATTCCCTTGTTGGTGAAAAATTTTGTCAAGAGTGACAACAATGTTGAATTTGTTCCACAAAATTTTTTCTGTTGTATTACCTGCATACAAAGGCTTATCTCTCACACGAGGAATCTAGCCAAGGTTGACCACAAGGATGATGGATCTCCCACCAAAACAACAATTATTTTTCTCTGGAAATGCTTCTCATAATTGAGCATCTATTTGCATAAACAACCTTGATCCTAGAAAGCTCATTTCATCAAATTTCATATATATATATATATATATATATATATATATATATATATATATATATATATATAATTTGTCTCATTTCTTCTTGGAATACTACTAGCGACTGCCCCTCTAGTGGTTTCATATCTTTAATTGGAATTTTTAGAGGTGAGTTTATTGTTTTTGCATGTACATTAAAATTCGTTATTCCTATTGGGGAAAGAAGAAGCAAAGGGCTTCTTACATTATTTGACAAATTAGAAAGATCTTGAAAAATAAAATGTATAAGGAAAGACTTCCCAATGCTTGCAATGCCCTAAACAATCATAAGAAGAGCTTCATGAATCTCATATTCAGCAAAGTTCCTTAAAATAATTTCAAAAGCAAGTCGTTATTTTTCTGAAAATGAATTTGGACATGCAAATGTTCTATTTGAAAGGTCAACAATATCAACCCTTGATTTTCCATTCCTTGTAAACTTAATAGCTTCTTCTACAATATCAACATAAATATTTGTATTTTCCTAGTCAAAGCATATATCAAAGTACCTTTGACCAAGGGTGTGAAGATCAGAAACATTCACATTATTTCGTGGAACGAAGCAAGAGAAAATCTTCCATTCTTGAAAATCATCTTCAAGATTCATTTCCTGGTTAGAAAAATTACCATCTTCTTAATCTTCAATATTGTCAATAATTGATGGATTTCAATCAACATGCCATGCTCGATATCAAAAATTCCTCCAATTTTCAATAATAATTTTAGTTGAAAGGCCAATTTCTACAAGAAAGTCACGAAGTGTCTTGTACAAGAGAAATTATGTCCAACATAAGGTTTCAAATTCATTTGAAGCCTCACCAGGAATAGAATAAAACTGTGGCCAAACTTGAACAATAGCATGAACATCTCTAGTCTTTCATGGATATTTTTTACGCTTGCTATCAAATGCCCAAGATCTTGTAGTTTCTATCAAAGGTACATGTTCAAGGAAAAAATGTCTCTTATGATAATGTTGAACAAAATTATTCTCATATGAACATTGCAAGACATCCCTTGAGATTTTCATGAAAACCTTTCTTCCAACATTTAAGGAAACAAATTTCTGACTACAAACAACAAGAGGTGACTTAAGCAACATATGACATGTTTCTTGTGCTCTAATATCATGATCAATAATTGTTTCTGTGATAAATGTTGTGTAAGCACATAAAGCATGATCCTCATACCTAATAGAATTTGATATTCTAGTTAACATATGATGATAACTTTCAAACATTTTTTCTGCTTTTGATGCATACTTAACAATATATTTCAAGACAACATATCGAGAAAACAATGGTTGGAAATCAAAATTTACACGCCACATTGTTAGAAGGTCAATGTTATGTACATTGAGCCTGTCATCTTTTATAGTTGGCTCATGTTTTTCCTTCCTTGATCATCTGTGGACAATCTTGATTCATCACAAAGATCCCATGGAGCATTGTATCGACATGTCAGAATAGTTCCCTTTTTGCGCAAACAAGAATTTACACTACACTTTGTGTGCCTTTGGACATGATTTAACAATTCTTCATAATCATTATGAGGAATGAAAGAGAAAATATGATCAATATTCAATATGCAAGGGTCATCCATTAGGGGAATTTTGAGGTCTAAAATGGGCTTCCTAAGGAAATTATAAAATAATAGTGGAAATAATAAAATAAGATTAGATTATATCATCAAAATTTAGATGGAAAAAAGAAAAAAAATTATTTTGCAACTTGTATTTTCAACTTATGTCCCTATGGATTTATTCAAATTTCGAGTGGAAATATTCATTAGATGAAAAATTTGATTCCTCATCCAAGGAGTTCCCATGTTGCATACTTTTGATAAAATCCGCTACATAAAAAATGAGAAATACATGAAAAACATGATTGAAATCACGTTTTTTCATGTATTTCTCATTTTTCATGTAGCAGGGTTCATCGAAAGTATGCAACATGGGTACTCCTTGGATGAGGAATTAAATTTTGTATCCAACAATGACTCCTACTCGAAATTTGAGTAAAACTTTAGGGTGTAGTATACCCAAGTTAGATCTATTAAATAGGGAGATAAGTTGAAAATACGAGTTGAAAAAGTAGTTTTAGTATTTTATTATTTTTTAATATTTTTACTTTTTTACTCCAAAAATGATGAATCATCCCCCATGGTTGACATTATCATCTTAAATCTTATTGTTTCTTATAAAATTTATGTTAATTGTACATTTTTCTTAGGAGGCCATTTTAAACCTAAAATTCCCCTAATGATTGATGCTTCATGGAACCATTATGTTGCGATGATGTATGTCACATGGTTTCCATGCAGTTACATACTTGTCAAAGAATGTCTTTGCAATTTTTACATCAAAACCATTTGACCAATCAAGTATTTCCATGTCAGGAGCACCTTCCAACCATAGGAAACCATCGATATGTGCTGAACCTCTATGATATCACTCATATTGAAAAAAATGAAGATATAGTTACTACAAACAATATAGATAGAATCATAATAAAAAATTGTAAAAGTATAGAAAATAAATTCAACAACACAAACTTGTACCAGAAGTATTTAGCTTTAAAATATTTTTGGATAACTTCCTCTTAAAAAATATTGAATCTATGGTGCATAAATGTGGAAACAATATGAGGGTACTGGATAACATTCTCAATTTTCATGCGATTCTCATTTAAAGAGCGATAGTGTGAATGTATGGGCATGAGATTATGCAACTCTGGTCACTTCGTGTAATTGCACTCAAAATAAAAAAATAAAGATGGACATCCCAACCGAGTAATCATGCTAGTAAATTTAGCCCGACACTTAGTCCAGTATGCCCTTGTACCTCTCAGAGAAGAACCAGTCTGCATACGATGCTCAACCAACTTATTATCTAGTAAATCAAAAATTTGGTGATGAAACTCTTCAATTGTTGTAGGTGAGTTATCATGCAAATGCTTCTTTAAAAAAAATACAGTAGTTGCTTGGCTCCGATGCCTCATTATCATGCTCAATAGGTAATATCGAAGGTGAGGATGGCTTCCAAATCTCTAATCATAGTACCTAATAAGCTGTAATGCATACTCATGAAGTTCAACACTACAAATATGTGGTTGCAATGAATCGGCATTACCAGTAGAGAATAATGTTGGTAATTCCATATCTAATAACCCCTTTGTATTATATTCATTCACTAGAGAGGTTCCAATAATAGGCCAATCCATGTCTTAAACATGTGAAGAATCAACATTATCAATAAATTCCCTAATTTATTCCACTTCTCTTAGTTCATTTGGTAAGAGAGAAAGAAAATAATAAGGATGAGAGCACAAATGCTCAGTAGGCAACCATTCATTATTAGTTGCTTTGATCTCAGATTCTTGAATAACACAATCAACAAATTTAAGCCTGGAGGAGACATATGCTCATCTTTCAGGTAGAGAATTCACTGAAACATAGTCAATTACAACATCTCGATAATATTGATAATGTTGTATTTTGAAAAGAAATGCAACCATCACTCAAGATCTTTTGACATAAAATTCATAGTATTTAGACTGAGCAGCATGTATCCCCACAATTATAAAGTAAATATCTTCAACATGTTGGGGAAGAAATTTTACAATTGTAGGAATATCTTGAGGAAATATAATTGTATGACTGATATATTTATATTTCCCACCTCGAGCATGTGTCACTTGCAAAATAGGATTCACACGTGATATTAGCATTTATTCAAATTGAGTAAGAACACTTAAAATATGAGGTTTCTCACCAATATCCATGTTATTACATCGAAAAAAATGATGGGCACCTCTTTCACTCTTACATCACCTGCGAACAAGTCCTTCAGGATCTCTCAAAACTTGGATTCCAGGATATGATTCTTACGTGGCACATTTGGACAACTGGCAAGATATCTATCTTTGCTTGAAATATTTTATGCACTACAATCATGTTTTCATCAAAATGAATATGGTATCTATCGATCGAACCATGTTGACAACCATTTGGAAGAGTAAAACTTCTTCTAAAATGTACTTCATCTTCACGAACATGAGATTCCCTTCCCAAATTTTAAGCACCTTGAATGGATCTATGACATGGCCCTTCCAAATTTATGGTCTACATTTCTCGAACCTGGGAGGATGAAAAGGTGTGTTTGTCATAAAAGATTTTAAAATTTAATTTCGAACTAATTATAAATGAAAAAGGTGAAAAAAAAAAATCAAATGAAATCAAAATTTAGATTTGTTTCTTGATGTGGATGAGGGTTATGAGATTTTTTCTCTTCACTTCTAACATCAGTGGATGGAACATTTGGGGAGTTAGTTTCTATGCCTATATTCGAATGAGTTGCTTCATATTTCAACAAAATAAAATACACTATAAGACTAAATGTCCAACAAATAAAGATTCAAAAATGGAAAACAAATCAAATACATTAAACATTTTCATTAGTTTTACAATTTGATGTTTTGGATTCCAATTCTCCAACCTGAGCAGATGAAATCATCTTTTTCCATAAAAGGTTATAAAATACAATGGCCAACTAACTCTAAATGAAAAAATGAGAAAAACATCAAATGCACTCAATATTTACATTTGTTTGGTGATGTAGATGAACTCTATGAGATGGTTACTCTTCACTTCTAACATAAGTAGATGGAACATCCACGAAGTTAATTTGTTTTCCTCTATTGAAATGAGTTGTTTCGTGTTCGAAGAAATAAAATATGTCATAAAATTCAATGTCCAACCAACTAGAAATTAAAAAAATGAAAATCAAATCAAATGCATTGACCATTTACATTAGGTTGGAAATTAGATTGTCAAGGAGAATACACAGGAAGGTTATGACATGCTTCATATTCACTTCCCAGATTAGCATTGTGTTACCTCCATTGTTCCATGTCAAATGCTATGAGGGATGACTGATTCTCTTGGTGGGACCACATTACTTTGAGAAGGGGGATTGGAAGATCTGATGTTTCGCGAAACTGGCTCCAAATTATCAAACAAATGACCAATTAAACTATCATCCAAATCATCACATACAATTTCATCATTACCTCCACCATGGATGTTTTACAACCTTTGGCCTTGGTCAAAACATGAAATTGCAGAGACAGAAGGGTCAAGGAAAACATTTGCATCCACGTTATTGAAATGTTGTTCTTTGTGATTGCAAGATGTTTCCCCAATATTATGAACATTTTTAGGAGAGATTCGAACAACAAAATAATGCTGACAAGGAGCATATTTTGATATTGAACTATCAATGGGAAATGTTCTTTCCATTATATAATCCATAGTACGATAATTACGAGGAATTATAAAATAATTTTGAAGAGTGGATTCACTCATTCTTCTATGATATGTAGCTCTCCCATGCTCATTTATTGCATCCCTATTTTGTTGGTACCATAAACGACGACTTTCATTAGCCCTGTCAGGTGATGCTAGTGACAAATTTATTTTTCTTGTACGCTTGCTTGTGACTTCAAATGATATGTATACAATGAATAATAACATATTCATTATGGAACCATAAAAATGGAACATAGTATATATATATATATATATATATATATATATATATATAACAAACACAAAAGAATGAAAAAGGCACAAGTTTATTTTTGCAATTGTATAAAAACATAAAAAGTGTATATGTTAATTTTTTCAGCCATATAAACTTATCAAAATGTATAAGGCTTTTTCCAAATGGCTAAAAATAAAAATGAATTTTTCTAGATGGCTTAAACAAAAGAGTATAAATTTTCATGTATCATATTGGAATCAAAACAGAACCCAAACAATTGGGACACAATACTGTAAGAAATATATGACTTGGAATTATATCTTAAAAATTGGAACTATATACTATCAAAATATAAATGAAAATATTAAAATGTGCATAAAGTTATAACATTGTTTGAGAATCAATGAGAAAAACCAATACAAATAACATGTATAATATAACTCATAGCAATTATAATTATATAAATAAAGAAAAATGCAATTCAAAAAACTTTAGGGGAAACAATATGAAATATTTTCCAACAAATTGCAATGGGATTAAATATCTAACATCTGATACATACACATATTCTTGAAATTTTAGTGGGAAGCATATAAAGATCAATACCGGCATAATTTTAAAGGTTTATGATAAAGACCCAAAGTATGTATAGAGCCAAAAATGGGAATATTTTCCACAACCATATAAAGTATATAAAATGAAAATATTTATAGGAACTCCTAACAGGACTAATAGCCTAAGAATCCATATCCATACCTAATGGTGGAATCTCATCAATAGAATCCATACGGGGAACAATTGAAAAATAAATTCCATAATTAATCTAATCATCGCAATCCTCTAACGTACCCAGACATCTGTTCATTAGTTGAATTATAAATATCTATTGGAAAATAGATGCTAGTCATGCTAGTCATCATGTCATATAATAGGAAAGGAACTTCACTGCAGTTGCACCTAAGAACCATACCATGGACTGTTAGAAATGTAAAATAACTAGGACATTTTCTATTTATATCTGTAGAAATTTCTTCCAACAACTTCCATCTGAAACCCCAATCATCCTCAAAGTAGTCAATTCTCCGTTCAACACACAGTTGACCAAAATTGGAAATGATCTAATTCTTTAATTGACCATATAGAAGTGGAGCCATTGTTGACAAGGCTTATCAATTGATCCATGTATATTGCTACCAACATACACCGTATGTTGGTGATTGGAACAAATAAAAGACCCCATTCATTTTTTTATTACATCAAACCAGTAGATTGTATACCCCATGTTGAGGATAATCTTCATACTCCTTGTCTAGATAGAGCCAAAACAAATTAATTTTATCAAACACTCCATTATTAGGGGGTGAAGTGCCACCAAATGGAAGATCATCCCTTTTCCAAACCCTATCAATGGGTACTGTAAACATAAAATTTAGACTGCATTATATCTTACATATGTTTTAGAACAACCCAATCATATTTTATGTTGCTTACATTTTCCAATAATGAAAAGAATACACATTCTCAAATTCATATTGGCCCTATGTTTTTAGAGGCCTTTGTAAATGGTTTCATTACAAAATAATTGTCTTGATTAGTGACGAGAGGAACCATAAATCCAAATTTGTTCATAGAGACATGCTTTCAATGCAATAAGAAAGAATGGTTTTGCAAAACATCCTTCCATTTCTTATAAACAATGATAAACTTTATCACAACCGATAAAGGGAGCCAGGGGAAGACAATTTCAAGAATTTCAAATGGAAGACAACTCCAAATAGATGGATCCATGATCAAACAATGAAATCACCTAACATAAAAAACAAACCACATTTAATATCAACAAAAAAATTTAATGTTGAATAAAATTAAAAGTAACATACATACATACTTTACCATCTACACATCCAAAAAAATTTCACATATACACATTGTATAAAATCAAATGAGCGATCGGAACATTATTACAACAATGAACAAAATTCCACAACTTTATAAACATAATCTCTATAATCCAATATTATTAATGTTAGTAAACCTATAATTATGTTTATATTAATGTCTACATTTAATATTGATGTTATAATGTTTCTATTAGTATATTTTTAATATCGATATCAATTTTTTATTTTCAATATAAATATTAACATTAAACCATTTTTTTAATTTTAAAAAACCTAAACTTCAAAATCTCTTGTTATAACTTAACACAATGCTAAGTGAACCCAATGATATAAAATTACCAAATATCTTAATCCTAATATCACTGAACTAAATAAACCGAAAGTTATTAAGTGTAATGTTTAATAAAAATATTTACATACAAAAATATTCACAATAATCTATAGATGCAAAATATATTTTTACATAGATTTCTATGTTTAACATTAATATATATTTATAATAATAATAATAATAATGTGTAAATAATAATAATAATATTAATATTAATTAACATTAAAAGGGATATTGATGTTTAATATTAATATAAAATAAATATTAATATATTGATGTTAATATATTCTACATATTTTATAATGAATATGATAAATTGGATTAATAATAAATTAACATAATTTAT
This sequence comes from Pinus tabuliformis, assembly GCA_031772625.1. Taxonomy (NCBI): domain Eukaryota; kingdom Viridiplantae; phylum Streptophyta; class Pinopsida; order Pinales; family Pinaceae; genus Pinus; species Pinus tabuliformis. Next base: position 1,366,658,218 of record CM062817.1, on the reverse strand, counting down.
TATTAACACAATTTTTACATAGATTTTCAAATTATTTATTTAAATCTAAATGAACAAAAATTTAATACACAAATTTTTTATATCAAATTAAGATGAACCAAATGTATTATATAAATCTATTACAAAAATAAAAAAATAAAATAAAAAATAAATAAAGATAAATAAATAATAATAAAAATAAAAATAAATAAAAATAAAATAAAATAAAAATAAAAAATTTATATTGAAAACACAAATTAAGTCAATAAGAAATTTTAGATGTTTTATTATCAATACATTTTTTAATCTATTCTTAATATTTGTATTTAAACCTAATTGAACTAAATTCTAAATATTTTTCTATGTTTTTTTTGTTCTAATTCTTGATTTGTTGTAAATTTTGGATTACATAAAATAAATCTATAGCGTAGATTTAACATAAATCTATAAAATAGATTTTATTATTTATATATATAAAAAATATTTAACATGAATCTATAAAATAGATTTAAAAAAAAAATTACATAAATCTAGTACATATAATAGATGACACTTGTGTTAACGTTTGGTGTATTGAACACGACTCGCGAACCAAGCAGAGCAATAAAAAGGTGTAGCCATATCAAGGTGAAGCTAACAACATGGTTTCATTATATGCATATTAATTGTATGTAATAAAACATTCTTATTTTTTCCCCTACTCTTTGTAACATTGTCTCAAGGAATTTCAACTATTTTTCATTGTCAAAACACCTAATATCCACACTATTAACATGTCACATGTCCAATTCCAAAATATTATTGAAAATATTTTTTTTCTCAATTGGACTAATTCTATTAAGCAAAATATGGTACAAGAGGATACATTCATGAGAAACAGAAAACCGGCAACCGGAAATGATAGGACTATCAACCTCGGTTCCGGAGAAGGTGTAAAACAAACAAGGAGCTACAACATGAGGCTGGGAGCCAGAAGAAACATTGACTTCTACCCTGAGAGGGTAGAGGCCTCAACACGAATCTTTTTCCCTTTCCTTTTTTTGACTTCGACCCAACCATTTTGGGGTGGATGAGCCATAACAATTTGAAGATTGGGGCTCTCCTCAGGGGAGCCCTCCTTTTCTGAATCAGAGGACGCGGACAAATGGGCGCGTTTCTGAGCAGTGGCTGTGTCGGAGGAAGGCGCCGGACCATCAGTGGAAGGAACCACGAAGTTAGGGGCCTGATTCTGTTCTTCATCACTATCTTCATCTTCAGAGCTGGAGGAATCTGAATCCACAACTGGAGGTGGAGAGCAAGGCGCCCATCGTTTGGATTTGGGCTTGGAGACGTTGGCCTTATTCTTTTTTGCTGAATGAGATGGGCAGGTGTTCTGCAAATGCCCAGATTGGTGGCAATGGCGGCAACGAAATGCGGTATTCTCGTAATCCAATGTCTGGGTCCAGACAAAGTCATTTATCTTGAGATTGATCTGTTCTGGAAGTCCTTTGCTTAAGTCTAACTCCACACATATTCTTGCATATGAGTAGAGACCTTTGGATTCCCGCCATAAATCTCCACTAATGAAGGTACCCAAGGTATTGCCTATAGCTCTAAAGACACGAGTATTCCATAGGTGGGCCGGTAAGTTTGGAAGCCTGATCCATACAGGGGTCTTGGTAATGACAGCAGTAGCTGGATCAAAATCAGGGAACCAAGGAGTCATGAAGAGCCCTGCAGTTCCCATGAACCAAGGACCCTCTTCTAAGGCCTTTTCATAATGCTTACTGTTATCAAATAGAACAATGAAGTACCCTTTTGAACAAAAAAAGATCTTACAATGATGTGTCCAGTTTGCATGGATCCATGCATAGAGGTCCTGAGATCGCGGCCACAGTCCATTAAATCTGCAAATGATGGCTCTTTCTGCAAGTTCTTGAAGTTGGGTTGCCAGATCTTCATGGGCGAGTTCAGCAAAAGGAACTTCTTCAATCTTGTCAACCAAGAAGGCCTTAGATTTAAGGGCTTCCGAGGGTTTGGGGTTCTCAGAGTGGACTGCATCTTTGTATGAGAAGGGCCGAGCAGATGATGACTGTCCCGCTGCACCTCCTCTCAGACGAAGGGTTACCACCACAGAACTGTTCCTGGAAATGCTGTAAGAAGAGAGGGGAAGAGGGTCTTCAAGTTGTTTACCTTGAAAGAGAAGTCGTTGAAAGCTTGATGGGATCCCCATCCTGCGTTCTAGATTCAGTTTGAGTTCTTGCACCAGATCTGAAGGTCTGACCCATTGCATGATGGTTCTGCCTGTAGGCTGAGAAATTTGGATCTGAAAGGGATCAGAGATGAGCCTTGACCCCTTGCCAGGGCTTCTTGTGCTTCCCAGATCAGATCTGCCGTGGCTATTTCCCATCCGGGGAGTCGGACTTGCAAGATCCTGGCCGATCTGTTTGTTGAGAAATTTCTTGACATCTCGTTCAGGCATTTCGTCAAACAGTTCGCATGCGATTTCAACATCGCCGGCAGAAGGAAGCGCTGGGTGATTTTTCTTGAAAACCGGAGAAAGCCACTTAACGGCGCCCTGAGTGATCAGACGGGAGGCCGGATCGACGATCCTCGAGAACCAGGTATTGCCGCTCCCTCTGTTATCAGCGGCAGCCGCTGCCGCTCTGACAGCGGCGGGTGCATGGCGTCCAAGCTGCGGGCGCTCATATGGGGTGTTGTTCCTGCGGCCCAAGCGGGAGGTGCGAAGCTTGCCGCCTGCGCCACCGCCTTCGAATGGCCGTCGATCCTCCTCCTTCGCCATGTGACCCTGAGAACTGTAGTCGGATGGATCCTTTCGGGGGTTCGAAGCTAGGTCGTCCGTCTCCCTTGTGATTGTTATCCAATATTATTGAAAATATTAAAAACACTCCACCAAGGGAATTGATTGAATGCATTAGATTTACTGATTAAAATGCATTCAATACATACATCTGTATTGATTAAAATTAAATCTATTCAATGCATTAAATTTATTCAATGCAAAAAAATTAATGATAAAATGCTTAAAAATTTATTGATTGCATAAACAAAAATAAAATAAAGATCTATTCATTGTTAGATATACTCCATCCATATAAAAAAATTTATCCAACAGGGAAATTATTATTCCTCAAATTTCCATAAAAATAATTGTTCCTCAAATTTTCTACCTTAAACATTTCAATTTTTTTTTTTTTTTTTTTTTTAATATATTAATATTCTATTTACAATTAAAATATATCCTTTATTTATAAACCTAAATTATAATTAAAATCTATGATAATTTATAAAAAATAAATTATTCTATGGAATTTGGGGAGTGAAATTGGTGGGAAAGAGAGATGGCAACTCATTCTTGATCCTTAAAATGAAAATGAACTAAGTTGTATTATCATTAATGGTTTGAACAATAACATCGTACAAAAATCACCACTTAAAAATTAACACTAAGTTGCTCAACCAACTTATATTGTCCAACATTCAATCTATACAATTTATTGATGCATTCAAAAGTATTTCATGCATCTATTGCAATCTATTGGAAGAATTTAACATCTATTGAATACATCTATTGGAAGGATTCATGAGCATGTTGCTGACATCAAGCATGACAGGACCCGCTCCTCTGCTTTGGCAGAGCATTAAGATAAATCGAAGCATCACATCTGCGTTGAGGAGGCCCAAGTCGTTGATAAGGTTAGTCATTTTCATCATCGTAAATCGAGGGAGGCCCTAGAAATTCCAAAAAGACCCAACAATTTCAATAGAGATGATGGCTGGAATATTAGTAGAAGTTGGGTCCCTGTCTTGTCCTCCTAGGTTTTGTGTTTTTTTTTTTTTTAGGTATTGGCATCATTTTTATAGTATTTGTTGTTGATTTATTCTTCACTAGAGTTTATTTTCTTGATCCTTCGTGTTTTTTATGTATTTTATCATCCTATTTGTTCTTAACTCCTTTTAGTATTTTTGTTATTTGTTTAATGGGCCTGAACCCCATATTTTATTGTTGACCCCATTTTATTTATTGATTGTTTTTCTTTGGATATATATATGTTTCTGTTATTTATTTATTTATCTTTATTTTATTAATATTTGTTTTTAATAAATTAATAAACTAATATCACAGTTTAAATATTATTTTCCAAAAACTAGTAATATTTGGTTTTAATAAATTAATTTAAATATTATTTCTCAAAAACTAGTTGTTACATATTAATATTTTAATAAATTAATAAACTAATATCATTATTTAAATATTATTTTTCAAGAACTAGTAATATTTGGTTTTAATAAATTAATTTAAATATTATTTTCCAAAAAGTAGCGGTTTAATATAGTCGTTACCTATTAATATTTTTAATAAATTAATGAAATAATATCATTAATTTAAATATTTTTTCAAAAACTAGCCGTTACATATTCATATTTTAATAAATTAATAAACTAATATCATTATTTAAATATTATTTTTCAAGAACTAGTAATATTTGGTTTTCATAAATTAATTTAATTATTATTTTTCAAAAACTAGTTGTTTAATATAGCCGTTACTTAATAATATTTTTTTTAATATATTAATAAATTAAAATAATAATTTAAACATTATTGTTCAAATATGGCCGTTACTTGAAATTATGTCTCTACATTTCTCTCTATTTAAGCCTTTGCCATGGTCTGCCTCTTCATCTGGTCCTGATGATGAACCACACTTGTTGGTTCAAAACGCATCCGCCAAAAAATACTCTCATGTGATTTCTACCGAAAAACTTTGTTTAATTCATTATGGATCACAGAAGCTTGAATATAGGAAAAAAAAAATCTATTGAATACATTTATTGCAAATTTAATTTTATTCAATTGATTGCAATCAATGCTTTCAATATATTTCAATAAATTGGATATAGTAAATGCATTATGTAATAAATTGCATACACTGAATGCATTATGTTTATTGAATAAAATATATTCAATGCATACAAATGTATTGATTAAAATAAAGTATATTCAATGCATTAAATTTATTCAATGCATAAAATCTATTTAATTCATATAATTTATTTTATTGATAACAATAAAATCTATTCAATCCATAAAAAATTATTGATAAAATGCTTACAAATCTATTCAATGCTTAAAAATCTATTGATTGCATGAAAAAAATAAGCATCCATTCAATGCATAAAATTTATTCCATTGTTGAATTTATGTTTAACTGGAAAACTTGTTAAAGCGATCCGGAGCTCTGCAACCCTCGGCCCTGCAAAAACCGAGATCCACACCTTTCGCGAGCTGCAGAAAGCAAGCCCCGCCCTTTGCTGGCCTGGCTCCTGCGAACCTGCCCGCCTGGGGTCTCACTGCTTGCTGCAGCCTGACTTTCATGGATCGAGTCGTTGGCTGACAGACCCGATCCCAGGGACAGAGACCATGAAGGGGTTGGGCACTCCCTAGTCATCTCTTCCGCCTCCTCCGCCAACCTCGCATGCTGAGGCTTTCAATAGGCCGTTGGCTTGGCTGCCAAAGAAGAAAAATACTGAAGCTGCGAAATTTGTTAAAAGATTGGACGATATTATGGTGATCTCCCTCCCTCCAGAAACCCCGATCCAAGTTGCCCTGTCATTGGCTGAACGGGCTCTCATCGGTCAGTTCACTGGGCTATGGCCGTCCCCAAAAACCACTGAAAGCTGGGTCAACAGAAATTGGGCGCCACTGATCAAAGAAAGTGTCACCTCTTACTTTCTGGGGAGAGGATACTTCCTCTTCGAATTCACATCAAAAAAAGACAAAGACTTGATCTTCCAAAATGGCCCCTACTTCATGGGCCCTCAGGGTCTGTATTTGAATAAATGGACCCCGGACTTCGATCCGGCAGTAGATGTGCCCAAAGCAGTCCCGGTGTGGGTCAGGCTCCCAAATCTCCCAGTGCACTGCTGGAACTGGGATTCTCTGAGACAGATTGGAAATGCCCTGGGGAAATTTATAGATCGTGTGAACAACAAGGACTAGTACGATTGCGCCAGGATTTGTGTAGAAGTGTATTTGGAGGTGGGACTACCAGAGGCCATCACAATAAAGGTCGGAAGCTGGACGCATATGCAGAAACTGGACTATGAGCAGCTACCCTTCAAATTCCAGAAATGCCATGTTTATGGTCATTTCGTCAGAGGATGCCAGACTAACAATGAGGCTATGCAGGGGAAAGAGGATGGATGGAATCAAGTCAAGCGATCCAAACCTTTTCCCAAGAATCAGAAGCAGGGAGGCCCTAATGGCAAAGGAACCCATTAGGCCACTGTCCAGCAGATCCTCATCAAATCCACTCCAGAAATAAGTACGATCCCCTGAGTTTGCAATTAGAGAACACACAAGAGGGCGAGGTTTAAAAGGAGGCAGAAGCTACTCAGGAGATCGAGGCTCAAAAAAAAACTCCCACAAGCAAAGGTACTCCCTCAGCCTCCCACAAAGGAACAAGTGCTGAAGACCCAAAAGGAATGATTATAGAAGATGAGGAAGAAGAGTAGGAAACGGAAGAATCAGAAGAGGAAGGAGAAATAGGAGAGTCCCATACCTCAGTAAGAAGATCAACAAGAGGCCGAAAAACTGATAGGGAAAAAAGGGAGCAGGAGACCTACAAAGAGAAACTTCAGGGCAGTCAATCAACTTTGGAAAAAATGCTAGCCTCAAAGCCTAAGATACTGAAAATCCTACCCCAAGGCTCCAAGGGGACCCACCAAAAGCATAAATAATGAAGGTCATCTCCTGGAATTGCAGAGGTATGGGGAGAAAAGCTAAAGAAGAAGCCATCATAAGCCTAATCAGGACAGAAACCCCAGACTTACTTCTCGTCCAGGAGACAAAGCTGGAAGACATAGTCTTCCTTCAAGCAAGCAAGAAACTTTGGAATAAAAGTGAAGCAAGAGCAATCTCTGCCCGGGGTGCCTCAGGAGGGATAGGCACTCTTTGGAACGCCAATAAATTTACAGTCCTATTTGAGGCTAGGAATACTCATTGGTTGTAGCTAAAAATGCAGAACTTGGACACTAAGGAAACGTTTTGTCTATTCAATGTTTACTCCCCAGTTAATGTTGGGGAAAAAAAGATTGTTGGGACTCTATAAGACACCAAGCAGATTTGACAAACATGGAAAGTATAATAATTGTTGGCGACCTCAACCTCACTCTTCATCCATCAGAAAAAACAGGAGGCAGCGTAGTTAGGGACCTGGCAAGGGAATGGGTGGAGGACATAGTACAAGATTGGGACTTGCTCGACATCAAACCTTCTTCCGGTAAGTACTCTTGGTCTAATAAAAGAGTGGGACCTCGACACATTGTCGCCAGGCTAGATAGATTTATTATTCAAAGTTCCTATTTGTTGCTAGGTTTAGAGCCTAGAATGCATATTCTCGCTAGCAGCGTCTCTGATCATAATCCCATAAAGCTAGAGCTCCTAGCTCACCTTGATCTGGGTGCTATTCCATTTAGATTCAGCCCTCTCTGGGTAAAGGAGCCAGACTTCATGCAAACTGTCAAGGAATGTTGGAATCATCCAGTTAAAGGATCACCATTCTATGTTTGGGAGGAAAAGCTCAGAAGGTTGAAAGGTGCTCTAAAAAGATGGGCCAAAACGCTGTCCAATCTGGCTACAGAAAGGAAAACCATTAAAGCCGCTCTTGTTTCCCATCAAAATGGTATGGAGAATGCCATTCTCACAAAGGATTTATTAGATCAAGAAGCCCAGCTGCAACAACGCTACCACAAAGCCTGCTTAGCTGAAGAAGAGTATTGGAGATTAAAATCTCGTAACCTCTGGCTTAAAGCAGGGGATAGGAACACTGCCTTTTTCCACAAACAAGCCCAGGCAAGGAAATGCTTCAATGCCATCTCAGAGATTAAATAAGAGAGCGATATCCATAAGGATTTTGATCACATAAAGAAAGCAGCTTTTGCTCATTTCCAGAACTTATATAGTGAAGACAAGGATCCAAGCCATTATCCAGATTTGCTAGATAATATACCCTCTGTAATTACTCAGTGAATGAATGAATCTCTTGAGGCCAAAGTCACTAAAGATGAAGTGAAAAAGGCTCTTTTTGAAATGGACCCGGATAAGGCCCCTGGGCCGGATGGTTTCTCTGCTAGATTCCTCCAAGCTTGCTAGTCGATTATTGAAAAGGACCTCCTCAAAATGGTTCAAAAATCTCAAAATACTCAGAAAATAGGAGGCAGTGCTAATTCTACACTTTTAGCCTTCATACAAAAGGAAAAAGGTGCCAATAACTTCAGTAGATTTCCGCCGATTTCCCTATGCAACACAGGGTACAAATTAATCACCAAAGTAATTGCAAATAGACTGAAGTTCATTCTTCCTAAAACAATTCCAGAGAATCAAGGAGGCTTCATCCAAGGAAGGCAGATCATGGACAAATTCATCCTAGTACAAGAGGCAATTCATTCAAGTCTCCTCCGAAAAGAGCAAGGTATGGTGATTAACCTTGATTTAGCAAATGCTTTTGATCAAGTAAATCATAGCTTTCTTTTAAATGTTATGAGCAAGTTTGGTTTTGGAGCAAATTTCATTAAATGGATCTGGGCATGTGTCTCGGAGCCATGGATTTCCCCTCTTGTTAATGGAAGAGCCACAAACATTTTTAAAGCTTTGAGAGGACTTAGGCAAGGGTGTCCTCTATCCCCTCTGCTCTTTGTCATCCAAGCCTCAGTTCTAAGCTTCCTAAAAAAAAGATGCAAGACCAAGAAATTAATGGGTTGTGTAGTGCAAGAGGGATCAAAAACATTAATCATGCCTTGTTTGCAGATGACACTTTGCTGCTGGGTCCTGCCTCTATCTCCTCTGCCACAAAATTCAAAGCAGTTCTGGATGATTTAAGTGAGGCCTCAGGCAACATTGTTAATAAGAGCAAATGCCACATTTTCAGCTAGAATATTATGCCCAGACTGCTATCTGCCATTTATAGATGTCTGGGCTTTGCAGCTTCCACTTCTTGGTCTTCTTTTAAATATTGGGGCCTCGTTGTATCTCACAAGAGAACTGCATGCAAAGAATGGATCCCTCAGCTGGAAAAATTCAAGGCTAAGATTCAAGCCTAGGGATACTAGCTGAATACTGCTGGCAAAACAGTCTTAATTAAATCAGTACTCACCAACTTGCCTCTATTTCAATTCGCTGGGCTTCTCTCTCCGGCATCCATTCTAAAAAAAATGGAGGAGTACATACGGAGGTTCTTTTGGAAGGGAGGAAAACAGAATGAAAAAAAGATCCCCCTTATCAGTTGGGAAACCATCTCCAAGCCACTGTGGGAGGGTGGTCTAAATTTTAAAAATCTTTGTCAACAGAATGTGGCAATGGCTGCAAAAATCATTTGGAGGATCATTGCGCCCAATCCTGGCTGGGCCCAAAAGGCGCTCTGGAAAAAATATTTCAGAGGACCAAGATCCAGATGTTTAGAAAACGTGATCCATCTGCCAAACTCGTCATTTCTCAAAATATATGCCAGAGCTGCCCCTCTCATCACTGCTCACTCTTACTAGATCCCAAGCAATGGGGAAAAAATCAACATCTGGACGAACAAAATCATGAATAAGGAACCAATAGAAGACAGAGTCTCCATTAGCTCACTGTGCTGCTGGATGGACAGAGAGGGACTATGAATTCTATGGGATATCTCATGCTGGAACGACTTGGTATGGGCAGGCTGGAAACGTATAAAGGTGCCGAATAACCTGACCTCTGAATGGACCACACTGCTCGACTCCCTGCACGGATTGACGCCCACGAACTCGAGGAAAAGAAATGTGAAAGGCTGGGGGCCGAAAGGCAGAGGATACACAGTCTCCTTAGGGTACGCTAAATTGAATGAGAGGCCATACGTTCCCCCTAATCCAGCTCCTTGGCAAGGTGTCTCGCGACTGTCTTCATGGCCCAAGGTAGATTTCTTTGCCTGGCTTTTCTGTCATGGAGAAATATTAACTTATGACAACTTGCAGAGGAAAGGATTTCACGGCCCATCCATCTACTCACTGTGCAATGAAAATGCAAAGACAACATTTCACCCAATTCTAGAATGTAGCTTCTCCAGGCATATCTGGTATTTTTTTATCCAAGATTTGGATCCTAGTTTCACACTTCCTTGCTCCACTTCTGAACTTTTCTCTAAATGGGCAAATAGATATCCAGGTTCGCCCCCTAAAAACCTGATTATTAAATCAGCATGGGCTGTCCTCCCAAAGATTATCTGTTGGCAGATATGGCTAGAACGTAACAGAAGAATTTTTAGAAATACAAAGCAGAGCCACAAAGTCTTAGAAGCCAAGATTAAATGCCACATAAAGGAGTGCTTGACTGATATAAAAGATGACTCCAATCTCAGTCAACAGGACATTGCATGGGGTTTAACTCTATAACTTCAATTTTATCCAGCAGCCAGAAAAGCCCCTACTGTTAAAGATTGGCAAATAAGGAAACCGGAGAACGACTTTCAAGATTGGGTTAAATCGCAAGCAAGGCACTTCCTCTTTTTTGATGGAGCAGCAAAGGGAAATCCGGGCAAAGCTGGTGCAGGAGGTGTTGTTCTAAATCAAATTGGGGAAAAAATTCTCTCCTATGCTTGGGGACTTGGATATTCTACCAGCATTCAAGCTGAGGCCTTGGCCCTCTTCCAAGGACTCAAGATCCTCAAAGATCTGGACATAAATGAAGCAATTGTTATAGGCGATTCCCAGGTCATTATAAACGCAATGGTTTCCAATACTCCAGTTTTGGACCTTAACCTAGCAAGGCTGATTACTAGGATCAAAGGTTTGGAAAACAATTTTCAGAACTTGAAGTACTACCATGTGTTGAGAACCCACAATAAAAAGGCGGACATCGAAGCCAATAAAGCTGCCCTACTCTCTGCCGGGGTCAAGTTGAAAGATGAAGAAGAATCATGGGAACCCATTCCATAAATTGATTGCTGCCATGTTCTACTGTCTGCTATTAAACAAATTTGTTTGTATCTTCAAGTGGGGGAAAATCTCTGAAATCGACTCTATGGGTGCCTTTCCAAGGAAGAAATCTGCAAGTTTCAGCTGCATTCTCATCCTTAGCAGTGAGATACATCACGGCAAAGAAACTCATAATGTAATCAAATTTTCGGCGTTAAAGCCAAGATTAATATAAACACTCCATAATCGTTTCTGTAAAAAAAAAAAAAATTATTTAAAAATAAAATCTATTCAATGCATAAAAAGTTATTGATAAAACCTAAATGAATGGAAATATATTATATAAATTTATTAATAGATTCTACTCAATCAATAAATTCAATTTTGATATATATCTATGAAAAACACATTTTATATACAATTTATAAATCTAGCTTATAAAAATACATAATATAATTTTTATATTTTTATATGGTAGATTTATATATGTATATAAAAGATTTTACATACAAGTTATGGGATATAATTTTTCACATTTTGAATTATCACATTGGACATATAAAGTGCTAATAAACAACCATTAAAAAAATCTATTAATTGAATAAAACAAAATTTATTTAATAAAATCTATGGAGGCCATAAAATCTAATGCATTAAATACATTGAATGTAATAAATCTAAAAATTCTATTCAATGAACCTAATTCTATTGCAATCTAATGTGTTTAGTCTATTGCAATCTAATGTATTTAGTCTATATAATCTATTGATGAATTCAAATCTATTGAATGCATTGATTGCAATATATTGAATGCATTTAAAATCTATTGAATGCATTGATATCAAATTTGATTTTATTCAATTAATTGCAATCAATGTTTTCAATAGATTTGAATGCAACAGTAAATTGCATAGATTGAATGCATAGTTTGTGTGTATTTTAATAGATTGCAATATAGTTAAGTGCATTAGATTGCGATAAAATTTGGTTTATTTAAATTTACTTTGTATTCATTCACCCACATTTAATTAAATTTATCACATTCAATGTATTAATATATTAATATTATTGATTAAAATCTATTCAATCTATTAAAAAATTCAATTTACTGAATAAAATCAGTGATTCAAATATATGATTATTTATGTTGAAAAATAACCATTAGTAAGGAAATTTTTTTATTTTTATATAATCATATTTTTATTTAAATTTTAAATAATTAGTGATACATAATTTTAAAATATATTATAATAGAAACTTTATTATATTTTTTTTGTTATTTAAAATAAGTTTTTGATTTTATATGAATTTAGGTTAAAAATATACATAAAATTAAATTTATTAATTTTAAATTATAATAAACAAAAAAAAATAAAAAAATTCAAAACTTACGAGAGATGAAAAAAAATATATATATCCATTAAAATGAAAAATAGGAAAAAGACAAAGACTACAAGAGAAAAAAAAAGTTAGGCCAGTGAACTTTCTTAGTTATACACTTGTAAAAACGAAAAGTGAAGAAATTCTACCATCATAAAGCTAGCTCCCCGGAGTGCCCACGCAACCCACATTTTCTACGTGGCAACGGCCTGCTCAACGGTCCCGAGGTCGAGCAGTTCTCTTCCACCGTGATTGTTCACCTCCTCGTCTTGTATTTTTTATTTGCTGGAGTCTTAATTATTTATGTTTTTTTATTGAAAATTTACTTGATATCTGTGAAAATTATAAATTTAAAATAATTTATTCGTAAATTTTAGTGGTTTAGAAATTTTAAAACTAATGTTTAATTTTCACCATGTAAATGTTCTTACGAATAGATTTTAAACTGCCAAATATCACAATGTATGGTCCACAATTTGTTTTTAGGGTTGATGACAATCTTATCTCATTTTAAAATATTTGTCTGTTCTTCAGATAATATATTGTTCTTCATCTTTCTAACACAATTTGCAATGTCAAATGTGCTAAATAAGATTAAAGGTTACTTCAAAGGTTTTGGATAATATTTTTTAACTGGATAATTAATACGTCAAATTATATATATATATATATATATATATATATATATATATAATTAAATAGAATTGGGAGATACCATGAAATATGGAGGAAAATCGAACGTGTCTTACGAGCTAAACTGGTTAAAACGGAAACACTTTTGCATTTTACATAAATATATTTCATTAGAGTGATAACTATTAAACAAACAAATAACCATTCTGACACTATTTCAAAAAATTATATATATATATATATATATATATATATATAATAATTTAAAAAATATAATAGTCACTTCAGGTCAAAGTGTGAGCAAATCGCAACTCATTTTTATCATTTTCCAACATAAATATTTAATATTTGTATACATTACATCATGATTCACACCATACACGAGTACAACTTATTATAAAAATACCATCATTTATAAGATAACGACCGTATCAACACTAAAATCATGGAATCCCTGTGAAAAAGCAGGACAAATCAACCATTACATTTCGTTCACTATTTCATTGATACTGTACTTTATTTGGCAACAATATTTTCTGAGATCAGAAGGCGAATCGGGTGTAGACGTTGATGTTTCTCTGTATATTTAGCTTGTAGTTGGTGTTCTACGGTAACAACTCAACCCGTCCATCCTGTAAAGGTGACCTGAACATGACTAAAAGTGTCAATATTGCACGCCAAGATTGTAATTTTCTATATAAATCCTCAGTTTCTGCAGATCATTCTTAGGTCATGATTATATCCTTGTCAAACCTAATGCATTCCGACCTTGAGCTGTTGTAGGTATCTTCATCAGATCCCAATAGCAATATTGGGTGCGATCTTAGGAAAAAAGGGAAAGAGCTAAGGGTATTGTTAGAAATCAGTAGAGTTAGGCATGATGCAGATCATTCTTAGGTCATGATTATATCCTTGTCAAACCTAATGAATTCCGACCTTGAGCTGTTGTAGGTATCTTCATCAGATCCCACCTTGAGCTGTTGTAGGTATCTTCATGAGATCCCAATAGCAATACTGGGTGCGATCTTAGCAAAAAAGGAAAGAGCTAAGGGTATTGTTAGAAATCAGTAGAGTTAGGCATGATATAGGTGTTGTTGCTAATTTTACAGGGTAAAACTTCTTAGTGTGTTCTAAACATGTTATAATTTTGTTGGACTGAAATTTTCCAAAATTTGATTGTTGGAATACTAGAATCATAGTGGAAATGGATTTGGTACTATCAAGAATCCTTGAAGCACTCAAAATACTGAAGCTTAATAGTTGTAACCCAGATTTCCAAAACTTATGGCTAAATTGAGATTTCAACCCTAGACAAAACTATATATTTAAAAAATATTTTAAATAGAATACTTATTTGAAAAAATTTATAGAACAAGGAATTGTGCAGCTTTCTTAGCAGATAAAAGTCGACCAAAACTCCTTCAAATCGTTCGAGGAATTTGACCTAACTTAATTGCATATGGCTTGGGTTCAACAATTCCAACAACGCACCACTGATAAATGCATGCATCCATGGAGAAATGTACGCTTCTTTGCCTATAATAGATGATGGAGTGATGGCTATTACAATCTAGATGGAATGTTAGCTATTACAATCCTAAATGGAGTGGCGGAATCGAGGTTACAATCCAACTAATAAATCATAAAACATAATATCCATAATAAGTATACAATTCAATTAATAAAACATAATCCATCAATACATTAGGTTAAATCCAACTAATAAAACATAATAGCCCTAATAACAAATGCAGTTCCACTACAACTTCGTTATAGCTAATTAATTTAACAATATATGGAGTGGCATAAGTTACAATGCACATTACAATCCATAAAATAGAGTGGCATGTGTTACAATCCATATTTCATTATAGCTAATATGTACTTGTTTCGGTTACAATACAGGTTACAATCCATTACATGAAGTGTAGGGTGTTACAATCCAAGTTACAATCCATATTGTTTAATTAATTAATTAATTATTTTATTTTATTTTATTTTTTCCTCATTAATTAACATATTTTCCCACTAGACAAACTTTTAATTCATTTTACTTAAATGTTTTTCCAAGTGGGCATACCTTGGAGGCCAAAGTGATTACACACCACTTACCTAATGAACTGGACAAAACCGTTAGAGAATGTGAAAAGTTTTAACTTTTAATCACAATTTGACAACGACATGGTGATGAATAAAAGGTACAATAAATATTTAATGACAATTTGAAATGCTGAGCCAAGAAACCTTGCCCTTATTCCTCCACATTTCCATATATTCCTCCACGTTTTAGCATGCAAATGTTTCAAAATGTAAATGGACATTTGTTTCATAGTGATATTTGAAACTAAATTTTTAATTTCATTTTCTCTAATCCCAATAAGTGGAGATAAATAAGAGGAACAATAAATTTTTAATCATGATTTGGTAAAAAATTAATTTAAACAAGGTTTAAACAGATGATTTAGATATGCAAGGAAGTTATCAGTTTCAATTTCATTCATTGATAGAGTGGCAACGATGAGAATATACTGGCATCTTTCAATTTAAACCATCTGATAAAAAAAAACTAGCAAAAAGATTAAAGTGCTTAAAGTGGCCTATTCCAGTAGGGAAGACACCATAGGGGTAAATATATAATACATAAATCACTAACTTCGACATATTTAGATCATCACTACAACTCCTACACAGGAAATGATAACTTGTACATTGACGCTTGGGGACTCACAATGACAACTCACAGCAAGCCATGGAAGCATTAGTTCCAACCCCCTCCCTTAATGCTTACATGGAAAAAATTGAAGACATATATTACAATAATAAATGAATCTTTGTCATTTTTCTCTGATATGGTCATCACTAGCACTCATATCCATTCTGATATCTCAGGGTTTCCACTCTTTTCTTATTACACTTTCGAGCTTCCAACTTGATCCATTTAAGACATAACCGCTTCAAACCATTGTTTAGTCTCCATAGTGAAGCATCCTATGGAACTGCCACCATATGTTGAATATATGGCCTTATGCTATATTCACCAGTTATCTAAGATAGCATTTTGGATACAAAATGTCTTCAGATAATTCTACAACTTGACCTTGTATAAAATAACCTATACTGAAACTCCCGAAGGCCATGGGTCACACCAACTTGACCTTATTAAGAACTACCTGTAATTAACCTATTCATTGTGATTCTGCATCGTTTGATTTTTATAAATATAACTGTTACTCAAAACAACCATTTTTTTGTTTATCTATTTATTATCTTTTCACACACAACTTCTTCCAAACCTATCTTGCACCAAAAATGGCCCAAAGATGGAAGATTTCCAATCAGAAATGCTTTTTGAATCAGAAGATCTCCGCAAAACTAGAAAAGGAACTCATAGAAGAATTCTGCCCCACATTCCATCAAAATCACAAATAATTGGCTCTGCTCATATATGTGTTTGCTGACGGCATGACTTATATGGCGAACATTGCGGTGAAATACCATTTTTTTTGGTAAGGGGGTGAAGATAACGTATTAAAAAAAATTGACAACACACTGACAAATACACATTGTTCAACACCAGCTGATACACCTTTCCTTGTGCAGCTAAAAATTTGATCTCGGCACCTTTTATTGATGGCCAGCAGCATGAGTATTTGAATTTTAATAGTAGTGGGACAATATCTGCATGGCTTCAACCTTCACTATACGTGCGACAAAGTCTGCGACTTCATTTAAAAAGACCATCTTTCCCAATCTGCCGCTTCCAGCTACGAGAATCTGCATATCTGAGGCGACAATGCCTCCTTTTTCTTCAACGCAATTATCAGGTGACCGTAGGCCAGTGATCGCCCGCAACCGGGATTTTGCTCTAGGCGTGTGTCGTCCAAACTTATTGCAACGTTTGGTTTGTAAGGTCTGGATTTGGAAGACACCGATCTCTTTTTGCCATGAGAATTCCTTCTGGATTTCACCACATGCAGTCGGCAGTGGGCTTTGTTATGGCCAAAAATATATTTGCAAATGATTGCCTTGTGACCTGTTGATATTACGGCCAGTGACAGATCAGCCGCAGATTTCATGGTTCGATTTCAAGCTACAACCAAAAATTTGACTTTCCAGGCGGCTCATATATTTATCCATTGGAAACTGGCTCTCCATGCCCTTCCTTGCCCACATCCAGAAGGTTGTTTGATTCACTAGTAGATTTATGTCAAAATCTTGAGCCACGTGCTTGTATTGACTATTCCATTGAATACATTAGTGTAAAGATAGACCTGGAATGTAGCGCAGAAATATCTCTGAAACTACCACAACGGAACTCTTCAGCAAAGCCGACGCAATCATACATCCAAAAAAATATTCACAACAAACACTCCACACAGCAAATTCTTTTACCCTAATCTATTTAGATAACAATAAATTCAAGACTTTCACACATCTTCCTACCAAAATAATGTCAAATACCATGTTAGAAAAATTGAAGAGAGCTATTACACAAAACACTAATCACACTTTGATGTTTTTATTGATTATTATAGTTATAAATATATAAAACATAAATTACTGATTTCAATATATTTAGATCATGATTGCAATTTATATATAAGAAACAAATTCCTAATTTAGAATGACAACTTACACCAACATATAAAAACATTACTTCCAACATTAACCAGACTCAAATTTACAGTGGGGCTTTGGAGATGTACTGTCCAATAGCATTTTCTACTATGTTATAAACTGCGGGGCAAGTCTTGTCATAGAATTTCAGTGACAGTCGTCCACCTGCATCCGAAGATGCACAGGCAAATACAAGAAAACATGCCAGTGGAGTAATCAGAATTCTAACTGTAATCAGAATACAAGAAAACATGCCAGTGGAGTAATCAGAATTCTAACCGTAGCTGTCTTCATGATATTCCCAAACGAGGAACGATTTGCAAAATGCAATTCTATTATTCCTATGACATACTTTTTAGAGCGAAGCTATTTGTAGAATGAGTACTTGAGCAGGGACTTGCATACAAAAGCACGATAAGGTAACTCTTATAATTGGAGTTGGTGGATATGAGCTGGTATGGTTGAGAACCATTTCGCAAGGCACACTGCAAATTAACTGGTTATAGATATTCTGATTAACAAATTCAGAAGCTTCGCATTCTTTATATGACGTTTTATCTTCTCGATGATTGAGCTATATTCTCTGTACCCAATTTTCATTAGCTGGCACATTGACACCGAATGGGTCGTTAAGCGCTCAAAATTGAACACGTCAGAGCCCTTCAAAGGGCCTCTGGCACCTCAGAGAAGTAAGGAGAAATTTCTACACGTCAAAAAAAATTAAAATATGATTCTTGTCATTTAAAAAAAATTGGAATAATATCTTAAAATTTTTTAATAAGGGCTGTTAAATTTTCAACTTTTTTTTTTAAATTTCATTTTTTCTAAAATTAAAATTTTAAGAATGTTGAATTTGGGAATTTTCTTTCATGTTAAAACTTAAATTCCATTTGAGAAACTCCCATTTCAAAAACAACAGTTTCTTTTTGAGTTGTTTTTGTTTTTTCTAATTGTGCATAAGTTTTTATTACTTATTATGCCAAAATTACCTTTTCATACCATTACATTTGGCACTTTCTAAGTTGCTCCCATTTAAAAAACAACAATTTCTTTTTGAGTTGTTTTTTCTAATTGTGCATATGATCCAAGTTCTTATTAATTATTATTTAACAATTACCCTTTGATACCATTTCATTTGGTAGTTTCAATTGACAGCCACTAGGTTTGACAACGATTTAAGCTGGAGAGGAGCATAGATTCATGATTCAGCAAACACCTGTCAAGCAAGGTTTAAGCACAATTTATGCTTGGAGAGGAGCGCATTCCACAGACTTCCTAACATACTGGATTTTATTTGTTTGTAGATTCCCAATTCCTGGTATGTTTTCATATTCTCAATTTCTGAATGAGTTACTTGTATCAGTATTAGTAAATGTGCTAGTGACTTGGAGGCAAGATACTAGTAATCAGAGAACAGATTTATTTTTGTTCATAATAATTCTAGATGCCACCCCAAATCTGGAAAGTATGTTATGTAATGCTTGTAGTTTGCTTACTTTATTTTTCTAGAAAACAAAAGGTCATCCACAAACATGAGATGTGAAATACAAGTGGTTCTTATTACCCCACATCTAGAAATTAGTCCATTTTCTCTAGCCAACTGAATGCCTCTGCTCAGACCATCAATAACTAAAATAAATAGTAATGGAGAAGGGGAACAATCTTGTTTTAGTCCCTTGTAGAGTTTGAAGAAATTATTCGGTCTCTGGTTGATGAGTATTGATAGTTTTGTTGAGGAAATGCATGTCATAACGTAACAAGATTAGTCCAGATCGCTATAGCGGGCAATTCTCTATGATCTGTAAATAAACATGAATTCATTTTTAATCAATCAATATCATATTATTTCCCCATCAAATTTCAATATCAATATTCAATAGGATGGTCCATTTCATCATCACCCTTTCGTTTGAACTTAGAATGATCTTTCAATTGCAATACAAAAACAATGTCCCCAGTTACAATGTTCGGTGCTTCATCAGCTTCACCCTGAAAGACTATCCTCTGTCCATGCAGCAGTGACGGTACCAAGTAATATGGGGATTTGTTTCTTTCAAAAGAATATAATTTTTCAGAGAGAATAATGTACATATGCCATCTCAGTCATTTCCCTGCTTATTCAGTCACAATCTCATTAAAATCGCTGGGTAAAAATAAAGCTGAAGCTTTACAGACTTACCCCACTCTCAAGTAATGGCCTGCTTCAGATTAATTATATGAAATAGCGGTTGGCATCTAAATGTATTTGTGATGAAAATGAATCGTCCTTCTCATTTTAACTGTGTCTTCCACTTTCAATTCAATTGATTGACGCCGCCTTCAGATGAAACTTATGTACAAAGGCTGGCATCTGAATTCAGAGTTTGTGTGCACTGAATAAAAGACATTTTAATAAGGAAACATCATTTTCCTTTTAATCATATGGTACCAAGTAATATGGGGATTGGTTTCTTTCAAAAGCATATAATTTCCAAAGAGAATAATGTACATATGCCGTCTCAGTCATTTCCCTGCTTATTCAGTCGAAATCTCATTAAAATTGCCAGGTAAAAATAAAGCTGAAGCTTTACAGACTTACCCCACTCTCAAGTAATGGCCTGCTTTAGATTAATTATATGAAATAAGGGTTGGCATCTGAATGTCTTTTTGATGAACATGTGTCAGCCAACATGAAAATGAATCGTCCTTCTCATTTTAACTGTGTCTTCCACTTTCAATTCAATTGATTGACGCCGCCTTCAGATGAAACTTATGTATAAAGGCTGGCATCTGAATTTAGAGTTTGTGTGCACTGAATAAAAGACATTTTAAGAAGGAAACATCATTTTCCTTAATCATATGGTACCAAGTAATATGGGGATTGGCTTCTTTCAAAAGCATATAATTTTCAGAGAGAATAATGTACATATGACGTCTCAGTCATTTCCCTTCTTATTCAGTCACAATCTCATTAAAATTGCCTGGTAAAAATAAAGCTGAAGCTTTACAGATTAACCCCACTCTCAAGTAATGGCCTGCTTCAGATTAATCATATGAAATAAGGGTTGGCATCTAAATGTCTTTGTGATGAACATGTGTCAGCCAAGATGAAAATGAATCGTCCTTCTCATTTTAACTGTTTCTTCCACTTTCAATTCGATTGATTGACGCCGCCTTCAGATGAAACTTATGTATAAAGGCTGGCATCTGAATTCAGAGTTTGTGTGCACTGAATAAAAGACATTTTAAGAAGGAAACATCAATTTCCTCTTAATCATATGGTACCAAGTAATATGGGGATTGGTTTCTTTCAAAAGCATATAATTTTCAAAGAGAATAATGTACATATGTCGTCTCAGTCATTTCCCTGCTGATTCAGTCGCAATCTCATTAAAATTGCCGGGTAAGAATAAAGCTGAAGCTTTACAGACTTACCCCACTCTCAAGTAATGGCCTACTTCATATTAACTATATGAAATAAGGGTTCGCATCTAAATGTCTTTGTGATGAACATGTGTCAGCCAACATGAAAATGAATCGTCCTTCTCATTTTAACTGTGTCTTCCACTTTCAATTCAATTGATTGACGCCACCTTCAGATGAAACTTATGTATAAAGGCTGGCATGATGGCATCTGGATTCAGAGTTTGTGTGCACTGAATAAAAGACATTTTAAGAAGGAAACATCATTTTCCTCTTAATCATATGGTACCAAGTAATATGGAGATTGGTTTCTTTCAAAAACATATAATTTTCAGAGAGAATAATGTACATATGCCGTCTCAGTCATTTCCCTGCTTATTCAGTCACAATCTCATTAAAATTGCGAGGTAAAAATAAAGTTGAAGCTTTACAAACTTTCCCCACTCTCAAGTAATGGCCTGCTTCAGATTAATTATATGAAATAAGGGTTGGCACCTAAATGTCTTTGTGATGAACATTTGTCAGCCAAGATGAAAATGAATCGTCCTTCTCATTTTAACTATGTCTTCCACTTTCAATTCGATTGATTGACGTCATCTTCAGATGAAACTTAAGTATAAAGGCTGGCATCTGAATTCAGAGTTTGTGTGCGTTGAATAAAAGACATTTTAAGAAGGAAACATCATTTTCCTTTTAATCATATGGTACCAAGTAATATGGGGATTGGTTTCTTTCAAAAGCATATAATTTTCAGAGAGAATAATGTACATATGTCTTCTCAGTCATTTCCTTCCTTATTCAGTCGCAATCTCATTAAAATTGGCGGGTAAAAATAAAGCTGAAGCTTTACAGACTTACCCCACTCTCAAGTAATGGCCTGCTTCAGATTAATCATATGAAATAAGGGTTGGCATCTAAATTTCTTTGTGATGAACATGTGTCAGCCAAGATGAAAATGAATCGTCCTTCTCATTTTAACTGTTTCTTCCACTTTCAATTCGATTGATTGACGCTGCCTTCAGATGAAACTTATGTATAAAGGCTGGCATCTGAATTCAGAGTTTGTGTGCACTGAATAAAATACATTTTAAGAAGGAAACATCATTTTCCTCTTAATCATATGGTACCAAGTAATATGGGGATTGGTTTCTTTCAAAAGCATATAATTTTCAAAGAGAATAATGTACATTTGCCGTCTCAGTCATTTCCCTGCTTATTCAGTCGCAATCTCATTAAAATTGCTGGGTAAAAATAAAGCTGAAGCTTTACAGACTTACCCCACTCTCAAGTAATGGCCTGCTTCAGATTAATTATATGAAATAAGGGTTGGCATCTAAATGTCTTTGTGATGAACATGTGTGAGCCAACATGAAAATGAATCGTCCTTCTCATTTTAACTGTGTCTTCCACTTTCAATTCAATTGATTGACGCCACCTTCAGATGAAACTTATGTATAAAGGTTGGCATCTGAATTCAGAGTTTGTGTGCACTGAATAAGCTATTCTAGTTGCAGTTAAGCTTAATTTATTCAGTTTATAAGAATTAATAATAATTTCAAATGAGTGGCCATTAATTTTGCTCATACATTTGTGTTGACTATGAATGTATGCTCTAAAACAGAATATCCTAAAGTCTAATTGGTGAACGGGGACCAAAGCGATACATTGATTGATTTAATAATAACGCAATATAAGAGATTTAAAGGGACCAAACATTGAAATATTATCAATTTCATTAACATTGTATCCCAAATGAATTATGTATCCCAAACTCTAATTCATGAAGCTAGACCAAAGTGATACATAGATTGATTTAATAATAGCACAATATAAGATATTTAAGGGAAACAAAAATTGAAAGATTATCAATTTCATTGCCAATAAAGTTAAGGGTAAAGTGATTTACAATCAATTGTCTCTCATAATAACTTATTTTGAACATAAAAGTTTAGTTAATGAAATGAACATAGAAGAATAATGAGTAAAAAGAGAATAATAAGATGTAAGTGGAAAAGATTTAACAACAATTTTTTTTATTTTTCAATATGTCAATCATCTTTTTACCCAAATGTAATATGGATTTCAATTTTATAAATCAAGAAGTAAGAAAATAAATTTTTTATATCTTTTTAAATTAAACAAAGAAATTTAAAATGCTATATTTTAGAGTAGAAACACAAGTTTTTGGTCATGATATACAAAGCAATTTAATTACACTAGAAAAAACTCACACTCATGAGTGAATTGATTATTTTTCTTTCACTTTATTTATTTTTACAAAAATATAAACAAGCATTTTGAATGATAAAAAAATTGGAAGTTATTCAATTAATCAAAGTATTGTTTAAATCCCTATACAATAATGACATTGATCAAAGTATATCTACCTATATTTTAATCCTAGAGACGTCTAATATTACATGTTTGCAATAGTGAATTGAATAATGTTAATTTATTATAGAGAAATCGAACATATAAAAAAAATAGATATAAATCCATATAGGACAATAATAATTAATAAGATAGAATGAGTGATGGATTTACAATGTCATGTGATAATATGTTTATATGTGTTGGCTAGTCAATATTATGTTCATTATAACAAGTTGACTTGAAATGCAATGGAATGATTTGAAACATATGTACATTGTTCAATGTATTTTTTTTACTGTATAAAAGAAGGATAAATAGATGAAGAAAAATATTCCACTAATAAAGGCATGTAACAACGCAGAGAGAGAGAGATAGAGGCATTTGTTGTTTTTATTTTCCTAAAGCAAAACACACAATAAGAGTATTTGAAACAATTGAAATGCGCACTCTTTCATGTTTGTAATTTTATTTGAGATGTAATTAGAACCATAACATTGAAATGTACACACATGCATGTCTATAATTTTATGTGTGATGTAATTAGAACCATAACATTGAAATGTACAGTTGTGGAGCATTGAAATTTGGACTTCTAGTTGCCCACCTCCACTCTCAACCATATGTAGTTGTTAACATACATAACAATCATGGAACAATGCATGTTAATATTCATGGCTATCCTAATCATCTGGTGTTAGCAGTGTTGGGAGATAATCGTGTACGATTTTTATTCATTATTTATTATCCAGCCACACCACCTTGTACAACTTAATTTTCTTGCTAATTTCTACCTTCTAATTCTGGGTGGGTGTAATTCAACTGCTGAGAATCACTTTCTTCATTTGAGACAAAAGGATGCATCTTAATGCTCTTCTCTAGTTGGAAGTGTTTGTGAACTCTTCTCAAGAAGTATCCATACATGACACATGCTGCATAGACTTGCCCCACTCGAACTGCCAACTGCTGGTGTGCTTTGTGCATCCCATTTTTTGTGATTGTTGTCCTTGTGAATCATGATTCCTTCTACATTACAATTACTAAAAAACAATTTGATATATTCCTTGTTATAGAAGAAATTTAATTTTGGTGATAGAAATGTGCATAACCTTCCATGAAGATCAATGTTAATTTTAATTTTCAATGATCAACAGACCTATGTGTGTGAGATGTATTTGTTTCTTTTCATTAGTTTTCATATGAATTTTGTTGTATATTGTCTTATTTTCAAATAATATTATGTTTTTTTATATTAATTTATATTTTTATATTTCTTGTTTTGTTGACTATAGGTATAAAATGCCACCTCTTGGTCGCCCCAAAAAGGATCTGAAACAACTTTCACTTTCCGATGCATTTGGTATCTCTCAATGTTCTAATCAACCACATATTTCTGAAGATGAAGTATATAATCATGTGGATGAGGACCATGAATCAGATAGTGCAGAACTTCTTGAAGAGGAACCAACATCCAAGAGGTACAAAAGAACATTCAAGTCCAAATGGAAGTTGAGATTTCCATGGGCTTATGCTGTAAAAGATTTTAATGGTGTTGAAAGGATAAAATGTTCATGGTGTGTAAAATTTAAAAGGGAAACTCCATTTGCTAAAGATGGAAGCACAACCCTTCAAGTTAGTGCTTTAAACATCCATGCAACATCAGAGGCTCATAAATTTTCTTTGCAACTTGTAGAGGGAGAAAGTAAACGGAGTACTCTTCCAATTACAAAACATGTAGAACTAATGGTTGATGCTCAGAAAGAAAGAATTATATCAGTTATTGAGACCATGTATTTTGTTGCAATACATGATTTACCTTTGGAAGTATATAAACCAATTTATGACTTGAATAGGTATAAAAACACTCCTCACATGCCTCTAACAGATGAATACTCAGCATATACAAATACAACATCTGGAAAAGACTTTCTAGAAGTTGTTAAGGAGGTATATTGGAAAAAATTAAAAGATGAGATTTTCCAAAGTCCATATTACTCACTTTTAGTTGATGAAAGCACTGATCGGACTATGGTGCAACATTTGATTATTTATATTACATATTTGACCACTGAAGGAAGAGGTCCATGTGCTACAAAATTCATACAATTGCTACAAATTAGGGATGGAACATCACAGTCTATGTATGATGTTGTGACATCTCTTTTAGTAGACATGAATCTATCCATGACAAAGTTAGTTGGATTTGGATCTGATGGAGCATCATCCATGAGGGGTATTCATGAAGGTTTATCTACTAAGCTTCGTCGACATGCCCCTCATTTAGTAGATATCCACTGTATAGCTCATCGAGAAGCATTAGCAGCTAATGATGCTTCATCTTATTTTGAAGAGTTGCAAGCTATTGATAAGTTTGCAAACAAGATCTATTCATGGTTAGGGAAATCTACTAAAAGACATGGAGAATTGAAAGAGCTAATGGAGTCATTTCAAATCACAAGGCTAGAAGTGTTACAAATTCATCATATTAAATGGCTTTCTAGAGGAAAAGTCATGGAAAGACTCGTTAAGCTCATGCCTGCTTTGTTAAGGGATTGGGAGTTAGTGGAGAAAAAAATGTATGAGATGGCTACAATATTTCAAGTTCAATTTTGCATCCACTTACTTGCAGATGTGCTTATTGAATTAAATAAGCTGAATCAAAAGTTTCAAGAGGATCATGTTGACATTACATCTATTGGAACAACTTTGGATATCACTATTAGCTTGCTTCATAAGCGATTTCTAAAAGGCACATTTGGGGCAGGTGCAATGCATACATCATCCTTCTTAAATAAAACACAACAGGGAACTCTTGAGTTTGCATATTGCACAGGTATAGTACATGGACATGAATTAAGGTTTGAGAGTTTGCCAAAGTCAAAAAGATCAGGAACACTAGATGACTGCATTACGCTGGGAAAGGCTTTTGTAATGAAGGTGATTGACTCTCTAAATGCAAGGTTCACAGATTTACCTATTTTTAATACAGCTAAGTTTTTTAGTCCTCGTAATTATTATGAGGATATGGATGACAGAGACTCTCAAACAAGAAGATGGTTGACATGTTTATGTGAAAAATTTAGTGTTGGAGGCTTGCTTTTAGTGGACAACATTAAATGTATGGGTGAAATGGATGAATTTATATGTACTATGTATAAATCTTACCCAAAAAAGCATATGTTTGGAGCATGGGATCTATGTGGAGGTGAAATTGAATGGTTTGAAGGATTTCCATGCTTAATGCAGCTATGGCAAGCAATTCTTGTTATTTCGGCTAGTACAACAGTTTGTGAAAGAGGTTTTTCAAAATTAAATCGGATAAAAAATAAGGATAGGTCAAGGCTTTCTTTAAAAACATTGGATATGTTAATGTTTATCTCTCTCAGTGCACCTCATGCTCTAAATGAGGTAGATTGGAATGCTATTTATGATGAATGGAAAGAGATGAAAACTCGAAAACCTCTTCCACTATGAAAATAGATTGAAAGAACTAGTAAGTTTCAGTGTTTATTACCATCATTGTCTTACTCTATCGATCACTTGAATGAACCATTTTGGTAAGTGATTTTTTTTAGTTTTATACCATTTTCCTTTTTTAAATGAAAGCATAAACATATTTTTCAAGTTTGTGAAGTTTTTCTAACACATATTGAATGTAATCATTGCAGGATATTGCATAAGATATGTTAAACTGGAGGACCACAACTGTCAAAGTTTTATAACTAAAAGAAAAAGCTATCTTAGATCAATTTTGCGGCCAAGTATAGGGACTGTAGTTCCAATAATTTGAGATGTGAAAATATTGGAAGTCTCAGCTTTCCAAAAGAGTTTTAATAGACAATAGAATAGTGATTTGGTCAAATTTGAAGTTTATAAGCTAGAATTACACTAATACTTCCTATATAAGCTAGAATTTATTTTTAATTTTATAAATGAGACCTTCCATATACTTTTAATATAAGTATTTTTGTTTCTTCGTATTTTTATTTTTATTTCAATTTCATTAAGATGTAATTATGTATATATGTTTATTTTTGGTACTCATATGCAGTTTCCCAACTATGATTGTCCCTATAGTTGGTTCAATTGTGGCTGAGTTCAAGGCCTGTGCAATATGATCTTATGTGGTTACATTTCTCAATCACACGTGTAAGAGTAATTCATTTACTAATGCAGCCTTTGACATAGTAGTATCTTTTTGTTTGTGAAAAAATAAAAAGAAATTTGAAAATAATTTACTATTGTCAATTGAATTGCTTTTTTTCTTATGCTTTTCATTATAGAAGTGCGACCTAAATGTGTGCCCTTCTAAATGAAATTAAGGCCTACCCTTCAAATTTGATCATTGGTCATTATTCCAGTGACTCTTTTATTGTTTTTATCTAATTCCTCAAGTGAGAGCGCATTTACTGCACACGTCGTTAGATCTTAGTGTATGAACAAACCTTTATTGTGGGTTTTCCATGATCCTCATTCTTATATTGCTAAGATAACTGGAAAATGTTTTTAAGGTTATCCACTTACTTTTTAGTAAACATTTAGAAAGGTACGCATAGGCTCGATACTTAGAATATCTTTTTTCAAGGAAAAAGTGTAATTTTATTAGTGAAAATAAACTTATATGTTGCATGTGTTATAAACACACATTATTAGGTATTTCGCTAATGATTAGTATAAACATACAAATAAAAACGAACTAATATAGAATGGGCAAAAAACTAAGTTTTCTTTTTTATTTTTCTTCTCAATCTTGTGCCAACCCCGTTGAGACGGCAAAGTAGTGACAAGAGTGAGCTAAATCTCATCGGGTCTAAGAATGTCTTTATCTGAATCTGAATTGTGTGATGATTGTATACGCTTGCATCCACTAGGTCCCATTGAATCTAGCATATATGTTGTTTGTACCTGGTTGTTCTGTGATTCCATGGGTTCTTGTGTGTGTTCCCCCTCGGTTTGTTGGCATTATGATTCAAGTGTTGTCCTTGATGGCAACTCACTCAGAAGTTGGTACAGGTGTGGTACAGGTGATGGCAACTTAATCAGAAGACAGATCTTAGTACAACATGCCAAGGAAGTTCATATACGCAGGTTCGTTAAGCCCAAGTCGCGTGTACACGCTAGTTGGATTCATAAAAAGCGCGTGTATGTGGAAAAGTACCTTTGGTCCATGGTGGTTAGTCCTTGGAAGTTGTGCCTATGGTTTCGGACCATTGTGTCTCGACGGGCGTGTCGATCTCTAGTTTTGAAGTTGATGGTATTGTGTTACTATGGTTTTGGCTCTTGGTATTGAGCAAGGCCTAAGGCTATATAAGGAGAAGAAGATCATTAGGCAAGATCATCTTTCGACAAGGCTTGAATATCTAAGAGAGAAAGAGATCTGATATGCAGGTTCTGGGTTGCTTGATCTAAGCCAAGGAGAGATCACATCGGTTGATGGAAGACTAGATCTAAGGATAGATCGGGATCTAATGGTTTGAAATGCACTATCATGATATGGTTGATTATGCGTATTTCTAGATCTGCATATTGTCGCAATGTTATGTTCTGAGTCTAACTGATGTCTGGTACAGCTGCAAATTGAGAAAGTTTATTTTTAGATCTGTACGCAGGTTGGCTTCGGTAAAAGCGCGTGTATACGCGGGTTTTGCTCATTGAAGTAGCGTATATCTTTTGAAGCTTGATTTTGGGTTTACAGTGGGGGTCTGACTGTTATTGCAGAGTTCTGTAGTCTGCTCTGTGTTCTGGTAACTGGTGATTGACAGGGTTCAGTGGTTCAGTGATTCAAAGTTTGGTTGTTTTATGCTTCAATGATCTGTTGTGAAAATTGAATGAATTAGGGTCTACAGATTGTAATGTTGTGCTTCAGGAATATCCAGTCTGAAAATGTATGAAAGGTAGTACCTGAAGGAAAGAAGATTGTAGGTCAGCACCTACGTACTAGTATCTTGGCTAGTACAAGAGCAAAGGGGGTTGGAGCTCCCTTCCAAGGAAGTTTGGAGAACGAGAGAAGGTTGTAGCCTTCTGCAGGTTGTAGCCTGCGTACTGGTATAAGGCTGCACCAGTACAAAAGATTGTAAACTGAAGTTTCATATTAAAGAAAGATAGAGACAACTTGCAGCAGGTGGTTTTCACCCACATTGGGTTTCCACCTTACATCTTGGTGTTCATGTGTGTGGCTTTTGATCTGTTCTGTTATACTGCACCTGTTTACTATTAATGTGGTGAATAATGTCCTGATGAACTTAACTGAAGAATAAGCTAACTAAATTATGAGTTTTCTTCTTATACGCTGTTTTATTTAGTCATAGTAGCGTGTACACGCTGGTTCACCTAACTGAAGTAGCGTATATGTTTCTGAGCATTGAAAAAGTTTGATTGATCTGATAATACTGATTCACCCCCCCTCTCAGTATTATTTCCAACAATTGGTATCAGAGCAGGTCCTTCAGAGAAGCTTGATCGCTTGAAGGTAGATCATTCATCATGAGCAACTACGAGAAAGAAGCATCAATCAGGCCACCGATTTTTGATGGGACAAATTTCAATTATTGGAAGGTAAGAGTTACTGCATATCTTCAATCTCTTGGTACAGAAGTTTGGAACATTGTAGAAACAGGCTATGCTTTTCCTTCAGCTACTCCTACAGATCCAGCTGAGAAAAAGCAGTATGAAACAAATGCAAAAGCAGTCAGTACTCTATTAGGAAGTATATCCCAAACAGAATTCATGAAGGTCATGCACTTCAAATCAGCAAAAGAGATATGGGACAAAATGATCACTAGCTATGAAGGAGATGAACAGGTAAAGCAAGCTAAACTTCAAACTCTCAGGATTCAATATGAGACTCTCAGGATGTATAATGATGAAAGTGTGGCTAATTATTTTCTTCGGGTAGATGAGATTGTTAATTGCATGAAAAATTTGGGTGAAGAAATAAAAGAGACTATAGTAGTTCAAAAGATTCTAAGATCATTATCCCCCAAGTTTGAATCTAAAGTATCTGCAATAGAAGAAAAAGAAAATCTCCGTGTTCTCACTATGTCTCAGCTACATGGAATTCTAACTGCTTATGAAATGAGAAAGGGAGGTCCATCTGACAGAAGGGAAGCTGCTTTTAAGGCATCAGGAAAAGAAGATTACTATGAAGCAAGCCATGTTCCAGAAGAAGAGGAAGAAGAATCAAATTTTGTCAGAAATCTTCAAAGGGGTTCTGGAAGGTTCAGAGGTAAGCTACCTTTCAAATGCTTTGCTTGTGGAAGAGTAGGTCATTATGCTGCAAAATGTCCTTATAAGGATAAAGGAAAAGAACCTGCTAGATGGAACAAGAAACAAAGTGCAAATAAGAAAAGCTACTACACCCATGAAGATAGTGATGGCTTATCAAACAGTGATGAAGATGAACAAGGTAATAAATATAAGCTGTTAATGGCATTTGAAGATGATGATTATGAGGATGCTGTAGATGTGGATAATCTCTATAATGAAATTACTAGACTCAAGAGATGCATAGAAGAAAAGAGTGTGATCATTGATACTTTGCAATTTCAAATTGATGAAAAGGAAAAACATCTTGAAAAACTAGAAGGTGAAATTGTTGGTCTCAGAAAAGAAATTGAGAAAACAAAAGCTATTAATCTTAAGTTTGTCAAAGGATCTGAAACTTTGGATGAGATTATCAATGTGCAGCGGTCTCCTCTAAACAAGACAGGTTTGGGCTATAATGGAGAAACCTCTCAAGCATCCACCTCAAAAAGTTATCTTGATGCAGCAAGAAGAAATGAGCAGAAGAACAATGAAGATAATCAGGTAAAGCAGGGACGAATTACAAACAGAAACTATCAGGGACAATCCTTCTTAAGGGTGAACAAAAGCTACAACCAACCACAGGTAAAATCCTCTCAGTTTGGCTCAAGAATAGATGAAAATAGAAATTACAATCAGTTGGCTGGTAGATTCAATAACCGCAGAAGCTTCTTCAATGGACAATGCTTTTCTTGCCATAACTTTGGTCACAAAGCAGCTCAGTGTGTTGCATATAAAACAATCATGACTAGGGAAGCTCAAAAACAAAGAAGTATGACAGGGATTACAAAGAGGACCTATAACAACTTTTCGGTTCTTGAAAATGAAGTTGAATGTTCTATTTGCAATAATTTTGGTCATAAAGACTCTGAATGCAGGAGCAGGTTTCAGGAGAAAAAGGAACAAGCCACGAGCACCAAAAAATGGAGAATAAAGGAACCTCAGACAGAAAGATGTGGGATAGCTTTTTATGCAGAAGGACAGGAAAATCTATGGTACATTGACAGTGGATGTTCAAAACATATGACAGGTGATAAAGAAAAACTTGAATCTTATTCTACTTTAGAAAAGGGAAAGAAAGTTTCTTTTGGAAATGATACTCCTGCAACTATAAAAGGAAAAGGTATTGCTCCTTTGAAAGAAAAGGTCAAGGCTGGAAATGTTTTGTATGTTGATGGATTGAAGCATAATCTACTAAGTGTCAGCCAGATGTGTGATCAAAAAACCGAGGTTATTTTCAGATCGAATGGATGTCTTGTTCGTGATCTTGATACAGGTAAAACAGTTCTCAAAGGCAAAAGAACTCCAAATAATCTGTACATATTTGAAGAAGGACAACAACAATGCTATCTTAGCAAGGATGAAGAGCACTGGTTATGGCATCGAAGGTTGGGACATCTAAGCTTCTCACAAATAAGGAAAGCATGCAAATATCAGGCAGTTCGCGATCTTCCAGATATCAAAATTCCAGACAACACCATATGCAAATCTTGTCAGTTTGGAAAGCAAACCAGAACTAACTTTCCAGAGAAGGAAGGATCAGCTAGCTTGCCTCTTGAGCTAGTCCATACAGATGTATGTGGTCCATTTAGGAAAAGGACACCTCGAGGAGAAGAATATCTGATATTATTCATTGATGATTTCTCAAGGTTTGTTTGGTTAGGGCTTATGAAGCACAAAGATGAAGCATTCGAAAAATTCAAATCCTTCAAAGCATTGGCTGAAAATGAATCAGGACACAAAATTAAGTGCCTCAGATCTGACAGAGGTGGGGAGTTCACATCAAATGAATTTTTCGATTTCTGCGATGAACATGGGATAAGAAGAGAATTCTCTACAGCTAGAACTCCTCAGCAAAATGGGGTTGTGGAAAGAATGAACAGAACTATCCAACAAATGGCTCGTGCTATGCTCGATGAATCAGGTACTCCTGCAACCTTCTGGGGTGAAGCTGCACATGCTGCTGTTATTATTCTTAACAAAACAAATGTCCGAGTAAACAGCACTCAAACACCTCATGAGCTTTGGAGTGGTAAAACTCCTTCCGTGAAGCATTTCAAAATCTTTGGGAGCAAATGTTATATTAAGAATACTGATGAGCAACTTGGCAAACTTGAACCTAGAGCAGATGAGGGCATTCTTCTTGGTTATTCTCCACATAGCAAAGCATACAAGTGCTACAATAAAAGACTTGGCAGAATTGTTGACAGTATTGATATAGTGGTTGATGAGAAGGGATATATTCCTAGGCAAGTTCATCATGAAGACATTGAAGAAGATGAAGGTTACTCTCAAAGGCGAAATGATGAAGAAGAAGAACCTCAAGAAGAAGAAGAATCTCAAGAAGAACCAGAGGAGCAGACAAGAATAGAAGAGAAGACTCCATCCAGATATGTCCAAAAGAATCATCCAGAAACTCAGATTGTGGGGCAGAAAGAAGCAGGAGTACAAACAAGAAGGACACTTGCAGAAGCTTCAAGCTACTTGGCACTACTCTCCTCCACTGAACCACAAAATGTGAAAGAGGCATGCAAAGATGAATGTTGGGTCAAAGCAATGGATGAAGAACTTGAGCAAATCGAAAAGAACAACACTTGGGAATTAGTTCCTAGACCAAAAGATAAGAATGTAATAGGAACAAAATGGGTCTTCAAGAATAAATTAAATGAAAATGGAGAAGTAATTAGAAACAAGGCCAGACTTGTTTGTAAAGGGTATGCACAGCAAGAAGGAATAGATTTTGAAGAGACCTTTGCTCCTGTGGCAAGACTAGAGGCCATCCGAATGTTCCTTGCTCTCTCAAGCTTTCAAAACTTCAAGGTATTTCAAATGGACGTGAAATCAGCCTTCCTGAATGGAGACTTAGAAGAAGAAGTATATATTGAGCAGCCAGATGGCTTCATTCTTGGGAATGATCCAAACCTTGTATGCAGATTGAAAAAGGCACTCTATGGACTCAAACAAGCTCCAAGGGCTTGGTACTATCGGTTGGACAAATATCTTCACCAACAAGGCTTTTCAAAAGGATCAGCAGATAGCAATCTCTATATAAAAGTTGAAAATAACAAATTGCTAATTCTTGTTGTTTATGTAGATGATATTATTTTTGGCAGCAATGAAGAGACTATGAGTCAAAACTTTGCCTTGGTTATGCAGAAAGAATTCGAAATGTCACTTCTTGGAGAATTGACATATTTTCTTGGATTGCAAATCCAACAAAATGAAGGAGGTATCTTCTTGTCTCAAACCAAATACCTCAAGCAGATCTTGAAGAAGTATGGCATGGAAGAGTCAAAGCCAGTTTGTACACCCATGGTTACAGGATGCAGCCTCAGTGCTAATGATGAATCAGCAGCAGTTCACCAACCCACTTATAGATCCATGATTGGGAGTTTGCTTTATTTGACAGGTACTCGACCAGATATTACACATGCAGTAGGAATGGTTGGAAGATTTCAAGCCAACCCAAAGGAAACTCATCTTCAGGCAGTCAAAAGAATCTTCAAATATCTTCAAGGGACCCAAAACTATGGCTTATGGTATCCTAGAAATACAGATCTCACTCTTCATGCTTACACAGATGCAGATTGGGCTGGAAGTGTGGATGATAGGAAAAGCACAAGTGGTGGTGCTTTCTTCATGGGTTCCAGATTAGTATCTTGGTTCAGCAAGAAACAGAGTTCGATTGCCTTATCTACAGCTGAAGCAGAATATGTGGCTGCGGCATCTTGTTGCACACAACTTCTTTGGATGATGCAGACCTTGCAGGACTTTCAAATCACTTGCACTCCACCAGTTTCTATCTTATGTGATAATACTAGTGCAATCAGCATTTCAAAGAATCCAGTCATGCACTCAAAGACCAAGCACATACCAATCAAGTACCATTTTCTCCGGGAACAAGTGCTTGAGCAGAAGGTCAAGTTGGAGTATGTTCCTTCTAAGGAACAAGTTGCTGATATTCTCACAAAACCACTGCCCAGGGAAACTTTTGAACATCTCAGACAAAAGCTGGGAGTAGTTGATGCTTCATCCTGCTGTTGAAGCTTGTCTGTTCTACAGAAAAGTTGGTATACGCAAGTTACGAAAGGTATATACGCGTATACACGCGGATTTATGCTGGGAAAGTCGCGTGTAAGGTGTACGCTTGTTGCAGAGATTATATCCGCGTCCATACGCTGTTTCATGTAGGAGAAATCGCGTATATGAAGTTCTGAACAGCAAGGGCAAACTCTGGAGTTCTGAACAGCAATGGGTATGTCAGAATTCTTCAGGCACAGTTTCAGGGGGTGCAACAGGCACAGGTTCAGGGGGAGCAGCTTAAAAGTCTCATAAAGCATTGTTGGCATTCAGATGTTTTGGTTGTTGATTTCAGGAAAAGGAGCTCAGAAAGAAATCCTGGTTGCTGATCTAAAAAGATGTTTATCATATGCTGCTGGTGACTTTCATAAGTCTTGGTCTAGATCTGTTGTCTCTATGTCATGTATCTCTCTTGCGATGTCTCTTTTATGGTGTCAAGGTCATGTAACGGCCTATGTTGGTTTCCCCACTATGCCTGGGATGAATGCTGTAATATAATTGGTTGTTTCTGATATGTCCCCTCTTGGTAGGGAGTATGGATGTATGTATTGAGTCTTTTGGTGATAGGAAGGTCCCTTATGGTGTATAAGTCTTGGTTCTTGTTGAAGAACATCTTTTGCAGATCTGGCCTACTGTCAGGGGGAGCATGAGTCAGCACAGCCAAGCAGAGGTATCAGCATGTCCTCAGGGGGAGCACAGCCCTTTGCCCTTGATGTCAAAGGGGGAGAGTGACTTGGTGTGGTGGTTGCCATCAAGTCCAAAGGGGGAGATTGTTGGCATTATGATTCAAGTGTTGTCCTTGATGGCAACTCACTCAGAAGTTGGTACAGGTGTGGTACAGGTGATGGCAACTTAATCAGAAGACAGATCTTAGTACAACATGCCAAGGAAGTTCATATACGCAGGTTCGTTAAGCCCAAGTCGCGTGTACACGCTAGTTGGATTCATAAAAAGCGCGTGTATGTGGAAAAGTACCTTTGGTCCATGGTGGTTAGTCCTTGGAAGTTGTGCCTATGGTTTCGGACCATTGTGTCTCGACGGGCGTGTCGATCTCTAGTTTTGAAGTTGATGGTATTGTGTTACTATGGTTTTGGCTCTTGGTATTGAGCAAGGCCTAAGGCTATATAAGGAGAAGAAGATCATTAGGCAAGATCATCTTTCGACAAGGCTTGAATATCTAAGAGAAAGAGATCTGATATGCAGGTTCTGGGTTGCTTGATCTAAGCCAAGGAGAGATCACATCGGTTGATGGAAGACTAGATCTAAGGATAGATCGGGATCTAATGGTTTGAAATGCACTATCATGATATGGTTGATTATGCGTATTTCTAGATCTGCATATTGTCGCAATGTTATGTTCTGAGTCTAACTGATGTCTGGTACAGCTGCAAATTGAGAAAGTTTATTTTTAGATCTGTACGCAGGTTGGCTTCGGTAAAAGCGCGTGTATACGCGGGTTTTGCTCATTGAAGTAGCGTATATCTTTTGAAGCTTGATTTTGGGTTTACAGTGGGGGTCTGACTGTTATTGCAGAGTTCTGTAGTCTGCTCTGTGTTCTGGTAACTGGTGATTGACAGGGTTCAGTGGTTCAGTGATTCAAAGTTTGGTTGTTTTATGCTTCAATGATCTGTTGTGAAAATTGAATGAATTAGGGTCTACAGATTGTAATGTTGTGCTTCAGGAATATCCAGTCTGAAAATGTATGAAAGGTAGTACCTGAAGGAAAGAAGATTGTAGGTCAGCACCTACGTACTAGTATCTTGGCTAGTACAAGAGCAAAGGGGGTTGGAGCTCCCTTCCAAGGAAGTTTGGAGAACGAGAGAAGGTTGTAGCCTTCTGCAGGTTGTAGCCTGCGTACTGGTATAAGGCTGCACCAGTACAAAAGATTGTAAACTGAAGTTTCATATTAAAGAAAGATAGAGACAACTTGCAGCAGGTGGTTTTCACCCACATTGGGTTTCCACCTTACATCTTGGTGTTCATGTGTGTGGCTTTTGATCTGTTCTGTTATACTGCACCTGTTTACTATTAATGTGGTGAATAATGTCCTGATGAACTTAACTGAAGAATAAGCTAACTAAATTATGAGTTTTCTTCTTATACGCTGTTTTATTTAGTCATAGTAGCGTGTACACGCTGGTTCACCTAACTGAAGTAGCGTATATGTTTCTGAGCATTGAAAAAGTTTGATTGATCTGATAATACTGATTCACCCCCCCTCTCAGTATTATTTCCAACACGGTTTCTAGTGCCTAATTGCCCTGAGATCTCTCAGGTTCCTAAGCGAAATTCTCTTATTTTTCTAGTACTTGTGATGGTTGGTTGGTCTCGAGATGTGGGGAATCCTCCTCAGCTTCGTCTTCCACCACTTCCTGTTCGGTTGGATGGAGGTTCAAACCTTTTGGTTGCTTCCCATTCTTCTTCCTTCTGACATTGTCTTTTTTAGCTTCCGGGCATATATTGTCAAGATGCCCTATTTGTCTGCAGATTGTATATTTGAAAATTGTGTTTTCATAGTCAAAAGTCTGAGTCTAGTTCATATGCTTGTGGATCAATTGAATACGGTTTGACAATCCTTTGCTAAGCTCTATCCACACAAATCTTGGCATATGTGTAGATTCTTTCATCCAATATTTGGGAATCCATCTTGAGATATTTCCCGATGTTGTTCCCAATACTTGAAAGTATGTGCTCATCCCAAAATTGAAGAGGGATATTGTGCAAATGAATCCACATCGACATTTTGGAGATGACTATGGTGTTTGCATCGAAAGCTAGGAACCAAGGCATAATGAAAAGACCCGCCGTTCTCCAGAACCATAGCCCCTCCTGCAATATAGAGTCTCTGGTCCCTAGAGAAGGGAGTTTTACTATAAAAAACCTTTAGAGAAAAGGTGTATTTCACAATCGAGGGACCAGTTGGTCAAAATCCAATGAAAAAGTTCCTCAAATTTTGGCCAAAATCAATTAAATCGAAAAATAATAGCTTGTGATTCGAAAGAGGCACATTGCACATTTGCTTTTGTATCATCTATATTTAGTTCCAAGATTGAGTTCATTAGCTCCATTATGTATGGGCTACAGACTAAACCTTCCTTACTTTTTTTCGTTGTTCTATTCCCTTGCAATATATTCTTAAATGAGTTCATTAGCTCCATTATGTATGGGCTAGAGACTGAACCTTCCTTTCTTTTTTTTTGTTGTTCTATTCCCTTGCAATATATTCTTAATTGAGGGGCCTCCGTTCATTTGGTTCTTATTGACTTATGAGTTTTTCGATGTGTTGCTCCTGAAGCCCTTACCTGCATTGGCAGGTTTTTTGATAGACCCTGCCCCACCCTTAATCTCAGGTTGATGACAATGGTGGATGTCGTTTGTATATAGTAACCTCGCAGAAACTTGCAATCATGTAAATCTCTACCTCCATAAATCAAATTTTGCATGTGTGCTTGATACCCAGCTTCCTATATAATGGATTGCTTCAGGAAAAAGACATTATCTTATTGACTAATCCATATTGAATGGGTAAGCCCCTCTGGAGATTTTTTAAAAATTTTAAAACTAGAAGAGCTTAACCAGAATCGGGAGGCATCCTCCCACATATTGCCCCAAGGCCGCACGATAGGGGGAAATTCAAGAGCCAACGTGGGCCAATCAGAGTGGATGATTGCAGGCGAACAATCTAGGGCCATCACATCGATTGCCAAACCTAACGAATGGATGGCTTGCATCATGGGGAACCTTGGCCTGATGAGAAACTGCTTCGAATAGAGACTTAGAAGCAGATAGACCGCCTCCTTTGTTTTTCCGGAGTCCAAAAACGCCTAGAGAAGGAAAAGACCGTCACATGAGAAGTCAAGTGACCAGAGCAAGCAAAGTGTCCAACCAGCGCCCACCACCGCGCCAAAAGATTCACCGAGAACCCCTAGCAAGACCGCCTTAGGAAGACAGAAACCAATACCCAAAACCTGGCTCACCACCAGACGCATCCCATGGTTGGCTCGCATCCTGAGCACGTAGAAAATTGAGGAGGGATGCTCACTTCAGTCGTTGGGAATCCAAATCTATCTGAATCAATGAACAAAAATGTGCCCACAACAACCTAGTCAACCTGTGAGAAAAGACCACTGAAAGCTCATAGGGTAAAAATAAACTAGATAGATAGGATGAGGACGATGAAGCCGCATGGTGCAAAACCCTCCATTGCCTCCATGAAACATGACCACCATGACCACCCTTCGAGCCATCCAAAGAACATAGCAAGGCAGCCACACCCAAAAACGCATTCTTGTGAAGAAAAAACCCTAGCTCCACTTTTCTCCTTCAAACAGTTTCTCAGTTGACCATTACACAATATTACATGAACATAATTATTAATATTACTAAATGCTGAGAGCATATTTATTTTCAAAAATAGTTAATGATATCAGTATTCTAAGAGGCCATAATTTCAACTTGAAAATAATGGAAATTTGGTTAGGATTTTGAAAATAATTGGTAGAAAATTTTGGAAATCCAGGCTACAATAATTGTCGAGCTTCTAGATTTTGGGTGCACTAGGGGTTTTTTATTGTATTGAATATTTCTAACATAAAAAAATTCAAAAACTCCCAAAATTAGATTTTTGGAATTTTTTTCACCAATTTTCAGAAATTTAACCTTGATAGACAAAAGATTAATGATATCCTTCTCGCCTTCAACAACCAGAAAACTTGGAGTTTAAGGTTGATATGCTCGTCATACTGTTAAACATACCTGAGGTAGTCATTTGCCGATTGCATCAGTGATGAAAATTATAACATAATGAGGGCTTCGCCCATTCCCTTTCAACAAGATAGAAAGACAAAGTAGTAGTTAGTTAAAGTATGAGGTAGCATAAGCCATAAACAACATGCCCGAATCTAGAACTTTCAACTTCATCCCTAATTTTATTCAATCTTTAAATGCTTTCATGGAAAATGTTAATTTCATTTCAAAACACGTAAGAAGTGTGTCATATCCCTATTTGCAACTACCCTGAGTAAAAAGTAATTCTAAATTAAAAAAAAACACTTACGAATCAGTTGTTGAACTGATTCTTGAATCAGTTATTGAACCGATTCTTGATTCCTGTAAAATGGAACGAGGGGATGTTGGTCTGGGGGTATTTTGGATGCAAGAGCGTGAGACAGAATATGATTGAAGGTCACGTGTTCAATCTGTATCTTTGTTGGGAGACGTCTGACTATATAATAGAGACAGACAGCGGAAGAGAGGAAAAATCTTTTCCAAGAACAGGAAAAAGGAAAGAAAAGAAATAGAGGGTTAAGTCTGGTCAGGACCAGATAACCTGGCACAAGTGTGCACAAAACCTGTTGAGGGCTGGAGGCCTGCAGGATGGCTCAGGGGGGAGAATTCCATCTGAGTGATGGGTCTCATGGCTGGGTGGACGAGCGGTATTACGATCAGGTGACTTGCTTTGTTTGAGAATCACTCCTAGCTCTGGCGAACTAGGTACGATTCAAACTGTGAAGCCTCTGATTAGTAATAAATGCACAGATGAATACAGTAATTTAAATAGGAAATATGTTTTTTCCTAGATACTGTGGTAGGGTTAATATTAACACACAAAGGTAGACCAGAAGTTAGTGGACAGAAGGTCCATAGCAGACTGAGGTCTGAGATAACACTACTATTAAACAGAGCTACATCTAGCTATTTGGCCAAGACCGAATATCAGTACCGAGAAGGGTAAAGAAATCTGGTTATGTAATAACAGATGGACATACCTTCACTACCACGGTTAAGAAGTTATTTAGCTGCCGTAATACAATAGTGAAGCACATATGATGTCGGAAGTTATTTAATAGCTGTGATGCTGATAGTGAAACAGAAACATTACTGAAAACCATTAAACAGGCGTGTCGGAATTATTGAACAAGAACAATACTGAGTTTATTTTAAAGAACATGTTAATACCGCAGTGCGTCCAAGATAATGAGAATTAGGACCCTGAATGAGAATAGAGGGGCACCGACCGAAGTCGGGTGCGACTGTTCACCAACGATTATCTGAGTAAATAAAGAGGACAGAAATAAAATAAACGAAGATTCTCAATAAACAGAGTCACTGTCTAGT
This sequence comes from Pinus tabuliformis, assembly GCA_031772625.1. Lineage (NCBI taxonomy): Eukaryota > Viridiplantae > Streptophyta > Pinopsida > Pinales > Pinaceae > Pinus > Pinus tabuliformis. The sequence goes on along the minus strand of CM062817.1, from coordinate 1,366,617,398 downwards.
TATGTGACAGAGAGCGACCATTATGGTAACAAAACCCAGTTCCTAGAACAATAACTGGATAATAATGTTCGTTATATTTAAATGAAAATCTGTGTATGAAGTTTCAAATGGAATATACAGCTAAAATGCAAAGTTCTTTACAAATAAAAACGAATACGGGTTATTCGACTGAGAACTCAAACTGAAGCCTGTGATATTGAACAGGGGTTATATTTACATACATACACTTCTGTATATACAAATAGAGACGAGACCTGTAACTTTTAAACATCAAAAGGCTGAGACTGTATATGTAAGACAAATTACATCTATGCGGCATTCCCGTGACAAGCGAGAATATAACACAGGTCCCCTCATATACAAGCACGCCGAACCAGTAAACTCATAGAGGAAGCGGAGTTCAAGATCTGAGTCATATCATAACTTATATTGATAAATTCAGATACAAATATATTTATAAGCAAATAGAATGCTGAATAAACCCATATTCCGCATTGGTATAAAATTCATGTGAAAACAAAACTTATATTAAACAGCCATAAGTCACCGAGGCTTACACAGTCTCACAGTATCATAAATAAGTGCGAGCACTGAAGACTTAACTAGTCTACGATGCCATGAACATAAATATACAGTAATGTGCGGCAAAACCTTGAAAACGGGATCGCATGTATGCATGGGTTGAGGATCAACCTCGTGGGGTTTGATACCAGTCGGGGCAGGAAGGCCAGACTCGCAACCCCGTAACACAAATAGAGATAACCCATTAACTCGGCATGCCAGTATGGCAGCCATAGTAAAAGACAACAGAAAAGCTATAACACTGAACATAACTTGAAATATAATCAAAGGCCCTCTGCTAAAAACCGGCAGTATCAGAAATCTAACCGCAAAGACCCTCTACGGGAAATACCTCAGAAGTTGGAAGGAGGAAACCGGCAATAGATTGGTGGTCTGCAACCATATGAAAGCATGCTATATCTTAAAAGCCGAGCTATGAATCTCCGTTACGGACAAGCACAAGAGTAGTCATAACTTACCTATGAATAAGGAGGTGAAACCGTAGGAAGAGGCCACCTCAGTTCCATCCGGGGAGTTGCAGGCCACAGCTGCAACCAAAGGACCAGAGAAATCAATCAAAACGAACTTGCTGTAATTAAATAGAACCAGACGGAAGCAATATCATAAATATTAAACCCGAAGCGTTACCTGTGGCGATCTGTGGACGGAAGGAGTCTTAGCCTCGGATGCTGTTGCCAGATGAAGAAAAATCGCAGAGGAGAAACAATGGACCAGAGCCGAGAGGTTTAACGCCCAAATGAACCCCGAATCTGTAGGCGGGTGATTATAAACCCTCTCAAACCCTTGCAAACTTATTAACCGTCGGATCGCTGGACGATATCTCAGCCGTGGAGGTAAGGCGGGAACCCATTGCACTGGGACCGAGATTCCCGTCTCCGATGTGTCACATGGCCTCATGAGCCAGATCAAGCCACATACCCCCGCAAGGACAAGTGTATTAAAGAGTAGAGTGAGCTGGCAGCTGAGTGAACTGCGGCAGGACCATGAAAGGTCGTGCCAAGCTATGGGGTTAGACTTATAGCCAGGTTGGTGAAACATAAGTGTATAATGAACACACACCTCCGCACGGAACTCATAACACATTAAACAATGCATATACCTTAAATGTAATGCGATTAATAAGCAAGAGTGTGATATATCAATTAAGGTATTTCCACAGTATTACATGGACTACGTGGATCGTAAATATAAGTTTGTGTTAATGAATAAGTTTGTGATTGCTCATTAATAACACAGCATATGGATAAACTCGTGGAAAAACAACTGTACCTGCTGGATATATGTTAGGTATATATATATATATATATATATATATATATATTTTAAAAAAAAATTAGTAGAGGTGTGACAAATTGGTATCAGAGCTAAAGGTTGCAGTACTGGCGCCTTTGGGAATTGGTAAGTGGAAAGGATATTGAGGTACGCCATCAGTAGGCATTAACTCAGGTACGAGTTTAATCATTCACACATTCATTTATGAAGTACACTACTTTTGGCATTAGGTGTGACTCACGTTCATAACGTTAAATTCCTGATGAGGATAAAAGACAATGAAACTTTTGTCACACCGAAGAACAATATTGAGTACTCATTACACTTAAGCACGATATTGAACACTCATTGACGAAAGTGACAATCAACTACCAAGTTTGATTTGCAAATATGGCAATAACAATGATGTATTTAATGAACAAATTGAAGTTACAATGAACAAAACTTAGGGGAACATCCTTGAATAGGATGAAAAAATTGTTAAAAAGGACATTAGAAGAACCCCTTTAGATATTGAAAACATGCAATGAGTCAAGCAGCGAGACTTAATTGTCATAACTAACTTTTGAATCAGTCTTGTCATGGATGCATGAAGACGATTGGTGGTTGAGATTGGTTAGTGTTGTATGACTAACCCATAGAACTTATATGCATTAATTCAATTGAACTAAGATTGTTACAGTTCGTAACCAAGTGAAGGTTGATTGATGTCGCATGCATGAAATGTGTGTATGAAGATTTTATTTTTGTTACTCTCTCGGTGCTATAGTCCAGTTGTGCACGAGAAGAGTTCTTAATTTTATTCACCATGAGAATGCATGATGAATAGTATATGCTTATGTCTTAATAGATTTAATGATGATTACCCTCTAATCAAGTGAAATCCATTAGCATGGTATGTGTTTATCATTACTTGTTGAGAGATAAAAACCATTGGAGCCTTAATGATGATTGAATTTATCTCTACCATGGGAATGATGGATTTCTTATGCATGTTGCATTCCAGTGAGAACTTAATTGGAGAGGCATGTTCGGTGGGTAACGTTTCTAGGATCCATTCATGGTATAATTACATATGATAATTACTCATAAATAGACTACCTGTGTTAACACAGTTGTCAGTAAACTCTAACTACCTTCCCCAGCTATAGATGCTTCCAAAGGAAAAGGAAGCAAGGAGAAGGAAGAAGACCGTGCTGTAGGGACAGACGGAGATGGGAAAAGAAATCGCTAAGCCTGGTGATGACCAGATAGAGCAAGCTTGGGTATCAGAATCTTGCAGAAAACTCTAAGTCTGGAAATGACTAGATAGTGCTTGATGTGCATGTGAGTATTCCCTTGACCATGCTTAAGGAGTTGGAAAATGATAACTATAGTGTATTGATGTTAATGATTTTCGTAATGCTTCCTTGAAGTCATTGTTCTGAAATGGACACATAGTACTGTTATGATAGTTGTTGCATCTAGCATCAATTGGTAACTCTGGTGCTTGTGTGACACTTAGGATATTATGCTTCTAATCGCATAAAGTAGAGCCAATGCTTTCGGTAAGGGTGGTTTAACTTGTTAGTTATGCATGTTGATCCAAGGATAAGATAAGTGTCTTGTCCACTTTCTTGAAGAACACATATGAATGTTTTATATGATTTCTTAGTAGAGAAAGTATTTGAATGCATGCAATAAAAGAATGGTTCTTTTATAGATTTTCTTGGTAAAGAAAATGGGATAAGGCATGCAGTTAAAGATTGGTTGTTTATATGTTTTCTTATGATAATACTTGTAGTAAAAGAATTGGTTATTTTATATGCTTCTTAGTAAAAGAATAGGTAGTTCCTCCTAGTTGGACTACATGTGAGTCTTGTGAGAGAAATGTTTGTCTCTCGTTGTTTTTCTTGGAATAAAATCCTTGCTAAATATAGCCAAAGTATCTTCTTGAGAGAAGAGGATGAGGCATATAAATGTCCTGAGGACATAGCATGGAAGGTGGTCAAGTTTTCTTGAATTAAAATATGTATCTTTATTGATAAAATCTTCTTGGAAAATATATGTATATATATATATACAAATATATGTATATATATATATATATATATGTGTGTGTGTGTGTGTGTGTGTGTTAGTTGCATTATGATTCTAGTTAGTTCTAAGCTCTAGTGAAATGATTATGCATTAGATGCATGAAAAAGTTAGCTACAGATGTGCTTCTAGGCACATAGATATTCATTTCTAACTTTTTTGAAGAAAGAGTATATTATATATATACGTAAATATAGTTTTACCCTAAACGAGCGTGCATACTTCATGTATGAAGATAAAGGATTTTATGAGAATTCTTGAAAATGGAAATAGAGGTTCTTTCCTTTAAAGACACCTTAGAATAGTGTTCATACAAGAACCAAAAAGTCTTACTTGTTTCGTGAAAGGAACTATGTACATTAAAGTAAAATAATTGTGTTAGGAGAACACATGTTGCATATTGGTAGCTATTTTGACTTTGGAATTATGAGTCTGTGTGTACTCAGAGAAAGTGGTCATGTTAGCTTCCTTGAAATAATAATCTCTTGGAGAGATTGTCGTGTTGGATGAGCTGTGTTGATTGCTTGATTTTGATGCATAAAGGATAAGTAAATCTTGTTTTGTATCTTGATTTTTATGCCGAAAGATAGATACCTTTAATAATTTCTTGGAAGGGAATCTTGAGAAATCCTCACATCGGAAGATAGAGAAATGAGGATTAAAATGACTTCCTTTAAGAAAGAGGTATATGGTTTGTCGTATGAAATGATGGTTGTCTTATAGTGAAGGGAATAAGTGTTGCATACATTAAAGAAGGGCTTATATGATAAGCAATAGTATGCACAAAGGTTAGTCATTGTGACATAAGAGATATGTTCTTGTATGTTAGAGAAATTATGTTTAATTACACTAACAATGCATGACCAAAGTTAGCCATAATAAAACGTAAGATAATACTCCAGTAATGACGATTTGGAGTAAGACCACAGACTATGGCAAAATTGGAAATGGTTAGATTATTAATTCAACTGTTGTCGACATTTATACATTGTTGAATATTTGCATATGCTTTTATACATGACAATATTGTATGCATGAGAATTCTTGGAAATTGAATATGTGATAACTGATGCATATTTATAACTAACGTTGCTGATGGAATTAAGTAGTGGGAGCTTAATGGCAACAAGAAAACTCATCACGTAAATTGATGCAATGTGAATTGCAATCTTAAATGAGATAGAATGATGTTATATGATATGCATGGATTATGTTATTTGGAAAATTTGCATGCATACAACGTGTATGATAGACATGTTTCCCATCAATCTAGATGTTGTGGACCCATGATGGGGAATAAGTGTAAATGCATGGTATACATGCATGTTTGTTGTGCTAATGATAATGTTCATATGGTTCATTGTGTAAATTACTTTGAGGAAGAGTATTAAAAGAGAAAATATTCATGCTATGTCTGGTTAGGATCAGATGGCATAAGAGGAAAAGAATTTTCCTGTGTACGCTATGCCTGGTTAGGATCAAATAGCGTTTACTGGCGAGACCAGTGTAATTGCGGTCGAGTAGGACCTGCAAATGCTTGGGTTGATGGCAGTACCTGCCCGGAGGGGTTGATGGTACTTGTCTGCCCGAAGTTGGGTTGATGGCAGCTACCTGCCCGGAAGGGTTGATGGTACTTGTCTGCCCAGATCTCCTCTCCCTAGAATTCTTGAGCTGGTTGGCCAGTGGGATTCTATGTTAGACCTGGTAAGGTCTCTATCGAAGAAACTGTCTGGATGTGAAGATGACTCGGTTTGGTTATGGAAACCAGTTCCCATGGGTTGGGAATTCTTTAGTCCATTGTGGTTTCATGGCTAAAGGAATTAACTAATCAGCTATATGTCATGTTAAAAATGAATTTTACATATAGTTGTGTAAAATATGTTATGCACATTTAACAAGAAATGAGCTTAGTGCTCAATAAAGAATAAATGGAATCTTATTTCCTTTATTGTGTTATTAATGTTGTGAACATCTTAGTGGGAGCTAAGACAACTCTTGCTTAATGCAGTGATTGACTGTTTTGATGATTAGAGGGCTAGGTGCTCTTTTGGTACTTCTCGAAGTACTTTACGAATGTCTTTAGTGAGAATTCGTTCAGTGTGCACGTGAGCAGTGATTCATCATTTGATGATTAGTGTTAGTGCTCTTTAAGTACTTGTAAAAGTACTGTGATTTAGAAAGCATCTAACATTGCACAATTGATTGCTAGTCAAAAGTATCTCATTTGACTCAAAATATAGTGACTAATGTGGTTGAATTTGTTAGTCATATATTACAGGAACTATTTACCATGGAAGGTTGAAGAATTGTCCAACCTCTATTAAAAGGCTTACATGAAAGTATTCATGATTTTCAAAGCATAAGATGGTAAGCTATGGTAAGTTGACACAGAATTGTTTATTATGAATGAATAAGGGCCAGGTGGTGGCAAGCATATTTTGCAATTACGAATGCTTATGATTATTGATGCTTATAACTAATGATATTTCTTATGATTATATCATTACTGTTCCGGGTATTGTCATTAATTGGAATGAAATCTTGGATTCCAAAGAGGAAGGATCATCATTGTGTATGGATTAGATGATTATACCTTGAATACAATCTAAAGTTCCAACAAGAAATGAACACCGAGGACGGTGTTCCTGTTAAGGGGGGGAGTATGTCATATCCCTATTTGCAACTACCCTGAGTAAAAAGTAATTCTAAATTAAAAAAAAAAACTTACGAATCAGTTGTTGAACTGATTCTTGAATCAGTTATTGAACCGATTCTTGATTCCTGTAAAATGGAACGAGGGGATGTTGGTCTGGGGGTCTTTTGGATGGAAGAGCGTGAGACAGAATATGATTGAAGGTCACGTGTTCGATCTGTATCTTTGTTGGGAGACGTCTGAGTATATAATAGAGACAGACAGAGGAAGAGAGGAAAAATCTTTTCCAAGAACAGGAAAAAGGAAAGAAAAGAAATAGAGGGTTAAGTCTGGTCAGGACCAGATAACCTGGCACAAGTGTGCACAAAACCTGTTGAGGGCTGGAGGCCTGCAGGATGGCTCGGGGGGAGAATTCCATCTGAGTGATGGGTCTCATGGCTGGGTGGACGAGCAGTATTACGATCAGGTGACTTGCTTTGTTTGAGAATCACTCCTAGCTCTGGCGAACCAGGTACGATTCAAACTGTGAAGCCTCTGATTAGTAATAAATGCACAGATGAATACAGTAATTTAAATAGGAAATATGTTTTTTCCTAGATACTGTGGCAGGGTTAATATTAACACACAAAGGTAGACCAGAAGTTAGTGGACAGAAGGTCCATAGCAGACTGAGGTCTGAGATAACACTACTATTAAACAGAGCTACATCTAGCTATTCGGCCAAGACCGAATATCAGTACCGAGAAGGGTAAAGAAATCTGGTTATGTAATAACAGATGGACATACCTTCACTACCACGGTTAAGAAGTTATTTAGCTGCCGTAATACAATAGTGAAGCACATATGATGTCGGAAGTTATTTAATAGCTGTGATGCTGATAGTGAAACAGAAACATTATTGAAAACCATTAAACAGTCGTGTCGGAATTATTGAACAAGAACAATACTGAGTTTATTTTAAAGAACATGTTAATACCACAGTGCGTCCAAGATAATGAGAATTAGGACCCTGGATGAGAACAGAAGGGCACTGACCGAAGTCGGGTGCAACTGTTCGACAACGACTGTCTGAGTAAATAAAAGAGAACAGAACTAAAATAAACAAAGATTCTCAATAAACAGAGTCACTGTTTAGTTATGTGACAGAGAACGATCATTATGGTAACAAAACCCAGTTCCTAGAACAATAACTGGATAATAATGTTCGTTATATTTAAATGAAAATCTGTGTATGAAGTTTCAAATGGAATATACAGCTAAAATGCAAAGTTCTTTACAAATAAAAACGAATACGGGTTATTCGACTGAGAACTCAAACTGAAGCCTGTGATATTGAACAGGGGTTATATTTACATACATATACTTCTGTATATACAAATAGAGACGAGACCTGTAACTTTTAAACATCAAAATGCTGAGACTATATATGTAAGACAAATTACATCTATGCGGCATTCCCGTGACAAGGGAGAATATAACACAGGTCCCCTCATATACAAGCACGCCGAACCAGTAAACAAAACAGTAAACTCATAGAGGAAGCGGAGTTCAAGATCTGAGTCATATCATAACTTATATTGACAAATTCAGATACAAATATATTTATAAGCAAATAGAATGCTGAATAAACCCATATTCCGCATTGGTATAAAATTCATGTGAAAACAAAACTTATATTAAACAGCCATAAGTCACCGAGGCTTACACAGTCTCACAGTATCATAAATAAGTGCGAGCACTGAAGACTTAACCAGTCTACGACGCCATGAACATAAATATACAGTAATGTGCGGCAAAACCTTGAAAACAGGATCGCATGTATGCATGGGTTGAGGATCAACCTCGTGGGGTTTGATACCAGTCGGGGCAGGAAGGCCAGACTCGCAACCCCGTAACACAAATAGAGATAACCCATTAACTCGGCATGCCAGTATGGCAGCCATAGTAAAAGACAACAGAAAAGCTATAACACTGAACATAACTTGAAATATAATCAAAGGCCCTCTGCTAAAAACCGGCAGTATCAGAAATGTAACCGCAAAGACCCTCTACGGGAAATACCTCAGAAGTTGGAAGGAGGAAACCCGCAATAGATTGGCGGTCTGCAACCATATGAAAGCATGCTATATCTTAAAAGCCGAGCTATGAATCTCTGTTACGGACAAGCACAAGAGTAGTCATAACTTACCTGTGAATAAGGAGGTGAAACCGTAGGAAGAGGCCACCTCAGTTCCATCCAGGGAGTTGCAGGCCACAGCTGCAACCAAAGGACCAGAGAAATCAATCAAAACGAACTTGCTGTAATTAAATAGAACCAGACGGAAGCAATATCATAAATATTAAACCCGAAGCGTTACCTGTGGCGATCTGTGGACGGAAGGAGTCTTAGCCTCGGATGCTGTTGCCAAATGAAGAAAAATCGCAGAGGAGAAACAATGGACCAGAGCCGAGAGGTTTAACGCCCAAATGAACCCCGAATCTGTAGGCGGGTGATTATAAACCCTCTCAAACCCTTGCAAACTTATTAACCGTCGGATCGTTGGACGATATCTCAGCCGTGGAGGTAAGGCGGGAACCCATTGCACTGGGACCGAGATTCCCGTCTCCGATGTGTCACATGGCCTCATGAGCCAGATCAAGCCACATACCCCCGCAAGGACAAGTGTATTAAAGAGTAGAGTGAGCTGGCAGCTGAGTGAACTGCGGCAGGACCATGAAAGGTCGTGCCAAGCTATGGGGTTAGACTTATAGCCAGGTTGGTGAAACATAAGTGTATAATGAACACACACCTCCGCACGGAACTCATAACACATTAAACAATGCATATACCTTAAATGTAATGCGATTAATAAGCAAGAGTGTGATATATCAATTAAGGTATTTCCACAGTATTACATGGACTACGTGGATCGTAAATATAAGTTTGTGTTAATGAATAAGTTTGTGATTGCTCATTAATAACACAGCATATGGATAAACTCGTGGAAAAACAACTGTACCTGCTAGATATATGTTAGGTATATATATATATATATATATTTAAAAAAAAAATTAGTAGAGGTGTGACAAAGTGTTTATAAATAATTGCATTAGGATGAAATCATCATTAAAAAACAAGGCGTCCAAATTGGGACAATAAGACAACATTATTTATAAACACACCTTAAAATAAACTATAGAAAACCCCACCACGTGCAAATTGTTAGAAAATTATATATTACAAAGCAATGGAACACATAAATATTGTAGAAATATAAACACAAAAAACGTATAAAACAAGAGAGACACAGATATATGTGGTTCACCCAGTTTGGGCTACGTCCATAGAGAAATAGTCAGTCCTTCTTTTATTATATTATCCCGCAAACTGAAGAGATACAACCTACAACAGATCCGCTATAACACCCTCTTCGCTCTCATTCTCCTCTCTCTTCCTCATTCAGAATACAAATCTACATAGACGCAACACAATTTCCTCATATATAGTGAGGGGTTTCCTTCTAGGGAAAAAAATCCTAAATTAAATATAACCTCTGCCGTCAAATCATTCGCTTAATGAATGGCCTAGATTGACTAAAAATTACTAGACTTTTACAATGCAATTTTACATATGTTTTTAGCTTCGGGGGCACTACCCCCGAACCCCCACCGGGGGACCGCTCGACCCCAGGCCCCCCAGCTGGGGGGGATTAGCACCCCAAGACCCCCGAGCGGGGGAGAAGTCCCCCCGCATGGAGGGGTGTACAGTCTTCTTGGGTTATACATTAGGTTGAAACGTTTGAATACAAAAGATAATCAGGCTCCACACCCAACAATCTCCCACTTGGAGACTAATTATAACAACTCCACCACTGCTTCATTTGGTAGACAATGACTCCACTTTGGACCTAGCTATTTCTCATATTCTTCATCATACTTGAAGACCAATTGAAACTGAGCAGATTCTCAGTTTCTCCCTAGTTACAACTTTTGTTAGAATATCTACAGGATTCTGGCTAGTGTGTATCTTTTCCAGCTTCAACTGTCCATATTCCAATGTTGATCGTATAAAATGGTACTTGAGCTGTATATGTTTAGTCTTGGAATGAAATTCAGATTTCTTTGCAAGATGTATAGCACTCTCGATATGACTGTATAACCTACCCAACTCCTGCTTCTTACCAAATTCATCCAGAAACCTTTGTAACCAAATCACTTCTTTACCAGCCTTTGTAGCAGCAACATACTCTGCTTCTGTTGTTGAAAGTGCAACAACACTTTGGATTTTTGAAACCCAACTGACAGATGTTCCACCTACAGTAAATACATATCATGTAGTGCTCCTCCTGTTATCTCTGTCACCTGCCCTATTTGCATCAACATATCCCTTTAGAGCAATGTTTGAACCACCAAAGCATAATGCTTGATTTGTGGTACCTCTCAAATACCTGAGAATCCACTTCACTGCCATCCAATGTTCTTTTCCTGAATTGTTCATGTACTTGCTTACAACTCCCACTACATGTGCAATATCAGGCCTTGTGCAGACCATTGCATACATTAAGCTTCCAACTGCTAATCCATATGGAACTTTAGACATATGAGTCATTTTATTCCCGAGTCTTGGGACACGCCTCCTTACTTAATTTGAAATGGGTAGCCAAAGGTATACTAACTAGTTTTGCATTCTGCATATTAAACCTTTTCAACACCTTTTCTATATACTCACTTTGAGACAATGTTAATTTTCGATTCTTCCTGTCTCTAGTTATTCTCATACCAAGGATTTGTTTTGCAGCACTCAAATCCTTCATTGCAAATGAGTTTGCCAATTTTCTTTTGAGCACATGTATCTCCTGCATGTTAGAACCTGCAACATGCATGTCATCTACATACAATAACAATATAATATAGCTTCCATCATTTTCCCTTTTGAGATAAACACAATGATCAGAGTGACATCTAGTATAACCTTGCTTAGACATAAACTTATCAAATTTTAGATACCACTGCCTTGGAGCCTGTTTTAAGCCATACAAGCTCTTCTTCAACTTGCACACTAGTTTCTCCTCCCCTTTTACCTCATATCCTTGTGGCTACTGCATATATATATCTTCCTCCAAATCCCCATGGAGAAAGGCTATCTTTACATCTATCTACTCAAGATGCAAATCTTCAACTGCTACTAGAATTAAAATAGTTCTGATTGAAGTCATTTTAACATCAGGAGAAAATATTTCATCAAAATCAGTACCTTTCTTCTGTGAAAACCCCTTCACTACAAGTCTAGCTTTGTACTTGTGTTTTCCTCCATCTTCTTCCTTCAGCCTGTAAACCCATTTATTCTGCAATTCTGTTTTACCTGCAAGCAACCTGACTAAGTCCCAAGTCTGGTTATGTGCTAAGGAGTCCATCTCTTCTTTCATGGCTTGCTCCCACTTCTTCCTAGTTTCTACCTGCACTGCTTCTTCATAACATTCTGGTTCACCAGAATTAGTCAACAATACATAATATAATGAAGGAGAGTATTGTTCAGGGGGTCTACTTATCCTGGTAGATATTCTAACACCACTTTTAGGTGTTTGAAGTTCTTGTTGTTGTTGTGGTTGTTGTTCTGGCTATTGATCATTATGATTTTCAGGCACCACCACTTTTCCTCTGATATTTTCAAGCACTGTGTATTCTCTGTTTTCTTTTTTCTGTTTCTTTTCCTACAGTCGATCCTTATACAAAACCTTTTCATCGAATATTACATCTCTACTCCTAATGATTTTGTGATTTTCATAATCATATAAGCGATAACCAAAATCATTAACACCATATCGAATAAAGGTACATTTCTTTGATTTTGCCTCAAGCTTTGTTCTATTTTCTTTATTAATGTGGACAAAGGCTTCATAACCAAAAGTGTTTAAAAATGAATAGTTTACCTTTCTACCTATCCATGCCTCCTCTATAATACCACCATCCAAGGAATTTGAAGGCCCTCTGTTTATTAGATAAACAACAGTGTCTACATCATCTGCCCAAAATTGTGAAGGAAATCTTGCATGAAATCTCATGCACCTTGCACGCTCCATGATTGCCTGTTCATCCTTTCTGACACACCATTTTCTTGTGGTGTTCCTGGAATTGTCCTCTCTCTGCGAATTCCATTCTCTGAATAGTACCTATCAAACTCTTTGCTGGAATATTCATCTCCATTATCTGATCTGAGACACTTAAACCTTTTCCCTGTCTCATTTTCAACCAAAGCTTTCCATTTCTTGAAAGTATCAAATACATCAAATTTATTTTGAATACAATAAATCCAGGTTTTTCTAGTTGCATCATCAATAAAAGTAACATAATAATGAGAGCCACCAAGAGATGATACCTGAACAGGTCCCCATACATCTGTATGCACAAGCTCTAATTTTTCAATCTTCTTTTCTTTCCCAACTCTAAGGAATCTAACTCTCTTCTATTTTCCATAAACACAATTCTCACATAATTATAAATCAACATGCTTCAAACCTGACAACAAATTTTTTGAGTGAAGAATCTGCATCCCCTTCTCACTCATGTGCCCAAGCCTATGATGCCACAATGCTGTATCTTCTCCCGTAGAGGTTAAAGCATTAACAGAATTAGAAATACCATTGCATAAATATAATGTACCAACCTTTTCTCCTTTCGCTATTACCAAGGATCCTTTAGTGACCTTCCAGGTTTTATCTGTGAAGTTAGTTATGCAACCTTCACCTCCCAACTGCCTTGTTGAAATCAGATTTTTCTTCAGTTCTGGAACATGCCTTACCTTCTTCAATAGCCATTGATTTCCATTTTGTTGTTTTATGAAAACTATACCCATTCCAATGACTTTAGAGGGTTTATCATCACCCAATCAAACTTGTCCAAAATCTTCTTGAACATAATCATGAAAATGTTTCTTATTAAGTGTGGCATGGAATGAGGCCCCTGAATCTACCACCCAGGCATCAATAATATTTTCTAATGAAGGAATCAAAGAATCTTGCAACACATCACCTATCACATTCGCTTCATGATTAGTTTCTTGCTATGCATCTCCTTCTTTTCCTTTCAGAGACTTGCAGTCTTTCTTCAGGTGTCTTTTCTTCCCACATTTCCAGCACACTATCCCCGATCTAGAATTGCATCTGCCTTTTCTTGACTTACTACGATATCCTTGGCTCTTTCCTCTTTCCATTTTTCTTCCCCTAGTCTCCACAGTCAAAGCATTACCTGATATCTCACCAGAGATTTTCCATGGCATTTCCTCGATAAGGAGTGCACCGACAACATCATCAAACTTTAAAGTACTAGATCCAGAGACAGAGTTACTAATGGTCATAACTAAACCATTCCAACTTTCTGGCAATGAGCACAGAAATAACAGAGCCCTAACTTCATCATCAAAATTTACCCCTATAGAACTTAATTGACTTGTAACTGTATTAAAATCATTTAAATGATCTGCAACAGATCCACCTTCTGACATCTTCATATTAAATAAACGCTTCATAAGAAATACCTTATTTGAGGCTGAGGGTTTTTCATATAGTTTGGCCAATGCCGACATTAAACCCTGTGTTGTCGTTTCCTTTGAAATATTAAACGCTACCGATGCCACTAGGCACATCTGTATTGTTCCAAGTGCCTTTCTGTCCAGAATATCCCATTCTGTGTCTGTCATGCCCATCGGCTTCTTTGTCTTTCCGCACAATGGTAGGTACAGATCTCTCTAATACAGATAATCTTCCATCTGCATCTTCCACAACTGGTAGTTTTGGCCGTTAAATTTTTCTACCCTAAACCTACCATCTTCCGCCATTGCTCCCACTCGAACCAGGAACCCTTCTCTCCTGCAAGTTTATCAGCCAAATAGACCTTCGGCTCTGATACGAGTTGTTAGAAAATTATATATTACGGAGCAATGGAACACATAAAATATTGTAGAAATATAAACACAAAAAACGCATAAAATAAGAGAGACACAAATATACGTGGTTCACCCAGTTTGGGCTACATCCATGGAGAAATATCCAGTCCTTCTTTTATTACATTATCCAGCAAACTAAAGAGATACAACTTACAGCATATCCGCTATAACACCCTCTTTGCTCTCAATCCCCTCTCTCTTCCTCAATCAAAATATAAATCTACATAGACGCAATACAATTCCCTCATATATAGTGAGGGGTTGCCTTCTAGGGCAAAAAACCCTAAATTAAATATAATCTCTACTGTCAGATCTTCCGCCTAATGAATGGCCAAGATTGACTATAAATTACTAGACTTTTACAAGGCAATTTTACATCTGTTTTTAGCTTACGGGGCGCTGCACCCAACCCCCCCAGGGGACTGCTGGCCCCCGGACCCCCCAACCGGGGGGGATTAACCCCCCCGCACCCCCCTGCGTGGAGGGGAGTACAGTCTTGTTGGGATATACATTCGGCTGAAACCTTTGAATACATAAGATAATCAGAATCCACACCCAACACAAATGACCAACTGCACCATGCAATTTACTGTAAACCCTATGATGAATTCGTTCACGTCCAATGCACCTTACAATAGACTATAGAAAACCCCACCATGCGCAAATGGCCAACTGCACCATGAAATTTACTGTAAACCCTAGAATGAATTCATTCACGTCCAATGCACGACACGACATAGAAGCGAAGGAGTTTAACCTTTTAATATGTTGACCTCCTTTTCACCACACCGACACTACACATACCAAAAATAAGCGTATGGGTTTATCTCGATTGTGGAATCAAGAATCTGTTAACCATGTAGTTATCTAGATTGTGGATTTAGGATTCAAGTAAGCTTCTACTTATCTGCATTGTGAATTTATAATTTCTTTTTTGGTTTATGGAATCAAGAATCTGTTAACCTTATAGTTATCTGGATTGTGGATTTAGGATTCCAGTAAGCTTGTACTTATCTGCATTGTGAATTTATAATTTATTTTTTAGTTTATCAAATTTTTAAAAGTGGTTTTCTATGGAAGCATGAGCTTGTCTAGCTGTAATCTTGCCATTTAAAAACAAAATATTTAAATTTTGTTTTTATGATGAAAATAAGTTTAGCAGGAAAATTTTGAAATACCCAAAGCCTTTAAATTTCATAATTTTCAAAAAAAATCTGCCACAATTTTCATGCTCCCTGGCAAAATTTACTGTCACGTTCCAAAAATTATTTAAGAAGTGAATAAGATTTCCAAATTTTAAATTTGTTGATTGAGCATTATACTGACATTTTTTTATGCTTTTGGTTTTGCATTATAAAGATAGATTTTTATTTTACTTCTTTCAGTTGATCAAATCCCAAAAATCCTGTAAAAGATTGAATAAGATTTCCAAAATTTTAATGGGTTGGTTGAGCATTATCGTGACAGAAATTTTAAGTTTTTAGTTTTGAATTATAAATATAAAAATTTATTTTAATTTAGAATTATAATTTAAGAGGGTTTATTAAAAAATGGAGTTGTTTTAGTGTGATTTTTTGGATTTTCTGATATTGAAATTTGTTGAAAATTTTGAGGTGAAATCTTGATTTGTGTTATTGAAATTGGTGTTTTACTCTATATATAGATTTAGCACTTTGAAAAACCAGCAAGACACTTCGATTATGTAGTGATTACCCATAAACTTGTAATTTCAATAAATTCCTGTCAGATTTTAGAGAAATTAGACATAAAAACCCCACCAGAAAAACTTCCAAACTTTTTTCACTAAAAACAACTTATTAAAAAATATATTATAAAAATAATTTAAAAATAAAATGAAGTAAGAAACAAGACAACATAACCTTTATAAAAATGATGATAGGAAAAGTGACAATGGGATGAATAACCCACTTTCCCAAGTTTCAAGGACAAACAAATTCCTAATTTCTCAATATTTGATCAATAGCGCACACACTTATCATTTTCCAGAACAACCAACGTCCCAAATTTCTCAAATTCCACATTTCTCAAACTGTCACTTTCAAAATGCATGGAGGGGTTTAGAAATTCGCATGTGCATATCTAGCTAAGCCTCGCTAGAAATGGACAAGTTTTTGAGGATTTCCCTACACTTTCCCATAAAATTACAATTTCGCTGTGGGAAAGAATTTGGAATAAATTTGAGAGGGAAAATGTTAGAGAGTTTCAAAATTTATGCTAAAATCATTCGTATAATTTTCAATTAGTTTTAGATAACTATGATGGAATTTATTTTTTCATTAAATTGATAATTTGTTTAAATGAAAAAAATGTTTTTTTTTTTATTAAATGGTAACATAATTAATATAGAATATGAATTTTGGACAAAATTCAAAAGCAAGATAATTACAAAGAAATATGCCAAATCTAAATCTGAATGGAAACTGGTGTAGAGTTCAGCTTTCTTTAAACGCTTATGAAATACCATACATCCCTCACAATTATCACTAGCTACTTTTCTAGAGACAGTTGTATTTTCCATTAAAAATCCTTAAGCTCAACGTATTCATTTTTTTTATTACATTTCGATAATATGTGAATATTTTATGATAGGTCTAAACAAAGACTAACATAGAGGCCCAAACATTTCAAAGCAATAGCACATGACATTTTTTATTTTCCTAGAGAACCCAATTAGAGAACCCAATTATATCCATTAGTTATAGAGAAATCTATAAATTGAAACAACTACTAACAACTTAGAAATCATTGGATAGATAAGAGGTTTATGGTACTTACGAAAATTCCATCCAATATTATGGAGGTGCCTATGTATTTCCTTAAAAAATTATCGACAATATTTATGTTAGGTCACCATGTCAACTACTTTGACATTGGTGAACTTAAGCGAGTGGGTCATGGGTCTACAAAATATAAAGAAAATTCCAGGCACAACCTACTTCCAAGTATTCATCCTCCTAGGTCATCAATTCCACGACGTCATCCTCTTTGGTGAATGCCTCACCCCCCTCACCTACTATCCTCTCATAACATAGCATCAAATAAACATAGACATTCATATCCACCTTGACTTACAACGTGGTGCAACACAAAACTTTTCTAGAGCTATCTTAATATGCTCAACCTTAGCCTATAGGTGATGTTAAAGGAGGGGTTGGGCCCTTAAAGTATAGTTGAGCTAGGAGAGGATGCATGTACATACTAGGAATTTCTATGCTAGTTCGAGATATGGGTAGACTTGGTATGGAGGCTATTAGACAAAGAAGCTTGATGGAGGAGGTTAGTATTTTGATCATCTCAATGTTTTTCATTGTATATATATATATATATATATATATATTTGTGTGTGTGTAGTTTATTATATAGATAATAATATAATGGTCCTAGTTATTATGCTCAAATAACAAACAATCTCCTACATTAGAATTTGTTGGATCTCATAAGCAATATATGTGTGTGTGTGTCATATATTTTGGTTTTGAGATGTAATATACTAATATCTTTTGTGTGGTGTGAATCTCGATTTTTTTCAAAAACTACATTTTATTTTAATACATATTCTTTATATTCATTACTTATTCATTTTTTATGCATTATTTTACTATAATTGGTTTGATAAGTTAAATAAAATTTCATTTAAAATATTGAAAAAATTATAATAAATTCATTAAAAAAACACTTAAAATAATTCCTATATAATAATGAAAATAAAAGTTTAATATAGAAAATTTCATGTGGGTGGTAGGATGGGGAGGGATACTATTCAATCCCGATGAAATAATAGAAAACCAATTTGTATGGGGCCTCAGAAGGAAAACCAACAATCATTTTGAGATGTATGGTTTCTTCAAGGTTTACGAATTGCTAAAGGCAAAGGAATAAAAGGGATTATTATACTCGGAGACTTGCTCACTACAATTCATTATCTCAATAAGGAAGGCAACACAAAGGATAATTCCCTTGCACAAATGCCCCAAAGAATCAAAGGACTAGTAGAATCATTTCATTCTAAAGAATTCTATCATATCCTTAGAATTAATAACATGCATGTCGATTCACAAGCAAACAAATCTTGCTCTACGGAAGAGACCAAGCTACAAGTCAATGACTAAGACTATTTCTACCCCATTCCCTAAGGTTCCATGACTATTATATTTTGGTACTCCGCATGGAATATCCCTTTTATGGAATTTTGTTTCCTTTAATTATTCCTAAAACTCCCATACCTTCCTTACCTCCTATAATTTCCCATCCCCTCCTACTCCCTAATTCCACCCATCCTCCTTATCCCCTCTCCTTTCCCCATACGCTACTTTGTGCCACCGTTTATTCCCCTAGTAGGGTCCTCGAAGGTTTAATGTTCTAGATACATGAGCATATATGAACTCCCCTTTGCATGGCATCACACAAGACTAGCCTCCACGCATATGATGCTCCCTCTTGCTCGCATGGTTGTTATTATTGCATCTATCTACCCAAATCGTAGAAACGACCCCTGCTTATTATCATGATGGTTTTATTTAGAAGAAGCATTAGGAAATTTAATGCCAGAATGATGAAAATCATGTGGTTGAGTAGGGAAATTAGTGATAAATTAGACTGTCATTCAAATCCTAGATCATTCATGACTAAATTGGTTTCTTGGATCAATTCGCCATATTTGAGGCCCATTTATTTGGATATAGCTTTGTCCCTAAATTTCACTAACACCTTGAGGATTTCCCCTTTACGACACCTCTGTGAAGAGCTTTGTCTTAGATTTCATTTATTTATCCTTTGGACACTACACTTGTCAGCTTTACACTACTATTCGTGGGAAATTTTGAAAAAACGGGCTCTCTATTTCTCAAACTACTCTCGCAGTGCCTAGTGTTTCCTCCACAGTTGGTCTCAACTTGACTCAGGTTATTTTGCACGAAGGCAATTCTAGGCTTCTAGTTTCTACTTTGGAAATCAACAATAGCCAAGTTTTAGATGACAAGTTCTTTGAGGTAGGCTCTCGTTTCAGTGCTTTGAGTTTTAATTTTTACTTATTAGAATCGTTCGTGACTCTAACAATGGTCTCTCTGTCAATTATATGGTCCTCTCTCTGGGATTTTGAAGAGACATTTGGTTTTGAGGGAGTTGGTAGACTCCTACATAGGCAGATCGAGAAAATTTACCCCTTAATTTTCTTTATATATATATATATATATATTCAGAAATTTTGTTGAGCTTCTTATTTTTCTTCACATCTATTTTTTCTTGTTTTTTTTTATAAAAATTTTGATCATCTAAAATAATAATTGTATTGATGTTGATAGAAACTTAATATTTATATAACATTTATATATATTATATGTTTTTATATTTAAATTTTTTTGATACAACAAATATTGCATTAAAATTTTGTATCATAAATCTTCAATTTTACAAACATTTGCATCTACACATCTCTCACTTTAAATATCTCTCCCCACAAAAATGTCATTAATATTATAAATACTATTTATCTCAATAAAAAAGTTATTATACAATAAAAGAATAAATAAAAATAGTGAATAAATTCTAGATTAATCGTTTTTTTCTTCTTGAGCTTTTTCAATTTCCTTTATAATTTTTCCTATTTTAAATCTCTTTTTTTTTGCTTCATCGAAAGAAATGTTTGGGGGTTTAGGTGAAATTCAAGTTATGTAATCATTTTATAATATTAAGAGTTGAAAAAGTTATAAACAATTCTTTAAAAAAAATTGCAGAATGGTTGTATATTTTCAATTGCCCCGCCAAAGTCAAGAAGGTGTAAGCTCTGCATTTGCTTCACCTGATCAATTAAGAACATTGTTTCCTGTTTGGAAGTATAAGTATGGTTATTGGCATGTATGGTTTATTTGAAATACGTAGAACTTCTCAGTGTTCTTATGATATGATAAAGTAACCTTGTATATTTACGTCGTAAGGCGTTCCCCTTTGAAATCGACTCCCTGACTGCCACTCTGTACCATTTGCAACCATCGATCTTGTGAGTTAGATGATTGAAATATTATTGACCGTCAGATGCGAATTTTGGTTAGTTAGGGTTTGACAATGACTTTTGGTTTGCTAGGGTTATGTTAGTTGCTGCGAGTTAGTCAGTGAGGAAGCTCGAGATAGTTACATATCATGTCGAAAGCAAGCATTTCATGTGTTACATGGAATTCCTGCTTCTGTGATTCGTGAAATTTTTCTTCTTTGTGAAATCTCATTTCTGAAATTGTTGTCAGACTATTTATATGTTGTTCAGTTAATTTTTCCTAACCTCTGAATCTTTGCTTAGCAAGATCTGACTCTGGGCTTCAGTGATTTATGCCCAATCGATGTGGCTGCCCTGCTTTCTACTTCAAGAGCTGGAAATGGTTTAGCCGTAAACACTTGGAATAGAATTTCTAGGTTTCTTTTTGTGGAGCATGTGGTCAAGAATGGAAAACCACTTATTTCCTCATATTTGAGTACTTCAACACAGACCTTAAGAAATTCATAGACTCGTATTGAGACAATGTCAATGTTTTTCATTTACCACCGAAAATTATTCAGGTGTTTTTTTCACTCAGTCTGTTTCTGCTTTCAATGTTCATTCTCAATATTTCATTGTATTAGCAGTCTATCAATGAAAGGGCTCTCATTCCTGCATGCCTTTTTTGGGTGTACAGAGCTTCATGTATCAACTGTGCAAAGAAGTAGCTCATTTTCATAGCCATGGAGTTATGCACAGGTGATGCTTGAGATATATTCAAATTATAGTTTCAACATCCTTCAGGAATATCTCTCATTACACCTTTCCCAGTGATTGCTTGCATTCTTCTCTCTGTTGTCTAACCTGCTATTTTTAGTTTACTCACACTATATGGCAACAGACTTGTCTAGTAGGGTAATGGCTTAGTAGTTTTCTTTTTTCCCATATAAGAAGAATTGAAAAGAAGTTTATTCCATGGTGGTTTGTGGAATCTTGTTGAGGATCGGTCACTATCATCAGCACTTTCCCCTCCAGATGCTTCATACCCATCGCTGGTAGACCTTTGGAGCTTGGGACCTTTAGTAATAATGCATGAAGGAGCTGTTGAAAGCGTTGATATGTATTGCTTGCTTGATATTGATTCCCTCAAATTTTGAAGATCAGGTGAAGCAAGACTACATTCAGTTGATGATGGTATCAACCCACTAGTAGACATTGCTAGGCTATATCTGAATGCACTACGTGCCTCTAACTATACAGGAGATAATCCAATAGAGCGCTCCATAATTGGTTGGTTCATATCCATAAGATTCTCATTGCCATTGAAATTTGACTTACTCACAAATTTAGAAGACTTTAGTTGACTTCAAAGATCTTGCAAAAAGGAAATTGTTAATGGAAGATTGTGTCCTACTACGTTTGTAATTTTGTCTCTTATTATCAACTAGATAATTTATTTTTGTGCTTTAGTTTACTCACATTGTATGGCAGCAAACTTGTCTAGTAGGGTAATGGCTTAGTAGGTTTCATTTTTCCCATATAAGGATAATTGAAGAGAAGTTTATTCCATGGTGATTTTTGGAATCTTGTTAAGGATCAGTCACTGTCATCGGCACTTTCCCCTCCAAAAGCTTCATACCCATCACTAGTGGACCTTTGGAGCTTGGGACCTTTAGTAATAATGCATGAAGGAGATGCTAAAAGCACTGATATGTATTGCTTGCTTGATATTGATTCCCTCAAATGTTTACGATGAGTTGAAGCAAGACTGCTTCCAGCTGATGATGATATCAACCCACTAGTAGACATTTCTAGGCTAGATCTAAATGCACCGCATGCCTCTAAATGTAGATGAGCCAATCCAACAGAGCCCTCCATAATTGGCTGGTTGATATCCATAATATCGTCGTTGCCATTGAAATTTGACTTATTCACAGATATCCAGGTCCAAATTGTTGATGGGGGTACAATGAAATGTGAAGGCTGCTATGAAAATGTCAAACTTCAAATGGGGGATTATTAGTTAAAGACCCACATGTTTTCCATACACATGGGAGGGTGCAACATTGTCCTAGGTGTTCAATGGCTTCGCACACTTGGCCCAATCACAATGGATTTCCAGGAGTTATATATGAGCGTTAAGCAGAACAACCACAAACATACCCTCTGCGGACTCTAGGCGGGAGCTCCCTCTATCATTAGCTCACATAGGATGGAAAAATTGTTAAAAAAGGGCCACCATGGAGCTATAGCCCAATTTAAGGCCATCCAGACCTTCAAACCCAATTCGCTTCATATTCATCGTGAGATGCAACAGATCTTAAACAATCATCTGCCAGTCTTTGACAAGCATCATGAGCTTCCACACTCAAGAGGGGAACATGATCATAGCATTACCTTGGTCCCAGGGGCCCAACCACCAAATGTGTGCCCATATAGATATTCTTTCGCCAAAAAGAATGAAATTGAAAAAATCATCAAGGAACTCTTGGAAGCAGGCGTCATTCATCCCAGCATTAGTACTTATTTATCACCAGTGGTCATGGTGCTCAAGAAATATGGGGAATAGCGTATGTGTCTAGACTTCAGGGCCCTCAATAAGTTGACGGTCAAAGATAAATTTCCCATCCAGGTTGTCGATGATTTTGTGGATGAACTAAATGGAGCTCAATTCTTCACTAAGCTCGACCTTCGCTCGAGCTATCACCAAATTCGCATGAAAGAAGTAGACATTCTAAAGACTGCTTTCCCAACTGATGAAGGCCATTATGAGTTCTTGGTCATGCCATTTGGTCTTTGTAATGCCCCATCCACTTTTCAGAGCCTTATGAACCACCTGGTCAAACCATATCTAAGAAAATTTGTCCTTGTTTTCTTTGATGACATCCTCATCTACAGTTGCACCTGGGCCACACATCTTCAGCATGTAGATATGCTCTTGCAACTGCTTCACAAGCATAAATTATTTGTCAAGATTTCCAAGTGCTCTTTTGGCATGGAAGAAGTTGAGTATTTGGGCCACATTGTGGGGCGTGAAGGTGTTAGGGTGGACCCCAAAAGGATCCAGGCAATGTAGGACTGGCTTTAACCAAAGACCTTGAAGAGCTTGAGAGGATTTTTGGGTCTCACAGGAAACTATTGCAAATTTGTCTGCAATTATGGTCGCATTGCTAGGCCCATCATTAAACACCTCAATAAAAATTCATTCCTCTGGAATGATGAAGCACAATAGGCCTTTATAGCTCTCAAACATGCCATGTGTTCCAGTCCAGTATTAGCACTACCCGACTTCACCAAATCTCTTGTGATTGAATGTGATGCTTCTGGTACAGGCATTGGGGCTGTGTTAATGCAGGAAGGTCGGCCCTTGGCCTTCACGAGCCAACAACTAAGTGGGAAGAATCTGGGACAATCTACCTATGAGAAGGAGATGATAGCCATCTTACATGCAGTAGATACCTGGCGACCATACCTATTGGAGTGACGTTTCCAAATCTGCACAGACCATCAAAGCCTTAAATATTTTTTGGAGCAACGCCTATCCTCTCCACAACAAAATAAATGGCTTGCCAAAATGCTAGGATATGATTATGAGATAATATAAAAGAAAGGGTGCGAAAATATTGTAGTAGATGCGTTATCACGCCAATTTGAGGAGGAAATTACCTTGCTCACAATTTCCCTTCCCATTCTAGACTGGATTGAAGAGGCTCGCAAGGAATGGTTTTCACATCCCTGGCTCTCCCAACTCATTAATCAATTGCAGGCGGCTCCAAATTCTACAGCGGGCTACTCGTGGCAGGATGAGATTCTTCGTTACAAGGACAAAGTCGTAATATCACCAAAATCCACCCTCAAAAGCCGCATTTTGGCAGAGTTGCACTCATCTCCCACTGCAGGACATTCAAGATTTCAGAAGACATATGCTCGCACTCGAAGTCATTTTTTGGGACAGGCATGAAAAAGGACATTCTTACTTTTGTAGCTAAATGAGACATCTGTTAGTGCCACAAAGGAGAAACAATCAAATCCCCAGGCACATTACAACCATTGCCCATCCCAGCCTCAATCTGGATAGAGGTTTCTATGGATTTCATTAGGGGTCTTCCAAGTCAGGAAACAAGTGAGTCATCATGGTGGTTGTGGACAAAATTTTTAAGTATGCTAGTTTTTGCGCCCTACCCCACCCTTTTACACTGAATTTGATCGCTCAATCTTTCATGGATCAAATCTTCAAACTGCATGGCATGCCCACTCCCATTGTGTCTAATTGTGACCCGATCTTCACCAGTAACTTTTGGCAGGAACTCTTCCAGCTACAAGGTACCCAACTACAACTCAGTACTTCCTATCATCCACAAACTGATGGTCAAACTAAAGTAGTCAACAAATGTCTGGAGACCAACCTGAGGTGTTTCACTTCAGAAAAGCAACATCTCTAGGTATAGTGGTTACCTCTAGCCGAATGGTGGTATAATACCAACTATCATGCCACCACCAAAATGACTCCATATGAAGCAGTTTATGGTCAACTCCCTCCTTCCCCTACTTATATCAGGGGATGCTCGAAGGTACAAATAGTGGATCAACCCCTACAGAACCACACAACCATGCTGGCCCACCTCAGAGAAAATCTTCATCAAGCCCAAAACCGCATGAAGCAACAGGCAAGATCAACATCGCTCAGAATGCCAATTTCAAGAAGGGGATCAGGTATTTTTGAGGCTGCAACCATATAAGCAAATATCACTCAAAGACAAGCGTTGTTAGAAATTATCTCCAAAATTCTATGAACCGTATCAAGTACTTCAAGGGCATTTTAGGGTCCAACCCTAACCCCCTTATTTATGTAATAGGATCGAGTCATAGTTATAGATAAGTAAAGATTCAATAAAGCCCATATCAATAATTGTAAATGGTTGACCTGCATTTAATGAAGGGACCATAGTTAGTTGCAAATGGGCCATGGTATTAGATAGATGGTATTAATAAGAACCATGGTATTGTCCCATGGTATTGCATGTATGAATCTTATATAAAGGATAGAGACTCCCATCGAGGAGCATTGTGTCTTATTTTGTAATTGAGCTCAGCTCTATTAGAGGTTGCCCGCTCGAAGAGGCAAGTGAAAATTGCTTTCTGAATAATAAAATACTTGCTGTTATTTCACATTGTTCTATGTTCTGGGTATATTTCTTCGCATATTTGGTATTCTGGTATCGTCTTGCAGGTTAAGAGCATAACAAGGTGAAATACAAATATGAGTTCATTTAACGTTAAAGCTCCTCAACCTTGCGAAGGAGAGAGGAAGGGATGGCAATCTAAGCTTGAAGCTCTTGAACAATAACACATAATCGATGTGGTTGCCATGCTTTCTACTTCAAGAGATGGAAAGAATCTAGCCGTAAACACTTGGATTGGAATTTTTAAGTTTCTTTCTATGGAGCATGTGGCCAAGAATGGAAAATGGATCTTTTCCTCATATTTGAGTACTTCGACACAAACCTTAAGAAATTCATAGACTCGTATTGAGACAATGTCAATGTTGTTCATTTACCACCGAAAATTATTCACGTGTTTTTCACTCAATCTGTCTATGCTTTCAATGTTCATTCTCAATATTGCATTGTATTGACAGTCTATCAATGAAAGCGCTCTCATTCTTGCATGCATTTTTTTTTGTATAGAGTTTCATGTATCAGCTGTGCAAAGTAGCAGCTCATTTTCATACCCATGGAGTTATGCACATGTGATGCTTAAGATATATTCAAATTATAGTTTGAACATCGTTTTGGGATTTATCTACACCATTATAGCACATATTTCGAACCATTTTCTAGGAATTTAAACATATGAAGCTATGAGGTTGTGTGGGTTCAAATTACTAAGATAAAGATAGATACATGGTATTTTAGTATTAGACTTAAATTAATGCTAATTTGCTTGAGGATTGTTGCATAAATTATTATTCTCAATGACATATTGGCGAATATTGAGCCTTTATGGAAAAGGTTATGGTTTGCGTTGGAATGTCGTTGGAGATCTTTTAGTCAATGTCAATGGAAGGAGTCAATAGTTAGAATCCCATTAACTGACAGCCAATTTCTCGACAGTCATTTGTGGCTTACTGTCATGGTTTATTTCTTTTTTTGTATACTTTTGAAATTTTGACTTTATTTTTAGCATTCCTATTTTAATAAACAAAAGACCCTTTTGTTTATAGTAGATTTATTTCTAGCATTTGTCCTTTCAATCAGAAGCCACTCAATTGCAATAATAAATCATATTATTAGATTTATTGAACTGAATGATTTTCCGGTTTCTTCTGGAGCACATTTGTAGCCCAATATGCTAGAAGTTTAAAAGTAAATCTCAAGAATTAGTCTATCAAAGAAAGGGATCTCATTCTTGCATGCCTTTTTTTGGTGTACAAAGCTTCATGTATCAACTTTAAAATGTAGTAACTCATTTTCATAGCCATGGAGTTATACACAGGTGATGCTTGAGATATATTCATATAATTCAGTGCATTTTGAAGGCTTTGAAGTCACTACAAATATAATGTAAAACAGAGGTCTGGTATAATAGCATCATATCCCATGTTATTATAACTCGTTTGAAGTGAGATAATGTGTGCCATATTGATGAGTAAGTGCAATGAAGGATGCATGTTTGTGGACTGTTGTTGTTCAAGAATACAAAATTCAATGAGAATGATGAGGAGAATGTGGGTAGGTGCCTAATAAGCATGCATTATGTTTGAGGCCTAATCATCATCAACTCAAAATAAAAAAAAACAAATGTAGCCATACGGTGGAAGGCCAATATGATTGCATCACTATGAACTTTTATGATACTGGGAGGGTCCTTTGCCAATTTGATATTATGTGTCCCTCAAAGTTTTCACGCAATTGATCATAAGCCTTGGAAAACTGCTCTAACGCAAACTCGTGCAAAATCCAAACACATATGCAAGTGTCATTAGAAATACTTATGGTGTTTCCTTTGCAGCGTCTCATGCAAATGCTAATATATATTGTTTAGTTTCATTTTAGCATAATAGTTTCTAAAATCAAATGTGTTATATTGAAAAATAAAAAGAAGGGCACATTTCCATTCAGTATGATTTTAAAATATATATATTATGGAAATGGTATTTTTAAATATATAAATAATTAATATAAAATTATTTTGTAAATATCGTTTTAAGTATCGCGGACCAACCTCATTTTAAATATATCACGTGAGAACGCAATTAATACTGAAGACAATAAATTATTAGGCTTGGTTGACTTGACCTGATTTTGGACAAAACAGGATTCAATGGGATTAAATTTGAGAGGTACCTAACCCTTGAGCCTCAAACGTTCGTATTATTAGTGGAAGAGGGTAACGATGCCAGGCGTCGGGCAAGAGTGCGAAGGGGGCTTATTATTCTCACATCAAGACGACGAACATGAATGCCAATATATGAAGAGAATGAAGGCAAGTTAGTTTATAAAAGCACACTGTCCTCGCATTTGGCCTGCAGTGCCTGTTAGGACACCTATTCTGCCCATCTTTTCCATCGACGTTGCAAAATCTGAGAAGAACGACGGGCCCTGCAATTCTCTGTTGACATATTCCTTTGGGCCCTGCAGTTCTGTGTTGACATATTCTTTTGCCTCGTTGTTGATTAGCAGCGCAGCATCGGAATGAAAGAAGCCTCTATTCTTCTTTACATTCATGTAATAACTCGTGTCAAATGTTCGAAAGCTACCCGGATCCATCTCTACTGTCGTCTTACTGTCCCCAGGCTTGCATTTTATCTTTAGCTGAGCAGTGTAATAGTTGTCCAGGGATGGATCTGTATCCCCGTTTCCTGTAAAATTGTAAAGCCTGTTGCGAAAGGAGCTGCAGTGGGACGTCCCTATTCTGTGGGCGCCTGTTGTTATACATATGCCATGAGATTATGGTGACATATTTTTAATAGGTGAGTCCCAAAATAACAAATGAAGAGAGAATATTGAAAATAGTTACCTGATAACACAACAAGGTCTTTAACAGCAAATATTGATGTGAGTTGTGTGAAATTCGCGAATGGTGGAGGAAGTTTAGTTAGAGCTTCGTTCTGGATAGACACTACTCCATCTCTGCGTCCCGTTGGAACGTTCCAGAATGGTGCAGCCAACTAATATTTGCATGAATTAAATTTCATCTTGGAGAATGTAAAGTATGCGTTATGACTATATGGACAGCATCTCGTGCGACGAGTGCAAGAATATCAGCGCATGACACCACTCGTGGGCATAACTTCTCCACTGCAGCTTTGGCTGCGTCAATGACTTGGAATCCTCTCAGGCTCACATTAGGAATCGCATCCTTTTCCGCTTTCGTTGAATTTGTTGAATTCAAGAGCACCGATCCATCGCAACGCTGGTTGAGCCAGTTAAACATATCAATTTATTGATCCAAAAAATATGTAAATATGGTAATTAAATATACAGGTCCCTATTCGGCTTAGTCAAGCTTTCAGGATTAAATGATGAAATGATGTCAATATGGTTGATATAAAATGTATATACAATGATATTTTCTAATGTGGTTGATATAGGTTTATAAGGTTATATCAACCACATTAATAATTATTATTATTAGATATATTTTTATTATTATTATTAACTATATAAATAAATAATAACAATCATAATATAAACTCATAATAATATTATATTATTATAATAATAATATAATTATTATTATTATTAAATAATATTATTATTATATTCTTATCATATTATAAGAATATAATTATTATTATATTATATTATAATAATATTATAAGAATATAATTATTATTATATTATATAATAATAATAATAATAATAATATAATTATTATTATATTATAATAATAATAATTATATTAATTATTATTATTATTATTTTATACTTTTTAGGCTTTATTAATGCAACCATGTTTATTTTAGTATTTTTAATATTTATGTTAGGGTTCTTATATTTTGGGTTTATAATATTAGTCTTTTTGTTTAATATTATTTCCTTGGGTATATTAAACAAAAGAGACTAATATTATAAACCCAAGATATAAGAACCCTAAGATAAATATTAAATATACTAAAATAAAAATGGTTGAATTAATAAAGCCTAAGAATTAATATTTTAAAATAAAAGAATAATAAACCAAAGAGATTATTAATATTATAAACACAAGGAACTAATAAACCCAACCGTTTAATATTATAAACCCAAAGAATTAGTGAACCCAAAGGATAAATTTTAAAAACCTAAGGGATCAAGAAGTGCAAGGGATTGATAATAGAAACAGAAGAGATTAATAAAGCTGACCATGATTGATATTATAAACCCAAAGGATTAATACTAAAACCCCAAGGGATTATGAACCCAACGAAATAATATTAAACCAAAGGGACTAATATTATAAACCCAACATTGGTAATCCCTAATATAAATATTAGAAACACAAAAATAAACATGGTTTATTTTCATGGTGAGACAATCCTTGTCATAATGTGACATTCAACCATGGCTAACCATGGCTGGCTATGATTGTCAATGCTTGACCATGATTGATATTATAAACCTAAGGGAATAATAAACCCAACTAATTTATATTATGAACCCAAAGGAATAATAAACCCGAGGAATTAATAAATTTTTTTTATCAAGTAAGAGTAGGACCTTCTATTAATCTAACCAATAGTACATAATTTACATGTAGCCACACCCGCTCTGTGAGAGTTCAACGGACAACAGGGTAGGAAAAACCGAACCATGCGCCCAAAACCATGAGAAGCCTGAACAAGACGACTGGTGAGATCCAGCCAAACACTTTGGGCAAAATCAAGCAATCGACCCTCTGGTCGTGCTGACATGCACCAAAAGAACCGATGCCCATAGAACCAAGGCCCACAAAATTACCACAAACGACCCTCCGAGGGTCCACCAGAATGCCAACAATAAACCACATTTAAAACTTTCTTATGGACTCAACAAAAACTTAAGACCCAACTCTTTAAACTTTTTCGGGTCCGAAACACCAAACCAATTAACATGAACAAATCTCCACCGTTGATCACCCGACTTGGATCCGACGGTCTTTGTAGATATCGGGCAAAGAAGTAGCATGAGGGTTAACCACCAGATGAGGGCATTTTTCTCTCACCTCCACGTCGAAACGTGTCACACGAAGAGTGGAATCGGGGGCCAACCTCAAAAAACTAGAAACCACTTAGACCCTGCCCGATATATCACTTGTGGCTTTTGGATCGCTTGTCTCGTGGAAAAGCATGTGCGCTCTTTTCACCAGGCGGAGATTGTTAATCCATTCCGGTGGGTGGTTCTTGAGCCTTCCTTCCATAATCTCTATCAAACACCATCTAAGTAATATAAAAATGGATGACAAAATCTATGGTACTTCCCGAGCCAGTCCTTTTGCTTTCCAACTGAAAGAAAATAGAGCTTTGGATTGTAGCCAAAACCAAAAAGGGCATACAGTTTAGGGATCTTCATCCCCTCCGCCTGTCTCCTGAACTCCTTCGAACCAACCTATTAATCCATAGCTTCATTTCTATGTTTTCCTGACAGAGACAATCCTCTCACAGTTTTCCTGGAGGTAACAATTCCCAAGCATCTCGAGAATCCCTGTCCCTATTGGTGACTCCTTCATTCACCAAATGATACGCTAACATGTTAGCCTTCCTTTTCACATGGACAAATCTAATAGTTTTTAGGGTTTGCAGGTGGGAGTAGATACAGTGAAAGACCTGCAAAAGCTTCCAATGCTTCGACACTTTACTTGGATAAGTTCCATTACATATTTTCTTGGCCACTCTAATGATCAATTCCGAATCTGCTTCAATGATAACATTATGTGAATTTGAATCCACCAGGATTTCCAAGCAATGCTCTAATGCCATGAGCTCTGCCATGTTATTAGTAGCCTTCCCCAAGTGGCCATGGAAGAACTTCTTTATTTTCCCCTGATCATCTCTTATGTTACCCCCAAAGCTAGCTAATTCTGGGTTGCCCTTAGATGCTCCATCTATATTAACCTTTAAGAAACCAGAAGGAGGAGGCTTCCAAATGTTAACTTCTATATTTATTTGGCTCATTCTCTTTATTATTCC
This sequence comes from Pinus tabuliformis, assembly GCA_031772625.1. Taxonomy (NCBI): domain Eukaryota; kingdom Viridiplantae; phylum Streptophyta; class Pinopsida; order Pinales; family Pinaceae; genus Pinus; species Pinus tabuliformis. Next base: position 1,366,585,759 of record CM062817.1, on the reverse strand, counting down.
ATGTGGGCTTATGGACCGGAGCCCCAAATGAAGTTTAATACTTGTCTCTTGGGGTAGAGGAGGATCCTTAGGAGGTGTCCTCAACAAGCCTCTTATTGTATCTTTGAGCTGCCTTAGAATTTGGTCAATTATGTGTTAGGGTTTACTTGTTTTCCTTTTGAAGATTCGACTGTTGCACTCTTTCCAAACATCCCAGATGACAAAGCCTAGAACTAGAATCTAGGCTTTATTAAGAATATCATTCCCTAAGAAGTTCTTCCTCCAGTTCTTCAAATTGTTGGATATACTAAGTCTGTCCCTATAAGTTTGTCTAAAGATCGAGGCCAGCCAGTCCCACACATTGGATGTGAAAGGATAGAGGTTGAGAAGGTGTTCCCTCGTCTCCTCATCTGATCCACAGAGGTAACATTTGGAAGGACCAATGAAGCCTTTCTTTGAGAGATTCTCCCAAGTTAAAATCTTCCTTTAATGCACTATCCAGATGAATAACTTTATTTTCATCCAGTGGGGGCTCTACCATAGTTTCTTTCAGACTTGATTAAGATTCAGATAGTTAAATCCTATAACTTCCTGTTTAGCCTCTTTGAGGTTAAAGTTACCTTCGGTGTCCTTCCCCCATCTTAATTGGTCAGGTTATGAGGAAACCAAAATCCTTATATGCTCTAGATCTTGGGTGAGAGCATCTACCTGGGCCTTCAAATCACTATATCCTAGATCCTTCCAATTCCTCCATTTTCTATTATTCCTTTCCTTGTTCCAGAAGTCTTTTACCAAAAGTATCCCATTGGTATCTATGTCACTCTTGAGAGCTGCTAATTCATCCTTATAAAGGTTGGGTTCCTGTTGCCAGTTGTCCTCCGAAAATCAAGCTAGGTTCCATGCTTGGATCTCCCAGAAACAATGTTGCTAAACAATACTTTTATTTTCCCAGGCAAGGTTCCAAATATGGGAGCCCCTGATTTGCCCTGAAATTCTAATGTGATCCTTCTCTTGCTAATACTTGGCATATTTTTGTTTCCAAATATTAGCCCAGGGAGCAGTGGACTCCCTGATCCATCTCCACTAAAGTTTGGCTCCCGAAACTCTACTGAGGGTCTGAGGATCATGAAGCCCGAAGCCACCATGGTTTTTGGGCTTGCAAAGCTTGTCCTAGGCTACTAATGCCCACTTCTTTTTCTCTTCCCCTCTGCTCCACAGAAATTTCCTTTGTATGCTCCTTATTTGCTACTTAATGCCTTGAGGAGTAGGAAGAGCTGAAATCATGAATATAAGAATGGCCTGTAAGACCGCCTGTCTGAGCACAAGGTGCCCTGCCAAATTTAGTGACCTACATGTCCATTTTTTGACCTTGTCCTGAAGTTTATTTAATATTGGCTCCTACACTTTCTTGCTTAGAGGTTTGTCAATAAGAGGTATGCCAAGATATTTGGAAGGAAGTTTTTCCCTTTGAAACCCAAGAATTCTGGTAATGTTTCTCTGAATAGCAATATTAGTATTAAAGAAAAATACTTTGGACTTGTTGAAGCTTACCTCTATGCCTGTTTCCATAGCAAAGTCATTTAAGATGTTTTTGATTTCTCTAGCTTCCCTAATTGTTGGTATGCCCTGCAACATTGTATCATCCACAAATTGTTGATGTTTGTTTGCCGCTCCATCCAAGGTGAGTTTGATGCCCTAGATTCGTCCTTCATCATTTTCCATTTTGATCGCTCTACCTAGCCCTTCCATCATGAGAACGAAGAGGAATGGTGAGAGCAGATCTCCTTGTCTGAGTCTTCTGAAGGGCGTGAAGGTTCTTGATGGAGCTCCATTAAGCAGAATGGAAAAATTGGTCATGGTGACTAGTGCCATAACCCATCTTATGCAATTTTGGTCAAATCCATAGGCTCTTAGAATTTCTCTTATGTAAGACCAAATTAGCTTATCATAAGCTTTAGCTCGGTGCAACTGAATGATCATACCAGCCTGTTTGTTGCTTTTGAGAGAGTGTACCACCTCATGAGGTTGGATGATATTGTTGAGGATTTGTCTTCCTTCCACATAACCTGTTTGCTCCTCCGAGATTAAAAATGGTAGAAGGGGTTTAAGTCTATTGGCTATCACTTTGGAAATAAATTTATACACCACATTACATAAGGCTATAGGACGAAAACCATTAGGAGTCATGGCATTTTCCTATTTTGGGATCAAAGCTATGAAGGATGCATTAAGAGCCTTCAAAACCTTTTTGTATTTTCTTGAGTCTTCCACAACCTCAAGGATATCCTATTTGATTGTTTCCTAGCGAGCTTTGAAGAAGTCTACATCGAATCCATCCAGGCCTGGTGCTTTTCCATTTTGCATTTCATTAATCACTTCACTGACCTCCTCTTCCGACACTGGCCTGTTAAGATTGTGGTTGTCCTCTCTGGTGACCAGCTGAGGGATATACTGAGTGAAATGGTCAATGAACCTAGATCTATCCTCCAGTGGCTTCTTTGCAATATTGAGGAAGCGTTGTACAAGGACCGATTCCATATCATTGTGAGAGACAAGCTCAATCCCTTGATAATATTTGATCTTTGTTATTCTATTGTGTGACCTGTGAGCCATAGTGGATTTATGAAATAATTTTTTATTTCTTTCTCCCTCTCTAATCCATCGTATCCTTGATTTCTGCCTCCAGAAAATTTCGTCTTGCAAGCATCGATCTTCCCATTCTTCCTGCAAAGAGTCAGTTAGCTTTTGCTGCTCTTCGGTGAAGCCTTCTGTGATGTTGATCTAATTGATCTCTTGGAGCTTCTGCTTGGCTTCTCTTTTGACTTTGAAGATATCGCCAAATTCCTTTTTGTTCCAAACTTTAAGTCTGGATTTGATATGTTTAAGTTTCTATTGGAGCGTGAACATTTTAGTGCCTTGAATGTTCAAATCCTCTCTTCACAATTTATCAATGTTTCTGGTGAACTTAGGTTGAGAGAGCCAGGCATTTTCAAACCTGAAAGGTCTATTTCTCGGTGTGCCCATAAAGGTGGCTTCCAGCTATACAGGCCAGTGGTCTGAACCTCCAAAGGGTAGAATGGAAGCTATCATGGCAGGACCTTTGAGAAGGAGGTCCTATGAAATAATAAATCTATCAAGTTTGGAAGCAACTTGAGAAGCCCATCCCCTCTTGTTGTTCCATGTGAAGGTCCCATTTATTGTTTCAGTGTCCACTAGCCCCATGTTCATAATGAAGCTATGGAAGGCCATGGAGTCTCTGCCTCGCTGTCTAATACCTCCTTTTTCTCTGAAAGAGATCTTATCATGTTGAAATATCTTGAAACGATCCAATGCATATTAGGATGTCTTACTCTTAGATCCTCCAGGGAGATGAGATGCTTGAGTTCGTCTGCTTGCTTTTGAGGTCCATAAACATTTGTAATCATGTATATCTCCTTATCACCTACAGGTTGAAATACCACCGATAGATAGTAGCATCCAGGATTCTGAATTTCTGTGGATTCCACAGTGTGAGAATCCCCCCTGTTGAGTTATTTTTCTTAACCTCTAGATACTTATACTTGATTAAGAACTTAGTATGAATTTATCTTAACTTATCCATTGAACATTTTGTCTCCTGAATAAAAATAATATTTGTTTTTTCTTCTTTCATTCCGTTACTGAGATTTCTTTGTTTCTTTCTATTTCCTATGCCCCTAATATTCCACGTTGTGAGCTTCATTAAGAAATATTAGTAAATGAGTAACTGGTGAGATCTTTCATCTTACCTGAATTGATCAATATATTTCCACATTCGTTCAATAGCTCATTATGTCTCTTTCTTCCTCTTTTCCTACCTGAGTTCTTTGGAGATTTTTCATGTATATTCTCTATCATTTTGACCCCACTGGGCTCCTGGCTTTCATGATTTCTTTTGACTCCAGCTCCCTTCGATTGTGATCTCCATAGAAAGAGTTGTTGTACTCTATCATAATCCTCTTTTGGTAGGGAGTCCACTCCTATGTTCTTCCCTTGTTCCAGAAATTTCTCTAGCTCTAGATTTTCCCTATCTAGAATCTCCTGCAGTTCATAGTCCTCCGTTCCTGCTTCACTTCGAGTCATCTCATGGTCCCTACTGATCTCCATATAGATTGGTGGATCATCATTTTGTTGGTTTTTTACTATGATATCCTCCATGTCAGCTACCTTTTCCTATTCCTCGATTATGTTCTCCATGTCCTGGACTATATCCTTGTTCCTCTCTTCTTCCTCTAGGATCTTGAAACTATTCTGTCTCGTATGTATTTCCTCATTTAACTTCTTTTGGATGTTTACCCCTTTCCCTTTGCCCCCAACCTTGGTGAAACCCTCTTGATCTCTATCCACAGTAGTTTTCCCATTACCTTCCATATTGATTGTTGGGCAGTCTCTAAATAGATGCCCATGTTCATGGCATTTGCGACACCTAAATGGGATATGCTCATAGTCCACAGTCTGCACCCATTCTTCATCATAAACTTCTAAAATTATTGCTTCTGGAAGGGCCCTAGATAAGTCCATTTCCACACATATTCAGGCGAAGGATGTGTTTTTTCCTTTCAGGGTTGCCTATGAGATCTTTAGAAAAATCCCTAGCTTGTTGCCTATTGTTTTCAGAGATTCTGGTATCCAATAATCCAAAGGAAGGGAGTATAGTCTGATCCATATCGGTACCGATGTGAAAGTCTCACATTCCGGAACAAATTTCATCATCCATGGCCGCATGTAGAGTTGTGCTGCAGCATAGAAATAAGGCCCCCCTTCGAACACTCTATCTTTTTCCTCTAGGCTTGTGAACACCACTGTGAAGAAGCCCTTAGAACCCAGATGTAGGTGTATTTCCCCCTTTGGCTTCCAATGGCTCCTAATACAGACATGTAACGCCCTCTCTGTCGACCACAACCCCATGAATTTACATATGATCGGATGTTCCTTCATACGATCCCTATGCGCTTGTATCGTTGGATCGCTCAATATGACCCAGGGAATAATGCTCAACTTGGGTTTGCAAACCCCATTAGGTTTTGTGGACGTAGGTTTTCTACTGCTACCTCCATTCTCCTTTTCCTTACTTTTTTCTTGTTGATCCCCTTCCTGATCTTGAATTCCGTTTCTTCCCAATGTACCTGTGCTTCATGCCTCTGATATCTTCTCCAGAGGATTTTTGAAATGCTTCTTTCTTGCTTCCTTGCTTCCCTCTGTAACTACCTAACTGTAGGAGGGTGCAACACTCCCCCCTATGCGTCCCACCATGGTACCCTAAGTCAAAACCCTAGCTCCAAATCCAACCCTAGCTCAAGTTGCAGTCTGAATCATCCCCCCGAATGTGCAGATCAGTAAAATCCCCAAGGAATTAATATTAAAACCCCAAGGGAATAATATTAAACCCAAGGGACTAATATTATAAACCCAACATTCATAAACCCAAATATAAATATTACAAATACTAAAATAAACATGATTGACCATCATTGATTTTCATATTGAGACAATCCTTATTACAATTCCATGTTAGACCATGGTTGACGATGGTTGATTTCATAATAAACTATAGTTGACCGCGGAATAATAAACTCAAGCGATTGATATTATAACCCAAAGGAACAATAAACCCAAGGGATTAATACTAAAACATCAAGGGATTATCAACCTAAGGGAATAATATTAAACTGAAGGGGCTAATATCAAAAAACCATGGTATATAAACCCTAAGTGGAGACAATTTGTTTCATAATGTGAGATTGGACCATGATTGACCACAATTGACCATAGTTGGTTATGGTTGACCATGATTGGTATTATAAACCAAGTTAATAATAAGCCCAAGGGATTGATATTATAAACCCACAGGAATAATAAAACTAAGGGATTAATACTAAAACCCCAAGGGATTATGAACCCAAGGGAATAATATTAAACACATGGGACTAATATTATAAACCCAACACTGGTAAACCCAAATATAAATACTACAAACACTAAAAAAAAATGTTTATTCTCATAGTTATAAACCCAAGGAACTAATAGACCAAACTATTTAATATTATAAACCCAAAGAATTAGTGAACGCAAGGGATAAATATTAAAAACCTAAGGGATCAAGAAGTGAAAGGGATTGATATTACAAACACAAGAGAGGAATAAATCTGACTATGATAGATATTATAAACCCAAGTTAATAGTAAACCCAAAGGATTAATACTAAAACCCCAAGGGATTATGAACCCAAAGAAATAATATTAAACCCAAGGGACTAATATTATAAACCCAACATTGATAAACCCTAATATAAATATTAGAAACACTAAAATAAACATGGTTTATTTTCATGGTGAGACAATCCTTGTCACAATGTGACATTCAACCATGGCTAACCATGGTTGGCTATGATTGTCAATGCTTGACCATGATTGATATTATAAACCTAAGGGAATAATAAACCCAACTAATTTATATTATAAACCCAAAGGAATAATAAACCTGAGGAATTAATACTAAAACCCCAAGGGATTATGAACCCAAGGGACTAATATTCTAAACCCAACATTTGTAAACCCAAATATAAATATTACAAACACTAAAATAAACATGATTGACCATAATTGATTTTCATATTGAGACAATCTTTATCACAATTCTATGTTGGACCATGGTTGACCATGATTTCATAATAAACCATAGTTGACCGCGGAATAATAAACCCGAGCGATTGATATTATAAACCCAAAGAAACAATAAACCTAAGGGATTAATAATAAAACCACAATGTGTTAACCATGATTTACCATGGTCTACAACGATTGAAAATGGTTTACCATTGTTGAATAAATCCTATAAATCCATTGTTATAAATCCTATGAGTAATATTAAGACCGAGGAATAAGAACCCTTAGATTAATAAATATAAGGGATTGATATTATAAACCGAAGGGATTGATATTAAAAATCCAAGGGAATAATGTTTAACGCAAGGGATAAATACTATAAACCCAAGGCATATAAAACCTAAGATAAATATTAAAAACTAAAAACTAGACATGATTTACCATGGTTTACCATGCTTGATTTTCATATTGAGACAATATTTGTTACAATGTGACATTGAAGCTTGGTTGACCATGATTATAAACCCAAGGGATTTATATTAAACCCTAGGATTAATATTATAAAGCCTATGAATAATATTATACCCTAGGAATACAAACCCTTACATTAATAAACCCAAGAGATTGATATTATAAACCTAAGGGAATAATTCTAATACCTCAATGTCTTATAAACTGAAGAGAAATATTAAACCCAAGGGATCGATATTATAAAACTACGGTATATAAATCCTAAAATAAAAACTATAAACTCTCAAATAAATCTAGTTCACTAAATCCTTACATTAATAAACCTAAGGGATTGATATTATAAACCCAAGGGGATAATTCTAAAACCCAAATGTGTTATAAAGCCAAGGGAATAACATTAAACAGAAATGATTGATATTATAAAAACTAAGGTATATAAATTCTAAAATAAAAAGTATAAACCCTAAAATAAACCTAGTTCACTAAAATAAATATGATTGACTATGGGTTCACCACAATTTTAGAAAATTGATTATGATGGCTATGAAATTATTAAACCAAAAAGATTAAATCCTTGGATTTATTAATCACTTAGATTTATAATATTAAAGAAATAAGAGATATTATTAAACATGATTAATATTGTATTGATGATTAATAGTTTTTAAATTAATAATATTGTTTTTAAATTCATTATTATTAATCATAATGTTTATTTTTATATTTTTTAAATATATTATTTATTTATAACAATAACTATTATAAATTTATAATAACTAATATTTGAAATGTTATTTTTAATATTTATAATAACTAATATTTAAATTGTTATTTTTTTTAAATATTTAATAACCTAAAATTGTAAATAATGGAGATGACATATGTTTTTTATGTTGTTTATGAATTCTTCATTGTAATTTATACATAAAACCACTAGTACATTGGATTTAATTTTAAGTTTATTATATAAAACTGTTTGTTTACTATTTTGATGATTAGTAATAGTAGAGCAATAAGTTGAATTTGTGTCATAAATTGTTTCATACCTTTTCATTTTTTTTTGTCGATGCACTTGTTTCTATTTTAAATTCTATGCTATTCTCAACAATCCTCATTTATTTGAGAACACCACTCCAACAGAAGCTCTCATCAATTTGAAAACTCGACTCCAACATAAGTTCTCATCATTTCATTTAATTATACCGTGGTGGCTTTTTATTTATCGATTTGAGGCTAACATTTCTTCATTTAATTTAATTAAGACAACAAGGATTGAGATTTTAGAGAGGCGTGCATCTTGCATGTTACAAGGTAAATTAATAACCATTTAAATGAAAAATTGGAACCAAACAAAGCCGACCGATTTATGCCTCCTTTCATTTCTGTTTGGTTTCAATTCAGAGGTAAAGAATCACACGACGTGTAAGAATCTAGACAATTCCATTGCATGATACTACATAAATTTTTAGGTCTTATTTATAGTACACATCATGATCTCTCATTATGCATGATAATCTTTAATTTATTTCTCAGGTTTTTCATTTTGAAAATTATTGGCCTCCACTGCAATTGTAGTCCACGAACAACACAATAAGCAAATCAGCACTCTTTGGAGAATAGGTTTGTGGTTTGCAAGGATAAAAGATTACTATCTAAATATTTCGAATCTTAATAAAATTTCAATAGATGCATTTGGGCGTACCAAGGTTGTTTTTAGTGTGCGCACCCACACCCAATCTTTGTATTATTAAATGCCTAGATTTTTACATTCAACCCACTTCCTATGTTATAGCATCCTCGCCTTCCCTTAATTCAGTTAACCCTTAATTCAGTTAAAAGCTTAGAATATAGTAAGAGTTTAATATTGTCACCTTTCATTAGTGAGAATGGATCTCCTGATCGGATGTTCCTGTGCTCGAGCCTCCTTATATATTATAATTACAAAATAACAGTGAATATTTTTTTAAAAAATTACACAACCTTTCATATACAATCTAACTAAACCTAATATCCCAATACAAAAGTAAAAGGATATATGACTGAATATATAAAACCTGGCTTGCTCCTCCGTGGCCAAAGCAACACTGCGCTTGCTGGAAATATCTGAGAAATAAGAGAAGGACATGAATACCACTTGAACTTTTCATGCCATATGAGAGCTCACTCTAAAAGCCAATAGACTCCCACAAGGTTTCATCCATTTCACAAACACATATTCGATTTGAAATATTGAATTGAAGTAGTGGATTTGGAGCACTTTGTTCCACTAGCGGGGAAGAATGCCAATAGTCAAGTGTTTCATGATTAAATGATGAGATAACTACATGTGTCAAGTTGCGTACATGGAAGGAAAAGTGTCGTTCCATCTTATATTGTTTCAATTCTTTTTATTTTATTTTTTGCTATTATTTTTGTTAATATTTATACGTGGAGATAAATGAGAAGCACAGTAAAATTTTAGTCTCATTTGGTAAAAAATTAATTTAAGTAGGGTTTAAACACCTGATTTAGATATGCAAGGAAGTTATGGCTTTTAATTTCATTCATTAATCGAGTGGCAACGACTAGCATCTTTTAGTTTAGACCATCAAATCAAAGGGGTTAATTAACAAAATAATTAAAATATCCCAAAGAAGGAACACCTATCCATGTAAATATATATATTATGGAAATGGTATTTTTAGATAGATAAATAATTAAGATAAAATTATTTTGTAAATATCGTTTTAGGTATCACAGACCAACCTCATTTTAAATATATCACGTGACAATGCAATTAATGCTCAAGACAAAAAATTATTAACGTGAATATATATATTATGGAAATGGTATTTTTAAATAGATAAATAGTTAATATAAAATTATTTCGTAAATATCGTTTCAGGCATCATAGACCAACCTCATTTTAAATATATCACGTGACAACACAATTAATACTCAAGACAATAAATAATTAACAGCGACAGAGAACTAATATTAGGCTTCGTTGACTTGAGCTGATTTTCGACAAAACAGGGATTCAATGGGATTAAATTTGAGAGGGACCTGACAATTGAGCCTCAAACGTTCATATTATTAGTGGAAGAGGGTAATGATGCCAGGTGTCACGCCCCCAAGTTGGTGGTAGTTTTTCAACCGCTTTTAGTGAGGTGCGACACCACTGAACATTTTCTTTTTACTAATACTTATGTTCGTGGACTACGCCTAACCACATACTCCTACTTAGTTTGTGTTTCGCAACCAAGTATTATTATGTTATCCTTTATACCAATGAGCACCCATACACATTCATTATCATCAGCAATTATAAATGAAAAACATAATTGCACAGTATAAAAGGAGGGGAAACTCCCTGAGGTCACCAAAGTAATCGACAGATCAAAGTATTGAGGTCATATAGTGGTCGAGAATATGACTCAAAGGAATTTCATGATTATTGCAAACAACATGGGATCAGGAGACAATTTACAACTAGGTACACACTGCAGTAGAATGGTGTAGCAGAGAGAAAGAACATGACAATTATGAACATGTTAAGAAGCATGTTGAAAGGAATAAACTTGTCTAATGAGTATTGGGCAGAAGGAGTTGCATGTGCTATTTATGTGATCGACATATCTCCTACAAAGAGTGTAATGAACAGAGTACCAGAACAAGCATGGTCAGGTATGTATTGTAGCATATCTCATCTCAGAGTATTTGGATGTGTAGCTTATGCAGATGTGCCTAAGGGGTGAATAGGAAAATTGGATGATAAAAGTGAAAAATGCATATTCATTGGTTATAGTGAGCAATCAAAAGCTTACAAATTGTATAACCCTGTCACAAAGAATACCATAATTAGCAGAGATGGTGTGTTCAAGGAATAAGAGTCATGGAATGGAACTGTAGACAAAATAGTTGATGCACACATGCCATTGATGGAAGAAGATGATGTAGCAGAAAAGGAGTAGCAGGAATCACAGGTGAAGACACCAAACAGAGACACACCAACAAGGACTCTAAGATCTTTAGCGCAGCATGGATCCTCAAGTAGATCAACAAATTAAGATTTTCCTAGCAATCAACCAAGTGATGAATCAAGCAATGGTAAGAGAAAGATGAGAAGTTTGAAAGATACTTATGATGATTTGGATGTTAGTTCAAATTTTGCATTGTTGTCATTCCAACCTTCTTCGTTTGAAGAAGCAATCAAAGATGAAAATTGGATACAAGTCATGAATGAAGAAATTGAAGCTATTGAAAAGAATAACACATAAGATTTGGTTGATTTACCAAAGGACAAAAATCTATTGGTGTGAAGTGGGCGTACAAGACAAAGTTGAATGAGAAAGGTGAAATTGATAGATTTAAAGTAAGACTTGTAGCGAAAGGATTCTCGCACCAGAATGTTCTTTGGAGAAACATTTGCTCCGGTAGCGAGATTGGATATTGTAAGAGCAGTTCTAGCCACAACAACTTAGAACAAGTGGAAAGTATATAAGAAGCCTTCTTGAATGGAATTCCAAAAGAAGAAATTTATGTGCAGCAGCCTCCAAGATATGAAGCTGAAAGTAATGAAGACAAAGTTTACAGGTTGAAGCAAGCACCTAGAGCTTGATATAGCAGAATTGATAGTTACATGATCAAAAATGGATTTTGCAGAAGCAACATTTAGCATATCTTGTACACAAAGGTAAATTAGCATGGACAGATTTTGATTGTTTGCCTATATGTTGATGACATGATTTTTACAGGAGATTTTTACATAGATGAATTTAAAGCAGCCATGATGAAAAAATTTGAGATGACAGATATTGGTCTCATGAAATATTTTCTTGGCATAAAAGTTTAGCAATCTGAAAAAAAAAAAGAATTTGTATTTGTCAAAGTAAATACTCCAAAAATTTGTTGAAAAGATTCAAGATGGAAAATACTATCGTTTTTATTTTAATGAGTTTTTTCAATTTTCGTTGTAATTTTTCCTATTTTGAATCTCTCTTTTCTTTATGAATTTTTTTTTCTTTTGCTTCATCGAAAGAGATGTTTAGGGGCTCACGGGAAATTCAAGCTATCTAATCATTTCATAGCATTGAAAGATGAAAAAGTTATAATCAATTCTTCCCCAAAAAAAATAAAAAATCGCAGAATGGTTATATATTTTCAATCACGCGTCGAGAAGATGTAAGCTCTGCATTTGATTCACCTGATCAGTTAACAGCATCGTTTCCTGGTTGGTTGTATAAGTATGGTTATTGGTGTGGATGGTTTATTTGCAATACGTAGAACTGCTAAACGTTCTCATGATATGGTAAACTAACCTTAACCAGGTCACAATTTTGGCAGGTAAATAATGGAAATTTTGATAAGATTTTAAAAAAATACATAATTATTTTAAAAATTTAGGTATTTAAAAATTTAATAATACTGAATTTATTTCTACCACCAAAAATAATTTAAACACTCTTAAAATTAATTTTTATGATTTTTTTTCACGAGATTCACACAGAATGGTTAGATTCACACAGAATGGTTCCTTGATAAACAATGTTTTAATAATATGCTCCTCGCCCTCCGCAACCAGAAAACAAGGAATTCGAAGTTGATATGCTCATACTGCTTAATGAGCTAGACAGATCTAGTTGTCTGTTGATTGCATCCGTGATGAAAATTACAACCTAATGCGGGGGGTTCTTGTTGAAAGGTAATAGTTAGTTAATGTACGAGGTAGCACAAGCCATTAACAATATTCGAGAATCTAGAACTCCCCACTTCATCCTTAATTTTATTCAATCCTAAATGCTTTCGTGGAAAATTTTAATTACGTTTCAAAACATCTAACTAGGGTTTATTGAGCAAAGGTTCAATCTCCAGTCTATTCTGACAGAAATGTGTAACTTTTAGTTGAGTTCGCAGGTATGTTTTAAAAAAAAATATATTCATTATATTAAAATAATGAATTACATGTTTTATTTTTCTTCTCAATTATAAATCAAATATTTACATGTGCTATGTTATATCATAATGGGACCTATCATAATTTTATATTAATTTTAAAGAGAAATAAAATATCTACAATTATAATAAATTAATTAAGAATAAAAAAAACATTAAAAAAATGAAATGTATGTTTTATTTTCATTCTCAGCTATAAATCAAATATTTATGTCTTCCCATAAAATATCATAGTGTTATATCAATTTTATAGAGAAATAAAATAACTAAATATATATATATATATATTAAAAAAATGAAATACATGTTTTATTCTCACTCTCAACCATTAATCAAATATTTACGTCTCCTCATGAAATATCATAATCTTATATCAATTTTATAGAGAAATAAATAACTAAAATTAAAAAAAAAAAAAAACTTATATTTCACATTTGACTATGAGAAAGTTGTATAACAAATATTTTAGTAAATGATTTAAATAATTTTTTTCAAATATTTTAGTGCATGACTTGATTAAAGGCTTTTAAATATGATATATTATATATAATTAAATAAAACTTTATATATAGAAAATTATATAATTAAAACATTTTAAGTAATATCACTATTTTACATTAATGTTTTTTTTTTTGTCAATTTTGTTTGAATAGGGAAAAGATGCATCTTAATTGCAAGTTTGTGTAGTGTACACAATTTAAGTTTCTAAATAAATTTTGTACATTGAATGCATTTTATAAATTCAAAAATAGAATTTAAACAATGAAAATCTACACATAAGGTATATTTTAATTACATCTTAATTACAGATCTACTAAATTTTACACATAGAGTAAATAGATCAACTTTGTAGTGTGAAATTTTTTTTCCAATTTTTCTCCTCTTAAAAAAGCTTACACCTTTAAAAAAATTATTTAAATTTTGCACTCTACAAAAAAGATACACCTTAGATCTCTAATGTCTTACTAAATCAATAATTAAAATAGACCTCTTAAATAATTACATTAAAATAAAATATTCATTTAAGAAAAACACCTCTGAACTGGGACGAACTGGGACAAGCAGCACTATTTATAAACGCACGGAATATGCCCTTCCAAGACAGACTATAGAAAACCGGCCAGACGCACCATGCAATTTACAGTAAACCCTACTACGAATCCGGTGACATACAATGCACGACACGACATAGAAGCGGAGGCGCAGTTTGACTTTTTAAAATATTGAGCTCTACACTTACCAAAAATAAGCGTGTGCTTATCTCGATTGCGATTCAGGAATCTGTTAACGTGTAGTTATGTAGATTGTGGATTAAGGATTCCGGTAAGCTTGTACTTATCTAGTGTCAATTTGGGAAGCTAATGGATAGTCGTTAGGTCATATATTTTATTTCTTTCAATTTATTAAATTTTAAAAAGATTTATTTACATGATTTTTTTAATAAAATTTTTACTATTAAGAGATTTTATTTTGAATGTGAAATTTCGTTAAAAAGAGTGGAAATGAATTTAGTATTATTGTAAACTTTGGAGCATCTAAAATCTTTAAATTTTATGGTAACTATGATTTTTGCGAAAAAAAATGATTTTCGTGACAAAATTTAAATGTCTAACATTTCAAAAATCATTTAAAAAGTGAATAAGATTTCCAATTTTTAAATTTGCTTCTGAACATGAGAGGATTTTTAAGTTTTTTGTTTTTAAAAAGGGATTCATCTTACGAGGCAGAGGAATTGCCTGGACCGCTAAAAGTGACAGGAATTCGGGCAAAAAAATTTCAAAAAAACTTATAGAAACAGTGTTTGCATTGTGTTTTTGATGGTCGAAATAGATTCAGCACAACACCATCAAAAACGTCTAGGACACCTAAAATTTTGAAATTTAACAACTATAACTTGGATTTACAAAAATCCTTGCGATGAATTTCCATAACTTTCCAGGCAACTCCTCCGCCTCATTAGACTGCGCGTTGAAAAAGTGAATAAGATTTCCACTTTTTTAATTTGTTGGTTGATCATTGCCGCGCCAAAATTTTCAAAGTTTTGGTTTTGCATTATAAATATAAGATTTTATTGTAATTCGGTATTATAATTTAATTGAGGGTTTATTATCTTTGTCTGAGGCATGGTATTATGGTATTATATATTTAGTTTTTTTTTACTATATGTTAGTTTGTTTTTATAAAAAAAAATTGTAGTTTATCCATGGTTTAATACTAGGAATTCAATTTTTGTTCATTTTTATTATTTAAATTTGTTTATTCTTAAGGTGATTGTCTCCAGCTTATCCATAGTTTAATATTAGGAATTTAATTTTCTTTATTTTTTATTATTATTTAAATTTATTTATTTGTAAGGTGATTGTTATTTTAATATTGTGAATTCAAATTTATTTAATTTTTATTATTATTTAAATTTATTTATTTGTAAGGTGATTGTTAGTTTAACATTATGAATTCAATTTTTTGTTAATTTTTATTATTATTTAAATTTATTTATTTGTAAGGTGATTGTTTAAGGTTTATTATCAGTAACTTTCATTTCTATTAGTTATTATTATTATTATTATTATTTATTTTTTTTTTTTATTTTTTTTTCCTTTTCTCTATTATTTACTTTTTCATGAATTATAGTTCATTTTTCAATTTAAGATGAATTATTATCATATTAAAAACATATTTTAATAAATTTAATTTATAAAAATTTGTATATATTAATAAAAAATAAAACATGCACACATATATTAAAATGTATATATATATTAATATAAACAATACTAAAATGTATATATATATATATATATATATATATATATATAAACAATACTAGTTAATCATATTTCTTAACTTTTGCTATCATATTTCTTAACTTTTGTTGATAGCATTCAACAATACTATATTTTATTAGTTGTTTTATTTTTATAGTGAAATTTTTGTCTTTATTATTTTTAAGTTTAATTAAATTGTATTTAAACTAAGCTAGTATTAGCTACTAAGTAACCCTTGTTAAAAAATATGCTATATAAATGGTTCAAAATTAAATGAATTACAAAACAATAAAAAAAACAAAAAATGTGCTATATAAATTCTTCAAAATTGAATAAATTACAAAATAATACAAAAAAGAATTTATAAAAACGATGATAGATAAAGTAAAAATAAGATGAATAACACACTTTCTCATTTTCGAGAACAAGAAAATTCCTAATTTCTCAATGTGTGATCAATAGCGCACACTTGTCATTTTCAAAATAAGCACCATCCTCAATTTCTCAAATTCCACATTCCTCATATCGCCACTTCAAAGTGCATGCGTTTTTGCATGTGCATATCTAGCTAAGTCTTTCTAGAAATGGACACATGTTTTTGAGAGTTTCTATACATTTTTCAATACAGTTTCGCTCTACAAAAGGATTTGTCATAAATTTGAGAGATAATTTTTTTGCGGGTTTATTTATTGATAGGTGTATATATTTCAACTCACGGTGGAATTTTATCGATGGAATGTTGCGGCAATGGATTGAAGGGTCGTCTCAGAGTGAAGGGTGGTCATGGCAGTGACGATGGCATGTCAAGAGGAAACCAACAAGAGTCGATCATGGCCATTGAAAAATAAAAATAAAAATGAATTTTGATCAATGGAGTTGTAGTGTGGCAGCAGTGGATCAATGATGGTGTGTCAAAAGGCAGTCTAGGTTACAAAATGGAAGTATTTAGCACCAAAGATAATATCGATATTTTAAAGATAGCAGAGAAGAACAATTTATGTTGTTTCTTAGCTGAGTTTTCTTGTGTATTGCTAGACTAGAATAATATTCTTTGGCTGCAATTGATCAGATTTCTAATTGAAGTGGAGGGACATGTAGATGTGGAAAGAGGAAGAGACTGCTTGGGAACGTAGGAGGAGGTGACTGGTTGCATAATTGCGCACAAGATATGATAGTGGTTTAAAAAATAAGTTATTTTTCTTTTCAGTTGTCTTATTAGCTCATTATACTGATAACGTAAAAGTAGTGTTGAAATTGGTATAGGTGTGAATTGTATTGGCAATGATTCGAGTGTTTTTCTTGCAGTGACTAGATGTAATAAAGGCGAGGGCAAGCTTGTCAAATTTTCAGCGTGTCTTCTGATTGAAAATTGGTGTCATGTGATAGGTATAGAGTAAGAGACTACATTGTTTGTTTTTTTAGATAGTAGAATTTTTTATGATTTGTTTAGAATATTCACCTATGTTTGATATGTAATTTTGTGTGAAAAGAGAAAAAAAGGATTTACGTTTTAGAGCCTGTCGAGGAGAAGCACCATGTGTGCAAGGAGGTGAGGTGGGAAGAACGGACAACGGGGAAGGTTTGATAGAAAAAAAGGGCAGTTAGATGAAAGTAGAGGAAAGTGATAAGCGCAGCGCAAAAAACAGAGAAACAATATTTGAAACGTAGTCGGAGCTCGGGTGAGTGCAGTAGTCGGAAGGCAAGATGGAAATGTAGAGAAGTTGGATATAGTCATGAGCCCAACCGCAACGTTGAAGGCGATGTGGTGTACTAGTAAGTTTTAAACTGAAAAATAAATTTTTTTAAATAAATGTGGTTTCATTTCTTTTTTTTTCTTTAGAAATGTTTCGTGAAGGATATATATTCTTTTCATGTTTAACCTGAAAGTTTGAATATTTTAATAGTTAAAGAGAAGAGAAGGTAATTTGAATATTTTAATAGTTAAAGAGAAGAGAAGGTAATTTGTGGCATGGAAATTAGTCAAAACATTTTTCTATGGCTGGTTGGGCATGGAAATAGTCGGGTGGACAGTGGTTGGGAAGTTTGAAACGTAATCAGAGCTGCACTCAATGTGGTAGTCAGAAGCGGGCATGGAAATGTAGATGATTTGGAGAAAGTCGTCAGCTTGACCCCAATGTAGAAGGTGATGTGCTATATTTGTGATTTTTAAACTAAAAAAATTGTTTTTATATAAATGTGGTTGCATTTAGTCTTTTTGTTTTTAGAAATGTTTTGGGAAGGATATATTTTTTTTACATGTTTAACATAATAGTTTGAACGTTTTAATACCTGGAAAGAAGAGAAGGTGATTGGTGGCACGGAAATTGGTTAAAACATTTCTCTATTGGTGGCCGAATGTGGAGAAAGTCAGGTGGGTGGAGGTCATGATGGTTAAGCGTAGAAGTTAGTTGGTGGGGAGGTTAAGTCCGACGTGCACCCTTTTCGCTATAATTTTCTTTTCGGTGTCGGGTGGGAATGTTATTATAAAATATTTTTTTACAAAAATGTTATTTACAAAGAATAGTTATTTGAAAAAATGTTTTAAAAAAAATGAAATTGATTTGGGAAAAGTAAAACATTTTTCTATTGCTAGTGGGACCCAGAGATAGTCGAGTGGATGAAGGTTGGGATGCTTTATCGTAGAAGTTATTTGGTTGGGAGGCATAGCCCTACATACACAGTTTTCACCATACTCATGTTTTTAGCATGCAAGGGAAATGTGATTTTATTTATTTATTTATTTATTCGCTAATGTTATTTTGCATATTTATTCGCTAATGTTATTTTGCAAGATTGTTAGTTGAGAAGATGTTAAAAAAGAAGAAAGAGTTTTTGTTTTTTGACATTGGAAAAATATTTGTAAATGTATTAAAAAGTGTTATTTTAAGAAATAAAATATTTTTTAAGAAGAATATATTTTTTTAATATGATGTTATTTGGAAGAAAATTGTGTTTTTTCTTAACAAATGTTTGCATTGTATATTTTTTAGCTTTTTAATATGGAAGTTTTGATGTTTGAGAAGATAGAAATACCAAAAATTGTCTGGTGGCACGAAAGTTCAAAAGAAAATGAAAATTTGTTAATTTATTTTTATGATGTTATTTTGAAGAAAATTGTCTTTCTTTCCACAAAAGTTTGCATTATATATTTTTTATCTTATTTAATATGGTAGTTTGGATGTTTGAAAAGAGGGATGTAACAGAAACTAGTATCTACCATGGAAATTGTAAAAACAAAAAAATGATATTTGTGGGAGGAGAGAGTCGACCGCGACTATGTGGATAAAGGTGGGAGGGCAGGAGGAGTGGGGAGGAATATCAGGGGAGGAGAGCCCTAACCTTGACTGTGGGCTGGTGCCTTGGCGTAGTCCAGTCTGAGTGTAAGGCATATTGTAGAAAACAAAAACTCAAAAATTACAGATCTAGTAGGGATAACTGCATGTTGAGAGTGGCAATTGCAGAGCGGAAACACCCCCTTGGTGTTGATAGATGGGCCTGGGAACATGGAATTTTGATCTTTCAATGAGGAGATAATGATTTCTTATTCTTTGGATGTTATTTGCATTGATATTTTATTTTGTAGATTGAAAAATGTGCTTCAATGTTATTTTGTGTGTTGTGTATATATGGATTGTGTTGAGTCATTCCCTATTGGTTATATGAGACCACAAAAGTGGTGGTTTTATGTGTGTTGCAGTAATAGAGATGTTGTTTATATATATGTATGTATGTCTAATATGGGAGGTTGATTGTAAGTATTTAAAGTTTATTTATCATTGAAATTTATTTCTTGTGTAAGGTGTCTGTGCTTAAATAGTTATATTTGTGGAGCATGTGGGATGAGAAAGCATATTGAAAAGAGAAATTAAAATTGAGTTAAAATTTTGTGCAAAATTTGTTAACTGAAGGAAAAATAAAGCATGGTTCGGAAAGAGCTCGGCCACCTGGTTGATGTGAGAGAGAAAATGAATATCATTGACAATGGTATTGAAAAAACAAGGATGTAGTAAGTGTGTGTAGAAGGGCTGTGTACTAGGAAAAGAAAAGAGCATTGAATATTCATCAACATGGAGTGGACAATGGTACGTATGAGAATATTAGTAGTATGATGGGAATAAGATTTGTTTGAAATTGTTTCTTTGCACAGATGTTGAACATGTTGATATTTGTTTGGCGAAGCAAAATTTTCTTACCTTTGTGTTGTTTTACCAACATTGTGTTTGCAAAGAAAGTGATGGTGCAGGCGACAATGATGGTTCCTTTGCAGACAATGGAAAAAAATGAACTATTGGAACATAGTCACATTCATGGCATGAGAAATTTGCAGCATCGAGTTTTATTAGTGGTAAAAATATGGTTGCTGAGAGGGCACGGAATTTTGGTCAATCTTCTAGCAATGTGGGTTAGGCATTCGTTCTAGCAACTATATAGTGAATATCACAACTCCACCGGATTTTTTCATGCTCGGTCTCTTGGAAGAGAACAAGTTCCTGAAGTATTCCTTTTTTTGATAAGATTTTTACATGTAAATGGAATACATTAATTGTTCTATGTTTCTTTTTCTTTCATTGGTTTGTGTCAAACAATGTAGGAAGGAATATTGGTGGACAAACAAAGGTAGAAGGAAAAAATATTTTGTAAGTTCATTGAGTTGGGTTCCGGCCATCTGAGGTTTTTGTTGATAGTACTATTCTTGCTGGGATGGTTGGAAATTTGCAACAACGAGTTAGGAATAACAGAACAAGCATGTCTAGAAGCAGGTATGTAGACAATGTTGTTATTCATAGAGAATATATGGAGAGTCCCTCTCGTCCAACATGACATGTCATGTAAGTGGCTTTGTTTTGGTGGGATTTATGCACTTGAAAATGTCTTAGTAAATTGTTAGATTCATCTTTTAATCGATTTTTTTTGTTGCAGAGCAATATCGTAGTGAACAATTCTCGTGAAAGTAAATTCATAAATAAGGCAACCCTTGTCAGCTCAACAAGTTCTGTGTGGTCAACACACTAGGCTAGAAAATGTATGTGTTTTGTCTCTAAAAGTTATTAAGTCGTCATTTTTATATGTTTCATTTTGGCATTATGATTTTAACTTTCTGCAAATAGATTGAACCGAAATGCAACCAAAATATAAGAATGAATTCCCATGAACTTATGGAAAGAAATGTTTAATCAAATTCTCAAACCTAGGTCAAACTATCCTCAATCTCAGTTGGTGTTTCACAGAGATAGTGGTACTGGCCAGCATCATTTTACTAGGGAGACAATTGAGGTGAATAAAAAGTTCCATTTCTATATTGATAACTTATCTATTGTAGAAATGTGCTGAGTTTGTAAAGAACCATATCCTGGTATACAAGTTGCAAGACGGCATGAAGGTCCCATCTGTAAAATATGTAAGATTTGGGGAGGTTCTCACTGTTTCTCTTGCTTTAATAACAAGGATCCTAGTGAGCAGCCTAAGGTCCTACGAGTTTTGATGCAGGTTGAATAAATTTTAATAGCACGAGTGAATCCAATATTGAAAGTGACACATGCTTGAGGTGGCCAATATTAATATAGTGGGCATACAATTAGTTTTCCATAAGACATGTCTTTGATTGCATGGAAACTTCCAAGATGTGTGGAGAAACTTGATTTTCTGATGGTAAGGAGACGCGGTGTTGATTCCAAGTATTATGAATGTTATGTGAAGAGACGATGTGTGTTGGATGCATTAGTATACAAAATTCAGATGAACAAATATTATTGGGATGTTGAAATCAATATAGATCATGTGGTTTCTCTGCTAGAACAACTCACCGATGTGTCTAGCAGGTTGTAGTATGTGGATATTGATATGGGTGAAACAGGGAGAGTTGCTGAGGACATTGAAATGTTTGGGGCTAGTAGTTTGCATTGTTATCCATTATTGTTTCTTTCTCAGAGGTCTAATGAGTGCAAGCAAGTGGAATAGATAAGGAGATTCATTAAAGTGTAGATTCTAGAAGTGACAATGCAGTTGAATGGCCAGATATTGGAACACCCCTTATCAATGAATATAACACTGAGGGGTTACTGGACATGCCCTTCCCAACATTGTTTCCCACTAGTGATGCTGATTAGTTTCATCCACGTATTTTTAATGTTGTAATGCACAAATATTGTTTGCATCTACTTAGGTATTGTGATAAGATATTTGGAAGTCGTCCTTAGTTTCGATATTTCTTGTTGAATATGACTATGTGTCATTGTAGCTAGGGAATTGACTCTTTATTATTGAAAAAGAATATCCATGAGGCTACACCTAAAATTGTTCAAGATTTGTGTCAACAACTTAGGGATCTTCCTAAAAATAAACTAGTAGAGGAATTAATGCATTTTGGTTTTTTTCTTAGGGGTACAAGGGCATATTGGACAAAGTTTCATTTTGAGCTGACCAACATGATCATGTAATTGGGTTACCCAACATTGTTTTTACGTTGAGTGCTGCTGACACTAAGTGGCATGAGTTACATCGTCTTATGCCCTCAGCGACACATTCTCATCCACAAAATGAACATGCAAAAAAGATTGAGAATGTTATTCAGTAACCACATATAGGTTCTATGTACATGAACCAAATGTTCAATATATTTTGTGAATTGGTTCTTGAGAAATATCTGGGAGCTAAAGAGTACTTTTGGTACAGGTTCATGGTTCTTTGTTTTGACATATTGTCTATGGGCTTGTAATGATGCATCTATTTTTTTGGTTAGTTTTTATATGCTAACTACAAGTTAAAAAATATATTGGCAGGTATGAGTGGTAGCATAGAGACTCAACACACATCCACGATTTCCTGTGACTGCCAAGAGCTCCGAATATGGAAACATTACATTGGATTTTGATCAAGCCAATTCTTACATTGATCAATATGTAACAATGTGGAATCCAAGCGACATACAACATCATAATTTGATGATTCCTCTAAGTGTTAATGATGACCTATGCCTTTTGAAAATCTCGCATATTTTTTCATTAAATCCTAATGAATATTATGAGCATTTGGTCAACAAAGTGCAAAGACACACAAAATGTAGTGTTTATTCGTGTTTATGGAAAAATGGCTCTATCCTTTCATGTTGTTACAATGCTCCATGGGAGGTACGTGTGGAGTATAAAATGTACATAGATGAAAAAGGGAGGAAGAAATATGAAGCAGCACAAACCCATGATCGTTTTAATTTCCACAATGTTGGCCTTCTCACTATGTGCCAAGCAAATGTTGATTTTCAAGAACTTGTTTCTCGGCACGCAGTGTTGAAATATATTGCAAAATATGCATCAGAGGCATAAATAAGGTTTGAAAGTTATCATGATATGTTGACAAGGGTTTCCAATGTAGGCGGATTTGATGCTCTTGCACTGTCTGCATATAGGAGGTTTCTTGCAGAGATGTTTACTGATCAAGACATTAGTGCCCAAGAAACGTGCCATATGTTTCTAAAGTTTCCTCGTATTATGTACAATCACAAATTTGTTGCATTGAATTTTGGCAAGAAAGTGTTGCACAAAATGTCACTACAGTCCGACAAAATTTCATGTGGGAACAATTTTCTCGATCTATATCAAAATCGCCCCCATTTCTTGGAGCATTTGTGTTTAATAGAAATAGAAATATCATGGAGCTATGATTCAAATCAAAGGAAGGAGTTGTGGAAACCAAGTAATGTCCATGTTATTGTCTATGTTTTGGCGCATTTCTATGATATTCCAAACGAGGGGTCATAATAGTTTGAAACATTTTGTTGGAGTGAGTTGCTTTTGTACAAGCTATTTCGTGACATTGATTCAAATATAGGAAATTCAAGAGAAATTATCATTGAGAATTGGAGGAGTCTTGATCAAGGCCCTTTTCCAAATGAGTAATGAAGAGGATGTCGAGCCCATTGTTCATGAATATAATGTTGACAAAGATTCTGAGGAGTGGTAGGTCCTTTCCTAGATTGTTCCTCTAAACAGTGTAACGATTTTCGACCTTGACAATCTTGGGAGAAGGGATTATGATATTGATTATAATTGGCAAGAAATAATTGTGCCAGATGAAATTGTGGAATAGACTATCAATTTTATAAAATATGGTAAGTTAGCGAGTGTTTTTAATGGTGACTAAATTAGGGAGACAATAGTGCCACATTCCTCTTTGTCTAAGAAATAATGACCTTATTTTGAGATAATTTTGCGCCGCTTTGTTGATGTTGAAATGAATGATGTGTTTAGAATGACTATTCAAGATACAACTAGAACTGGGAAGTCTTACGTTATTCAGTGTATTTTTCATGCTGTTTATGTTGCTACAACGTGTCGTAGAAGTCCACTGTTGTTGCTCACACCCACTAGCATCGCTGCTTTAAATTTACATGGAAAGACAATACACTAAGCTTTATATATTCCCATAAAAGATATGAAACCACTTAGTGGGCAAGCCCTAGCAACATTTGAAGAAGAAATGAGGCACATTTGTTATGCTTTGATTGATGAGATGAGCTTTATAGGTTTGAGGCTTCTTGTACATATAGATGTATGTTTGTGGGAAGCCTTTCTTGAAAAGGAGGAATCTCCTTTTGGTGGAAGGTCGATGATTCTTGTGGGTAACCTAAGACAGTTGCATTCTTTCAAGGATAAACCTTTGTATGCAGGGAGAACAATAGGGAAGGTGTTGTGGGAAAGCTTCAATATTTTTGTCACTTTGGATAAAATCTTTAAGCAAGAGGGAGATGATCCTAGACAAGCATCTTTTTGAAATATTTTAATGAATATCAGAAATGCAAAACCTACTCTACATGATTGGGATCTTCTCATGTCACATGTTGACAATTTCCTAAGTCCAGAGGAAAGTTTGTTTGATTATTTGGTTCACTTGTTTGCAATCAATAATTTGGTGAACCGCACAATCAAAAGATTCTCAAATCATTGAATTTCCCAATTGTGAGGTGTGCCGCAGAGCAGACAGAAATAGCAAAAATAGATAACAGTGATGATGATGTTTTGGAGCATGAGGTGTTGCTATGTTGTTAACAGTGTGTCATGTTCACATGTAATTTGTGGGTTGAAGTTGGGCTGGTAAATAGTGTGCTTTGATATGTTGAGGATATATACTATATGTTTAGTTGAAAGCTGCCATAACTTTTAGTGTTTTCTATGGTTATTTTTTAGAAGTAAATAGGTGTTCCATTTGATATAAATTGTCCAAGAATTGTGCCAATAAAACTAGTTGTTAGAGGGAATTTGAAGCAAATGCCTTTAAGAATGGTGTGGGCATTTAGTATACACAAATCGCATGGGATGACTTTGCAATGAGCCACTAATGATATCATTAGATGGTGTGTGGGTTTCACTGCCTTTTTCTTTTCAATGTTTTGCTAAAATGAAAATAAATGCATATGTCACACTTAGGAAGAAAGAGGAGGAGTGGTTAAAGAGAACATATTATAACAAATTTATTTTGTTTAATTAAAAATTGTAAAAGAAATATTGTTGCATCTGCCACCAGGAAAACCATTTCTTGTAAAGAAGTTTTGTTGAGAAGCAGATGAATTAGGCACATTTTCATTTTAATGTTAGGGTTCAAAGTCAAAACTATATGTATTCAGATAATAAATATTTTTTTTGTTTCATTAAAACGTTCTTAAAAAGTATTGTTGCATGCATCACAAGAAAATATACATATTATCATTATATACATGCATAGCTAGACATGAATAAGGTTAAGAAATGAATAGGAAATACATGCACCAATAAAATAAATTTAAAGCGAGAAATGTGTGTAATAGCTAAATAAGAATTCAACTGGTGGTTTTGTTTTTAAAAAAGTTTCATCTACAAAAATTGATTGCGAAATGAAAATGAAAATGTTGTTCGAAAGATATATTTGCATGTGATGAGATAAAAAATTACTTGAAAATAAGTTATGATTAAAAAATAAATGATTAAGTGCATTGTATTTTGAAAAAGAGGGTTGACTATGAAATACATATGCAATCATAGAACATAAAAAAAAATTCTTTGACAGAAAGAAACATGCATCAAGGTCAACTGACAAGTGTCAAACAAAATATTGTTTTATCTAGGCACATATATACATTAATAAAGTTAAAGATTGAGTAGAAAAATTGTTTGTAAAGAGATAAAAGTCATGAGAGAAAATGAATGTGGTGGGTTAATCAACATTGAAGTAAGGGTTTTTTTTGTACAAAAACGTGTAACTTCAAAAAATTCATGTTCAAATAGTAACCTTCTTCCCAAAATATATTTGGATGTACTACCAGGAAAACATTACATGAAAGGAAACTATCTTGTGAACATGAGCATTTTAGTGCACTGTAATTATAATATTTCAATTGAGTGCAAAAGAGATATGCAAGCATAGAGAAAAAGGAAATTTTCTTTGATAGAGGAAAGAAAATAGATTTCCACTTCTTGAGTCTTTAAGAGAATGTGGAATTATTGTTCCATACATAGACATGAATATAGTTAAGCATTGAGCACAATATACATCCATTTAAAAATGAAATAGATTATAGGGAATGAATCCCAAAAGTCAATACGCATACAACTAGAAATTCTATTTTTGAAAACACTCACACTCTAGAAATTGGTTGAAAATTGCTTTTAGGAAGAAAACAAGGTGTATCATATGCAAAAAAAAAATTGTCGAGGACATTATGCCAATATTGAGCCAGAGATAAACATCAGTAAACTTGACAAGTGAAGAGCAGGAATATCCATTAAAAAATTAAAGTGATTAGAGGAACAACATGCATACAATTTATTATATTTGTCTTCAAAAATATCTCACTTAAAAAAATACTTTGGAAAATAAAATTCTTGGACCTCATCAGCATACAAACCCCTAGTCTAGTATAGGAGGTCATATATATAGCATTGAATAAAAGGAAATTATGTTCAATATTCTGGAATCAGAAAATATGTAAGATTTGTATGCAAGGAAGCATAAATCCAGTTCTGAAATTTTAATCCTTCTTGAAAGGATTTTGTGTAGGTGAATCTGGTAGGTTGTTAAAGCTTTCTCCTCCTCATCCAACTCTTCTTTGTCGATGCTGACCAAATGTGGTGCATTTTCCTTGATGTAGTTAGCCCAATCTAAGAACAACTGAGAAATTCCTGAGAAGTGGACAAGATGAAAATGGGTAATATTCACTTCGCACATAGATATCAAATTCTGCACAACTCTTTTCTTTTTCTTTGTACTTGATTCTAAATTTGGAAATGATTTTGATCTACTCAAGGGGAAACTAGGGAAATCTCTGAAAGTTTTATTGATTTGAGGTTTTCAGGGTGCCTATGACTCTCTAGTCATCTATGGCACTGTGTTTGACATTGTGTTACATTGATCCGTGTTTTGCATCTTTTAATGGTTTGGATCTTGAGAGATCGAATTCCTCTATAAAATCTGTCCCCATCTCCGATACTGACAGACAATGTCCAATGGCCCTTTTCATGCATTCATTGATTTCTTTTGCCTCAAACTATCATTGAATCAAAGAAGTAAACAATAGTCTTTTATCTATTATGGATACTTTTGAGGTGTTCTTAGGCTGGAACTCTCTTTCCCATTCAAGAATTGTTGTGAATTTTTGTTTGGTGTACTTTTCTACTTCCACCAAAGATTCTATTATGTCTTCACGATCCATATTTTGTTGAAAAAATGTGCAAATTCTTTCCATTTATTTGTAAAGCTTAGCCTACTATTTTCTCAATATTTCGCTTGCATGTATTCTCCGCTTCATGAATTTGAATTGATTGAAACTTAAGAGTTTCACTTTCTTCTTTCATTTTTTTCATCATGGTTACAATGTTGTTGTCACATTCTTCCTTCAATATTTGGATTCATTGTGCATGTGTGTTTTTGATTACCTGCATGTCTGCGGAGTGTTTCAGTTTCAATTATTTCAACTGATTTTGGTATTCATTCTGCAAGTTCTCTCTTTCGGTGGCGAAACCACCTACAACCATTGTGGAATACTTCTGCCAACGTTATTCATTGAAAACTTTGGATTTCTCAATTTTACTTTCCATGTGTTGGGTAATTTAATTGTTCTTAAATTACTTCATTAATTGTTAACCAGGGTTCATGTACTTGTGAGATGAATGTGCATTATATATGCTATGATTATTTCTATGAATTGATTATTTCTAAGGATAGAATTAACCTAAGAAAAGACAAATGTTTTCTTAATGAAATCTAGAGAATAATTATGCACATGTTCTTTCACTTCAAAGTTATATCAAATCCTAATCAAGAAAATTCAAATTCACTATTTTGCAGAAATTGAAAATTTATCTAAATTGCAGAATTCAAACATACTTCTAATGGCATGAAAGGTAATGTTAGAAACCCAATGTCAAGAAAAAAATCTAGCTCCATTTTGCAGAATTGAAAACATTCTGCACTATTTTGCAGAAATAGATCTACACTTAATTGAAGTAAGGAAATTATATGCTAATTGCATGAAAGAGAAATGGTAATAAAAATGATCTAATTCCTACTTGTAGAAATGGAAAACTTATAACTTTAGAATGATTACTTGTGTGCACATTTGACCCCTAAAGATCATTTCATCATCATTTAAGAAATTGAATTAAGCTATGAAACATTTAAGTGATGGAATTAAGATGCATTCAAGAATCAAAACCTTTTTATTGTTTTCCTATTTATGAGTACTCTGCAATCAAAATGACAATTGTCAAAAATGTAACTATGATGATTTTTTTTCAAAGAAACTATAGTGCTATGGGCAGGATAGAAATGCAAAACAAATTTATAAACAAATCCTCACACCTCGACATGGGACCCTCCTGTGAGTGCAGGTCAACTATCAATCACAAGATCTATGACGCACAAATTGAGAACAAAGTAGTTATATTAATTTGGAACATAGTATCACCGGTCTTCATAGTAAAAAAATTAAAAACTTAATATCTTCACTTATTTTCCAGGTATTGGCCTACAACCTTTATTCAAACTTGATAAAATGATTTTTAAGTGTTTTAAGTCGACACGGAATGGGCCAATTTGATATATACTAGATAGATTCTTTTTGAAACTCAATCTCTTTATGACTTTTTATTGAAAGATCAAGTCATAATATATTCATCTCGATCCATATCGTAACATTTGAAAAAATCTTAAATGCACTCATTTGATGTCGTCCTATTCCTCTACTACCATTACTCAACTGCTACACATTATTCTTAGAGTTCGACTCTGAATTTGACTTTTAGATTTCTTAAACCTTGTAGCTTTCCAAGTCATGTTGATAGGTGGTTATCCATATGATGGAAACTCGTCATATCTAGGTAGTCCTCATCCTCTTATTGAAGTGTTTCAACCTGTCAAACCATGAATATTATTGTGGAAACCAACATTAGCCACATAATGTTTATTGTTTTTTCACTGTAAGAATGTGTTCGTTATAATTCATTAAGAAATAGAGGTTCTAATTATGAATGATAATTACCATTTTTAATAGTTTAACTTAGCCATGAGCATGCTGAGATTTCTATAAAATGGTGCAAAATGGTGAAATGAGATGGTAAAAGGATAATAAAAAAGAAGCAATTTCAAACTTCAACATTTCCCCACACCAAAGGTTTTGCATGTCCTCATGCATCAAAAATTCAAAAGTAGTTCTTCTTATCTCCTTTAATGTATGATTTTTGAACATTGTGCAAGCACATCTAGACTAGTGATTTCCTTATTCTTCTTACTGTTGAAAGTGGTCCTTGATTTCTTCATCAAAATTCTGCTTTGTAATCCTCTGATTTTGTTTTTAAGAAACTTGCTTTGAACCTTAAATTTCATATTCTTCTTATACCAATGATAGAGGTGTAGTAATATATTATCATTTTGGGTTCTAAATATCTCATTATGAACTTTTGATGCTTCCATTTCCTGTATTAAGTGTTTGTTAAGATCCTAAAACTCATATATGTCTTGTTTTAGGCTTTCTTTGATTTTTTGTTATTACTCTGGAGTTTTTATTTCTAAAGTTTCACCCATTTCATATTGAGAATTTATTTCCCTTTGTTGTGGCCTTTGTTCTAGGGATTCTACATGATAATCATAAATTTCTTGCTAGAGTGGTTCAATTTTTGGAGTTTTCCACGTTGGATTGGCTGTGTGAGTTGGTTTTTTATACCTTTCTTCCTCTAGATCAATCATTTTTTGTGACTTTGTACTTGAAACTTTTGAAATTATTTTTCTTCTCCTCAATTTCACTTCTAAGCTTCCAGTGTCTAGTATTTTTATTTTACTGACCTCTCTTTCCTTCTTTTCTTCAGATAATTTCAGTCTTGAGCTATATTTCTTTCTTCTAAGACCCTATTTGTCATTTTTATGTTTACACTTCCCAAAGTACTTGGACAATGGGGTATCATCTTCAAATAATTCCTCTAGTGTTTTGATCACATTTTGTTCTTGAATTTTTTTCTTCAACTTTCTCTTTTCCACGGTTAGGGTTTGACTTTCGGTGACTTCTTTTAACCCTAGTGCTTGGACTTATACAAAATGGTTTCTAACTAAGAAATCTTACCAACTATCTCCTATGGATTCCAAATGTGCTTCCATAAGGATTTCAATCAGCCTGTGATGATAAAGAGAGTCACCAATGGACCTATACTCTCTCTCTATGCTAAATTCCATTTTCTTAAGACTTTGAAGTAGAAAGTAAGTAAAATTAATCTCATACCCATCAAAAAAATGCATAATGAGCCTGACATGGTAGAAAAAAAGAGTCACAAATCTACGTTCACAAGAGACAAATTTTTGAATAACTAGCAACAAATTTTTCCATTTCCCCTTTAGTGTTATAACTAGAATACCCTTTTTGAAGATGTATAAATCCATACCTAGTTCTTTGAGGAAATGGACCCAGTCATTCTCTTTAATATCATATTCTTAAACCAACTTTCCCCATTTCTATGTAGTCATGTTGCTTCTACTAAATAGATTATGTGAGAATGAGCTTAATATCTCCTATCTCTGCTTCAACTCTATCAAAGGCTCGAGCAAAGGCTTTGGTAACTTCTGTCTCATACCCATCACATTTCTCAAAAAACAGAAGTCATCCTACTTGTTGCAATTGGTCTTTAACCCTTGGATATGCCTGAAGAAATTTTACTCCATTTGGTTCAGAGAAAACAAACGTTCCCATCATGAGAAGTAGTCTCAGATTTCATTGTTTCCTTTCTATAGGGATAATCGAGACTTTGAGAATGAACGAAATGAAAATTCAATGTGAGCAGAATGAATATGAAACAAAGATACTATGATGGCAAGGTAAGGTGTTAATAGAAGAAGTTGTGTTTTTTCCGGATTGTACCTTCCACAATTTCCCAATTCCGATTTCAAAGGATCGGTGTCATGTGTTTGATTACGATTGGACTTGATGTGATTGGAAGTGTAATAATGAGAGTATAGGGTATAACGATCCTAAATTTGATAGCAATTTCATAAGGTCTTCAACTTTTTAATACAACCATCCATAAATTAAAACCTAAGCTTCCTATCTGAAATATAATTTTGACATTCTTACATACCTTTGTTTTTGTGATTCACTTGGTATTCTTTTGTTGTAGAATTCGAATTTTTCTGCAGAATTGGAGATTCGGCTACAGAATAATAGGAATTATGTGTTTTTCTTATCATTTCTTGATTTTTCTTTGTTTGATTAGGAGAAAACTTATTTATTGTTGTTGTTGATTCTAGTACCCAATAAAAATGTTGATCTTAAGAAATTTTGCTTTCCACCTAAAAATTTATTAGAAAAAGAAGGATATACAGAAATAGGGATAAGAAAGAGGGGTTTTAAAAAATCTAAATTGCCAAGAGATCTTAGTTTTCAATTAATTTTTTTCATATAAACATGCAAACATAGTTGGTTTTCATGTTTATACTTTTATTATAATTTAATTGTTATTACACACACACACACACATATATATATTGAAAAAAGTACAATGAAGTTGGAGATCGAGGAGAAGAATCTCCTTCCTTTACCAACTTAAATTCAGAATTTTCTCACAAGTATTTGACAAATTCTTCCTTTGTTAGTGGTTTATGATACACCGCTAATCGATGACCATTAACAAGGAAAGGACTTTTTTCATCATCAATAGTTTTAATTTTGACTGCTGCATTATCAAAAATAGTATCAATCTCATAAGGACCAAGCCAATGAGTTTTAAAATTCCCTTGAAAATCTTTGAACTTGGAATAAAAAAGAAGAGACTAGTCACCTTGCTTGAACTTTTTAGCTTTGATGAATTTGTCATGCCACTTAGATATTTCGTGTTGAAATATGTTGGTTCTTTGAATAACATCTTGTCTGGTCTCATCTATCTCATTCAATTGTGATAATCTCCATTTTTGAGCTTTTGATAGATCAAGCACCAATTTAACTGTCGTTATGAAGGTCTTGACTTGGAATTCAATTGGAAACAAAACTTTCTTTCCATATGCAAGCTCATAAGGAGTATGTACAGTTGTATTATTCTATTTATTTTGGTGTGCCCATATTGCTTATGGAAGCTTTGCTTCCCAATCCTTCCTATGCAAATGCACAATCTTGGTAAGAATTGATTCAAGTACTTTGTTAGTGGATTCCACCTGTCCATTGTCTTGTGGATGATATGGGGTATACTTTCGATGCTTGATCTTATAATGCTCCATGATATTTTGCACCAACTTGTATGTAAATTGAGTACCCTGATTTGATACAATTTCTATTGGAATACCAAAACAAGTAAAAATATCCTCAAAAGGAAATGTGACTACAAGATATCAAATTTCAAATAAAAGAGGTTTAGCTTCTACCCATTTTGTAACATAATCTGTGCAAACAAGTATGTACCATTTCTGTTTAGATGGAGGATTTATTGGTTCAAAAAAATCTAGATTCAACTTCTCAAAGGGCTCTACAAGTACCTATGGTTGTAGAGGCATTTCATCCGATGGAATAATATTCCTCATTCTTTGGTAACTATCACATATTTTTGACATATTCTTTGGCATCCTTAAAAGTGGATGGCCAATAATATCCCAAAAGAAGGATTTTGTAAGTAGTTCTTTTATCGAAAAAATGTCATCTGCATAGCTCATCATGGAAATATTTCATTATTTCAGGTACTTCATCTTCTCAAACATATATTTGGATAATCAAATCAGGTCCAGTTTTGTACAATCCTCCATTTATCCAAACATAAGGTGTGTTAGTTTTGATCACTTTTCTCTGGCTAATAGTTGTGGAGGTAACATTCCTATAGAAAAATAATTAGAAATATCTGCAAACCAAGGTGTTTTAGTATATACTGCAAAAATATATTCATCAGGAAAGATATCTTTTACATGAACATCCTTATTATTATTTTGCATTCTAGAAAGAAATTTAGCAACTCTATTTTCTTTTCTTGGTCTATCAAGAATAGTAATGTTGAATTCTGGAAACAATAGCAACCATCTTGTAACTATACCATTAGTGACTAGTTTTCAATAGATATATAATGGTAGAATGATTTGTATGAATGAAAGTTTCATAACTAGTAATATAATGATTAAATTTATTATTGGCGTGCAAAATAAATAAAAGGTCATTTTATGTTACAATGTAATTTAACTCTACATGAGTCAAATTTTTCCAAACACAACTCATAGAGTTTTATCTAAAGCATCAATATAAATATGGAAAGGAAGAACCCAATTAGGTCCTCTTAAAATTGGTGCTTCAGTAATGTTTTGTTTCAATGTCTCAAATTCTTTATGATAGTTTGAATTCCAAAAAAAATCACAAATTTTTTTGAGTTTAAAAAAGTGGAGAGGATATTTTTTTGAAATTTTCTATGAATATTCTAATATCCGATAAATCCAAGAAAACTTCTTACATATCTTTGACAAACATGAATTTAAATTTTAGAAAATATTTCTACTTTAGATGTATCCACTTTAATTCCATCACTTGAAATATGGTGGTCTAAAAGAATCCCTTCATTGAACATCATAAAACATTTCTCATGGCTTAATGAAAGGTTTGACTCTTTACATCTAATAAGAACTTTTTCCAAATTTTCAATAACTTCTTCAAAAGAATCACCATACACAGTAAAGTCATCCATGTATACTTCCACACAATCATGGATTATATCAGAAATGATACCTAAGACTGCTCTTTGAAATGTGGCAGGTGCATCACATAATCAAAATGGAAGAACCCTATAGGAATATGTTCCCCATGGACATGTAAAAGTAGTTTTATATTGATCTTCTACTGCTCGTTGGATTTGGTTATACCAACTACAACCATATAAAAATGAAAAATACTTCTTTCCTGCCAAGGTATCTAGTACTTGATCTATAAAAGGTAGTGGAAAATGATCTTTCAAATTAGCTTTGTTTAATTCCCTATCAACACACACTCTCCATTTCCCATTTTTATTAGGAAACAATCACTAAAGATGAACCCCATTGACTATCTAATATTGGATAGATGAAGTTCACATTAAGTAACTTTTGTAATTCCTAAAAAAATTCTCTCATATTAGGATTCATCCTTCTCTGAGGTTGTATAATTGGTTTGGAATTTTCTTGAATATAAATATTATGCATACAAGTTTTAGGATAAATCCCTTTCATGTAAGTCTACTCCCATGCATAAGCAAAAGAGTGTTTTTGTAGCATCTGTATCAATTTTATGTTTTGAAATTCTTCCAAATTATTGTTAATATTTAATGTTTTATCTGAAAAAATTTCTACTTGAGAATTTTGAAACTTTTCCATAGAATGTAAAGCCATTTGGTGAGATGATAGATATTCGATATTGCATTTTTATTGAAAATTTTGATCTTGCTCACAATATGAAGAATAATCATTATTGTTCATTAAATTTATCAATTGGTCTTCTTCATCTAATTGTGAAAGAGTATAAATTGGTTGCAAATAATTAAATTCTTCATTATCATCATCTATCCAAATCTCACTTTCTACTTTAGTTACTGTTTTTGGAGGAGGATACAATGTAAATTTCTTAGTGTAATTTCCATCAGAGATATACATATCACCATATCTATAGCTTGTGAATGCATTAGCTATATCTAGCCAAGGTATTCCAAGGATCAATGGATGGCCTCCTAAATTATTCTTGCTAGTTAAGATCATGAAATCTATAGGATATTCCCAAGAATTTAGAAAAACAGACACATATTCTAATATTCCATTTGGTTTGATAACACATCTATCTATTTATTGTAATACTGTAGGATTATATTGAAGATTAGGAAGCTTAATTTCTCCATTGTTTGTTTACTCATGATGTTAATGGATGCTCCTAGATCAATCAAAGTGTTTGGAATCTCAATACCATTGATATGAATTTTCACAGTGGGACTACCAAGATCTAAATATTTTTGAACAATAGGTTTTCCTATCATGATCTCAACAAATTTTCCTACCAATTGGATATTTTTAATATCTTTTCTTTTTCTTCCTGGTTTTCTAATGCATAACTCCTTAATAGTGTTTTCAAATATTGATATTTCCTTTATAGGTTTTAATAAAGGAATTTTAATTCAAATTTTCTTAAGTTCATCTAGCATATCATAATCTAGTAAAACAATTTTCCTTTCTATTCCTTTATCAATTTTGAGCCTTTCAGGAAAATGTGGATCTTGCAAAGAAACAGAAGGTTATTCTACTAGAGGAAATGTAGGAGCTTGAATTATTTTCTCATCCCTTTGATGGTATAGGAACATATTCCTTTAGAGGAATATTTTCTTCATCAATATTTGCATATTTCTCATGAACTTCATCCTCTTTATCTTTTTGGATGGTGGTTGTTGGTGACTTATTTTGTAAAACCCTACTAGATATAAGTTGAACATCTTTTAAACCTAATGGGGTAATCATACAAGCTTGAAAATTGTGTCCTTCAACATTATAAATAACTTGTTGATTTTTATTGTTTGGATTTGGAAGTGGTTAGGAAAGTAGTTGATTGGGTTTTTGAGGAAATGATAATGAAAGTTGTTGATTTAGATTTTGAAATTGAGAAGGTTGAGATGGATGAGGAGGATAATATTGCGCTGGAAAAGAAGAATATGGTTGTTTGAATTGAGGATATTGAAGATATTTTCCATAAGGATTTTTCTATCCTTGTGCCCATGATGGATTTAGAAATTTTGGGGGTTAAGGTTGACATGGCATGGGTGTAGTCCAATTGTTTTGTGGTTGTGCATGTGATTGAGTATTGAAACCCTGACTCATATTTGACTATTTATTTTGCCATGGTATTTTTGCAATAACGAAAAGATATTCAACTTTGCTTGTTCCAGATTCATCTCGGAAAACAACTTTAAGACCAGGTGTTGAAGGGCATTCCTTCATGTTATGATTTTCAGCACATATGACACAAATTTCTATACTATCAAGGGGGTATTCTCCTAAGGCATGTTTCTTCCTACACTCGGGACAAAAAATAAATAATGCAACATTCTCCGCTTTTTTCTTCTTTTGTATCTTAAGGGTATCTAGTTGTTGACTAAGACTCCCTAGGATATTTGTTTTGAAATTATCAAGAAAAATTCTTATTTCAACTCTAATTACTGTTCCAGTTGTAGATTTATTAATTCTTGATATCATAGGATCTCTCAGATGTTTTCTAGTTCTAGCCTTAGCCCTTGATATATGTTTACACAAATCACATATTTCTCAAAATTAAAGTTGTGAAACATCTTCCTTGCCCATAAAATTAATAAAATCAATCCATTCATCTTTGATGGATTTTAACAAAAGAGTTTTTAGTGTTTCATCATCCAAATTATACATCTTAGCGCTTTTGATGTTGTAAGAAAATATTTCAACTTGATCTTTAAGGCTATCATCCTCTTTTTGCATCATCTTAAAGAATTCATCTTTAAGGTTATGGGCCATACAATAATCCTTATATTTTTCTAAGAACACATTTTTAATTTCTCCCCATGTTCTAATTGTATGTGTTCCTAATCCATAAACCATTAAGTGATCCATCTTTAAGAGTTGTTGGGAATAATTTCAATTTTTGAGGATCAAGCATGTAGTCATAGGTTCGACATAAAACATCATATTCAAAAAGAAATGTTTCAGGGTCCTCATTTCTCAAACCATGGAAATTAGGAATGATGGATGGTGATATGTTCTTCATTGTGGTTGTGGTATCTTCATCAAAGATGGGAAATCCATAAGGATCTATTTCTCCACTACCACCTCTACCACCTTGACCTCCACCTCCTCCTTTATTTCCTCCTCTACCTCTTCCACCTCCAATCCTAAGTTCACCAACGTCTACATTATACACTTCTCCTTCTCTTTCCCTTACCATTGGATATTCTTCAGAGCTAATATAAGGTTCTATAATAGGATCGTCTAGCTCTTCTTTTGGTTCCTCTACTAATGGTATGTTATAATAAGTTTCTTCTTCTTCTTCTTCTTCATCTTCACTAGGAACCTCTAGTTCTTGTCCTATAAGTTATTCTCCTGTTGAAGAGAGGAAAATTACTCCTTCTGTTAGGGATGTAGGTTCTTCAACTATATATTTGATAGAGGAATTTGGTGAATATTTTGGTTGGATTTCATATCTATGCACCTCAGGAAGTCTATGTCTACTTGCCAATG
The DNA here is from genome assembly GCA_031772625.1 of Pinus tabuliformis. Lineage (NCBI taxonomy): Eukaryota > Viridiplantae > Streptophyta > Pinopsida > Pinales > Pinaceae > Pinus > Pinus tabuliformis. The sequence goes on along the minus strand of CM062817.1, from coordinate 1,366,548,303 downwards.
ATGGGATGCGAGTATGAGTGGATGGTGTGGCACTACACAGTCTAGTGGGGGTGAGTGGTGATGTTGGTATTGAACTTCTACCTCTACTTATAAATCTACCCCTAAAATACCTTTCTCTATGCATAAATGATTTTTACCATGCTTTAATTATGCATCTAAAAAGTTGAATGTACCTAAAATGATATGCAAATCAAAAATAGAATGTTATATCAACCTCCCCGGCGATGACGCCAAAATGTTGGCTAATTTTATTGTTCTTAAATTACTTCATTAATTGTTAACCAGGGTTCATGTACTTGTGAGATGAATGTGCACTATACATGTTATGATTATTTCTATGAATTGATTATTTCTAAGGATGAAATTAACCTAAGAAAAGAAAAGTGTTTTTTTGATGCAATTTAGAGAATAATTACACACATGTTCTTTCAATTCAAAGTTATATCAAATCCTAATCAAGCAAATTGAAATTCACTACTTTACAGAAATTGAAAATTTATCTAACTTACAGGATTCAAACTTACTTCTAATAGCATGAAAGGTAATGCTAGAAACCCAATTTCAAGAAAAACAATCTAGTTCTATTTTGCATAATTGAAAGCATTCTACACTATATTGCATAAATAAAATTATACACTTACTTGTAGTAAGGAAATTATATGCTAATTTCATGAAAGAGAAATGGAAATAAAAGGGATCTAATTCCCACTTGTAGACATGGAAAGCTTATAACTTTATAATAATTACTTTTGTGCTCATTTAACCCCTAAAGAGTATTTTCTCATCATTTAAGAAATAGAATTAAGCTATGAAACATTTAAGTGCTGGAAAGAAGATGCATTCAAGATCATAAATTTTTTAGTGTTTTCCTATTTATGAGTACTCTGCATTCAAATGAAAATTGTAAAAAATGTAACTATGGTGAAAAAAAATTCTTAAAATAAACTACAGTGCTATGAGCAAGACAAAAATGCAAAAAAAAAATTATAAACAAACCATCACACCTGGACAGGGGGGCCTCCCGTAAGTACAAGTCAGCTATCAGTCACAAGATCACTCACACACACATTAAGAACAAAATAATTATATTAAATTGGAATAGAGTATCATCGGTCTTCACAATAAAAAAATTACAAACTTAACATCTGAACTTGTTTTTCCTGTCTTAGCCTACAACCTTTATACAAACTTCATAAAATGATTTTTAAGAGTTTTAAGTTGACATGAAATGAGCTAATTTGACATCTATCAGATCGATTATTTTTGAAACTGAATCTCTTTATGACTTGCTACGGAAAGAGAAATTCATAAATGATTGATCTCGATCCATATCGCAACAGTTGAAGAAGTTTTCCAAGCACTTGCTTGATGTCGACATATTCCTCTGCTGCCTTTACTTGACCGTTACATGTTATTCTCATAGTTTGACTTTGAATTTGACTTTTAGATTTCTCAATCCTCGTAGCTTGCCAAATCATGTTGATAGGTGGTTATCCATATGGTGGACATTTTTCATCTCCAGATAGTCTTCATCCTCTTATTGAATTGTTGCAACCTATCTAACCATGAATATTGTTGTGGAAACCAACATTAGTTGCAAAATGTTTATGATTTTGTTACTGTAAGAATGTTTTCGTTATAATTCATTAAGAAATAGAGATTCTAATAGTGGATTATAATTACCTTTTTTAAGAGTTGAACTTGACCATAAGCATGCTAAGAATATTATAAAATGGCGACAAAAAGGTGAAATGAGATGGAAAAAGGATTGTAAAAAGGAAACAATTTTAGACTTCAACAATATGTTTTATCTTCTACAGATTTTTCTTGTAGGAGGTGGAGATTTCATAAACATGGTTCTGGTTGTAATTTAAAAAGGCTCCTAGGGCCTAGTAGAATTCTTTAGCTTTTTCCTCAACATTTCTTGTTGCTTGTGAACTGAATTCTGAAATGGGTTTGAAACTATCAAGCTTTATTTTCTTTTGTTTTCTGACAACAAACTATGTTTGAGCATTAAATTAACACTTAATGAGGGATGGAAGGCTTTCATGAACAATTTGTACTTCAGTGACAGGTCTAAATAAAATAGACTCATGAGGGACTTTTTTTAGAATTTAGAGTCATGGATGTGTCATACAAATTATGTGGAATATATATCTTGGTACTTGTTCTTACTGCTAAGGAAAGACTTTTTATCAGCTAGAGAAAGCATAGGGGATTCACTTAATGAGCCTTTGACATATCATTCATGGCATACTAAACAATACCCCTAATTTGACTACATATTGGAAAATACTTCTAAAAATAACATTACTTAACCTCCTACCAATACGAACCCAATACACCTTCCCAATTTAAAAAACCCCTAATTTCACTAGATATTGTAGGTATCCATTTTCTCATTAACACTTTTATAACCCTTTATATTTTTTCATTAACTTTGAGCTCCATTTTTTATACCTGCCAATATAAAACCCCTTTATCCCCAATATATTATGTCATTTTTTGTTCAATATATATCCCCAATATGAACCCTCGTGGTATGGTATTTCTCCCCTAGTGAATTCCCTGTGAGAGAAAGAGATCAAGGTTGACAGGGGGGACCTCATTAATTTTCTTCGAATGTGTATTTGCCTTCATGGTTTAAGCTGGGTTGGCAATAATCATGACATTTTCACCAAAGGAACTATGTTTTCCTTTTAGCTATTCTTTCTCTGGTCTCTCTTAATTATGACCTGTGAATTGTTTGTTCCTTTTGTCCTGTTGCTCTATCTTGATGTCCAAATATTTTTCTTTAGGAGTTCCTCCTTTTGTAGTTCTTGTCTATAGAGATGTAAAATAAGCATCAAGAACATTTTCAAGTTGGGATTCTTCTATTTTTGTGGAGGTTGAAACAAGCTCTAAAATAATGCCATTGAAATTGTATTTCAGAATCTCAAGAGATTTCATCTCTTCAATTGCAGTATGAAGAATCTTCCAGTTAAGGAAGTACTCATAAAGAGTTTCTCTAAACTCTTAGATTTTACTTCTATCTTCACTACTCAGCAGTTTCCCTCTTTGAAAAACTTGGTCAAAATTAATGAAAATTTCATCAAGGGGGGTTGTTAGTGTGTGTTGCTTTTAATGTAGCTAACATCACTATAATGGTCATTGATGATTCTGTGAGTGTCATACTAATGAAAGGGAAATGAATAAAACCAAACATGGTTGAGTTCTTTGGTTTCCTAAAATGCATGTCCTTGGTCCTTGAGGAAAACGTTTCCAAAGTGATTTAGGAAGTTTGGCTAGATTTTCTTCTGAAGTTTGCTCAATTTCCAAGCTTGTCTATTCAAGGAAGTTTGATTGGCTACCTCTCTTAAATTGATTCTCTCTAGAATATTTCTAGGAAGAGGATGAGGGCTAGCTTCACTTCCACAAACTATGATATATGCGAATAATTCTTCCATGAATAAATCTTCTATTTCTTGTAAGGCCTCTTTAAGTCCTTCGCTAACCCTATGGGGGTTTTTGCCAAATAAAATTTGATGGAAACAAGTCATCAAATAATCACAAATATCATAAAAGTTAAATTTTAAGTTACTTTCCCACAAAATTGAGGCGTAATTATGAATAGGGAGTTCCTTCTTAGTTGGGTAATTCCATTTCATCAGAGGAAACATAACATAAGAAATTATAATATCGACAATGTAGGTTGACATGCAAAAGACGTGATAATATCCCAGAGGAGACATAATGGAAAACATAAGGGCATCTATTATATTCTAAGAAATAATTTCAGCCCAATTGAAATTCTTTGAGGCATTGTGTAGGATGTGCATTAAATATATCCATTACAATTTGTAATGCTCATGTTCTTTCTCTCCATATAGAAAAGACAACATTTTTACGAGGAACCTAATGGGTCTTTTGAAAACGAGAATAAAATATTGTTTTGATGCCTTAAATTTGAAGCCTTCTCTATCTTCTCGTAACAAATATTTCACACTTTTTTCACAATTTCATTCACACGTCCTTAACACTGTGTTGTTGAAGTTATTGAGAAACTTGGTGGTCAGGGAGACTTCGGGAGGACTAAGCTTGTAAATTGTTGAAATTACTTGCGGATTCCAGGAGACTATAAAATTTTTGTTGGAGTCTACTATACTAGGGGTGGGAAAATCCAGACGTCGCATGGCCCATGAAACCATGTAGTAATAAGAGAGAATTTTGCTGTAGCAACAACTTTGTACAGTTTGTACCTCTAATTTTTTCAAACTAACTTTTTTTCCTCACTTGAAGTTTCAGAATTCCACCATCTTCTATTCTCCAAGAAATTATATATTTCTTCCCACTTCATCATACCCTCCATTTTCATTTTGAAGGTGGTGTCGGAGATGATAGCTGTGCTGACATTGCAGAGCTATGTTTCATGATTTTCTTCTCCCTTTAGGCATTCTTAAATGTGTTGTATGGCTTGCTTTAACATCGTGGATTTACCTTTCTTTCCCATGTTGTGCCCTGCATATGAATAAAAAAGAAATCAGCTTTGTATGAGATATATCAATTGTGTATGGCAATGTATTTTTACTAGAAATCAAAATGGTTGTAGTGAAATTGAACTTGATAGTTTATAACGAGGGATAAGTTTTAGAGAGTCACTGTAAACAGGCTGTGGAGGAGAAAGTGCAAAATGGGGAGTGTAAAGAAGGAAAGTTGTTATATTTCCTTGAGATCCTTCAGATGTCCAACAATAATTTGGCATGAGATGTGTTAATTAATCATTCAAGTGACGAGACGTTTCAACCAGTTGCGTCCAAAAATCAAGGTGAGGTTATGTGATGGGAATTGGGGGATTTTTTTTTTAAATGTTAGCTTCCTATTTTAGAGTTTGCTTTAAACAAATAAGTAGAGAAACATGAAAGATAATTATGGTTGGCACGTATACCGAAATATAAAATATTTTATTGCTATTCAGAGTGCAAGGCAATTGGGTAGTTAGAAGGCGCGATGTTTACCTTCAACATGGTCAGGGTATGAGGGAGGTCGTCAGTCAGGAGGTCAGGTGTGGAGAATAACAAAGTTCATATTTTTTTAATGTGTTCCCGCATGGCGTTGTAGTTAGGAGATGGAAGGTCGGGAAGATGGCAAGTATTTTTTATGAAAGAGAAAGGCCCGATTCCCAACCTTGGAAAGGGGTGGCAAGTCTGGTGGTTAGAAGCTAGGACAATCTTCATATAATGTATACTGCAGCGAATAGCACAACACTGACGCACTGCATAGTGGAGCTAAAAGGGAAGTTAGGAATTGGGAGGTCGGGGGCGAGAGATTGCTCTTATATTGTGTTATCATGTGCAACGTTTCCCCAGTCAATATGGGTGTTGGAAGGTCGGGAATGTCTGTGGTGCCTTATCAAATACAAAAGTATGACCTCTAACCTGAGAAACGGGTGGCTAGTTAGCTAGTTAGAAGTTGGGATGTTATTCATATAATATATATTATAGCGAATAGTGGGAGCTTGACGTGGAGGAGAGTCGAGTTAAGAGGGAGGTCAGGAGGCCAGGAAAAGAGGGAAGTCGGGAGGCCAGGAAAAGAGGGAAGTCGGGAGGTCAGGATGAGAGGGAAGTCGAGAGTCGGGAGGTTGGGGCGGACAATTATTGTTTCGCTCTATTGCATAATGCAACCCGACCTCGGTTAAGATGAGAGTCAAAAGGTCGGGAACTTTTGTTTTGTTATATGAAATAGAATGGTTCGACCTCCAACCTTTGACCTCTCATCTCTCACTTACATGTAAATTTTTTTATTTTATTTTTTTAATTTTAATTTAATAAAAATAATAATAAAAATAATCTTTTTTTAATTTAATTAGTTTTTTATGTTGCGTATTTTTTTTTCTCTCTCTGGTTTTTATGTTACAATTTTTTTTTGAAGTTCAGAGAGTTTACTTTTTATTTAGGGAATTTTTTTATAATTTTTTGGAAGTTTAGAGGATTTACCTTTTTATTTTGGAAATTTGTATTTTTAGAAGTCTAGAATTAAAAAAAAAAAAAAAAAAAAAAAAAACTCTTTATGATTTTAAATAGTAATTATAATAATCATATTTATTATAATAAATATGTTTATATAAATAATGATGAAAATAATAATGATAAACATAAAAGGAAATTATAAACAAATACATTTCAAATTTAAATTTTATTATTAAACTTATTTATTATTATTATTGTTATTAAATTTAATTGAAATAATAATAATAAATCTAATTTTAACTTCTTCTTCATAATAAAAATAATCATATTTATTTAAATAATATCAACTAAATTTATAATAATTAAATAAGAATATTTTATTATTATTATTATTATAAATCTAATTTTTAAGTAAATAATAATAATTATTATTATAAATCTAATTTTTAAGTAAATAATAATAATAATAATTAAATTTACATTTATTAATAGTAAATAATAATTAAAAAAAAATAAATTTAATAATAATAATAATAAATATAATAATATTAATATTAATTATAATAATAAATATATATTTTAAGTAATTATTATAATACTAAATCTAATTTTGAAGTAAATACTAATAATAATAATGTTTATTAATTCTTGTCCGAAAATTTCAACCAAATTTACCAATGTGGTTGTGGATGTGATAGATTGATATAGGCCTATAGTTTTATACCAACCACATTTATTAAATAAATGTGGTGGTAGTAAATTTATGCTAAAATCTTGCAGTATATTTTTCAATTAATTTTAGATAACTATAAATGGAATTTATTTTTTCATTAAATCTATAATTTGTTTAAATGAAAAAAATGAATATAATTTTAATTTTCTCTTATTAAGTTGTAACACAATTAATATGGAATATGAAGTTTGGAGAAAAAACAAAGCCAAAATAGTTACAAAAAGACGTACCACACATCCCTTCCCTCACAACTATCACTCGCTACTTCCCTAGACACAATTGTATTTCCCATTGCAAATCCTTAAGCTCAATTAACTCATATTATTAGTTATAGAGAGATGTATTTCTATAGATTGAAAAACCTACCAACCACTTATAAACCACTGGATGCATAATAGGTTTATGGTACTCACTAAACCTCCATCCAATAGTATGGAGGGGCCTATGTATTTCCTTAAAAAATAACGACAACATTTATGGTAGTTCACCATGTGAAATGCTCAGAAATTGGTGAACTTGAGGGGATGGGTCATGGATCTACAAAATATAAAGAAAATACTAGGCATAACCTATTTCCAAGTCTCCATCCTCCTAGATCACCATTTCCATGGCTTCATCCTCTTTGGTGAATGCCTCACCCCCTACCTACCATCCTCTCATAGCATACACCATCAAATAAACATTGACATCCATATCCGTCTTGACATAAAACATGGCGCAACACAACACTTTTCTAGAATTATCTTAATATGCTCAAACTTAGCCTATACGTGATGTTGAAGGAGGGGTTGGCCCTTAAAGTAAAGTTGAGCTATGAGAGGATACATGGACATACTAGGAATTTCTATGCTGGTTAGAGATATGGGTAGACTTAGTATGGAGGCTATTAGATAAGAAAGTTTCAGGGAGGAGGTTAGTATCTTCATCATCTTTTTGTTTGTACACACACACACACACACATATATATATATATATATATATATATATATATATATATATATATATATATATATGTTTTCATTGTGTGTGTGTGTTGGTTGTTTTATATAGATAATAATATGACGGTCATAGTTATTATGCTGAAATAACAAACAATCTCCTAGTTTATAATCTATTGGATCTCATATGCACTATATATTTGTTATGTATTTTCATTTTGAAATGTAATATACTAATATCTTTTGTGTGGTGTGCATCTTTATTTATTTCAAAAATTAAATTTTATTTTAATACATATTCTTTATATTCATTAGTTATTTATTTTTTTATGCATTATTTTACTATAATGTTTTTAATAATTTAAATAAAAAATTATTTAAAATTTTGAAAAAAATATAATAAAAAAAATATTTAAAGTAATTCATATATAATAATGAAAATAAAAAAATATAAAATAGAAAATTTCATATAGGTGTGGCAGGATGGGGAGGGATATTACTCAATCCTGATGGAATAATAGAAATCAAATTTGCATGGGGCCTAGGAAGGAAAACAAACAATCAGGCTGAGATGTATGGCCTTCTTCAAGGTTTACACATTTCTAAATACAAAGGAATCAAAGACATTGTTATACTTGGGGACTCACAATTACAATTCATTATCTCATTAAGGAAAGTAGCCCAGATGATAATTCCCTTTGATAGGTGCTCCAATGAATTAAAGGATTGTAGAACCCTTCCATTTTGAATAATTATATCATATCCTTAGTATTAATAACATGGATGTCGATTCACAAGAAAATATAGCACTCTAACAAAGGTACCAAGCTATAAATCAATGACTTAGGTTGTTTCTACCCCATTCCCTAAGGTTTCATGAATATTAGCTTTTGGTCCTCCCCTTGGAATATCCCTTTTATGAATATATTTTTTTTTGAATTATTATTCCTAAAACTCCCTTACCCTCCTTACACCCTATCTTTTCCCCATCCCCTCCTATTCCCTCATTTCCCTCATTCTCCTTATCCCCTACCTTTCCCCATCTTCTTCTTTGTGCCACCCTCTATTCCCCTAGTAGGCTCCTCAAAGGTTTAATGTTTTGGATACATAAGCATATATGGACTCCCCTTGACATGGCATCACACGAGGCCCACCTCCATATATTTGATGCTCCCTCATACTCTTATGCTTGTTATTGCTACATCTATCTAACTAGATCTTGGAAACGACCTTCGCTTAGGATCATGATGGTTTTCTTTGGAAGAAGCACTCAGAAATTTAATGGTAGAATGATGAGAACCATGAGGTTGAGTAGGGAAATTAGTGATAAATTAGACTCCCATCCGGCTCTTGCATCATTCGTGACTGGATTGGTTTTTTGATTGATTTTCCACCTTTGAGGACCATTTATTTGGATATGGCTCTTTCCCTAAATTTCAATGAGGCGTCGAGGAGTTCATTTCGAAGGAGACTCAGTGAATATTTTTGTCTTAGATTTCATTCTCTTATCCTTTGGATAGGGCATATGCCGACTTGACAATCTTGTTTGTGGGAAATTTGGAGAAAGGGACTCTCTGGTTCTCAAACTACTCCAGCAGTGCCTAGTTTTTCCTCCATGATTAGTCTCAGATTGACTCGGTCCCTTTTTTACGAAGTTAATTATGGTCTTCCAGTTTCTAATTTGGTAATCAACACTAGACAAGGTTCACATGGAAACTCCTTTGAGGTAGGCTCCTATTCCGATGTTTTGAGTTTTAATTCTAGATTTTTAGAATTGATTGTGACTCTCTGAGGGTTCTCTCCATCAGTTCCTTGGTCCCTCTTTCTATAGTGTTTTGATGAAGGATTTGGCTCTGAGTGAATCGATGGGCTCTTACTTCAATGCTTTGAGTATTAATTCTAGTTTTTTGGAAATTTTTGTAGCTCTTTTAGGGGTCTATCCAATAATGCTTTGGTCTTCTCTCTAGTGTTTTGAAGAAGCATTTGGTTTAGAGGGAGTCTCTCCATATTGGGTTTCTAGGATTTTATTCAATTATCTTTTGTTCTCGTGACTTCGAAAGAGACCTATTGGACCAACACAATGCATTATATGACTACGATACCCCCAAATGGAAATTCATCTTCGAAATTTTTCCTCTTCTTCTAATTTCGGAAAACATCATCCTTTGTGTCATCTCCTTGGGGGAGGTATGTTCCACTTTCCCTTGTGGTATGTAGCTCTCAAAGTTTATGTTTGCATATCATGATGAATGATGATTCCATCTATGAGACTTCATCAACACGGAGCCCATGTTCTCACTGCTTGTCTACTCATGAAGATTTACAGAGGATTCACTATGACTTGCGGGTCAAATTCTATGAATTGTATCATTCAAATGTAGAACAAACTGATAAAATTATGGCCCTACAACATCAGATGTCATAGCTTGAAGATGAAGTAGAGGCACCTCGGGATTTAATGATGGACCTCAAGCTTAGCAAAGATACTCCTAAAGGACAAGATCAAGCAAGAGGGACATCAACCTCAACAAACATGTAACTGAAAATGATTAATGTGCATGCAGAAACTTGCTTGTTATAGTGTCTTTTTAATCCTTTTGTGGTTTTGTAATTTTTTTGAATTGATGTGTCTCAATGTAATGGGTTTGGTCAATGTTAATATGGGTTAGTATCAAAAATTGGCATTGTAATCTCACTTATGTTTGTTGCCATGGGGTGCGAATTTAATAACAAAGCTAGTAATTTTTATTTAAATATATAAATAATTTCATATATAAAAATAGCCAATAAAAAAATCCGATATGAAAAACATCAATCAAATTAATCGTTTGAAAAAAAATCTTACTTTCTCAATTTTGTACATAATTTTTTCCCACTTTCTATGTGACAAATTATTTTCTTTACCTAATGATTTATGTCTCACAATGCAAGAAACGAGGTTACAAGGGACAATGAAGTAATGAACCACACCTCTTTTTCCCGTTCTTTTCAAATTCTTTTCCTTTTTTAGTTTTCAGTTTGTAGTCTAACAAATGATTTGCTTCAGCTAAGGTATAATATGGAAACGCTCATGGGCAAGGTGGAATTCAAGTTATCTAATTATAATCCGTAAGTAAAAAAATGAAAAAGCTATAAATTACTCTTTTAAAATTAATTGCAGGAAGAGAATTATAGATTTTCAATCATGCCGTCATAGTTGTGAAGCAGTAAGCTCTGTTCAATCGAATCGGCTGCCTCTGCGTTTGCTCAACCTGATCAATCAACAACATGGTTTTGTGGTTGGAAGTATAGTTGTTGGTATGTATTATTAGTTTGCAATACCTAGAACCCCTAAATTTTTATGATAAACCCGCCTGGTATATTATATACTAGTATAACCATATTTACTACCGTAAATATGGTTGATATATGTCAATAGGCGTATATCAAGTATATATCAATCACATTTTTCAATGTACTGGATAGACTTATATCAACCGCATTAAAAATTATTAGGGTTATTTAAGATTATTAATAACTATATAAATATTAACAACCAGATTATTTATATATATTATTGTATAAATATTATATTAATATTATAATAATTATATAAACTCTGAATATATATTAATTAATAATAAAAATAGATAATAATATTAGATTATAATAACAATTATATTGTATTATTATTATAATAATAAAACATAATAATAATAATAATAATATTTGATTATAATATTATAATAATATTGTAATATTATTATATTATTATAATAATATACAAATATATTTATTATAATAATAATAATATAATCAATATTATTATAATATTATTAGGAGTTTATATTATTATTATAATATTTATCTATAAAATAATTTGGTTGTTAATATTTATATAATTATTAATAATATTTGATTATAATATTATAATAATATTATATTATTATTATATTATTATAATAATATACCAACACGCTGAACAGTTAAATTTTTATGATAAACCTACCTTGTATATTATATATTAAGTACATTGTTTGTTCCATCTTCCATCGTGATTTAGGAGCGTAGTTTTTATTTTGAAAATTGAATTTCAATATCACATGGGTTACATTGGATAAAAAGGATTACACACTATATAAATATTAATTAATTATATACACAAAATAAACAAAATAATTTTAGTTAACTTATAAACTTTAATTAATTTTGGTAGAGATTTTTTGAAAACTTGAGTTTAAGTTGTTTAATTTGTATCTAAAGCATTTTTCATGTAACTTAATCCATTTATGCATTCAAAAATGTATTTTAAAAAATTAAAAAAAAAATTCAAATTCTTACTTGACATTGTATACAACTATTTTATCTATAAATTAAACTAAAAACACACACATATATATTACTTTTATTATTTAAACTAAACATATATTTATAATTCTAGATTTTAGACATATGTGGTTAATATCTTTTGAATTAGTTTCCCAACAACCCACACTAATAACCATATAACTTTTCAAATCCCAACAAAAATCCAACATCAACGATATATAATATTTAAATATTTTATATTTATTTTAAAAGTATTGCATATTAGAAAGTCCAAGAAAGTAATTAATAATCCAGCGATAAATTATTAATCGTGATAAACAACCAATTTTAGTTTGCGTTGACTTTGGTTTTCATAAAACTCTAATACAAATTTATTGCTTCAACAAAGCAGCGATTAAATTTGAGAAGCACCTTACACCTGAGCCTGAAACGTTCAGATTATTACTCAAAGAGAGTAACAAATGCAGGCGTTGGGCTTATTATTCTCACATCATGACGAACATCAATGCAAAGAGAATGAAGGTCAAGGCCAAGTTAGTTTATAAAAGCACACTTTCTTCGGATTTGCCCTGCAGTGCCCGTTAGCACACCGATTGTGCCCATCTTTTCCATCGACGTTGCAAAATCTGAGAAGAACGACGGGCCCTGCAATTCCGTGTTGACATATGCTTTTGCCTCGCTGTTTGTGAGCAGCGCAGCATCTGACTGAAAGAGACCTCTATTTTCTTTACATTCATGTAGCGTGTCAAATGTTCGAAAGCTTCCCGGATCCATCTCTACTATGGTCTTACTGTCTCCAGGCTTGCATTTTATCTTCAGTTGAGCAACGTAATATTTGTCCATGGATGGATCTGTATCCCCTTTTCCTGTGAAATTGTAAAGCCTGCTGCTAAAGGAGCTGCAGTGGGACGTCCCTATTGTGTGGGCGCCTGTTGTTATACATAAGTCATGAGATTACGATGCCATACTTTTAATAAGTGAGTCCCAAAATAACAAATGAGAAGAGAATGCTGAATTAATTACCTGATAACACAACAAGGTCCTTAACATCAAGACCATTGCTGGCAAATATTGATGTGAGTTGTGTGAAATTCGCGAATGGTGGAGGAAGTTTAGTGAGAGCTTCATTCTGGATAGACACCACTCCATCTCTGCGTCCCGTTGGAACGTTCCAGAATGGTCCACCTGTTGGTTATTTTTGATGGGAAAAATATCAAAAACCAAACATTCAAACACACACAGGCAATGCTCTGTTTTACCTCCACAGGATCCTCTTGTGCACAGAGAAGGTTAAAAAAAATTTCACTGAGGAACAGAGTATTTCACCACCATGAAAGATTTCTATTCATTAAAACAAAAAAAACATTTACTCTGTCTCCATATGAGAATTTACACTGCTGGAAAAAATTCCCATTAACATTTACTGCTGTAAAACCTCCATTCACTTTTACTGGTGTAAAGCTATTTTTACATACTGCTGTAAAAAAAAAATTACACAGACTTGCAAAAAACTCGCTCCACCATTTTCTTTATGCACTGCTGTGCAAAACCACACATGGTTTTTGCTACTCCTCTGTTTTACGATGCCTCACAAGACATTACAACCCTGTTCTGTGTAATTTCTCGCACTGCTGTGCGTTCAATACATACCACACATGTTTTTTTCGCTTCACCACGAGCTCTCACATATTACCAAAAAGTCAACTAACTAAAAAATACGAGCTCCTTTTTTTATGTATTACATTGCGTAAAAAAAAACTGACCATGCCTATCTTTAAATGTACCATACCTTCGACATAAAAAAACTTACGTGCAATATATAAAAACTTCAATATTCTACCTACCACTATGACATTTCATTAATTAAAACGTATGGTCAACCAAAATTTGACATTCACTCCACGCAATTTGATTTGACGTTGATTTGTATGCAGCTTCAATCGATCAACGGTAGAGAACACGGGAGCAGATCCGACGGTGAAGAAAGATATCGGAAGCCACTTTAATGCTGACCTTTACCTCCCGATATGTCAGAGATGCTGACGTCAGGTGAGAGTCACATGTCTTTACCAAATCGTATCGGAGCCAAGAATACGGAAACAGCTTTTCGCTGGAAGGTGGTGCGATATCCTCTGGGCGGTTTGTGGTTTTGTTCGGTGGTTTTGGGGAGCGCAGTACAGCTGCGTTGAAATTACAAATTTAACACCACCCAACTATTATTTGCATGAATTAAATATCATGTTAGGAGACTGACGAGCGAAACTGACGATTGAAGAGGAAGGGAAATGTAAAGCATGCGTTATGACTGAACACGAGTGTTACCATATGGACAGCATCTCGTGCGACGAGTGCAAGAATATCAGCGCATGACACCACTCCCGGGCATAACTTCTCCACTGCAGCTTTGGCTCCGTCAATGACTTGGAATCCTCTCAGGCTCACATTAGGAATCGCATCCTTTTCCGCTTTCGTTGAATTTGTTGAATTCAAGAGCACCGATCCATCGCAACCCTTCACCCAGTTAAACATATTAATTTATTTATCCAAAAATGATGTAAATGTTATTCTTGTTCAATGCACCATTATTGGTAATTAAATATACAGGACGTCGATAGCGCAGGTGAAAACTTAAAACTCACTCTGACGAAGCAGTCATGAAAGTGCATTCTGAGAAGAGGAGCCGCCAGAGTTGGGGCTTTGGAGATGTACTGTCCAACAACATTTTCTACTGTCTTATAAACTGCGGGGCAAGTCTTGTCATAGAAGTTCAGTGGGAGTCCTCCACCTGCATCCGAAGATGCACAGGCAAATACAAGAAAACTTGCAAGTGCAGTAATCAGAATTCTAACTGTACCTCTCTTCATGATATTCCCAAACGAGGAAGAATTTGCAAAATGGAATAGTATGACATACCCTTTAGAGCGAAGCTATTTATAGAATGCGTACTTGAGCGGAGACTTGCATGTTGATTTAATCAACGCAGACAAAAGCAGGATAAGATTACTCATAATTGGGGTTGGTGGATATGAGCTGTTATTGTTGAGAACCATTTCGCAAGCCACACTGCAAATTAATTGTTTATAGATATTCTGATTAACAAATTCTGAAGCTTCGCATTCTTTATATGGCGTTTTATCTTCTCGATGATTGACCTATATTCTCTGTACCCAATTTTCATTAGCTGGTACATTGACACCAAACTGTTTTATTATTATTTTTCTAATTTCTCAAGTGAGAGAGCATTTATACGCGACGGAGCATTAGGGCAAACATCGTTAGATGTTATTGTTTTGATTTGTTCATCAAACCTTATCTTGGGTTTTCCATGATCATCATTCTTACTATTGCTAAGATAATTGGAGAATGTTTTTAGCGTATCCACTGACTTTTGATAAACATTGAGAAAGGTATGCACAGGCTCGACAGTTGACCATTCCACAATATTCCATGATCATAATTATTAATATTTTAAATGAGGGGTGAGTCCCTTTAAAAAAGGCTAGAAAAAGCTGTATTAACCTAAAATTTACAATTTACATATATTTACAGAGGGTGAAATTGAATTTACAATGTACACATATTTACAGAAAATTGAAGGAAGATTGATCAAGATATAAACTGCAAAGCAGCTGAAAACGTGCAACCAGGAATTGAACCCACATGCAACCAGGGATTCAACCCAGGTCCATGCAACCAGGGATTGAACCCAGGTAGGGAGGCAGAAAGTAGTCCGTCCCGACCGCGGGTAATTATTAATATTAGTAAATGCCCAAAGCATATTTTATGGCATCCACGGAATTTTCAGCAAATAATGAAAGAGTGAAGCGCAACCTTGAGAATTGACCAATCCAGAGTGTAGCAATTTAAAAAAACGTTAATGATAGCTGTACTCTAACAAGGCTATAATTTCAGCAGGAAAATTTGGAAAACCTGATATGATTTTGAAAGTAAATTCAAAAATGTTTGGGAATTTAAATTATGATTATTAAATTTCAAAATTTTGAGTCAGCAGTAAAATTTCGAAATTTTAATATGATTTTGAATTTTAAATTAAAAAAAATTTAGAAATTTAAATTATAATCATTAAATTTTAAAATTTTAAATGTATAATACTAAATTTATCTATTTCCATTATAAAAACAATTCAAACACTTCTAAAAATTAGATTTCTTATTTTTCATTTTACAGGTTTGATGAAAAAATTTCACCTCGATATGCGCCTTAATGATATGCTTCTCGCCTTAAGCAACCAGAAAACATGGAGTTCGAGGTTGATATGCTAGTCATACTGCTAAGTGAGCTAGACAGATCTGAGGTAGTCGTGTGCTGATTGCATGGTGATGACAATTACAACATAATGGGGCGTTCGCCCATTCCCTTTCAACAAGATAGAAAGACAAAGTAGTAGTTAGTTAAAGTACGAGGTAGCATAAGCCCTAAACAACATTCCAGAATCTAGAACTCCCCACTTCATCCTAAATTTTATTCAATCTTTAATTGCTTTCGTGGAAAATTTTACTTGCATTTCAAAACAGGTAAGAAGTGTTTATTGAGCCAATAGTAAGTATCTTTGTTTATCTTAAATTTCGAGTTAATACTTGTTATTTAAAAATAAAAAATATTGGTTATATTAATAATAGTAAGATATATTTTTATTTTTATTTTCAATCATAAACTAAATATTTATCTGTTTATATGAAATATAATAATCTTATGTAAATTTTATAGAAAAAAAAATAAAAATAAAAAATTAGATTTCATATTTTATGGTGAAAAAGTTGTATAACAAATATTTTAGTACATTATTTAAATATCATTTTAAAAATTTTAAAAATATTTTAGTGATTATTATATCAGAAATAAAATAAATTAAAATTAAAATTAAATAAATAAAAATAAAAATAAAATAAAAAATTATATTTCACAGAAAATTGTATAACAAATATTTTAGTACATGATTTTTATATATAAGTTTTTTAAATATTTCAGTACATGGATTGAGTAAATTTTCTTAAATGTGATATATTATATATGATTAAAAAAACTTTATATATGTGATAGAAAATTATATCATTAAAATATTTTAAGTAATCTTGTGTTCTTTTTTTTTATATATATATTCTGTTAATTTTGTTTGAAATAGAGAAAAAAATGGCTCTTAATTGCAAGTTTAAGTCTTGTGTACACAATCCAAGTTTCTAAATAAATTTTGAAAACATTAAATGCATTTTATAAATTCAAAAATACAATTTAAACAATAAAAATTTACACATGGGGTATATTTTAATTACAGATTTAGCATGCACTAAATTTAGACATGGTGCATATTTTAATTACAGATTTAGTATCCACTAAATTTAGACATAGAGTAGATGGATCAAATTTGTCGTGCTTAAACTTTATATTCAATTTTTCCACTATAAAAGAAAGAAAATTACACCTCAAAAGATTTCATCTCTAAACTCTAACTAAATCCGTGATTAAAATGCATCTATATTAAAATAAATCTGTACTAATAAGATCTTTTTGAATATTTGTCCTTTCTTCCTGAATAACAATAGGGGGTTTTGACTTGTGAAGGGGAGGAATCGGAGCGATGGAGGCGGTGCACGGAGTCAGGGTTTCAGGCGTTTTGATCTGCGCCGCTACAGCCACTGTAGATCTGAGATGTTTCGAAACAGATGGAAGCTGGAACGTGGAAGACCCAAAGCAAGATGCCTCTCTCTGGGATCTGCTAATGGGCGAAGCTGGTCCAACGATTGTTGCATGGGCCGAAGGCAAACTAGGGCTTGGAATCACGGTAAGAGCTGACCCCTACGACGCTGGAAAGGAATACTCCGTGGCACGGTGCAGACAATCGACCCAAGCCTTTCCAGATCAATGCGGCAGTGTATCTGTGGTGTTTATAGTCTCAAGGATTTTTGAGCTTTGGCAAAATGACATAATACTCTTAGAGATCAGGGTGCGCCAGCCACAGATCGCATGGAGCAAAGGCAAGAGGGGTCTGCAGGATGTAGATCTGCGCCCTCTTTCAGATCTAGTTTTATTTGTTGCAGATCCCGTTGGAAATGCGTCTCTCCGCCCAGATCGAGCTTTATTCTCCCAGAGCCATGGCAAGGAGCCCGAAGGCACACCAGATCTATTGTGCATGCATCCGGATCCGTTACGGAAGCAGCTGGAAAAAGAAAGAAACACGCTTGTAGACCATGGCGACCAACCTGCAGCGGCAGATAGGAAATGTTTAGAGAATTTCGAGGCTGAGGTTAGGGGTTACAGCTCACCTACAATCAGATCTGCACAAGATAAAACGCCCAGATTGGGAACGGTTGCTACAACAAATGCCGCAGAGCACGACAAGCCTCACAACCGACCAAACCTTGCAAAGGCAGGGTTCCACAGGAGTGATCCAATGCGCAGGGGTACGGATCTGACTCAACAAAGGCTCCACAGCATCGACCTAACCCATTCAGATGCAGATCTGATTCAGATCTTCATCAAAATGCTTGAAGGAAAACACTACTGCATGCGGCTCAGGAAGACAACAAGCATTCAGGAATTAAAAAAGGAAATACAGGGCCGCCATGGAATCCCAGAACGATTACAAAACCTCATTTATTCAGGGTACAATCTGCAAGACAACAAAACCCTGCAGCATTATGGCATAGCTAATGATTCAACCATTAATCTAACCCTCCGACTGCGTGGCGGAAGCTCTGGAACCAGCTCTAAAAATGCAGGTTCCTTTCGGGATGCAGTAAAAGGAAAAGAAGAAAAAAGGGGAAGCAAAGCAACACCAACAACAGAATTGCCAGGACCCTACATCGTCGAACAAAAGCCAGAATCGCCAACTCTTCAGGTATCAATACCAGAGGTAATTAATCTATATACTGATTTATCAAATACTGCAGTCATATGTAGATTCAATGGATTCTGGCCGAAATCAGATGCTCTGCATCAATGGATCTACACAACGTGGACATCTAACTGTGAAATTTACCTCTGCCCTAAGGGGTTTTTCATAGTTAGTTTTGATACAGAACAGGAAAGGGACAGTATTATTAAACAGGGGCCATGGTTTTGGGGCAGTGCTGGACTCTTCACAACCCCCTGGTTTCCGGGATTTGATCCTACTACAATGAAGGTCTCAACCATGCCTGTATGGGTGAGGCTTCACGGGCTCCCACTGCATTTCTGGCATCATAAAGTGCTAACCGCCATTGGGAATTCTCTCGGGAAATTCCTAAAAATGGATGAAAACAGAGCAGTTAGGGGTATCTTTACATTCGCCAGAATATGCGTAGAAGTGGATCTGAGTCAGGGGCTACCAGACCACATCACGCTAAACTTCAACAATACCCAATGGATACAACAGCTCGACTACGAAAACACAACATTCCGGTGCAGGAACTATTTGCAGACAGGGCATCTACAAAATGAGTGTCCATCAGCACGAAAGGACTCTAGGAAAACTAAGAAACAACAAAAAAAACCCAAAGGCTGGCAACACACAGAGCCATTGGAAGAAGAGGACGTCAAGGAGGACCCTCCAGAGGACCACATGGAACCAGAACCTCCAATGGGACAGAAACATACTCAGGAAGCAAAAAACCTTTCTTCTCATAAGGGGCTGATCATTACAGATCTACATCAAGAATTGCAATTGGAAGTAAGTGGCATAAAGAGAACCCATAGCTCGGAGGGCTCAGAATCAGACAAAGAACAACAAATGATCACCATGGGAAACCAGCTAGCTACAACTACACCCGCAGCTGATTCGGGAGGATGGCGCCGGGTAGAGAAGAAGAAGGGAAGAAAAGAATAAGCTTGCTGGAACATTTTTTATTTTTTTTTCTGTTTTTTCTGAGTGTATCCTGTCCTTACAGGAATTTTCATCTGCTATTCAGTGTTATTTTCTTTATTATGCTACCTGTTATTACAGGATCAGCCATCTGCATATGCCTATGGCATCTACAAAATGTAATTTTATCAACATATGAATAAAATTACGACTTTTTTCTAGGGAGAAATCTGTACTAATAAATAATTACATTAAAAATAAATTCAGACTTTAAAAAAATTTAAAATCTGAAATGGAACACTAAGACAGCATTATTTATAAACGCAAGGAATATGCAGACAGACTATAGAAAACCCCACCACGTGCAAATGGCCGGCCGCACCATGCTATTTACAGTAAGCCCTACTACGAATCCGTTGACATCCAATGAGCGACACGATATAGAAGCGGAGGAGGAATTCGGACTTCCTTTTCACCACACCTAGAGTACACTTACCAAAAATAAGCGTGTGCTTATGTCGATTGCGGATTCAGGAATCTGTGAAACGTGTAGTTATCTAGATTGCAGATTTAGGATTCATGTAAGTTTGTACTTATCTGCAGTGTCAATTTGGGAATCTATTGGATAGTAGTTAGGTCAAATATTTTACTTCCTTCCATTATCATATTCTAAAAAGGCCTTGTGTACATAAGCATGAAATTTTGAATAAAAAAAATTTGACAGTAAGAGTATTTGAATTAAAATTACTTATCTGCAGTGTTAGTTGGGGAATCTATTGGATAGTAGTTAGGTCAAATATTTTACTTCTTTCAATCTATCAAATTCTAATTATGCATGAAATTTTGAATAAAAAAAG
Source organism: Pinus tabuliformis (assembly GCA_031772625.1). Taxonomy (NCBI): domain Eukaryota; kingdom Viridiplantae; phylum Streptophyta; class Pinopsida; order Pinales; family Pinaceae; genus Pinus; species Pinus tabuliformis. The sequence goes on along the minus strand of CM062817.1, from coordinate 1,366,527,724 downwards.
TTGATAGTAAGAATATTTGAATTAAAATTACAGAATAAATTTTTTAATTAAAAAAGATTGATAATAAAAATATTTAATTTTATTTTGAATAATGAAAATAAATTTAGCATCATTGAAAATCCCAAAACACTCAAAATTTTTAAGCTTCATAACTGTAACAGAGATTTCTGCCAAAATTTTCAAAATTCGCTTGGCAAAATTTAATCCTCTTTAGGCTGCGGAATTCCAAAAATCATTTAAAAAGTAAATAATAATTCCAATTTTTAAAATTGCTGGTTTAGTAAGCGACGGGATTTTTAAGCTTTTTGTTTCGCCTTATTTTACTTCTTTCGGTTTATCAAATTCCAAACTACCGCAAAAAAGTGAATAAGATTTCTAATTTTTTAATTGGTTGGTTGACCATTATCGCAACAGAATTTTTAAGCTTTTGGTTTTGCGAAGATTTTTATTTAACCATTACAAATTAATTTATGGTTTATTTATTTGATGTAGGTATGGTATTAGATATTCCATTTTGGTTTTATGGTATATTACTTTTGTATATTTATTTATTTTTGTTTGTAATTTATTTTTAATTTAATATTAGGAATTTAATTTTATTATTATTTAAATTTATTTATTTGTAAGGGGATTGTGTCTATTTTATCCATAACTTAATATTAAGAATTTATTTTTTGTTTGTTTATTTATTTGTAAAGTGATTGTTGGCTATTGATATTTAGTAACTTCCATTTCTATTAGTTACTATTTTTTTGTTTTTAATTTTATTTTTTTTTTATCTAAATTTTTTATTTTGATTTATTTATTTATTTATTTTATTTTTTATTTTTCCTATTATTTACATTTGGAGTTGTCTTTAAAGAGACTTTTTGGAAGTTTTTTCGATGGGTTTTTCCGGTCAAAATCCGGCAGCAATTTATTGAAATCGCAAGTTTGATATCTCACAATCAAAGTGTCCCACGGGTTTTTCAGGGTGTTGAATCCAAATATGTGGTTAAAAAACCATTTAAATAATAAAAATCGAGATTTAACCTCAATTTTTTCTGCCAGATTCCGTCACCCGAATCTCCAAAAAGTCGCACTAAAGACAAATCCTTTACATTCTTATGAATTATAGATTTTTTTCTTTATTTTCAATTCAAGATGAGTTATTATTATATTAAAAACATATTTTAATAAATTTATTTATAAAAAATTATATATATTAATAAAAAGTAAAACACACACATATATTAAAGTGTATGTATATGTGAATATAAACAATATTAGTTAATTATATTTCTTATTTTTTGATGACGGAAATTAATAATACAATATTTTATTAACTATTTTATTTTTGTAATGTTTTTTTGTCTTTATTATTTTTTAGGTTAAGTTGCAAATATTAACTACTAAATAGCCCTGGTTTAAAAATGTATTATACAAATTGTTCAAAATTAAATGAAGTACACAACAATACAACGAAGGCTTTATAAATATGATGATAGGAAAAGTGGCAATGCGACGAATAACACACTTTCTCATTTTCGAGAACAAGAAAATTCATAATTTTACAATATCTGATCAATAACGCGCACACTTATCATTTTCAAAATAAGTATCGTTCCCAGTTTCTCAAATTCCACATTCCTCAAACTGCCACTTCAAAGTGCATAATGGGCTTTAGATATTTGCATGTGCATGTGTTTTTGCATGTGGATATCTAGCGAGGCCTTTTTAGAAATGGACACGCGAGAGTTTCCATACACTTTTCCATACAATTTCTTTGGAATAAATTTGAGGGAGAAAATTTAATGGGTTTATTAACCGATAGGTGTATATATTTCAACTCACGATGGAATTCCATTAATTGAAATTATTTTTTTCCATTTTTCAATGGCCACGATTAAGTGTTGGCAGAATATTCTTCGTCTAAGAGGTCGATGGATGGCAAGGATGAGACGGAGGTTGAAGAAGCATCGAGAAGTGGCGACAGTGGATCGAAAGGTCATCACAAAGGGAAGGGTGGGCGTGCTGGCGACGATATCATGTCAAGAGGAAACCGATAACAGTCCATCGTGGCCATTAAAAAAAAAAAAAACAAATTTGATTGACGGAATTCCATTGTGGTGGCAGTTGATCAACGATGGCGTGTTAAGAGCCAACAACGCGTTATGAAATTGAATGCCTCAACACCGAAGATAATATCACCGTTTCCAAGATGGAAGAGAAGAATGATTTATGTTGTTGAATAGGTGAGTTTTCTTGTGTATTGATAGACTGGAATAATATTCTTCAGCTACGATTGATCATATTTCTAATTGATGTAGAGGGACAACATGCAGACATGGAAAGAGTAAGACGAATAGATTGCCTGCAGACGTTTGCGCATAGACTATGGTTGTAGTTTAAAAAAATAATGCTTTTCGGTTGTCCTTACTCATTATACTGATTATGTAAAAGTAGTGTTGAAATTGGTATAGGTGTGAATTGTATTGGCAATGATTCTAGTGTATTTTTTGCAGTGTCTGGATGTAACAAAGCCACGGGTGAGCTTGTCGAAATTGTAGTGAGTCTTCTGATTAAAAATTGGCAACTTCTAACACGTACCGAGTAAGAGATGACATTGTTAGCTTTTCTTAAATAGTAGAATTTGTTATGATTTGTTTAGAAGATTCACCTTTTTCTTATATGTAATGTTGTGTGAAAAGAGAAAAAAATGATTTGTGTTGTAGAGCCTGCCGAGGAGAAACATTATATGCACATGGAGGTGAGGTGGGAAGAAGGGGCAGTGGGGACAGTGTAATTGAAAAAAAAGGTGATTGGAAAAAAGTAGAGAAAAGTGATAGGTGCAACACAAAAACCAGAGAGAATATTTGAAAAATAGACAGAGCTTGGGTAAGTACTGTAGCCGGAAGGCAGGATGGAAATGTAGAGGAGTTGGCTAAAGTCATGAGCCGGACCCTGGCGTTGAAGGTGATGTGATGTATTGATCATTTTTAAATTGAAAATAAATATTTTTAAATAAATGTGCTTGCAATTTTTTTATTGCTGGCGTTGAAGGTAATGTGATGTATTGATCGTTTTTAAATTGAAAATAAATATTTTTAAATAAATGTGCCTGCAATTTTTATTTTTTTTAAGAAATGTTTTACGAAGGATATATGTTTTTCGCATGTTTGACATGAAAGTTTGAACATTTTAATAGCTAAAGAGAAGAGAAGGTGATTGGTGGCACATAAATCAGTAAAACAAAACTCTATTGGTAGCTGGACATGGATACAGTGAATTAAACAGAAGTCTGGAAGTTTGAAACGTACTTAGAGTTGGACTCAGCGCGGTATTCGGAAGGCGAGATGGAAATGTAGAGGATTTGGATAAAGTCATCATCCCGACCCTGACGTAGAAGGTGATCCGGTGTATTGATGGTTTTTAAACTAAAAAATATGTTTTTATATAAATGTGGTTGCATTTAGTTTTTTTGTTTTTAGAAACGTTTCAGGAAGGGTTTATATTTTTTTGCATGTTTAACATAAAATTTTTAATTTTTAATACCTGGAAAGAAAAGAAAGAAGGTAATTGGTGGCACGGAAATTGATTAAAACGTTTTTCTATTGGTGGTAGGATGTGGATACAGTCGGGTGGACAGAGGTCAGGATGGTTAAGTTTAGGAGTTAGTTGGTGGGGAGGTTGACTCCGATGTGCATTTTTTTCGTGACAACGTTATTTACAAAGAATAGTTATTTGAAAAGAAAAATGAAATTGATTTTGGGAAAAGTAAAACATTTTTCTATTGTTGGTGGGGCCAAAGATAGTCAGGTGGATGGAGGTTGGGATGCTTTATCGTAGAAGTTAGTTGGTTGGGAGGTGAAGTTGAAGTATGCAGTTTTGTGTACTCGTGTTTTCAACGTGCAAAGGAAATTTTTATTTTTATTTTTATTTATTTATTTTTATTAATTTTTTTTCGTTAATGTTAGTTTTGCAAGATTGTTACTTGAGAAGATATAAAAAAGGAAGAAAGAGTTTTATTTTTTCAATATTGGAAAAATATTTGTAAATGTATTAAAAACATGTTATTTTCAAAAATAAAATATTTTTATAGAAGCATAGATAAAAAATTAATATGATGTTATTTTGAAAAAAATTGTGTTTTTTAAATAAATGTTTGCATTCTATATTTTTTAGCTTTTAATATGGTCGTTGTGATGTTTGAGAAGATGGAAGTACTAAAAATTGGTTGGTGGCACGGTAATTGAAAAGAAAATGAAGAATTGATAATTTAATTTTATGGTGTTATTTTGAATAAAATTGTGTTTTTTCGACACATGTTTGCGTTGTGAGTTTTTTTAGCTTTATTAATATGGTAGTTTGGGTGTTTGAGAAGATGGAAGTAACATAAACTTGTTGCTGCCACAGAATTTGGAAAAAGAATGATATTGGTGGGAGGAGAGAGCTGACCCAACTATGCACACGAAGGTGGGAGGGTGTGAGGGGTGGGGAGGAATCATTGGGGAAGGAGAGAGCAGACCCCGACTATGGGACGATTCCATGGCATAAGCTAGTCTGAGTCCAAGCTAGATTATAGAAAATAAAAGCTCAAAAATTGCAGGTTTCGTTGGGATAACTGCATGTTGGGAGTAACAATTACATAGTGGAAACACCCCCCTGATGTCGATAGCTGGGCTTAGGAATGTGGAATTTCGACTATTCAATGAGGAGATAACGATGTAAATTTGTGATTTAATTCGTTGGATGTTATTTGCATTGATTTATTATTTTGTAGATTGAACAATGTGCTTGCATGTTATTTTGTGTGTTGTATATTTTTTGGTTATATGAGATTGCAGAAGTGGTGGTCTTGTTTGTGTTGCATTAATAGAGATGTTGTTTATATATATGTATTTATGTATAATATGAGAGGCTGATTGTAAGTACTTAAAGTTTATTTAGTATTGAAATTTATTTCCTATGTAAGGTGTCTGTGCTTAAATAGTTATACTTGTTGAGCATGTGGAATGAGAAAGAATATTGAAAAGTGAAATTAAAATTGAGTTAAAATTTGGTGTCGAATGTTAACTAAAGGAACAAGCAAGCGTTGTTCGAAAAGAGTTTGGTTGTTTAGTTCACGTCAGAGAGCGAATGAATATCATCGACATTGGTATCATCAAAACAAGGATGCAGTAAATGTTTGTAGAAGAGTCGCGTACTAGGAAAAGAAAATAACATTGATAATTAATCAACATGATGGAGTGGACAATCGCACATACAGGAATATCAGTAGTATGATGGGAATAATATTTACTTGAAATTGTTGCTTTGTGCGGATGTTGAACATGTTGAGATTTGTTTAGCAAATAAAAATTTTCTTACCCTTGAGTTTTTTTACCAGCATTGTGTTTGCAATGAAAGTGTTCATGCAGGCGATAATGACGGTTCCTTTGCAGATAGTGGAAGAAATGGACTATTGGAACAGAAGCACATTCATGGAAACGAGAGGTTTACAGGATCGAGTTTTATTAGTCGTAACAATATGGTCAACGACACGATGAGGAATTTCAGTTAGTATTCTAGCAATGTGAGGTAGGTCATTCGTTCTAGCAACTATATAGTGAATATTGTGAATCCACCGAATTTTGTTCATGCTTAGTCTCTTGGAAGAGAACAGGTTCCTATAGTATTTTTTATTTTGATACGATTTTTACATGTGAATGGAATACATTAATTTTTCTATGTTTTTTCTTCTTTCATTGGTTTATGAAAAACAATGTTGGAAGGAATATTGGTGGATAGATAGATGTGGAAGGAACAGAGACTTTGTCTGTTCATCGAGTTGGGTTTCGACCATCTGATGTTTTTGTTGATAGTAGTATGCTTGCTAGGATGGTTGACAATTTGTGATAGCGAGTTGGGAATGTCGAAACAAGCATGTCTAGAAGCAAGTGTGTAGATAACATTGTTATTCATAGAGAATCTATGGAGAGTACCTCTCCACAAACATAACAGGTCATGCAAGTGGATTTTTTTTGGTGGGATTTGTGCATTTGAATATGTGTTTGGGAATTGTTAGATTCATATTTCAATCATTTTGTTTTGTTGCAGAGAAATATTGGAGTGAACGGTGCTCGTAAAATTAAATTCAGAAACAAGGAAACCTTTAGTTAGCTCTGTCAGCACATTGGGATGGAAAATGTGTGTTTTGTCTCTAAAAGTTAGCAAGTCATCATTTTTTATATGGTTCATTTTGGCATTATTATTTTAACTTTATTGCAAGCAGAATGCATCGAATTGCAACAAAAATAGAAGAATGAATTCCCATGAATTTATGGAAAGAAATTTTCAATCAAATGCTCAAACCTAAGAGGTTGTATCAAATCATCCTCAATCTCGGTTGGTGCTTCACATAGAGAGTGGTATTGGCCAGCATCATTTTACCAGAGAGACTATTGAGGTGCATAAAACGTTCTGTTGTAGGATTGATAACTTTTCTATTGTGGGAATGTGTCGAGTCTGTAATGAATCATATCTTGGTATACAGGTTGTGAAATGTCATGAAGGGCCCATCTGTAAAATATATGAGTGAGAGAGATGGTCATTGTTTCTCTCGCTTTAACAACATGGATCTTGGTGAGTAGCGTAAGGTCCTAGGAGTTTTTATGTAGATTGAAGAAATGTTAATAGAACGAGTGAATCCAATATTGCAAGTGATACATGCCCGAGGTAGGCAATATAAATATAATGGGCATACAATTAGTTTTCCATAAGACATATCTTTGTTTGCAATGAAGCTTCCACGATGTGTAGAGCAGCTTAATTTTCTTATTGTAAGGAGATGTGGTGTTGAGTCCAAGTATTATGAATTGCATGTGAAAAGACAATGTGTGTTGGATGCATTAGTATACAAAATTCAGATGGATAAATATTACAAGCATGTTGAAATCAATATGGATTATGTGGCTGCTCTACCAGAATGACACACTGACGTGTCTAGCAAGCTGTAGTATGTGGATATTGATTTGGGTGAAATAAGGAGAGTTGGTGGGGACATTTAAATGTTGGGGGCTGGTGGTTTGCACTGCCATCCATCATCATTTCTTTCACGTATTACTAATGAGTGCAGGGAAGTGGAACAAATAAGTAGATTCATTGAAAGCGTAGATTCTAGAAGCAACAACATAGTCCAATGGCCAAATATTAGAACATTCCCTGTCAATGAATATAATACTGAGGGTTTGTTTGACATGGCCTTCCCAAATTTGTTTCCTACTAGTGATTCTTATTGGTTTCATCCATGTATTTGCAATGTTGAAATGCAGGAATATGGTTTGCATCTACTTAGGTATTATGATCAGAGATTTGGAAGCCATCCTCAGTTTTAGTATTTCTTGTTAAATATGATTATGTGTCATCGTAGCAAGGGAATAACTTCTTTATTCTTGAAAAAGAATATCAATGATATTTCACCTAAAACTATTCAAGAGTTGCGTCAACAGCTTAGGGATTTGCCTGACAATAAACTGGTAGAGGAATTAATTTGTTTTGGTTGTTGTCTTAGTGGTACAAGGGCATATTTGACAAAGTGTCATTCTTAGCTGACATACATGATCATGTAATTAGGCCTCCCAACATTGTTTTTATGTTGAGTGTAGCTGACACTAAGTGGAATGACTTGCATTGTCTTATGCCTTCAATGACACGTTCTCATCTACAAAATGAACATGCAAAATAGATTGATAATGTTATTCAATACCCACATATGGTTGCTATGTACATGCAACAAAGATTCAATATATTTTGTGAATTGTTTCTTGAGAAGTATCTAGGAGCTAAAGAATTTTGGTATAGGTTCGTGGTTCTTTATTTTGATTTATTTCTATGGGCTTGGAATGATGCCTCTATTGTTTTGGTTAGCTTTTATATGTTAACTACAGGTTAAACAAATTTTGGCAGGTATGGGTCGCAGCAAAGGGACTTAGTGCACATCCACAATTTCCTGTGGTTGCGAGGAGCTTTGAATATGGAAATGTTAGATTGGACAAACCGTTTGGATGTTGATGAAGCTAAGTGCTACTTTGAGAAATATTTAACAACATGGAATCTAAGGAACATACATCATTGTAATGTGATGATTCCTCGAAGTTTTAATCATGACTCATTCCTTTTCAAAAGATCACATAATTTTTCGTGCAATCCTAATCAAGATTATGAGAATTTGGTCAACATTGTGCAAAGACACAAAAAATGCAGCGTTGATTCATGTTTACGGAAAAATGGCTCTATCCTTTCATGTCATTACGATGCTCCATGGGAGATGTGTGCCGAGTCTGCAATGTACATAGATAAAAAGGGAAGAAAAAGTATGAAGCAACATAGAATGATGACCGTTTGAATGTCCACAATGTTGACCTTCTCACTATGTGGCAAGAAAACATTGATTGTCAAGTACTTGTTTCTCAACACGCAGTGTTGAAATATATCTCAAAATATACTTTGAAGGTAGAAATAAGGTCCAAAAGTTATCATGAGATGTTGACAAGGGTTGCAAGTGTAAGTGGATCTGATGCTCTTATGTTGACTTCCTATAAGAGGTTTCTTTCAAAGACGCTTATTGATCGAGACATTGGTGCAAAAGAAACATGCCATATTTTGCTAAACGTGCCTCTTGTTGTGTGGAAATGAAAATTTATTGCATTGAATGTTGGAAAAAAAGTGTTGCATAGACTATCACTGAAGGCGATGAAAATTCATGTGGGAAATTATTTGTCAATCTATATCAAAATCGCCCCCATTTGTTGGAGAATTTGTGCTTGATAGAAACAACAGGATCATGGATCTATGATGCAAAGTAGAGGAAGGAGATGTGGAAAGCACGTAATTTGCATGTTATTGGTTGTGTTTATTCACATTTATATGTTATTCCAAATGAGAAACTAGAAGAGTTTGAAACATTTTGTTGGAGTGGTTTTATTTTGTACAAGCTATTTTGTGACATTGATTAAGAGATGGAAATTCAAGCGAAATTATCATTGATAATTAGAGGAGTCTTAGGTATTGTGCGTGGCATGTTGATTGGGACCCTTTTCCAGATGAGAGTAACAAAGAGGATGTCAAGCCCCTTCTTCATGAAGATAATGTTAACAATGGTTCTTAAGAGTGGAAGGTTCTTTCCTAGATTGTTCCTCTAAACAATGTACCAATTCCCAACCTTGACAATCTTGGGAGAAGGGATTACGATATTTATTATAATTGGAAAGAAATAATTGTGCGAGATGAAATTGTGGAATATGCTATCAATTTTATAATAAAATGGTTAGTTAGTGAGTGTTTTTAAAGGCGAAACAATTAGGGAGGCAATAGTGCCACATTCCTCTTTGTCTCAGAAACAACGAGTTGCTTTTGAGATCATTTTGCACCACTTTTTTGATGTTGAAATGAATGATGTCTTGAGAATGATTATTCAAGGTACAACTGGAACTAGTAAGTCTTCTCTTATTCAGTGTATTTATCATGTTTTTTTTGTTGCTGCGACGGGTGGTAGAAGTCCAATGTTGTTTCTCACACCCACTGGCATCACTTCTTTCAATATGCATGGAAAGAAAATACACTCGACTTTATAAATCGCCATAAAAGATATGAAAATCACTAAGCGGGAAAGCCCTAGCAACATTTGAAGAAGAAATGAGGCACATTTGTTATGTTTTTATTGATGACAAGAGATTTATAGGTCCAAGGATTTTTTAACAGATAAATGCATGTTTATGGGAAGCCTTTCCTGAAAAGAAGGACTCTCCTTTTGGTCGAAGGTCGATTATTCTTATGGGTGACCTAGGGCAGCTACCTCATGTCAAGGATAAACCTTTGTATGCAGGGAGAACAATAAGGAAGGTGTTATGGGAAGGCTTCAATTTTGTTGTCACTTGGGATAAAATCTTCAAGAAAGAGGGAGATGATCCTAGACAAGTCTCTTTTAGAAATATTTCCACGTATATTAGAAATATAGAGCCTACTCTACATGATTTGGATCTTCTCATGTCATGTGTTGACAACATGAATATGCCTGTGTTCAAAGGAAAATATTTTCTTTGATTCTACAGTTGACTTGTTTGCAATGAATAATTTAGTGAACTTTCACAATCGAAAGATGCTCAAATCATTGAATTTCCCAGTTGTGAGGTGTGTTGTAGAGTGGATTAGAAGAACATAAGTAGCTGACAATGATGATGATGTTTTGGAGCATGAGGTGTTGTTATGTCATGGAGAGTCTGTCATGTTGGCATGTAATTTGTGGGTTGAAGCTGGGCTGGTAAATGGTGTGCTTACATTTGTTGAGGATATCTATTATATGCTTGGTTAGAAGCTGCCTGAACTTTCTGTGTTTTCTATGGTCTTTTTTAGAAGTACGCAGGTGTTCCAATTGATATAAATTGTCCAAGAATTGTGTCAATAACATTGGTTATTATAGGGAATATGAAACATATTCCTTTAAGAATGGCGTGGGCATTTAGTATATAGAAATCACATGTGATGACTTTGCAATGAGCCATTGTTGATCTCATTAAATGGTTTACGGGTTTCACCACCTTTTTCTTTTCAAATTTTTGCTAAAATGGAAAGCAATGCATATGTCACACTTAGAAAGAAAAAGGAGGAGCGATTAAAGGAAATATATCGTAACAAGTTTATTTTGTTTAATTACAAAATTGTAAAAAAATTATTGTTGCGTGTGTCGTCAGTAAAAGCCTTGCTTGTAAATAAGTTGTGTTGAGAAACAAATGAATTAGGCACATTGTTGTTTCAATGTCCGTGTTCACATTCAAAAATATATGCAGGGAGATGATATATATATATATATATATATATATATATATATATATATATATATATATATATATATATATATATAATTAAAATGTTCTAAAAAAAATATTGTTGCATGTATCACAAGAAAATATACAAATTATTGTTATATACAAGAAAATCTGGACATGAATAAGGTTAATAAAAAAGTAGGAAATACATGCACCAAGAAAATAAATTTAAGGTGGAAGGTGTGTGTGATAGCTAAATAGGCATTAAACTCGCGATTTTGTTTTTGAAAAATCTTCCACTACAACAATTGATTGGGAAATGAAGATGAAAATGTTGTTCGAAAGATATATTTGCATGTGATGGGAGGAAAAGGTTCCTTGAAAATAAGCTATGATTAAAACATAAATTATTAAGTGTATTGTAGTTTGAAAAATAAGGTTGACTATGAAATACATATGCAATCATACAAAAACAAAAAACAAAAAATCTTTGACAGAAAGAAACATGCAGCAAGGTAAACTCACAAGTGTAGAACAAAATATTGTTTTATCCAAGCATAGATATACATTAATAAAATGAAAGATTGAGTAGAAAAATTGTTTGTAAAGAGATAAATGTCATGAGAGAAAATGAATGTGGTGGGACAGTCTGCATTGAAGTAAGAGTTTTATTGTACAAAAAGGTGCAACTTCAAAAAATTCAGGTTGGAATACTAACCTTCTTCCCAAAATATATTTGCATGTACTCCTAACAAAAAAATTACATGAAAGGAAACTATCTTGTGAACATGAAAATTTTAGTTCACTATAGTTAGAATACTGTGGTTGAGTGCAAAAGAGATATGTGAGTACATAACGTAAAGAAATTTTCTTTTATATAGGAAGGAAAGTAGTTTTCCATTTTCTAAGGAGTCTTTAAGAGAACGTGGAAATATTGTGCTATGCATAGACATGAATATAATTAAGCATTGAGAACGATATACATCCATTTAAAAATGAAAGAGATTACGGGGAATGAATCCCAAAGGCCAGTACACATACAATTGAATTAAAAAAAATGTCGAGCACATTATGCAAATATTGAAAGTGATCATAGGACAAGACGCATTCAATTCATTGTGTTTGCCTTCAAAAACATTTAACTTCAAAAAATACTTTGGAAAATAAAAGTCTTGGACATCATCAACATACGGAAACCTAGCCCAGTGTACGAAGTCTTATAAATAACATTGAATAAAAGGAAATTGTGTTCAATAGCCTAGAATAAGAAAATATGTAAGATTTGTCTGCAAGAAAGCATAAATCTATCTCTAAAAATTTAATCCTTCCTGAAAGGATTTTGTGCAGGTGAATTCAGTAGGTCGTTCAAGCTTCCTCCTCCTCATCTGACTCTTCCTTTTCGATGTTGACCAAATGTGGTGCATTTTCCTTGATGTGGTTAGCCCAACGTGAGAATAGCTAAGAAATTCCTTAGAAGTGGAAATGATGAATATGAGTAATATTCACTTCGCACATAGATATCATATTCTGCACAACTCTTTTATTTTTTTCGTACTTGATTCTAAATTTTGAAATGATTTTGATCTACTTGAAGGGAAACTAGAGAAATATCTAAAAAAATTATTGATTCCTGGTTTTGATGGAGCCTGTGACTCTTTGGTCATTTGTGGCAATGTGTTTGAGATTGTGTTGCATTGAGTCGTATTTTGGATCTTTTAATGGTTTGGGTCATGAGAGATTGAATTCCTCTATAAAATTTGTCCCCATCTCCGGTACTGACAGACAGTGTCCAGAGGCCCTTTTGATGTATTCTTTGATTTTTTTTGCCTCAAACATTCATTGACTCAAAGAAGTAAACATTTGTATTTTTCCATTTTGGAGACTCTTGAGATGTGCTTAGGATGGAACTCTATTTCCCATTCAAGAATTGATGTGAATTTTTGTTTGATGTACTTGTATTCTTCCACCAAAGATTCTATTATGTCCTCAAGTTCCATATTCTATTGAAAAACTGTGCAAATTTTGTCCATTTCTTTATAAAACTTAGCCTGCTCTTTTCTAAATATTTTTCTTGCCTTTATTGCTTTCCCCTTAAAAGCCTCCAGACTATTCTTTTCTTCTTGAACTTGAATTGATTGAAACTTAAGAGTTTCAATTTCTTTTTTCATTTTTGTCATCATGGTTACAATGTTGTTGTCACATTCTTCCTTTGATATTTGAATTTGTTGTGCATGTGTGTTTTCGATTACCTGCATGTCTACAGAGTGTTTCAGTTTCAATTCGTTCAAATGATTTTGGTATTCATTTTTCAAGTTATCTCTATGGATATAAAAACTTCCTACAAGCACTGGGGAATGCTTCTCCCAACTTTCTTCACTGAAAGCTTTGGATTTCTCAATTTTACTTTCTATATTTTTTATCTTCTGCAGACTATTCTTGTAGGCTATGGAAAGTTCAGAAACATGGTGCTGGTTGTCATTGACAAAAGATCCTAGGGGTTGTTAGGATTATTCAGCTTTTTCCTCAACATTTCCTGTTGGTTACTAGCTGAATTTCGAAATGATTTGAAATTGTGAAGCTTTATTTTCTTCATTTTTCTGACAACTAACTTGGTTTGAGCATTAAAGTAATACTTAGTCAGGGATGGAATGGTTTCATGAAAAGTTTGTACTTCAGTGACAGGTTAAAATAAAAAATTCTTGAGAGGCATTTTTGTAGAATTTAGAGTCATGGATGTGTCATGAAATTTTTTTGAAGTAGATATTTCAGTACTTTTTTCTTACTATTGATGAAATATTTTCTCTCTACTAGAGAAAGTGGTCAAGGTTAACACATGGGTCCTCGTAATTTGATATTCTTTCTTTGTGTCAATCTCCATATATTCAAGTTCCTCATTAATTTTATTCGACTGTATATTTACGTTAATGGTGTTATCTACACTTTCAATAATCATGACATTGTCACCAAAGGAATTTTATTTTCCTTTTGGTTGTTCTTTCTCTGGTCTCTCCTACTTATGACCTGTGACTTTTGTGTTCCTTTCAACCTATTATTCTATCTCAGTTTCTGAATCTTTTTTTTTAGAGCTATCTTCTTTTACAATGCTTGTCTCTCGAGATGTAAAATAAGCATCAGGAACATTTTCAAGTTGGGATTCTTCTATTTTTGTGGAGGAAGAAATAAGCTTTGAAATAATGTCATTGAAATTGTATTTCGGAATCTCAAGAGATTTCATCTCTTCAATTGCAATATTCATATGAAGACTCTTCTTATCAAGGAAGTCCTCACAAAGTGTTTCTATAAACTCTTCCAGGTTACTTCTATCCTCACTACTCGGTAGTTTCCCTCTTTGACGAACTTGGTCAAAATTAGAAATATTGATGAAAATTTCATCAAAAGGGGGTTGTTGGTGTGTATATGGTTTGATGTAGCTAACATCAATATAATGGTCATTGATGATTTTGTGAGGGTCATAATGATGAAGGGCCGAGGAATAAAACCAAACATGGTTGAGTTCTTCGGCTTCCTTAAATGCATGTCCTCGGCCCTTGAGGCAAACATTTCCAAAGTGATTTTGAAATTTTGGCCGAACTTTCTTCTGAAGTTTCCTCGATTTCTGAGCTTGTTCATTCAAGGAAGTTTGATTGGCTACCTCTCTTAAAGTTATCCTCTCTGGAATATATCTAGGAAGAAGATGAGGGCTAACTTCACTTCCTCAAATTCTGATATATGTGAATAATTCTTCCACAAATGAGTCTCCTATTTCTTGTAAGGCCTCTTTAAGTCCTTCACTAACCCTGGGAGGGTTTTCTACAAATAGAATTTGATGGAAAGGAGACATCACATAATTACAAATGTCATACAAATGCAATTTGAAGTTACTTTCCCACAAAATTGTGGTGTACTTTTCAATAGGGAGTTCCTTCTTAGTGGTGTAATTCCATTTCATCATAGGAAATGAAACAAAAGCAATTATAATATTGATAATGTAGATTGACATGCAAAAGAAGTTATCATATCATGGAGGAGGAATAAAGGAAAAAATGAGGGCATATATTATATTCTAAGAAAGAATTTCAGCTTAATTGAAATGTTTCAATTCATTGAGTAGGATGTGCATTAAAGCCATTCATGCAATTTGTAATGCTCAAGGTCTTTCTCTCCATATAGATGAGACAATATGTTCACAAGGAACCTAATGGGTATTTTGAAAATGATGATCAGATATTATTTTGCTGCCTCAAGTTTGAAGGCTTGTATATCTTCTTATACTTCACATTGCCTGAACACTTTGTTGTTGAAGTTATCGAGAAACTGGGTGCTCAAGGAGACTTCGGGAGGACTAATCTTGTAAATTGTTGAAACTACTTACATATTCTAAGAGGCAATACCATTTTTGTTGCAGTCTACTATACTGGGGGTGGGAAAATCCAGATGTCGCAAGGCCCATGAAACCATGTTGTAATAAGGAAGTGTTTTGGCTCTAACAATAATTTTGTGCAGTTTTGCACCTGTAATTTTTTCAAATTGACTGTTTTTTTCCCCACTTGAATTTTCATAATTTAACAAACTTCTATTCTCAAAGAAATTAAATATTTCTTCCCACTTCATCATACTTTCCATTTGCGTCGGAGCTCAGAGTTGTGTTGACATTACAAAGGCCCGGTTTAGGAATTTATGCTCCCTTTAGGCATTCTTTAATGTGTTTTATGGCTTGCTTTGACATCATGGGTTTACCTTTCTTCCCATGTTGTGCCCTGCAGATGAATACAAAAAAATTAGCTTTGTATGAGACATATCAAATTAACTGAAGAAATTGTGTATGACAATGTATGTTTACTAGAAATTAGAAGGGTTGCAGTGAATTTGAACTTGATAGCTTGTAATGAGGGGTACGTTTTAGGGAATCACTATAAACAGGGTGCATGTAAGAGAGTGAAAAATAGGGAGTGTAAAGCAAGAAAGTTGTTATATTTCCTTTAGATCCTTGGGATGTCCAACAATAAATTAACATGAGATGTGTTAATTAATCATTCAAGTTATGAGGCGTTTCAACCACTTGCGTCTAAAAATCAAGCTGAGGTTGTTTCGTGAGAATTGGGGGAATATTTTTCTTAAAATTATGACTTCCTATTTCGGAGTTTGTTTTAAACAAATAAGTAGAAAAATGTGAAAGATAATTATGGTTGGCACATATACTGAAATATAAAATATTTTATTGAGTGCAAGCCAATTGGGTAGTCAAAAGGCGTGACATTAACGTTCAATGTGGTCAAGGTATGAGGGAGGTCGATAATCGAGATGTCGGGTGTGGAGAGTAACAAAGTTCATATTTTGTGTTCCCGTGTGGCATTGTAGTCGGAATTTAGAAGGTCAGGAAGATGACAAGTATTTTTTGTGAAATAGAAAGGCCAAACGCCTGACCTTGGAAAGGGGTGGAAGGTCGGGTGGTCATAGATCAGGACAATATTCATATAATGTATACTGCAGCAAATAGCATGAGACCGACGCGCTTCATAGTCATGCTAAAAGGGAAGTTGGGACTCGGGAGGTTGTGAATATAAGGAAGTAGGCAAGGAAAATTTTAAGGATGGAAAATTTTCTTGAAGTTTAAAAACATTAGCGAATCTCACTAATCCCAAATATGCAAACTACAAAAATTTTATTGATATATTTGTAAAATTATTCAAATTTATAATGATTTTATATATAGTCTCTATGTAATGTTGGCGATTAAGGTAAAATAATTTTATATTCTAAAATTTCGGTGAACCATATTTTATAAAAATTGGAAATTGGCGAATCTTTTTTGTGGAAAAAGCATGGAAAACTAGCCCACTGGGTGAAAAGTAGCCCCTAAAATTTTCCATGGAAGTAGGGAATCAGGATATCGAGGCAGGAGATTGTTGTTCTGTTGTGTTGTGGTGTGCGATGCCACCCTATTCAATATAAGAGTCAGAAAGTCGAGAATGATTGTGGTGCTTTATCAAATATAAAGGTCCGACCTCTGACCTTAGAAAGGGGTTACCAGTCAGTTGGTCAAAAGTTGAGATGTTCTTCATATAATGTATATTATAGCGGATAGCGGGAGCTTGACGTGGAGCATAATCGGGATAAGAGGGAGATTGAGAGGTCGGGAAAAGAGGGAAGTCGGGAGGATGGGGCAGATGATTGTTGTTTCATTCTGTTGCACAATGCGACCTGACCCTGGTTAAGACAAGAGTCAAAAGGTCGGGAACTTGTGTGTTGTTATATGAAAAAGAAAAGTCTGACCTCCGATCTCTAACTTACATGTAATTTTTTCTTTTCTTTTTTTAATTTTAATTTTAATTTAGTAATAATAATAACTATTATTATTATTATTATTATTTAATTTATGTTTTTATTTTAATTATTGTTTTATATACTGCAAATTTTTTATTTATTTTTCCTGGTTTTTATGTTACAATTTTCTTTTGAAATTCAAAGGATTTACTTTTTATTTGGGAGAATTTTTATATTTTTTTCAAATTTTAGAGAATTTACCTTCTTATTTTGGGAAACTTTTATACTTTTGGAGGTTGAGATTTAAAAAAAAAACTCTACGATTTTAAATAGTAATGATAATGATCATGTTTATTATAATATATATATTTATATAAATAATAATAAATATAAAAATAAATAGTAAACAAATACATTTCAAATGTAAATTTTATTATTAAACTTAAATATTTATTATTATTATTATTAAATTTAATTGAAATAATAATAATACATTTAGTTCTAACTTCTTCTTAATAATAATAATAATAATAATAATATCAATTGAATTTATAATAATTAAATAAGAAAACTTAATAATAATAATAATAATAATGATGTTTACTAACGCTTATCAGCAAACTTCAACCACATTTGCCAATGTGGTTGTGGATGTGAATTATTGATATAAGCCTATCAGTGCATACTAACCACATTTATTAAATAAATGTGGTTGTGCTAGTAAATTTATTCTAAACTCCTGTAGTACAATTTTCAATTAATTTTAGATAACTATAATGGAATTTATTTTTTCATTAAATTTATAACATGTTTAAATAAATAATGAACACAAATTTAATTTTCTCTTATTAAATTGTAACACAATTAATATGGAATATGAAGTTTCGAGAAAATTCATAGTCAAGATCATTACAGAAAGAAATACCAAACCCCGATCCATAACCAACAAACCAACAAACATAAACATGGAAATTCGTGTAGAGTTGAGTTCTCTTATAACACTAATGATATACCACACATCCCTCACAACTATCATTGGCTACTTCCCTAGACAATTGTATTTTCCATTGCAAATTCTTAAGCTCAATTAATTCATATTACTAGTTTTAGAGAGATGTATTTTTATAGATTGAAACACCTACCAACCACTTATAAACCATTGGATGCATAAGAGGTTTATGGTAGTTGTCAAACCTCCATCCAATAATATGGAGGTCCATATGTATTTCCTTAAAAAAATATCGACAACATTTATATTAGTTCACCATGTCAACTACTTTGACATTGGTGAACTTGAGGGGGTGGGTCATGGGTCTACAAAATATAAATAAAATTTTAGGCACAACCTATTTCCAAGTCTTCATCCTCTTAGATCATCATTTCCATGACTTCATCCTCTTTGGTGAATGCCTCACCGCCTACCATCCTATCATAACATAGACCATCAAATAAACATTGACATCCATATCCACCTTGACTTACAACGTGGTGCAACACAACCCTTTTCTAGAATTATCTTACTATGATCAACCTTAGCCTATAGGTGATGTTCAAGGAGGGGTTTGGCCCTTAAAGTAAATTTTATCTAGGAGAGGATGCATGCACATACTAGGAATTTCTATGTTGGTTGGAGATATGGGTAGGCTTAGTATGGAGGCTATTAGATAAGAAAGGTGGATGGAGGAGGTTAGTATTCTTGAACATATTTATATTTTTCATTATATATGTATATATATTGCTTTATATAGATAATAATATGACGGTTGTAGTTATTATGATCAAATAACAAACAATCTCCTACTTTAAAATCTAATTGATCTCATAAGCACTTATATGCGTGATGTATTTTGGTTTGGAAATTTAATATACTAATATCTTTTGTGTGGTGTGCATCTTGATTTCTTTCAAAAGCTAAATTTTATTTTAATACATACTCTTTATATTCATTACCTATTTATTTTTTTATGCATTATTTTACTATAATTTGTTTAATAATTTAAGTAAAATTTTATTTAAAATATAAAAAATTGAATAATAAAAAATACTTAAAATAATTCTTATATAATATTGAAAATAAAAAAGTTAATATAGAAAATTTCATATAGGGGTGGCAGGATGGGGAGGGATATTACTAAATCCTAATGGAATAATAGAAATCAAATTTGGTTGGGGTCTCGAAAGGAAAACCAACAATCACTCTAAGATATATGGCATTCTTCAAGGTTTACGCAGAACCAAAGACATTATTATACATGGGGAGTCGCTAATTACAATTCATTATCTCATTAAGGAAAGTATCCCAAAGGATAATTCCCTTGCACAAGTGCTCAAAATAATTAGAGGACTAGTAGAACCCTTCCATTCTAAATAATTCTATCATATCCTTAGAATTAATAACATGGATGTGGATTCACAAGAAATAAAGCTTACTCTAATAAAAAGACCAAACTAGAAATCAATGACTCAGGTTGTTTCAATCTTATTCCCTAAGGCTTCATGACTATTAGCTTTTGGTCCTCCTCTTGAAATATCCCTTTTATGATTTTTTTTTTTGAATTATTATTGAAACACCCTTACCCTCCTTACCCCTTATCTTTTCCTATCCCCTCCTATTCCCTAATTCCCCTCATTCTCATTCTCCTTCTCCCATCTCCTTCCCCATCCCCTCCTATTCCATAATTCCCCTCATTCTCCATATCCCCTCTCCTTTCTCATCCTCTTCTTCTTGCCACCCTTTATTCCGCTAGTAGGCTCCTCAAAGGTTTAATGTTTTGGATATGTGATCATATATGAACTCCCCTTGAAATGCCATTACATGAGACCTTCCTCCATGTATTTTCTTCTCCCTCCTACTCACATGCTTGTTATTACTACATCTATCTACCCATATCTTGGAAACGACCTCCGCTCAATATCATGATGGTTTTCTTTGGAGATACACTAGGAAATTTAATGATAGAATGATGAGAACCATGTGCTTGAGCAGCAAAATTAGTGATAAATTAGACTCCCATCCAGATCTTTCATTATTCATGACTATATTGGTTTTTGGATCTATTTGCTACCTTTGAGGCCCGTTTATTTGGATATAGATCTTTCCCTAAATTTCGATGAGGCATTGAGGAGTTCACCTTTCATGCAACTCTGTGAAGATCTTCGTCTTAGATTTCATTCACTTATCCTTTGGATAGTGCATCTCTCGGATTGGCACTCCTACTCGTGGGAAATTTGGAGAAATAGACCCTATGGTTCTTAAACTACTCTAGAAGTGCCTGGTCTTTCCTCCACGATTAGTCTCAGCCTGACTTGGTCTCTTTTGTATGAAGTTAATTTTGGGATTCCAGTTTATAATTTCGAAATCAACGCTACACAATGTTCACATGACAACTCCTTTGAGGTAGGCTCTTACTTTGACGCTTTGAGTTTTAATTTTGGCCTTTTAGAATTGACTGTGGCTCTGTTGGAGTTCTCTCCATCAGTTCTTTGGTCCCTCTCTGTATGTGATGACCCCGTAAAAATGTAATTATTTAAAAGTTACTACAACAAGGAAAACTGAATTGAAATGATATTGAAGAATTTATTTTCTTTTGAGGATATTCTGTTGATTTTACATGTGCACTAAATTAATGATTAAAAGAATTAATCATGAAGATATCTGAATTCCCAAAAGGGAACTAGAAAAAGAAAAGTTAGTTAATAAAACTAGAAATAACCACCTTCCCTAACTGGAAGGGTTTCCAGGGAAAAGTGGGTTGGTTGAGAAACTCTAGGTTGTAGAGACAGGCAGAGAAAAGAGAAAGGGGAGGAAAAACCCTGTATGGACTAAGTCTGGTAAGGACCAGATAGTCAAGCACACAGTGCTGGCTTACTGAGGATAGTGATCCGGTAAGCAGAAGCTTGGGGGGAGACTCAGGTCTAGAAGGACTGGTCTCACGGTTGGGTGGATAACAAGCTTTACACAGAGATTTGGCAGGAGACTTGTTCCAGACTCACCTTATCAGTGGAGATCAGGTAAGTAACGGAACCCTTATGTCCCCATATTTATCTGTGTAACTTATAAATGTAACTGCGATTGTCTGTACAGTAATTGTATAGTGTAGCTGTGGTTATCTATACAAGATGTAAACAACCTAGCTGTAAAGAACAAAAGATAGTGTGACTATGGTTATCTGTACAAGATATAAACAACCTAGCTGTAAAGAACGAAAGATAGTGTGACTATGGTCATCTGTACAAGTTGTAGACAGTATAGCTGTAAAAACCAAAAGACAGGGTAACTTCGGTTATCTGTACAAATAAGAGATATATTTATGACTTTCTGTGCGAAAGAAAATTGTATACAGAGTATCTGTAAAATTCAAAATACAGAGAACTGAGAACGTTTGAATATCTAAACAAAGGAGGCAGTAGAACTATTAAACAAGCCCTATCCTTACAAGATAAATGGTTCACAGTCTAAGAGTATCCGAGCTAGAAAATCTGGTTATTCATATCGATAATAACTCTGGGTCGGTATCATATCGTGGCCCCAATGATCACAGTCAACCGTATAACTTTCATGATATTCTTAAACAAATGTCTTTTCCTATAACCTCAACCAGCTGGTAATGTCAAATAGAGATTTAATAAGATGATGCGAGGGCATTAACAAACTCGGAACCCCTGAACCGGTCCAGCCGTAGTAGGTGGGGGTTCTGACGAGTCCATAACGACGGGAAAAGACTTAAACATTATCCGAATCTAAAGACTTGCACAGCTAGTAGTTGAATATCACAACGATTCAATATGTGAGTTATTACCAAGATAAGTTGAGAGCCATGCAGTAATATTAAACAGACATTCCTGAAATGTATCGTATAAACATTTAAAACATGCCAAGGGAATATCAAATATTCGATAGCATTAAAGCCGCAGAAGTATTGACTGCTAAAATCAAACCAGGAGCCTATAACCAGACTGTGTAACCATTATGCATCTTCCAGCTCCTCATGGTTTCCTGTCACGGAGAACCCTTAACTAGTCGACCATTCATCTATAGAAGTCAGATGCAGGTGCGACAGTTCTGTTACTCTATACACATATGTAAATTCGCCAACAATACAGCATAAACCCTTGAATCATACTGTAACAAAATGCATGCATGCCATAAACCGAACAAGCAAGGTTCCAAAATGAAGAGAACATATTACGCATACGGTTAACAATTAAACCCTATGATTCATGAAAGAAAACCATTCTTATCAGTATAAGAAGTAAACATTAGCGAAATACAGCAGATATATATATATATTAAAATTATAGGCCGCAAGCCATATGAGTTCAAAGTTAAACAACGAGCTGGTTTCCAACCAGGGTTTCGCGATAGTCAGAATACATGGCTGTAGCCACAATACTTTCAGTAAAACGAAAGAAATAATACACAATTGTCTAATAGAACCAAGTGAAATCTTTAGCCTCGGAAACAAACGTAAAAACCCAATTCACCGCAAGCAAAGAGATGCCAAATTCCTTAATCAATTTCCCAGAACATTTGAAAACAGAATGAGACCCTGGGTCCGTCATAACCTGCGGCCAACCATGCAATATTAAGGTTGGGGTCTCATTCCAAACACAGAGGAAAACTTCTGGCAACCCGAAGAGAGATGAAGGTGAAGCAACCGAAACTAAACCCTAGCAAAATAGATAAATACCTTTGTAGCTCGGCGGGCCTCATTTGGAGGGATTCTTCCAAAGCCGTAGAAGCTGGGAGATGCCCATTCACAACCTGTCAATTAAAAGACAAAACATTAGATTTCTGCATAAACAATTAAAACGCAGAATCGCATCAGATCTTTTAACTGGTTGTGTAATTACCTGGCCATTTCGAGACTGAAATCCATGGAGTGGGAACCCCTTTGGAATGGCGCATGTACCTGGAGTAGCGGTGGTCTCGGCGCGGAATGACGGAGTAAAACCCTTCACAGTGGTAAACAGAGAGCCGGAATTCGCTGAGCAGAGGGAGGGAAACTTCGAATAACCCGGAGGAAACCACGTATATACTCTACCTGCCAGCGGTG
Source organism: Pinus tabuliformis (assembly GCA_031772625.1). Classification (NCBI taxonomy): domain Eukaryota; kingdom Viridiplantae; phylum Streptophyta; class Pinopsida; order Pinales; family Pinaceae; genus Pinus; species Pinus tabuliformis. Next base: position 1,366,504,620 of record CM062817.1, on the reverse strand, counting down.
GGAGCGTGGAACAATGCTGACCCTTGATCTCCTGCAGCAAATGCACACCGTCGATGGAGGCGAGATTACCAAAAAGTAAGGCGCGGGAAATTCCCAAGCTCAGCAACCATACCCCTGTCACGTGACCAGGACAGCGGGATTCAACACTGCTGCCAGATGTCCAGCGCAGGAGGCGCCAGCCAATGAAGACAGACCAGTCTTGATTTGCTCGAAGGGTAGTACTATACCATCGTACTAATGATAAACCATAGACCAGCATTAAGCATTGATTAAACATTGGAATGATAAACATTACCTGCCACACCATATACCGCCTTAGGTTAGGCCTGTATACGTGGTGGTGACAATACTCACGATGTTATGTATATTTAAATAAAGTGCAGGTGCATATCTAAGGTGTGGCACTATATAAAAGATTTTTTTTTTTTTTTTATGTATATATGTATTAGCATGTAGTCATGTGACAATTGGTATCAGAGCCCAGATTACCCATGCTGTGGCCTCTGGGATGTGAATGAAGTATTTAAGATGAGAAGGTCATTATGACATTGATATTCTTTTGGGATAACCAAATTGTGCAGGTAGCTCATAATGTTAAATGTTTCATGATCAGACCAGGCTATCACAACATAATAGTTAGTATACAGGGAGCTGGCAGCGCACCTCACAGGTCTGCAGCCAATCGGGGGCCTGCAACAAATTTTGGAGACAACCCAGAGTTGTGGGTGCAGCTGGGCGAGGAGACCCGCAGCACGAATCTGGCCATACTAGAAACAGTTCAAGAGCTGAAAAATGAAATGGCTCGGCTCCAGGAGGATAATGCACGATTGACAATGGAGCAGGAAAAGATTTTAAAAAGTTTGTCTGACAAACAGAACCCGCCACTAGCTAACCCCAGCACAGAACAGCAGAGAATAACGGAGGAGCAACGTTATCAAGCAGAATCTGAAATCCCTGAAGAAGGAGAGGACCAATTTGATCATGCATCAGAACAGCAGACCTCAATGCGTCAAAAGGTGGAATTGCAAGGAGAATTTCGAAAGATTAAACCCCCACATTACGATGGGGAACAAGAGGAAGCAGCTGAGGCGTGGCTAATCAATATGAATAAATATTTTCAGTTATATGAATATGATCATAACTTGAAGGCACGATTGGCCATCTTCCAGTTACAAGGGAAGGCGACACTGTGGTGGGAGGAAGTGAAAATCGTTAAAGGGGTAACTGAACGAACCATAACGTGGGAAAAATTCCAGAAATATTTTAAGGAGAGATACTTGACGGAACGATTTTATGATGAAAAGGCAAAGGAATTCCATGATCTGCGATTGGGACAACAGACTATGGATGAGTTCATCAATCGTTTCACATCTTTGCTCCGCTATGTACCCTACCTTAAAGAAGAAAAAGCCAAGGTGCAGCGGTTTGTTAGCAGCCTACCCATGTATATGAGGGAAAGGATTGAATTTGACAATCCTAGAACCATGGATGAAGCTATTCGCAAGGCCAGAATCTGCTACCAACAGAGCAAACAGAAAGGGGACAGTTCCAACAGAAAATGGAATGAGGAAAAGAATAGTAAAACTGTTGGAAATAGTAGGGGGAGTCGAAGCGGTGGAATCAAAGGAAGCAGCAAGGGCCAGAACAGTAGAGCAGCCCCGAGAAGTTCATTCAGGTCCAAGCCCATCGGTGAAACCAGAATGAGTGAACAACCCGCCAAGATGGATACTGAGGGAATAACCAGACCCCCAGTGCAGTGCTGGGGTTGTGGTGGACCGCACTACGTCAAGAATTGCCCGCAAAGGAAAGGAACTGATCAGATATCCCAGATTCATGAGGCATCAACCGTGGGTGACGTAGGACGAAGTATGCCGAGAATTAACGCAGCCTTGGACGACCGCCAGGCGGAATACCAGCCCACCATGGTAGAGTTTGAAGGTAAAATTTTAGACCTTTCCATCACTGTTCTAATTGATCCTGGAGCTACTTTAAGTTATATTAGTCCAAAGATAGTTGAACAGTGTAAATTGCAGCCTGAAAAATTCAGGAACCCTTGGCTGGTACAGCTAGCTACAGGGACTAAAAGACGAGTAATGGCAAAAATCAAAAGTTGTCCTATAGTGATAGCAGGACAACCAGTAGTGGCAGATCTGAACATGCTTCCACTCGGGTCCTATGATGTCCTAATTGGGATGGACTGGCTAGAAAAGCATTGGGCTTTGGTGAACTGTAAACCGAAGGTCATACGGTACAAGGATGATGCTGGGATAGAACAAGAAATGCAGGGAATTAAACGACCAGTGCAGGTCCGGCCAATCACTGCATCTCAGCTGGCAAAATGCATCCGGAATAGATGCCAAGTGTATGCTATTCAGGTGGGCTATGCAGAAACTAAGAATAAGGAAAACCCGCTAGAACACCTCCCAGTAATAAAAGAGTTCGCAGATGTGTTTCCGGAGGAAATTCCTGGATTACCTCCAAAGAGGGATATAGACTTCACCATTGAGTTAATACCAGGAGTTGCTCCAGTTTCACAGACACCTTATAGAATGAGTGTACCGGAGTTGACTGAATTGAAAATGCAACTACAAGAATTGCTGGATAAAAATTATATCCGCCCCAGTGTATCTCCATGGGGAGCTCCGGTGTTATTCGTCAGGAAGGAAGATGGAACTCTTAGAATGTGTATTGATTACCGGCAGCTAAACAAGCTCACAATTAAAAATAAATACCCTTTACCTCGGATCGATGAGATTTTTAATCAAGTCAAGGGAGCGACAGTATTTTCTAAAATTGATTTGCGATCTGGTTACCATCAGATCAGAATTTAAGAAGAAGATATCGCTAAAACAGCCTTCTGGACCCGGTATGGACACTACGAGTTTGTAGTGCTACCTTTTGGATTGACTAATGCACCCGCCACGTTCATGTGTTTAATGAACAGCGTGTTCCATCAATTTTTAGACAAATTTGTACTAATATTCATTGATGATATTTTGATTTATTCTCGCTCTAAGGAGGAGCATGAGGAACATCTCCGGATGGTACTGCAAACTTTGCGAGAACATCAGTTGTATGCTAAGCTCAGCAAATGTGATTTCTATAAAGAGGAAATCCAGTATTTGGGTCATGTGATTTCAAAGGAAGGGATTGTCGTGGATCCTGAGAAAATAAAAACCATACTGGATTGGCCTGTGCCAAAAGATGTGGCGGATATCAGATCCTTCATGGGATTGGCTGGATACTACAGAAGATTTGTGGAAGGTTTTTCAAGGGTGGCATATCCCATCACGTCCTTGCAAAAGAAAGGGAGGACATTCAAATGGAGTTCTGAATGTCAACAAAGTTTTGAGAAGCTTAAGCAATTACTCACGTCTGCTCCTGTTTTAAGTATAGCTGATCCGGACAAAGACTATGTGGTATGTACCGATGCCAGCCGAGAAGGCGTCGGAGGTGTGTTAATGCAAGAAGGGAAAGTAATCGCCTATGAATCGAGAAAATTGAAGGAACATGAGCAGAAGTATTCTGCCTATGATTTGGAATTGGCAGCTGTCATACATGCGCTTAAGATGTGGCGGCACTACCTTTTGGGAAGGAAATTTCTGTTATTAACAGATCATCACAGCTTAACAAATTATTTTAGTCAGCCCACACTGAACACAAGACAAGCTCGTTGGGCAGACTTCTTAAGTGGGTTCGACTTTGACATTAAACATCTAAAGGGAAAGGAAAATCGTGTAGCAGATGCACTAAGTCGGAAGGTACAATTTTTGTATGAAGTTACATTCAGTAGGTGGGAAAATTCCTTGCGGGAAATGATGAAAACAGCAGCAAGCCAAGATGCTGAATACTAGCGGATGAAGCGGCAAATGCCACTTTCCAGCGAGGGAAGTCCGCAGGAATATGAGGTTAGCGGGGATGGAATGCTGCTTTACAAAAAAAGATTGTTTGTACCAAATGACAACAGCCTCAAAAATTTAATCTTGAATGAGTTTCATACTAGTCATTACGCAGGCCATCCCGGGTACCAGAAAATGCTGACTGCACTTTGGAAGGAATATTACTGGCCGGGAATGAAAAAGCATGTGGCTGAATATTTAGCGCGATGTTTGGAGTGTCAGCAGATCAAGATGGAGCACCAGCATCCGGCTGGATTATTGCAACCCCTGCCCATCCCAGAATGGAAATGGGAAATTATATCAATGGACTTTATAACTGGGCTGCCTAAAACAAAGAAAAACAATGACTCTATTATGGTAGTGGTTGATAAGTTAAGTAAGGCAGCACACTTCATACCAGTACAATCCACCTACAGGGCAGTGCAAATTGCACACATCTTCATGCAAAATGTGTTCAGACTTCATGGACTCCCAAAGACTATAATATCAGATCGGGATGTAAAGTTTACGTCCACCTTTTGGAGAGCGCTATTTGCAGAATTGGGTACACAGCTGAATTTTGGCACAGCTTACCATCCCCAGACTGATGGACAGACGGAGAGAGTAAATCAGATGGTGGAGGACATGTTGAGGGCATGTGTCATGCAGAAACCGACACAATGGGAGGACTATTTGCATTTGGTGGAATTCGCTTACAACAATGGATATCACACATCAATTCAGATGTCTCCATTTGAAGTCTTGTATGGACGAAAATGTCAGACGCCCTCAAATTGGAGTGGCCCGGAGGACAAATTAAGGTTGGGACCAGAAATGCTCAAGGAGATGGAGGACATGGTCAAAAAGGTGTGAGCCAACCTGAAGGCCGCTCAAGATCGGCAGAAAAATTTTGCAGATTGGAAAAGAAGGTTCAAAGAGTATCAGGTGGGCGATCATGTTTACATCAGAATTCAGGCCAGAAAAAGTACTCTGCAGTGGAGCAGTTGTGCTAAACTTGCACCCCATTACTTCGGACCTTTTCAGGTCTTGGAAAGGGTTGGGCCAGTAGCTTATCAGATAGCTTTACCAAGCCACATTAGAATTCATAATGTTTTCCATGTATCCATGCTTAAGAAGTATATTTATGACCCTAAGCATGTGATCAAGTGGCAAGATATAAGGGTAAGGATTGTTTTTAATTGAACTAATTGAAAATGTATCTGGAACAAAAGACTGATACTGTTATTGGTTGCAGGTCGAACCGGAAGGAGAGGTCCTGGTCGAACCGCTGAGCATTCTCGACCGGAGAGAAGTGCAGTTGCGGAAGCGGGTTATTACCCAAATTAAAGTGCAGTGGCAGCACTATGGGCCTGAAGAGGCTACTTGGGAGGACGAAGAGCTGTTTTGGAAAGCTTATCCGAAACTGTTTGGAGACACTAGACATCGGGACGATGTCCAATCTCAGGAGGGGGAGATGTGATGACCAGGTAAAAATGTAATTATTTAAAAGTTACTGCAGCAAGGAAAACTGAATTGAAATGATATTGAAGAATTTATTTTCTTTTGAGGATATTCTGTTGATTTTACAAGTGCACTAAATTAATGATTAAAAGAATTAATCATGAAGATATCTGAATTCCCAAAAGGGAACTAGAAAAAGAAAAGTTAGTTAATAAAACTAGAAATAACCACCTTCCCTAACTGGAAGGGTTTCCAGGGAAAAAGGGGGTTGGTTGAGAAACTCTGGGCTGTAGAGACAGGCAGAGAAAAGAGAAAGGGGAGGAAAAACCCTGTATGGACTAAGTCTGGTAAGGACCAGATAGTCAAGCACACAGTGCTGGCTTACTGAGGATAGTGATTCGGTAAGCAGAAGCTTGGGGGGAGACTCAGGTCTAGAAGGACTGGTCTCACGGTTGGGTGGATAACAAGCTTTACACAGAGATTTGGCAGGAGATTTGTTCCAGACTCACCTTATCAGTGGAGATCAGATAAGTAACGGAACCCTTATGTCCCCATATTTGTCTATGTAACTTATAAATGTAACTGTGATTGTCTGTACAGTAATTGTATAGTGTAGCTGTGGTTATCTATACAAGATGTAAACAACCTAGCTGTAAAGAACAAAAGATAGTGTGACTATGGTTATATGTACAAGATATAAACAACCTAGCTGTAAAGAATGAAAGATAGTGTGACTATGGTCATCTGTACAAGTTGTAGACAGTATAGCTGTAAAAACCAAAAGACAGGGTAACTTCGGTTATCTGTACAAATAAGAGATATATTTATGACTTTCTGTGCGAAAGAAAATTGTATACAGAGTATCTGTAAAATTCAAAATACAGAGAACTGAGAACGTTTGAATATCTAAACAAAGGAGGCAGTAGAACTATTAAACAAGCACTATCCTTACAAGATAAATGGTTCACAGTCTAAGAGTATCCGAGCTAGAAAATCTGGTTATTCATATTGATAATAACTCTGGGTCGGTATCATATCATGGCCCCAATGATCACAATCAGCCGTATAACTTTCATGATATTCTTAAACAAATTTCTTTTCCTATAACCTCAACCAGCTGGTAATGTCAAATAGAGATTTAATAAGATGATGCGAGGGCATTAACAAACTCGGAACCCCTGAACTGGTCCAGTCGTAGCAGGTGGGGGTTCTGACGAGTCCATAACGATGGGAAAAGGCTTAAACATTATCCGAATCTAAAGACTTGCACAGCTGGTAGTTGAATATCACAACGATTCAATATGTGAGTTATTACCAAGATAAGTTGAGAGCCATGCAGTAATATTAAACAGACATTCCTGAAATGTATCGTATAAACATTTAAAACATGCCAAGGGAATATCAAATATTCGATAGCATTAAAGCCGCAGAAGTATTGACTGCTAAAATCAAACCAGGAGCCTATAACCAGACTGTGTAACCATTATGCATCTTCCAGCTCCTCAGGGTTTCCTGTCACGGAGAACCCTTAACTAGTCGACCATACATCTATAGAAGTCAGATGCAGGTGCGACAGTTCTGTTACTCTATACACATATGTAAATACGCCAACAATACGGCATAAACCCTTGAATCATACTGTAACAAAATGCATGCATGCCATAAACCGAACAAGCAAGGTTCCAAAATGAAGAGAACGTATTACGCATACGGTTAACAATTAAACCCTATGATTCATGAAAGAAAACCATTCTTATCAGTATAAGAAGTAAACATTAGCGAAATACAGCAGTTATATATATATTAAAATTATAGGCCGCAAGCCATATGAGTTCAAAGTTAAACAACGAGCTGGTTTCCAACCAGGGTTTCACGATAGTCAGAATACATGGCTGTAGCCACAATAATTTCAGTAAAACGAAAGAAATAATACACAACTGTCTAATAGAACCAAGTGAAATCTTTAGCCTTGGAAACAAAGGTAAAAACGCAATTCACCGCAAGCAAAGAGATGCCAAATTCCTTAATCAATTTCCCAGAACATTTGAAAACAGAATGAGACCCTGGGTCCGTCATAACCTGTGGCCAACCATGCAATATTAAGGTTGGGGTCTCATTCCAAACACAGAGGAAAACTTCTGGCAACTCGAAGAGAGATGAAGGTGAAGCAACCGAAACTAAACCCTGGCAAAATAGATAAATACCTTTGTAGCTCGGCGGGCCTCATTTGGAGGGATTCTTCCAAAGCCGTAGAAGCTGCGAGATGCCCATTCACAACCTGTCAATTAAAAGACAAAACATTAGATTTCTGTATAAACAATTAAAACGCAGAATCGCATCAGATCTTTTAACTGGTTGTGTAATTACCTGGCCGTTTCGAGACTGAAATCCATGGAGTGGGAACCCCTTCAGAATGGCGCATGTACCTGGAGTAGAGGTGGTCTCAGCGCGGAATGACGGAGTAAAACCCTTCACAGTGGTAAACAGAGAGCCGGAATTCGCTGAGCAGAGGGAGGGAAACTTCGAATAACCCGGAGGAAACCACGTATATAATCTACCTGCCAGCGATGGGAGCGTGGAAAAATGCTGACCCTTGATCTCCTGCAGCAAATGCACACCATCGATGGAGGCGAGATTACCAAAAAGTAAGGCGCGGGAAATTCCCAAGCTCAGCAACCATACCCCTGTCACGTGACCAGGACAACGGGATTCAACATTGCTGCCAGATGTCCAGCGCAGGAGGCGTCAGCCAATGAAGACAGACCAGTCTTGATTTGTTCGAAGGGTAGTACTATACCATCGTACTAATGATAAACCATAGACCAGCATTAAGCATTGATTAAACATTGGAATGATAAACATTACCTACCACACCATATACCGCCTTAGGTTAGGCTTGTATACGTGGTGGTGACAATACTCATGATGTTATGTATATTTAAATAAAGTGCAGGTGCATATCTAAGGTGTGGCACTATATAAAAGAATTTTTTTTTTTTTTATGTATATATGTATTAGCATGTAGTCATGTGACACTGTATAGTGTTTTGAGGAAGCATTTTGTTCAGAGGGAGTGGGTAGGCTCTTACTTCAATGCTTTGAGTTTTAATTCTGGTCTTTTAGAATCATCTATAGCTCTTTCGGGGGTCTCTCCAATAATGATTTCCTCCTCTCTCTGGTGTTGTGAAGAAGCATTTGGTTAACAGGGAGTCTGTCCATATTAGATTTCTAGGATTTTAATCAATTATCTTTTGCTATCCTGACTTCAAAAGAAACCTATTGGACCAGCACGGTGCATTATATGACCAAGATACCTCCAATTGGAAATTATTCTTAGCAATTTTGTTTCCTCTTACAATTTGGGCAAACATCCTCCTTTGTGTCATCTCCTTGGGGAGGTCTGTTCCATTTTCTCATGTGGTACGTAGCTCTCACAGTTTATGTATACATATCATGATGAATGATGGTTCCATATACGAGACTTCATCAACAACGAGTCCTTGTTCTCACTACTTGTCTACTCACGAAGCTTTACAAAGGGATGACTATGACATGCGGGTCAAATCCTGTGAATTGTATCATTCAAAAGTAGAAGAGACTAATCAATTTATGGCCCTACAACATCAGATCTCATAGCTTGAAGATGAAGTGGACGCACTCTGAGATTTAATAATGGACCTCAAGCCTGGCAAAGACACCCCTACAAGGTAAAAAAAGCTCCAGGAGGGTCGAGGGAAGCGGGACATCGACCTCAAGAGACCTTGAACTGAAAATGATTAATATCCATGTAGATCGAGGGAAGCGGGACATCGACATCAAGAGACCTTTAACTGAAAATGATTAATGTCCATGTAGAAGATTGGTAGTTATAGGTGTCTTTTACTCTGATGGTTTTGTAAGTTTTTTAAAAGGATATATCTCAATGTAATCGGTTTGTTCAATCTAGATAGATATAGATTAGTATCAAAATTTGGTATTGTAATCTAGGGTAGAGATTTAATAACAAAACTATTAATTTTTATATAAATATATAAATAATTTCATATATAAAAATAACCCATAAAAAAATCCGATACCAAAAACATCAATCAAATTAATCGTTTGAAAGGAAATTCAACTTTCTCAATTTTATAAATATTATTTTTCCACTTTCTATCTAACAAATTATTTTCTTTACTAATGTTTTATGTCTCACAATGCAAGAAACGACGTTACAAGGGAGAGTACTGAACCACACAACACTTTTTCGAGTTCCTTTCAAATTCTTTTCCTTTTCAGTTTTCAATTTCTAGTCTAACGAATGATTTTCTTCATCTAAGGTTTATATGGAAACGCTGATGGGCCAACCTGGAATTCAAGTTATCTAATTATAATCCATAACTTTAAAAAAATGAAAAAGCTATAAATTACTCTTCTAAAAAAATTTGCAGCAAGAGAGTTATAGATTTTCAATGAGGCAGTGATAGTAGTGGAGTAACCTTTGTTCAATCGAATCGGCTAGCTCTGCATGTGCTTAACCTTGTGAATTGACAACATCTTTTAGTGGTTGGAAGTATAGTTATCGCTTTATTTTAATTGAGGTAGATTTCACATAAGAACCTAAACATGTCACAATCTAGTATGGGGTAAATGTCACATAAATATAAATTTCACATAAAAATTTAAACATGCAAATATAAATTTAAACTTAAATATCACATAAATGTAAACAACTCAGTATGGGGATAGATCTCACAAAAGAAATGTAAATGTAAATTTAAATGGGTAGATTTCACATACAAAAGTAAACATGTAAATGTAAAAGTAAAAGTGAATTGAAATGTAGATGTAAACAACCTAGTATGGGTAGATCTCACATAAAGACGTAAACATGTAGATGTAAAAGTAAAAGTAAACTGAAATGTAAATGTAAACCGTAAAACGTAAACTTAAATGTAAATGTAAACAACCCAATATGGGGTAGATAAACATGTAAATGTAAATTTAAACTTAATGTTTAAAATTTAACATTTTTAATTTAATGTCATCCCTATTTCAAGATCAATCTAATTATTACTATGTATAAACAAAATTTAAATTTATGAGCACTCAAAAAAGATGTATGATAAATAAATAAAAATATAAATAAACTAGAAATATGGTAAATATATAAACTTTTTTATATTTACTCCAAAGGTATGGTAAATAAATAAAAATATACCGTAAATAAAACGTCATTTTATATTTATTCCATAAACCTCTTTATATTGAAAGAGAATTCAAAAAATATGTTTTATTTAGGTGAAGCCTATGAACCAAATATCATGGGACAAATAATTATTAATACCATGGGCCAAATACCATATTTATAAAAGAGGTATGGTAAATAAATCAATATAAAAGATGTATGATAAATAAATAAAAATATATTAAATATGAATAGAAATCAACATCATAAATAAATAAAAATATAAATAAACGAGATGTATGGTGAATAAATAAAACCTCTTTTTATATTTACTCCTTAAACCTCTTTATACTTACTAACACTAAAAAAAACAGGTTTTATTTAGGTGATCCCTATGGGCCAAATTATTACTAATACCATACAAAAAAAACATTACTAACCCTAATATTAATATTGAAATATTAATATTATTAAATATAACATTCATATTAATATTATTATATTTAATAACTTTGGATTAATACAATATTAAATTTGTTATATTATAATATATATTAATATCTCATGATATATATTAACTCTAGATATATATGGGAGGGAAGAACAAAGACATAGAGTGATAGAGGTGGAGACATAGGGAGACTGACAGGAGAGATCGAGATAAACTCAAGGATAAGGGACAAGAGGAATGAAGAGAGAGAGAGGGAGATGAATGAGAAACATAGAGAAGAATAAGGGAGGGAGAGGGAGACATAAATATGGACGAGGAGAGAGATAAGGAGAGAGGGGGAGATAGTGAGAGGATTGGAGGGCAGAGAGAGAGAGACAGATGGGGGAAGAGAGGAAGATAAGAGAGAAAGGGAAAAAGAGGAAGGATGAGACAGAGGAATTGCAAGAGAGGAGGAGAGAGGGAGGGAAGAAGAAAGACATAAAGAGTGAGAATAGGAGAGAGAGGGGGTGATAAGGGAGAGATGAAGAGAGAGAGAGTATGTTTATGGGTGAGATAAAGAGACTAAGAAAGAGAGATATAATGAAGGGGGGGAACAAGGAGAGAGGGAGGGATATAGTAATATAGTTGGAGAAAGAGAGAGAGAGAGAGAGTGGTGCGGGGATAGAGAGGATTGGAGGGGAGAGAGAGAGAGAAAGTGAGAGAGAGGAAGAATGAGAGATAAGACTTGAGAGGGAGGACGACTGTGATGGGGGGAAGAGAGAGGATTGGAGGGAAAAGAGAGAGAGTGATGGGGGAAGAGAGAGGGAGGTAGGAGAGAAAGAGAGAGAGAGGAAGTACAAGAGAGTGGACTTGAGAGAGAGGAGGAGAGAGGGAGGGAAGAAGAAATACATATAGAGTGAGAAGTGGAGAGAGAGGGGGTGACAAGGGAGAGATGGAGAGAGTGTGTGTATGTTTGGGGATGAGATAAAGAGACAAAGAAGAGAAGATAGAGAGAATGGGGGAGGAAATGAGAGAGGAGAGAAGGAAGGATATAGAACATAGTTGGAGAGAGAGAGAGAGGGGGAGGATGTGATAGAGTGGAGAGAGGGAGGAAAAGAGATGGAGTTGGAGGGGGAGAATAAGGAAATAGAGAGAGAATGGTAGAGAGAGAGGGAGTGATAGATATATATATTAGAGAAAGAGAGTGTATGTTTTAGGGATGATATAGAGAGACAAAGGAAGATAGAGATATATATGGAAAGTGAAGAGGGGGAAAAAGAGATAGATGGAGAGAGAGAGAGGGAGGGATAGAGAGATTGATAGATATGGAGTGAGAGAACATGTGTGTTTGGGGGGTTGAGATAGAGAGACAAAGATGGAGAGATGGAGGGATATATATATATATATATATATATATATATATATATATATGGAGGAGGGGAGAGAAGAATACTTATTGCACTAGATGCCTTGATTTTAGTTTAGATGGTGATTTCTAATCCTATTTCATTGCTTGCACTATATGCATTGATTTTAGTGTAGATGTTAAATTCTAATGATATTTGATTTCTTTCACTGAATGCATTGATTTCAATGAAGATGGTGATTTCTAATCCTATTTGATTGCTTGCACTAGATGCATTGATTTCAATGTAGATGTTGATTTCTAATAATATTTGATTGTTTTCACTAGATGCATTGATTTCAATGTAAATGATTTCTAATCCTTTTTTATTGTTTGCACTAAATTCATTGATTTCATCGTAGATGGTGATTTCTAATCCTATTTGACTGCTTGCAATAGATGCGTTGATTTCAGTGTAGATGTTGGTTTCTAATCCTATTTTCTTAGTTGCACTAGATGCATTGATTTAAGTGTAGATGTCGGTTTATAAACCTATTTTCTTACTTGCACTAGATGCATTGATTTGAGTGTAAATGTTGATTTCTAATCGTATTTGTTTGCTTGCGTTAGATGCATTGATTTTAGTGTAAATGTTGTTTTTAAATCTTATTTGATTTCTTACATTAGATGCATTGATTTCAATGTAGATGTTGATTTCTAATTTTATTTCATTTTTTGCATTAGATGCATTGATTTCAATGTAGATGTTGATTTCTGATTTGATGTAATTGGATGTATGATGGTACATTAATTTTAAAGTGATTGGATTAATATTGGGCATTGATTTCAGTGTAAACATAAAAAATTATTGACAATGTACATTGATTTTGTGTTATAGTAATTCAAGGTATTAATATTGGAGAGAAAGAGAGACAAGATATGATGTTTACTACAATATATCGAGCTAAATATTTAAATGGTTTATGATTTAACCTATCCTTTTGATATAATCTATATGGAAAGACGACAAAAGTAACAAGGATCACAATAAGAATAGTAGAAGAAAATAGTTTGCAATTAATCACAATGAAAGACTATTTGTGATTTACTATAGTTTTATTATTCACATTTTCTATTATTCAACACTATTGCATTCTCACTTTACATTGGAAATTTGTATTTCATCATTAAAGCTATTCACAATATTTGTCATCTCAACAAACTGAGGTAACTAAAAAAATTTAAAATTAAAATGGCCAAATTAATCTGAGACATATTTAGCATATTTAAAATGATTATATTTAATATTATATGATTTTACATATTATTGATAAAATCAATCATCTGTTCTTTAGATTTTCTTTGGCCGCACATGACTGAAACCAGCCACTAGCCTAGATCCATCTTAACTCTGGATCCATCAATAGCTGAGAGGAATCAAATCTCTCGAGGAATCCATCTTAACTCTGGATCTATCAGGAGCTGAGAGGACTCAAATCTCTCGAAGTACAAACCTTTTCTTAAGTTTTACACTAAAAAAAAAGTTTGCACCTCAAAAGATTTGATCCCTATCCAAAGTTGATAGATCTAGTTAAAATAGATCTAAATTAATTAGTATACAATAATTCAAACAACTAAATTCTTATAATAAACCCACCTTATATATTATACACATTGTTTAATTCCATCTTCCATAGTGATATATTATACCCATTGTTTAATTCCATCTTCCATAGTGATATATTATACGCATTGTTTAATTCTATCTTCCATAGTGATTTAGAAACGTAGTTTTTATTTTGAAAATTGAATTTCAATATTACATGTATTACATTCAAAAAAAAATAACGAGGGATGGATTAATTTTCAGCCACGACAGTTGACCATTCGACGGTATTTCATTATTATAAGTATTTTATGTTAATAAGATGATCCGAGTACATTTTATATTATGGATTTTATGTTAATAAGATGATCCGATTACATTTTATATTTTTCTTTATATAGTGAGAGAAGTGTGAAGGCTATGCGTAATAAAAATTATGTAAATCGTTTAAACTTTATATTTTTTAAAAATATTTTAATAAATGATATCAACGACATATATATTTAAAAGAAAAAATATTAAAAAAAATATTGTAATGTTATATAAAATAAAATGTCTAATATGGATTATAAATAAAATATTTTAATATGATTTAATATTGATGTATACTTAAAAATATATTAATAAAAAAAATCAGATAAATTTGAGCTGATAAAATGACTCAATGCACTTGTTATGTAATGTCTATATCTTATTCTCCTTATAGAAGCAAGTATTTACCTTATTGAGAGCCTCGCTATGATTAAGTTTTTATTGTACAAGCACAAACTCAATAACATAGACGATCATAGACTTCCTAAGCTAGCTTTAAATTCCATCCAAAACCACCTAAGGCTCAATCGGGGGTGGCATAAAGACATGAGGGCTTGGTTAAACTATTGGGAGATCAACGAGAATGATGCATTGCAAAACATTAATAACATTAAAGATATTGTTACTTCAAAGTTCAAAAAAAAAATGTGATGTGAGAAAGATTTAGCGGCTAAAAGAAAATTAAGCTATTATAAGGTCATCAACTCCACCCTAGAAGATCAAAAGTATATCTCTATTTTAACTAGCTCAAAGAAGAAAATTAATATAGCAAATATTAGAGCGAATTCTCATGAGCTCCATAGTGAAACAGGTCATTGGGCAGTTCCTAAAACACCATGGATGGAAAGGATCTGCCATATATGTGAGAATAGGAACATCGAGGATGAAAACCACTTCCTCTTAGAGTGCCCCACGTACAACCACATTAGATCTCAGTTTCACAATCTTTGTTACAATACTGACCTTCCTAGCCTTTTACAATGTCAAAATTATACTGAGCTGTGGAGACTTCTCTCCACTTTTTGAGCATAGGAATAAAATCTTAAATCAAAATAAATAATTTGTTTCTTTAGTTCCGATAGACCAAGTTTGGTCTCAGCGGACGTTAACCATCATCATCATCATCATCAACATTCAAAAATACGATTTAAAGAATAAAAAATTACACATTATTTTTTGGACCCTAAAATAAGTTTGGACGCAAAGAAATTTGATTTTTCTCAACCTATGTTAGATTCGTGGTTAAAAGAGATCTATGTTGATTTAGTTCATATTAAATACATAGTTAAGATTAATCTACGCTAATTTTATTAATTTTAGATAAATAACAAAAGTGTCAAAAACTATATTAAAAATTAATTATAATTTAAAAGATGTATATTAATCAAAATTATATTATTATTATTATTATTATTATTTAAAATAATTTTTTAATATATAATTAAATTTACCACCATAAAAACTAGGGGAAATTCAACATAAAAATATGAGAAAAATTAGCTGGAAAATGAGAGAATTATAACAACACAAATTAAAAACCTGTCTGGAAAATAGCCAAAATTAAAGCAAAACCATTATAATAATTTCAAACTAGAAAACATGGAGGCCAAGGTTGATATGCATCGTCACACTGAAATCACCGACACAAACCTGTGATCGTCGTGTGACAATTACAACATAATGCGGTTCGCCCATTATGTTAAAGTACGACGTAACAGAAACAGCATTCCATAACGCCCCCTAAATTTATTCATTACCTAAATATGTTTGTCGAAAAGTTTATTTGCGTTTCAAAATACATAAATCGGTTGACTGGATATTTACGTGAAGATGAAATCATCCTTTCATAAACGAGGCGGCTGAAATTGGACGATAACACGTCATTATTTTTATTTAAAACGCCACGGAATATGCCCCTTAATGGATAGACTAGAGAAAGCCCCACCACATGGGAGAATGCCAGGCTACCAGGGAATTTAGAGAAATCCTTGTTGCTATAGATCTGTGTATTGACATCAAATTCATCACCTAACATGGGGAGAGGGTGAGCGATTTGATTCATTATATGGGATAAAAAAAGTTTAGAAAGAGTTGGGATGAAATTTCATAGAGGGGTGGGGGGATTTGATTCATTATATGGGATAAAAAAAAGTTTAGAAAGAGTTGGGATGAAATTTCATAGAGCAAATTGGAAATAAGTTAAGTATATAATTAAAAAGAAATCCGTAAAATTATCTAAATCGTCAAATTTGAGGAATGCTTATGCTTCATGTTTGAAATTCTTATTTTGCCTAGAGGTGTCATTTTTATGGAATCCATAGATAGAGAAAATTACTTAATGAAGTATTATAACTTATTTTAGGTTTTATTAAAAGTTTGATAAATGGTTTAATAATAATAAAAATTAGATGGAGCATAAAAGATAGTGTCACCATCATTTTTGAAAACGTGGTAATGAGATTAGCAGGAATGAGCTCACTATTTTTAATTCTTGATTTTAGCTTTTTGCCATTTCTTATATTATTACCAATCTTATCATACCAACTCCCTACCAAACTTTTCGAGGAACACAGTTGCTTTTGAAAGCACGCAAGTTCCTTACCTTTGGTGACACGCACACATTTCTTCTCTTTAGAGATTGTGTGCTTTTGTGGCATCAAAATATTTATAAACCACTTTCTGCACATTTTTTTAGTAGATGGCTGCAAACCCTTTGATCGTTAATAGGAAAATTTAGATCAAATTTGGGAGATTAAAATTCAAGAGTGCTTGACAAATGAATTCCAGACTCTACTCATAATATTTAAATAATTTCAAGTATTTTAATGGAATTTGATTACTTTTTATAATTGGTTTCTTATTACATTGTATAACACTTATTATTATCCATAGTGGAAAACACTCAAACCCAACTTCACGAGGAAGACACATCAAACCCCAATTTGCAACCAACAAACATAAACATAGAAATTAATGGATAATTGAGCTCTCTTACCACCTTTATATGAAACCTACTTAATTCTAGATCTCTCTCTATTATCACTAGTCACTTTCCTAGCACAATTGTATCTTCCATCACTCTCACAAATTCTAAAGTCCATTAACTCATATTTATGATTATAAGGCTAAAATAAATGTATTAATTTTATATAATGTCTCTAAATAAAGACCAAATTAGAAACTTAAATATTTAAAATAATAGTTGATGACATTTTTTTTTGTTGATTTCATAATCCAACAATAAATACCATTCATAAAAAGAGACATTTGTATGTCATGGTGCACCTACCAATCTTTTATAGACTATTGGATGGATAGGTGGTTTATCTTATTCAAAAAAACCTCCCTATAATCTTTTATAGACTATTGGATGGATAGGTGGTTTATCTTATTCAAAAAAACCTCCCTATAATAATAGGGAGGTGCCTTTGTATTTTCGTAGAAAATTTCTAAGGTATCATACGTCAAGTTAAATATTTTTTAAATGTCAATTTTGTTATCATATTCTCATTTACTATTAGGGTTTTACACTAATAAAAATATTATAAATGTCTATGTAAATTGGCTCGTTGATTTTTAGTTAGCATTATCATCGTCATAACATTCACCATCATTCACATTATGCCCCTCATTTGTGCTAGGATATAAGACAAGTCCTGCCTTTCACCAACTTGCCTCAACTCTTGGGTTATCAGTTTCCTTTAGGGTACTTCCATCCCTCTTACAACCCATCGGGGTGTATCACCACCCATCCCCACCATCTTCGTCATTCCAACCATCAACAATGGTTGGACCTGTACAAACCTATTTTTGTCCGCAACATTTCATTTAATATAGTTGCACCACTTAGCCCACATGCATCCCCCATCCACTTTCCAAGATGGATATCATAGTTGATGTGATAACATATGTTTCCATGGAGCAATTTATATACACAAGTGCTCCACTTGCAGCGAATCTTCACCATTACCTGAGTTATTCACAGTGAGATCATTTGTTGATGAATTTTGTATGGATCATGAATGACTTTGATTTTAGGTATTCTTATTTAAATTTATTACTTTGATTCTGATAATTTCTAAGAGTAGCATAATTAAAAGATCAGAATCATGGATGAGAGAAATATCATTGTGATTAATGATGTTATATATGGAAATTTTTTTCTTAACTTGATTTATAAAGTATCATCTTATATGTATTAATTCATTGTGGAAAAAATATGACAAAATTTTTTTTCTTAAGGAATTTAGACTTCTGTGATCCATAACATTGTTTAGATAATCTTCGGCAAAATCACATAACCAATCTTTTGTCGACGCGTTTCGAACCAACCAGTGTGGTTCATCGTCAGGACAAGTTGAAGAACCAATCCGGCTCAGCTTGTTTAAATAGAGTGTGTAGAGACTCCAACGGCTAATTTTGACCCAATGGTCCTAGTCAAACCACTAATATTCTTGTTATATAATTAAATTAATAAATTATATCTAGTATAATAATTCATATTTATTAAATAATCTATATATATTATTATTCCAATATTATTTAAATACAAACAAATAGTATTAAATTACCATTTAGTTACATTAGGTAATTGTATATTTATTTAATGATAATTATTTAAATCTAATGGTCCCTTGGTAAACTAGATCTTCTCTGTTTGTTTTTTAATAGATGAATATGCGAATATATCATTTTTTATTTATTATTTAAATATAATGGCCCATTTGAAATCAATAAGTTATATATAATAATTAATATTAATTAAATAATTCCACCATTATTAAGAAACAAACCAATAGTATTTAGTAAATAACATAGTTAAGGATTGTTAAAGTACAAGTTTATTAATATCTATAAAAAGAAACTAACTCAAACTAACTAATATTATTGGTATATCATATATTTATCAATAATAATTTCTTATTTATCATTTAAGTCTAATGGTCCAATGGTAAAATTAGATCCCATCTCACGATTTTATAATTAATTTAATAATTAATATTTGTTAATTAATCATTATTTATTCGATACAAATTATTAACTATGTAATTAGGTAAATATATTATTACTTATAAGGTTTAAAAAAGTGTTTTTATTAATTAAATATATAAGAAATTAATTAAAGGGAGTTTCAATTCTAAAGGTAGAGTAGAACTAAATATAAATGCATAAATAATATATTGACTTCAAATGGGCCATTATATTTAAATAATAAATAAAAAATGATATATTCGCATATTCATCTATTAAAAAACAAACAGAGAAGATCTAGTTTACCAAGGGACCATTAGATTTAAATAATTATCATTAAATAAATATACAATTACCTAATGTAACTAAATGGTAATTTAATACTATTTGTTTGTATTTAAATAATATTGGAATAATAATATATATAGATTATTTAATAAATATGAATTATTATACTAGATATAATTTATTAATTTAATTATATAACAAGAATATTAGTGGTTTGACTAGGACCATTAGGTCAAAATTAGCCGTTGGAGTCTCTGCACACTCTATTTAAACAAGCTGAGCCGGATTGGTTCTTCAACTTGTCCTGACGATGAACCACACTGGTTGGTTCGAAACGCGTCGACAAAAGATTGGTTATGTGATTTTGCCGAAGATTATCTAAACAATATTTTTTCTTGTGAAAGTTTGTAAATCACATCTAAAAGAAAGGGCTTGAGCTCCTACTTTGAGTAAGAGAACAAAGACAAACTTCTAATATGGAATAATAGTGGTGAAGGTGGTAGTGATCAATGAAACTCTATTGAGTGTCATTTTTTATTTAGGTATTTATGTGTCATTTTTTAGTTAGGTATTCAATGTGTCATTTTTATATATTTGGGCACAAGGCACATTTTGTATATTATGCATGAAATGCCATTTTGTAAAAAATGTACACTTGAGTTGCTTTTTAATACACACATTTACAATTTATGGGCACATTTTTTAATTCGATCTATTCCTTTAAAGAATAATTAGGATTATGATGGTAATGAAGAAGAAAAATATAATGATGATTTACCCCTATATATTTGCAAACATAACAATGTTATCTCATCCCATCAATATCATCATGTTAATCGATTTCTAATTTGTATTATACATATATAT
Organism: Pinus tabuliformis; assembly: GCA_031772625.1. NCBI lineage: Eukaryota > Viridiplantae > Streptophyta > Pinopsida > Pinales > Pinaceae > Pinus > Pinus tabuliformis. Next base: position 1,366,484,295 of record CM062817.1, on the reverse strand, counting down.
ATATTTTTAATTCACATAAATATTTATGTGAGGTCAACATCAATTATATTGGTGTATTTCAAGGAAATTCAACTTGTCGATTTAAAAGATCTATAAAACTATCTCTTAAATTAACATACATGACTACTTATTTACACTTTGGTGTAATGATAATGTTATTAAAGGGACATCAATTCCTTTAACCATATAAGTTGCGCATATGTTCAATGCCATATTGTTCAAATGGATCAAATAATGATCCAAAATCATTTGAACTAAGGGAATATTATATATTACCATGTGAAATATTCTCCCATAACCAACTCTAAAGTAGTATTTATCTTAGCACTAGGCCACGTGGTGGCTATAAGTAATCTAACTGCATACATGTGTATTTCACACTATAATACAACTTATTGGTTTTTTTCTACATAATGGATTGGAAGGTATAGGGAATTATATTTGGTGTGTTGTATATCCAATATGAAATACAAATTTATACTAGGAAATATAAAGAAAGTGGAAGAAATAAATAAATAATGATAGAAAAAAAAATAATACTCTAACACCAATCTCCTAAGTTTTCATCTTTGTTGCACACAAGTTTATGGATGGAAATTTCAGTATAAAAAGATGAACTCAATCTTGAACAAACCTTGAAGAATAAAAACTTGGAAGCTCTTTTCTCTTCTCCTTGAGAATGAAAAATCCATGAGATTCCTTAGATATCATTGGTAATAACATTATTAAATAGAAAACATAATTTAAAACTATTTTACAATGTCTCATTGAAATATAACTTATTCTAGGATGTCTTGGCAGTCATAACCATCATTAACTTCTACAATCACCAAATTTACTATTCTTATGATAATTAGTGTATTGAAAAAGCTTCATGGGTACTAGGTTGAACATAGTTTCTACTTCCATTCTATTTTTTCTCTCTTGAAACCTTGATGGTGTTTTGGTGGATCACAGCCACCTATTCCATCATGATGCACAAAGTCACAACCTCACATACTACAATTTTATGTTTAAATATATTGTATTTAAGCACATTTCAATGTACATTCATTTAGTTAACTGATATGAATAAGGAGGTCACACCCTTGAGGAGGATGCAAAAATAACACTGCGCAACATATGATAGAGTGATGCCCAATATTTTTGACACTATTCATTAATAATAGGCAGTTAGTTGAACCTTTCAACCTTCAAGATGAATGGAATTATTTACTATTTCTCATAGCTCTCAAGCTATTTGTATTACATTGTGATCTTTTAAAATTCTTCTAAAGGCCCTTTGGCTAAATTAATAAGAAATCCATTTTATTTGAGGTTTCTTCATTTCTATTGATATTTTCTGTCATTTCTAGGTTTCAAACTACTTCAATTTGTGTGTTTCCTTGTCTTAAATACTTTTAAGTTTTGAGAAGTGTGAGCATCATTGCCCATATGAAACGATTTAATATGGACCTACACATACTCATGATTTTGGTTCTTTAGCTCAATGCCTGACCTAGAAAAACCTTTTGGGTTCGTTGTTTTAGAGATTTTACCTCCACTATAATAGGTACAAATATATTGTAGTCACACAAATTAGATAAAAATCTGTAATAGAGACCTCATAGCAGTGTGAAAATATAATTTTATTGTCCCTAATGCCCCACCCAAATAAAAAAAATAGTGTACCTCAAGGTCTCATTCTTCATCATCACCATTCCACCTAGATATTAGTGCATGCTTGACCTAAGACATATTTCATCTCATATTTTTATGGTTAGAACAACATAAGATATAGTTTGGGAGAAATATTAGAGTAAGTACTTAATCTGTCTAAGGATTTATAAATTTTGGAAACCCTAGTATATTTGGAGTGAGTGATGGGAAGAAAGAAGGATATTATATTGTACAATTTTTTATGCTAGTGAAAGTGTCCAGGGAGGAATTTTGATGTGTTATATTTTCTTGTTATGGATGTGACATGGAGCAACCAACATTAATTAGGACAAATTATTGGCTAGGAAGAGATGGTAGTTAAGATTTGTTGTTTTGGTGGATGACCTATCTGAGATTTAAATAATCCAACTTTTTCCAACATGAAATGTATTTGTACTTCATCATCTCATGGATGTGCATAAGATGATCTTAGGATCCGCATATTTCAATTTGAGATTATCTTACATTTATAATTGAGTAGTTTACAACATTGATCACACATGTTGATTATGCCTTCTTAATTTAATTGAGGAGAACAACAATAAGTTTTATGCTTAATTTTTTAAAAAATACCACATATACAAGATTATTTTCTCTAATACACAAATCATCTAATTCAAATGCAAAAACCAATATAGGATAAAGTCATTCAAATTCAAATACCTATAAGATTCTAGCACCAAGTCAAATACCAAAATCACTCATAGTAAATATTTATTTAGCATTCAGAATTTTATGGGAACCTTAACTATATTTTTATGTCACCCTCATGTAGGAGCATTTGGACTTAGCCAGCAATGTAAAGTCTATTCACATGTTGTGGCTAAACAAGTTGAATTTCACTGACCTGAGTGGTCAAAAGTCATTTTTTACCGAGAGGGTTGGATCTCTCAAGAAATGAGCTATATTTCGTTTATTGTAATAAGTAGAAATTGTCTTATTTTAGATTCAAAGATAACTTGTTAGCATAGGTCTATGATATAGCTGAAAAAGAGTGATTTGACTATTATATTGTTTAAGAATAGGGATTGAGCTGTTAGACAGTATGGGATTGATAAAAATAAGCAAAATGTAATGTAGATGGATGAGCAGAGAGAGAAAGAGGATTGAGTGAAGCGAGAGTCAAGTAATAGAGCGTGGATTTCCAGATTGAAACAGAGGTCTTTTAATCGCTGTAATAGAGGCAAAGGCAAGACTCTGTAACCATTTTTTATAATGAATAATTGTTGTTGTGTGTGTGTTTATATAATGATGTTGTGGAAATTGTCATTTCACTTTTGTTTATTTGTATTCAGGACAGAGTCAAATGTTTCTCTGTTTTCATGTATTATGATATAACAACTCAGAGTTAATGGAAGTCATAGTCTTTAGTGTTATTACTATTATTGATGCCCGCCTAAGTCCCAACGATTCATCCAAGTTTCGAACCAACAGTGTGAAACCCCACCAACCGTTCGATTACCCATATCGCATCGCAAACAAGCAGTGGTGTGTGATTGGGCCACGGACCTTAATAAACTACAAAGTACGATCGCTAGTTATCGCATCGCGAGGAATCTTGTGTGTTATCGGACCCCAGCCATGGACAGTGCGATGTGCGATTGCGATCCACGCATCGTAATACATCAGTCAGAAAGGAAGTGGACCTTGAGAATTAGAACCCGATGATATGCAATGGAGGTGGGACCATTGATTATATCGCATCACAACACTCAGTTTCTATGTACCAAAACTTGAATACTTGCCCAGAGCGACTTGCGATTACGATAAAATATCCGTACCATTAGATCTAAATGTCCTATGATCTACGGTGAATCATGAACGATTCTATTTTAAAGGGGAAATAACATTGTTTTGGGCTTTTACAACAGAGATCCGATCTGGGAAGAAAAGGTTGGACAGTAAGGGAAATAATAAATGCGGGGCCGATTGTTGAGATTTCTCAAAACAATTGATTCCTGCGTCATTTGTGGTATCGGAGTATAGGGAGATTAAAGTTGATTACAGTAAACATGCCACCAAGGAGAGGAGTTGTAATTGGTCGAGGAAGGTCAGAAGCAAATGCAATTCTATTGGAGGAGATCCGAAGTCTGCATACGAGGATGGAAACAATTGAGACTACTCAGAGAAAAACATCTGATGAAGGGGATGACAGTGCTAAAGAAGAATCTTCTGAGCAAGAAGAGGAGGAGGAAAATGAAACTATTAGAGTTGTTAAGATGTTGGAAAAAGTAGGAGGAAAACCAAAGGTGGAAATTCCTACATATGAAGGGAGTCTCGATACAGAAGAGCTAATTGATTGGATCAGGTCGTTAGACAAATATTTTGACTATGAAGAGGAAGTTGGAGACAAGAAGAAGGTGAGATTTGCAGTGACTAGATTGAAGGGTCATGCAGCTATTTGGTGGGATGAGCTACAGACATCCAGAACGAGGAAAGGAAAGTCCAAGATCAAGCAATGGGAAAAAATGGTAAGTAAAATGAAAGCCAAATTTATGCCTAAAGATTATCATTTAAACAGTTTTAAATAGTTTCAAAATTTAAGGCAAAAAGGAATGTCTGTTAAAGAATACACATAAGAGTTTTATAGATTAAGTATTAGAGAAGGACATACAGAAGATGACATGGAGAAGGTAGCCATATATATCAATGGCTTGCGATATGACATACAAGACAAGATCAGCTTGTTATGTCTAAAGACTATTGAGGATGAATATCAAGCGAGTTTGAAGGCAGAGGAGAAGATGTTGAGGAAATAGAATCAGAGGAATAGAGGAAGAAGCTCAGTAAGAGGTAGAGGAACTACCAGACCAAGGGGATAGCAACATTAGCATGAAGCAGGCAGTTCAAGTAGCAAACCACCACGGAGAGGGGATTTTAATAGAGGAAGATTTTCACCCAGAGGAAGAGGCCGAGGAAGAGATTTTCGATGCTACACATGTGCAGAATGGGGACATGTGTCGTGGGACTATCCTCATAACAAACCAGCAAGTTAGAGGAATGTGAATGTGGCTGAGGCGAAGCCAGAAACCCCTCGACTTATGGAGAAGGAAGAACCCCTGAAGTAGGAGAATCCCTGATGTTGAGAAGGACATTGCTTAAGACAGAGAAAGAGATTGAAGAACCAGTGTAGAGGAGGAATTTATTCATAACTACCTATAAATCAAAAGGTAAGTGTTGTAAAGTAATAACTGACAGTGGAAGCACTGATAACCTTATTTCTACAGAGATGGTGGACAAGATCAGATTAGCGAAGACAGTACACCCTACTCCTTACAAAGTGTCGTGGTTGCAGAAAGGACATTAGATCATTGTGACAGAACAATGCAAGGTTGAGATACAAATTGGTACGTATAAGGATGTAATATTATGTGATGTAATGCCAATGGATGTATGCCATGTATTTTTGGGAAGACCATGGCAGTTTGATCAGAAAGATATTCATGATGGGAGAAAAAGCACTTATACTCTATAGAAGGATGGAACTAAACATACATTGCTACCATTGAAGGATGATGCTGGCAAAGGAGGACCTAGAAATAGTGTTATGCTGATGAGTGGGAAGGAGCTATTGTAAGAGATTGGGAAAGGTGAAGAAATAAATTTTGTTGTCATAGGGAGACTGAAGGTAATTTTAACTTCCACAACTTAGATGATTTACCCGAAGAAATCAAAACTCTATTAAATGATTTCGATGATATTATTGTGGATGAGTTGCCAAATAAAGCAGCATATAGATTAACTCCTCAAGAGAATGCAGAAGTTGGAAGACAAGTGAAAGAACTGATGGATAAAGGACTAATCAGAGAGAGTCTTAGTCCATGTTCTGTACCAACTTTACTTAGTCCAAAGAAAGGAGGTGAATGGCGTATGTGCACAGATTCCAGAGCCATAAACAAGATCACAATTAGGTATAGATTTCCTTTGCCATGCATGGATGATTTAATGGATTGTTTGAGTTTATCAAAGTATTTTACTAAAATAGATTTGAAGAGTGGATATCATCAAATAAGAATTCAAGAAGGAGAGGAGTGGAAGACTGCATTTAAAACAAACAATGGGTTGTATGAGTGGTTAGTGATGCCTTTTGGACTCACTAATGCACCTAGTACATTCATGAGATTGATGAACGAAGTCTTGAAGGAATATGCAGACAAGTTTGTGATTGTTTATCTTGATGATATTCTAGTTTTTAGTAAAAGTAAGGAAGAACATCTAGAGAATCTTAAATTGGTTTTAAGAACTCTGGAGAAAGAGAAACTACTAATAAATCTGAAGAAATGTAGTTTCATGAAGGAAGAATTAATTTACTTGGGACTTGTAGTTTCTAAAGAAGGATTGAAAATGGATCTAGAGAAAGTCCAAGCAATTTGGAACTGGCCTATTCCTAGAAATATATTTGAGGTAAGAAGCTTTCATTGTCTTGCAAGTTTTTACAAAAAGTTTATCAAAGGCTTTAGTCAGATTTTTGCACCAATTATTGAAACAATTAAGGAGACTAATCAATCATTCAAGTGGACAGAAGTAGCATACATGAATTTTAAATTGTTGAAGAAGAAAATTACTGAAGAGATGATTTTAGCTTTGCCTGATTTTGAAACGGTATTTGAAGTTGAAACATATCCTGGCGGAGTGGCAGTTGACGCAGTTCTGAGTCGGAAAAAAGGATCGATAGTGTACTTCAGTGAGAGATTAAATGAAGCAAACAATAAGTATTCTTCTTACGATAAAGAGTTTTACGCTATTGTGCAAACCTTGAAAAAATGGAGACATTATTTGCTGGAAAAAGAATTCATATTCTATTCGGACCATCATGCATTACAATTCATAAATAACAAGCAGAAATTGAACCAGAAACATGCCAAGTGGGTAGAATTTTTGCAGAGCTCTGCTTTTGTGATAAAGCACACAAGTGGTAAGTTGAATAAATTTGTTGATGCATTGAGCAAGGTAAGTTTTATTATGCAAGAATTGAAAGTTGGTGTTGTAGGATTTGAAGAAATTATTGAAATGTACAAAGATGATGCCAATTTCAAAGATATCTATACAGCAGTTCAAAATCCGATAGTGCATAACAGAAGTCAATGGTTATATTATCTCATCCAAGGAGGCTTATTGTTTAAAGGCAAAAAGTTGTGTATTCCCAAATGTTCTATGAGGGAAAACATAATAAAGGAAAAACCTAGTGGAGGATTATCTGGTCACTTTGGACAAGATAAAACCTTTGCTCAGGTGAATGCTTTTTATTATTGGCCAAAAATGCAAACTGATGTTAAGAGATTTGTTGAGAAGTGCAGGATATGTCAGCATGTTAAAGGGAGAAGTCAAAATACAGGATTATATCAGCCATTTCCAATACCAAACCGACCGTGGGATGCAGTTAGCATGGATTTTGTTTTGGGATTACCTAAAACTCAAAGAGGGAATGATTCCATTTATGTTGTGGTAGATAGATTTTCCAAGATGGCACATTTCATTTCTTGTAAGAAGACTAGTGATGCAACACATATAGCAAATCTATTTTTTTCAGAAATTATAAGATTACATTGATTGCCTATAAGTATTGTGTCTGATAGAGATACAAAGTTTGTAGGACATCTCGGGAGAACTCTTTGGAAGAAACTAGGAGCTAACCTCAGCTTTAGTTCAGCATACCACCCTCAAACAGATGGACAGGCTGAAGAAGTAAACAGGAGCTTGGGAAACATATTGAGAAGTTTAGTGTATCAAAATCCTAAGCAGTAGGATTTAGCACTAGCTCAGGCTGAATTTGCTTATAATGACACTCCAAACCGAAGTACTAGAATGAGTCCATTTCAGATTGTTTTTGAAATGAATCCAAGAGGCGTGTATGAGCTCAGAAATTTGGGTAAACAGGAGACAAGAAGTGCAAAAGATGAAGAGTTTGCAGAATAGATGCAAAGGCTTCAAGAAGATGTCAAAGGAAGATTATAGGAATGCAGTGGTAAATACAAACAGAGAGTGGATATGAAAAGAAGAGAGAAAGAATTCCAAGTGGGACATTTAGTGATGGTCTATTTGAGAAAAGAAATATTTCCTCCTAAGACATACAATAAACTAAAGACAAAAAAGATAGCACCATGTAGAATTGTAAGAAAGTTTTCAGCTAATGCCTATGAAATTGAATTTCCAGAAGGGATTGGAATATCGCCTATCTTTAATATTGCAGATTTGTATCCATACAAAGGGATAGAGACAGAGCTACAGGAGGAAACTATAGAAGATGAAGTTCAAACCTTGAACTAGGAAGAACAAGTGCCAAAGATAGTTAAGAAAGAGGTGGAAGCTATTTTGGAGAAAAGAGTATCCAAAAGAACTAGAGGACAGATTTATTTTCAATATCTAGTCAAATTGAAAGGACAACCAGTGGAGGATGCTAGCTGGTTGACAACAACAAAGTTGCAGAAGTATGGAGTAAGCCCTGAAAGTCTGAAGGATGATTTTTTTTGCCCCGGGAGTCTGATGCAAGAGCATCTGGACTTAGCTAACAATGTGAAAGTCTAGTCACATGTTGTGGCTAAACAAGTTGAATTTCACTGACTTGAGTGGTTAAAAGCCAGTTTTTACCGAGAGGGTTGGATCTCTAAATAAATGAGTTGTATTTCATTTATTGTAATAAATAGAAATTGTCTTACTTTAGATTCAAAGATAAGTTGTTAGCATAGGTGTGTGATATAGCCGGATAATAGTGATTTGGTTGTTTGATTGTTTAAGAATAGGGATTGAGTTGTTAGACATGATGGGATTGATAAAAAGAATAAAAATGTAATGTAGACAGATGGGAAGAGAGAGAGAGGATTGAGTGAAGCGAGAGTCAAGTAATAGAGTGTGGATTTCCAGATTGAAATAGAGGTCTTTTAATTGTTGTAATAGAGCCAAAGGAAAGACTCTGTAACCATTTTTTATAATGAATAATTGATGTCGTGTGTGTGTTTATATAATGATGTTGTGGAAATTCTCATTTCACTTCTGTTTATTTGTATTCAGGACAGAGTCAAATGTTTCTATGTTTTCATGTATTACGATATAACAACTCAGAGTTAATGGGAGTCACAATTTTTAGTGTTATTGCTATTACTGATGCTCGTCCAAGTCCCAGCCATTGATCCAAGTTTCGAACCAACGGTGCGAAACCCCGCCAACTGTTGGATTACCCATATCACATCGCAAACAATCAGTGGTGTGTGATCGGGCCACGAACCTTAAGAAACTGCGAAGTGCGATCACTAGTTATCGCATCGCGAGGAATCTTGTGGTGTTATTGGACCCCGGTCATGGACAGTGCAATGTGCGATTTCGATCCACCGCATCACAATACATCAGTCGGAAAGCAAGTGGGCCTTGAGAATTAGAAACCTGCGATATGCGATGGAGGTGGGACCATTGATTATATCGCATCGCAACACTCTTTTTGTATGTACCAAAACTTGAATACTTGCCTAGAGCAACTTGCGATTACAACAAAAGATCTGGACCGTTAGATCTAAATGTGCTATGATCTACGGTGAATCATGAATGGTTCTATTTTAAAGGGGAAATAACATTGTTTTGGGCTTTTACAACAGAGATCCGATCAGGGAAGAAAAGGTTGGGCTGTAAGGTAAATAATAAACGCGGGGCGATTGTTGAGATTTCTCAAAACAATTGGTTCCTGCATCACACCCACCTTCACATATTCCAATAACTACGTTATGGATTTGCTCACCAAGCATATGTTAGTGTTAATTTTCTCATGTGTGTAAACAAAGGAGAGCTAAGAGAACATTAATCACATATTATTCTTGTTGTTTATTGTATTCTTTTTCCATGATATAGTTGTTCACGTAAAATAGCAAGAACACATTCCCTTTAAAACAATATAGCCCTCAACTCGGGTGTAGAAGAAGTACATGGCCTTTCTAACATTCTAGACGTTAAGATGATAATGAGATAAGACTAACACCGTTTTTCAGAACCTATACATTTAAGATTAATGAAATGCACAAATGCTCTTTTGGACCATCAATAAAATCAATGAAAATTATTAGATGCCCATTCTTACAATGTAAGCATGATGGATATGGAGAGAATGACCACATGCTCATTGAGAGGAGGGATGCATAGCCTCGATAACTGACCATTTTATAATATTCCATGACGATAGTTATTAGTACCAGTTAAGGTAGGACTTTAGTAATCAAATTCTCATTGCTATTAGTTTAGTATTAACTGGTGTAATATATTATGTTTAAATTTGAAAATTACATAGTACTTTTTTAATATTATTAAAAAATTATTTATCAAACATTTAATTGAACCATAATTTGAAATATTTATTACAGTTTTTGTACAATACAATGTCATGTAGATAACTACTTTACATATTTTATGTCATAATTTATGGATATGGTTGTAATATTCATGCATGAATTTTAGATATTCATGTCGTGGTTTTTTATTCTTAATATTTGTAGGACAACCATCCAAAAATAAAATCCTTGAAAATAACTAATACTCAGGTAAATAACATATTTACCATCAATTACTTCCCACCATAATCTATACAAGTCTTTGCATAAAAAATCGATGTAAGATGTAAATAAATATACTTACTATGAGTTATTTCCTATTATTATTTATGTTTTACTCAATGCTTATGTAGGACTAAAACTATAAATGCATAGACTTGTTATGATTACTACCCACCAAAATTTATGCAACATCTCAATTTATTAGTTCATGACAAAGCAAGACCATAAGATTCTATTTCCTATTGACCACTATTAATCTCACATTGACCAATGTATGTTATAATTTTTTATATAAATTTATCTAGAACATAATTTCTAACTTGCTAATATTACTAAGATAACAAAAACATGTTTTATGGTGTCCACAAACTTTTTCGTAAACCAAAAGTGTGGCAGGCTACTCAAGTGGAAATTATGCTTTTAGAAAAATTGCACATTAATATATGAAGTAGAAAATTGATTTCCTACAAAAGGAGAGAGACTTGCATAAATTTTTGGTGGGTAGTAATCATTAGTAAGTATCCACATTTACACCTTTACTCCTACTTGTGCTAAAGAACACATAAATAATGGTGGGTAGTAATTCCTAATTTACATCTTGCTCCTATCTATTTTTTATGAAAATAATTGCTTAAATTATGTTGGGTAGTAATTGGCTTAGGGAGCTTTGGATTGATGGTGAAGGGTGCACTGTTAAGGCATTCCATGCATAGGTCATCAGTTCAAATCCCATATGGGTGCCTACTTAAGAAAAGAAAAATCCACGAGGCGTAGAATAGACAGTGATGGGGTGTACTATTAAGTCACTCCATGAAGTGAAGGTCATCAGTTTGAAACTTTGTAGGAAAATATCCAATCATGTTATAAGCCACTCCATGAAGTGAAGGTCATCGGTTTGAAACTCTGTAGGAAAAAATCCAATCATGGTAAGGGATAGTGTGGCCTTTGTAGGAAAACATCCAGTCATGTTAAGGGCTAGTGTGGCCTATGTTGGGTGCGATCCCCATGTGACTTTGACAACTTAGATGTCCTTGGGTAGAGGCTTCTCAAGCCACAAGTCAAGATTTATGCAATCTCTCATGAACTCAGACCACTACAAACAAAAAAATGGTAGGTAGTAATTGAAGGTAAATGTGTTATCTACCTGAGTATAAGTTATTTCAAGAAAAAACATTTTAGGTGTTTTTCCTATAAAGTTGAACAATGAAAAATTATTTCACAAATATCTAAAAATTATAGCATAAATATTGCTACTACTTTAAGAATTTATGACTGAAAAATGAGCCAATTATCCACATAGTTTGCATTTGCCAATGCTAAAGTAATAGTGATCAATTGATTGCGAAAATATTGCTTAAACCGGTACTAATAAAAAGAATAAGATAAACAACCTTGAGAACTAACCAATCTAAAGTAATATGGTAATTAAAAAAAAGCTTAAAATGCATCTAGCCTTTAGAAACCAAAAAACATGGAAGTTGATGTTGCATCTAAATCATCAAGACAACTATGAGATCCTCGTGTGATCATGGTATCTGTAATGATAATTACAACATAAGAGGGTTCGCCCATTACCTCTCAAAATGAAAGAGAGAGTAGTAATTTGGTAAATGACGATGTAGCATAAACAACATTCCATAACTCCCCAAGCAAATGGTAAATGATGAAATCGATGAGAAAAACCAAGGAAATGCAATCTCTTTTAAATGAAAATTTTGAGAAAATCCTATTACTTCGACTTTACTGACCTCAAATTCACCACTTGACATAAAAGAGAAGGAGGAGCTTCATTTTCTTTTGAACATGCAGTTTAGAAAATACCATGTAAAATGAGGATCGGACTTCAAGTCCTGGTATATTTTTTTGTCCTTTCCTTTTTTAATTCTATCTCTTCTACTTTTTTGGTTGTTCTACTTTCTTTTTTTTATTATATCTCTTCTACCTTCGTTACCCTTCTCCCAATTCTAATTTTCTTTAATTTCATATCTCCGCTTTCTTAAATTTTTAACTGCTTTGGCCCCTTCTTTACATTGACCCTACGTCCATTTTTATTCTTTTCTCTACCTTTCCTTTTATTTTAAATTTTTATTTAATCAATGTTATATTATATGATTTTAATACTTATTTGTTTTCTTTTAAATTTATTGTTTAATCAAATTTTAATTTGTGTTTTTTTAATTATTCTATTATTAACATTTTATATTTATATTATATGATTTTAATACTGGTGTGTTTTCTTTTGAATATTTTGACCATAATTTATTTTATATTTTAATTTAATTAATTTATATTTCATTTACTTATTTTTATATATTTTTATTCAATTTTTTAAATTTTAAGTTTAATTTTCTATTTTTATTATAAGAGCCTTACTGAAGTCGCTCCCCCATCTACCAATTGCAAAATCAATACCCATAATATAAAACTAAAATGGTAGGAAATATGGGACTAGAGCCTTCAATGTAAAATAGGTTTAAGAGCTTAACCCGTCGAGGTTATGGATGTATGTTGGCAGTAGGTACTGAGTTGTGATATTACTAGGCAAACCCATCGGGGCTATAGACACTTGCGGGCAATGCGGCATTCTGCCTAAAGAAGTGTCAACCAAACTAAGGCTTTTGTCTACGCATATGATGGTTATTCTAAAATGTTACAATATAAAGAAAGCATGTGTGGATGAAGTCAAGGGAAAAATGAACTCCATAAATTTTTTGCTAAAGAATGACCTTAAGGTAACATCGAGTCCTCTATCATTAGTTTTTCATATTGTATCTAATATTTAATTACCTTAGAAGTGAGACCTATGATCATGAATAATTAGTAAAACTCAACTGAAAATCTTATCTGTAATACTTGGATGACTATAAGACTCTGAGATTTGGATAGTGATCACTAATTTTTCATTGGTTCATCATTACTTTTATTATAAAAACATCCTAATTTTTCTACAAAGAATGAGATCCCCTTAAAAAAAAAATGAGGATCTAAGGCTATTAAGGATTGATGAAATCATATGTAATAAGTGATTTGTGATTTATTTTATGCTTGTGTTAGTTTTATATCATTTTAATAAATATGAGATGACTTATTTTTTTTCTGTATTCATATCATTAGCTCCATTGTTTTGTTTTTCAGGCTCCTTTGTACTAGAGCCATCTCAACATCCCTCCTCACTTCTTCAATACCTCACCTTGTTTGCATGAGGACATGCAAAACCTCAGGCATGGGGGAGTGGTTGTTGGGACCTTTTCAACATCTCCAGTTCATTCTCTTTAGAAAATTTTGATCAGCATTCATCATTTCAGACTCTCAACCTTACTTTGCCTCATCTTCAGCTCCATATAACTTCCATTGCAGCCTGCAGTACATATCAAAATTCAAAAGGTATACTTGAGGTAAAACATGTTTAAAAGATCTTTAACTCATTAAAATTTAAGGAATCTTGATGATTAACCACTTTCTATTACATAAATATTCACCTTTCTTAAACTACCATTAAACCCCCATTTCCAAATCCATTAATGCATATTCTAGTAAGACCATAAGAATGATTGTGGTACATGAATATCTATAGTGTCTTGTCCTTGTACATCATAAAGAATTCACAAAATCATCTTATGAATGCTCTCAATAAGAGGATGAAGCCATTATTTCTTATCTGAGAAAAGAACCACAAAATAAGTAATGGTCTTACAAGTTTCCAAGTCCATATTATTTTAGCCATTATCTTCATTATCACCATATATCATCCACCATCATTTCCTAGTCCATATTTTGTTTGCATGAGGGCATGCAAGCCTTAGGCATGGTGGAATGTTTGGTTCTGAATATGTCATATTATTCATTATATAAATCCTCTATTCATAAGCAATATTCCCTCATTTACGCCACTTTCCATAGCCATTAAACCACCAATTTTCGTTAAATGTACCTCTTCTAGCATGTGGTTAATTATGATAGATTTCTTATCTTTTTAATGGTTAAAACATGTTTTTAACATTATTTTATCAATGAAGGTTCTACTAATATGGTTATGTGGCTAATAAGCATGTTTGAGTATAAAAATTTATATTTCTCTACCAGCCCAGTGAAAATTTGGCAGTTCAGTACTTAGTTCAGTGCCAGTTTAGCAATTCGGTACTTAATTCTACACTTGCACAAATGGAGAAGGTGGTCAAATTATAAAATATGTTTTTATTTTCTATAGCATGGTAAATTGCATTCCAAATGGGTTTAATATGCTGGTACAAGCCTTGGAATACATCAAACTCACACGTGTGGGATCCTAGCACATGACTTAAGCTAGAGCAAAAAATAGGTAACAATTTTGAAACTACCATGTTCTACCTCCATTTACATGCATATGGTGGCGAATCTAAAAAATATGGAAAATGGATTTTTGTAAAACATATAAATTTACTTACATCTCAAATTGTTTCTAAAAATTCCATACTACTTAAAAATTAAAATTGGATCTTCAAAGAAGATTTGTACAGAATTTTTGAAAAACACATATTAGCAAAAGTATCTAAACAACCAACTTTAGGCACGATTTCCGAGAACATGGAGTTGAATAAGGAAAATACAAGAGAGGGTTTTGTTGATAATATGACAAATTATGCTCCATATAAATGTATCCTCAAAACACATCATGTTCGAGAAGATATCGCTATTATTTAACACCAATTTGTATAAAAAAATACACAAAAATCAGATTTTTGAGATTTTCCTCTAAAGTTGTAAATTCGTTTTCTATGTTTAGTGATTGGATCTTATCCTTCCTCAAAGGATTTTATGTATAAATAAAGTCTCAAATGGTAGAGATCGGGAGGAGAGAACACAATGAGGAATTTGTCATTATTTTGAGTTGATATTTTGTAATATAAACAATGTAAACTTTGAAATGAGAACTCATACGATTACCCATTTCGTTGAGGTAGCAAAAAAGTCAACCGATTTTGAAAAGTGGTGATACAAAATACATTAATTTTTAGGATGTTAGTGATTTGCACGCTGATTTTAAAAAGTGTTGACTCTGCATTAGGCCCTTTTTCTAAAATACCTTTTTTTTTACTTTAAATTTTCTTATGTATTAAATGTGAATAATTATTTTATAAATTTAACAATTTTTTAAGTGGTCTTTTTCTTCATATTTTTTTTTTTCTTTTTTTTTGTAGTGAGGTTTTTAATTTTTTGCATAGTTAAAGAAAAAGGTCAATATTTTAAAGTTTCGATACTCTACATATTTATATGTCAATTAATTTTTCAATGTACACCAAATAATTGTCACTAAAAAATAATATTTTTTAACAATTGACATAATCACAATTTTTATAGGAAAATTTTAACAAAAAATGGTTAAATAATAGGTTTTTTTTTTTTTTATGAAGTTCATGTCAAAAAATAATAATAATCACCGTTTTTTTCAAAAAATAAAAGTGAAAAACACATAATACAAATATTGAACACATAACAACATTAATTGAATTATTATTCTTCTCTTAAAATGTCAACGTCAAAACATTACAAGTATAACTAATTAATAGTTACAAAAAATGAGCTTGATTTCCAAGCACAACTTAAATTTAATTAACAATATCACGTAAATCCAAACTCTTCATCCTCTAGACTTTCATCATTGTCTTCTTCCACAATATTTTCTTCTTCATTTTTTTTCATTTTCCTCTTCTAATGGACCTTTGATATCTATTTGTCTCCCAATGTATGCCTTTCTAATCATTCCTTGTAATGGTGGTTGAGGCTCCCTTTCCTTTTTTTCCACACGTGATTCACTAAAATCCCCTTTCTTCAACCCAGTTTCTTCCATTGCATTTGGAATAAATTGAAGAGCATTAATTTGTTTCTGAATAAATTTGCATTGTACTGGATCTTTTTTAATGGCAATGCAATTTCTTCCTTTTTGTAGGCAACATTCTAGTGTTGTACCTAATTATCAAAAGCAAAAGAAATAATGAAGTAACTTAGTATAATGACATATAAATTAAGAAAAACTATATTGAAATTCAATTCTATATAATAAAACTTACGTGAGCTAGAAAATAAATCCAGAACCCAATCTCCTTCATTTGAACATAAGTCTATAAGATAGTTAATCAATGATAGTGGTTTTTTATAAATGTTAACTATCTCTCCTTTTGCTTCTTTATCTTCATATGCTATTTTTTTCACAACAACATTATAAACCAGTACTTGGATATGAAATTTTCCATCTACCCGATTAAAAAGCATAGACATATAGCCATCATCTTTTGTCCAACTATCAATATGGATGAACTCAAAATCATTTACAATTGGTTGATCTTCATGGTTAATAAGATTTGACTTTTGTCTATAACATGAAATAGTAAATTTTCAACTAACTTGAACATAAATGAATTTTTTAACATTAATCAAACATACATTTTCAACGTCTTACCATGTGATTTGCATCCTTAAGTTTTCTTTCCCCTTGAAGCTTGACAATAACATTGTTGATTGTCTGTCTAAATGAAATGTCACAAATCTCCATAATGGTGATGATGTGACTTCTACAAATCCTGCAACCACTTTACTAAGAGCTTGTTAAGTATAAGGGTCACTATCATAGTCAATGTTTGGAATATTGAAACCATGGGGAATATTTGGTAAAACTAGGGAATACTCCCTTTTAGGTGTGAGTTTAGCAATGTCGTCATAGTCACCTTGTATTACTTGATATTGAATAGTATCAATCACATTCCAAATGAAGTGAGTAATATTTGGATCAAGTTCAACATTCCTAAGACACTGCTTTTTTAGTCTTTCGATCTTAACTTTTTCAATAAAGGTTCTGAAACTATCTGGTGCTCCATTTGCATCCTTCCTTATCTTTAATAAAATAAAAAAATGTATGTATAAGTTATAAAATAAAAATAGTATACATATGAATAAAAGTGAATGTATAAATAAACATACCTTTTTAAATGCAATATAAAAATCTTTTAGAGTTGATGTAGAACTTGAATCTAGATAGTTGCATACAACATCATCTGAACTATCTTCATTCAACAATTTAACCATTTGTTCTTGTATTTTCATGTAAAATTTGTGATTGAATAGATAAAGTAAAAAAAGTTAATATAATGATATGTATAACAAATATTACAAAGAACAATATTTAAAAGAAAATTATAATCTAGAAATAAGTAAAAATAATTCAGCAAACTTACTTTTGAAATTCCCCAGACATTTCCTCCAATGATAATTCCCCTGACTTCACATGAGATAATATTTCTTTGACAGGTTTTTCATCCTTCACTCCTTGCAATACTCTCCAAGGTGTGATAGTCATATCTTGTGGAATCTGCTTCATTTCAGGACTTGTTTTACTGTTGCTACATATCAATGGTTTAGACATTTCGACCTTCTAGTTTTTAATGCCAATGTTCTCCCACGTGCTAAAAATATCATTAATCAATTCCCATAGCTCTCCAGTTCTAAATGCCAATTGGAAAATGTTATCAATACTTATGAATATATCATTATTTACTCTGTCACCTTTTGAACTGATTTTCTCCTCAATTTGATAGCCTATTTCCATACAACACTCCTTTCATAATTCTATAGTAAAATTTATCTTATCCCCACCATATTTTTCTTTAAATTAATTATGGATAAGTCTAACACTTAGGATGAAATTCATAGACATCCTATATTCATTATCTGAATTATGATCCCATGCCAATAATTTTGCTTCTGTATCTCGTAAAACAACATAAATGATACATTTCATTGTTTAAAAACATGGTTTATTGGGATATTCTTCCTTCAATTGCCTTTGAGCTTCTACACAATGGTTACCCCCAAGCACATAATAATTGTATTCAAAACATTTTGACTTATCAAATGCTTCTTTGTTGGGAACATGAACTGGATCAACAAGAAGCACATAATTAACCACATGAGCATATGGATTGTTCCTCATCAGTGCGTTCAAGTTGTGAACGTATAGGTGGTGTGGCTTTCTTATTTGATTTTTACATTGTCCTTCACTTGGCTTATAGATTTGTCTCACATTAAGCTAAAATGTACGACCACCTTCAATTAAGTTTGTCTTTGTCAAGTTATGTTGAATGACATTTTGTTTTGTTTTAATAATTCCATCCTCTAAATGAGCTCTTGGTGTAATGATTTCCCTGCTTTCTTTTGAATTTTCACTAGGATCTTCACTATTAGCAATGACTACTTGAGAATGTTCAACTTTGATTTTATTCCTCCTAACATTCTCATCATTAACTAGAACATAGACATTCCTGGGCATTGTTACGTTTGGTCTTTTATAGCTCTTCTCCTTTCTAACATCAGTTTTAATGTCATCCTCAATAATGGAAACATATTCTTCAGCGTTAGTTTCAACTTCCTCAGCTTCAAAAGTAACATCTCTACCTTTTCTAGATTTATCCACTAAAGACATTTTTTTTTGATCCCTTGGATGTAGTTTTGTAGTATCATGAATTACTACTTTTTGC
Source organism: Pinus tabuliformis (assembly GCA_031772625.1). Lineage (NCBI taxonomy): Eukaryota > Viridiplantae > Streptophyta > Pinopsida > Pinales > Pinaceae > Pinus > Pinus tabuliformis. The sequence goes on along the minus strand of CM062817.1, from coordinate 1,366,465,559 downwards.
TTGTTTTTCATATATTCTTCTGACCCTGAGTAGAAACTGCTGACAACATTCATAATATCTTTCTCCATGAAATGAATGCCTCTCAACATAATTGAATGATTTTCAATAAAATTCCTTCAAACAAATTATCATATGTCAATAAAAACTAAGTTATAAAAATATAATGAGATAGTTACAATAATGCAAAACACAAATGTAAATAACAATACCTACCATATCATGTACACTGTCATTTATAATTTGTTTACAAAACTTTGCAGATTCCTTTGTCATGTAATACAATGACAATGATCACCAATATTTAATCTTGTCGTGTGACTTGGGTGGTTTTGTAAGCACATAAACAAATTTAGTGCCCGATATCAAACATATGTTTATGACCTTTCCTAGCACGTCATAAATTCGACTATTGTTAGGGATATCATCATATAGATATATATGCACATGTTCACCTTCTCTATCTTTCACATACCTTACATTTTTTGTAAGCTTCACTTCTTTTGATTTCTTCCAGTATGAAATTGTCTTCTTATCATTTGAGGCACTTTATAGATTTGTAGTTATTAGCTCAGGTTTGGTTCGTTCAAAAGTGTTTTTTGAGGATCCACCCCCTCCCTCCCCTTAGCCACATCCAACCCCTTATATTTAAAAGGCATGGATTCTTCTGATAGTGAATTTTCACTTTGTGAAGCATTAACATCTTCGTCGTGTAACAAATTTATTCATATTGATGAATATAACAGAAATTCTTCCACCATGAATAGAGAGTAAAATCTTCCACTTAGTGTTGGGTGTGGAGCTGGATTATCTTATTTATTCAAAGGTATCGCTACATTGGACCACAGTTTGTAATGTGAAAAAAACGCCATCGGTAAATGTGTGCCGCCAAGGGGGCCCAGGGGGTGGCAATAGCTATAATTTAAGCCCCCTCTGACGAGGAATCAGGGCAGCGCCCCTGAAGCTAAAAATAGATGTAAATTTTCCTTGTAAAATGTTTTAATTTTGTAGTCAATCTAGGTTGTTCATTAGGTGGAGATATGATAGTAGAAGTCATGTTTAATTTAGGGTCTTTTTCCTAGAAGGCAACCCCTCGCTATATATGAGGGAATTGTATTTCCTCTATGTAGATCTATATTCTGAGTGGGAAAGAGAGAGGAGATTAAGATAGAAGAGGAAATTACAATGGATCTTTTGTAGGTTGTATCTCTTCATTTTTTTGGATAATATAAAAGGAAGGACTGGCTATTTCTCCGTTGACATAGCCCAAATTGGGTGAACCGCATATATCTGTGTCTCTCTTGTTTTATGTGTTTTCTGTGTTTATATTTCTGCAATATTTTTATGTGTTCCATTGCTCTGTAATATATGATTTTCTAACACTTAGTCCTAATCCTAAGGACTATGAGAGCAACACTGATGAAAGATAGGATGAATAATTTCAAATAAATAAAGAGTCATGGTTTCCACTTAGTCCTAATCCATGGAAAATTTTAAGGGCGAATGTTCACCCTTTGGCGAAATTAAGGGGTTTTAAATTTTTAGTGGGCGAATATTTTGTATCACAGTATATTTTTACAAATCGTCTCAAATAGCCCACCTTATTTTAAGGGAGAGGGTAAAAAAGGTAAATTTAGCCCTTGAAATTAGGAGTTACAACCTTCCATTCCCTAATTTTCAAGCATAGGTTTTATTTAAGTGAATCCTTGGGGCCAAATACCATATTTATAAAAGAGGTATGGTAAATAAATAAAACATTTTTTTATATTTACTCCATAAGTCACCTTATATACATGCAAGGGTGTAAACAAATAAAAATATAAATAAAGTGGAAGTATGGTAAATAAATAAAACCTCCTTTTATACTTATTCAAAAGGTATGGTAAATAAATAAAAATATAAATAAACTAGATGTATGGTAAATAAATAAAACCTCTTTTTATATTTAGTCCATAACCCTCTTTCTATTTATGAAGGCTCAAAAAAGAGGTTTTATTTAAGTGAATCCTATGGGCCAAATACCATATTTGTAAAAGAGGTATGGTAAATTAATAAAAATATAAATAAACGAGAGGTATGGTAAAGAAATAAAACATTTTTTTAATATTTACTCATATTTACTCCATAAGTCACCTTATATTTATGAACACTCAAAAAATGCATTATATTTAGGTGAAACCTATGGGTAAAATACTATGGGCTAACTACCATGGGCTAGATTATTATTAATACCATGCAAAAAAACATTATTAACCCTAATATTAGTATTAGTAAAAATAAAAATAAAAATGGCACATGGTATTGACCCATGGTATTCACCTGGAATGTAGCCTATTTAAATGGGGGAATTAAAACAACGTAGATCCATCTTTATTCTAGATCTACTAAGCCCCAAGAGGTATCAAATATCTTGATATGCAAACTAGCATAGAGTGAAAAAATATTTGATCCCTCTCAGGTCTTGGTCAATCAAAAGTAAAAATGGATGTTGTAATTTAATGTATGTTAAACATTTTAACTTGGTTAAAGTAAAAAATAAAATAAAAATCATTTATTAATTTTATTAATTTTTATAAATTACTAATAGTAATTTTTAAGCTCCAGGTTTATGATAACCCATGGTATTGACCCATGGTAATACCATGGTATTCATGTGATCATAAACTATTTAAAGGGGAAATTTTATCATCATAGATCCATGTTAATTCTGGGTCTACCAAGTGCTCAGAGGGATAAATAGATTTCATCCCCCTAAGAGTGTTAGATGTGGTGTTAAGATGGATATAGGTTGGTTTTTATGATGATGAAGATATTAAATAGACTTAGGAAATAATATTGTAAAAACATCTTAAGATGAATGGTTAAAGCTACATTTAGTCAATTCACAAAATTTAGTAAAAAGTACCAATATCTCCATTAATATTGGTTTTTAACTTTTTCTAATTTAACAAAAAAAATTCAAAGCAATGAAACCTTATCACTCTTTCCGCATCACCCTCGTAGAAGATTTCTCACCATTTTCAAACATTCTCAATATAATATCTTCATGAAAAAGTTTAGGTACTGATGTTGGATTAGTTGTTTGAAAAATAAGTTGGTTTGTACAACCTTCCATCCTCTGTGCTATTCTTAGTTTTTCTAATGATATGTAGGGTTGGATCCACTGCACCATATTTTCCTAAAAGGTGGAGATTGTTCACAAAAAAGGAAATTAATCTACATGTTACAACGTTGTTAAAAAATGCCAGACCTATGAGGGTAGTGAATTATGCTAATAAGAAATTTAGATTGGGAGAGATGTAATTAAATTTTATTATTTAATTGAAGATTTCAAATTAAAATAATAATAAATCTACATTTATATATTCATATATTGATTGGAAGGATTCTCACAATGGTCACTTCTTTCAATTAGATTCCCTTCAAGCCCTTGGGATACCTAATACTTTCTTATATAATATAGTTGGGGCTTGCTACTTCTTGGCGTGTTGGGGTAAACAAACTTGATGTGTTTTTTTTATCTCACGATTGGAGTCTATGGAATAAGAAAGAAATTTGATAACTTGAAAAAAGTGGTAGCTTGACAAAAGTTGTAGAGAAAAGATTAATCTCTCCTACCTTGACAGAACGCGTTGTCAATATCAACACCTACAAGAACTTTGTTGTGGAATATTATCAAATTAATAGAAGGATATGAAAGAGTGTATTGTAAGAAACTTGACAAACACAACCACTAAACTTGGAACATTGTTTGTAGGAAGAGTAAATTATGTTTCTTTTTCCAAACATGTATGCTAGTATATTACAGTTTAATGAATATGTTTTCTTATTATTATATATGGTTTCATACTTTAACAAAACATTCGCCAAGACTTCACAATGTTTTATTATTCAGTAAAATATTTTCCAAGATCTTACAAGATTTTATAATTCAGTGAAAGATTCTCCATCACTGTACAAGATAATATAATCTGGTGAGAGATTCACCAAAAAAATTATATATACATATTATATTATTGATAAAATCGCCTCCCATTTTTCCTATGTATCTTGGGGATTAACCCATTTATTATACATATTAATTTAGGGTGGTTCTTAAAATTTTCCCTGCTATGGAATATGAGAGTAGCAATGATGAAGAGCATGATTAATATTTTCAAATAAACAAAGAGTGGAAGTTTCCACTTAGTCCTAATCCTATGAACTATGAGAGCAGTAGTGATGAACAGCATGATGAAGAATTTCAAATGAATAGAGTGTCATGGTGTCCACTTAGTCCTAATCCTATGGACTATGAGAGTAGCAGTGATGAAGAGAATGATGAAGAATTTCAAATGAATAGAGTGTCACGATGTCCACTTAGTCCTAATCCTATGGAATATGAGAGCAACAATGATGAAGAGCATGATGAAGAATTTCAAATGAACAGAGTGTCATGGCATCCACTTAGTCCTAATCCTATGGACTATAGAGTAGCAGTGATGAAGAGCATGATGAAGAATTGCAAATGAATAGAGTGTCACAGTGTTCGCTTAGTCCTAATCCTATGGACTATGAGAGCAGCTATGATGAAGCGCATGATGAAGATTTTCAAATAAATAAAGAGTCATGGTTTCCACTTAGTCCTAATCCCATGGACTATGAGATCAGTAGTGATGAAGGCCAGGATGAATAATTTCCAATAAATTGAGAGTCACATTTTCCACCTAGTCCTAATCCTAAGGACTATGAGAATAGTAGTGACGAAGGACAGGATGAAGCACTTAGTCCTAATCATGAGGACTATGAGAGCAACAGTGACGAAGGGCAGGATGAATAATTTTTAGTAAGTAAAGAGTCACATTTTTGACGCAGTCCTAATCCTATGGACTATGGGATTAGCACTTACAATGCACATCATGAAGAATATCCAATAAACATTGAGTGAAATTTTCCATTTAGTCCTAATTCTAAGGACTATGAGGGTAGCACTAAAGAAGGGCAAGATGAATAATATCCTCCAAGTCACTATTTCAAAAGAACAGATGATCATAGTGAGGATAACATTCCTCATAATGATGATGAAAATTCTTATACAAATGATGATCCAATCATGGAGATGTTGCCAAGAAATACTATATCGAGGAGTAGGAGCAGACCTTTCCATATTAATCTAAGATGTTCTAGTTATACAAGGGGTAGAGTAGAATATCTGACGAGAAGAAGTTCTATCAGTGCTCTCATTTTAAGTGAATTTTGTCAAAAAGATTGCTTGAAACATATGGATTTCAAGTTTGCATTATCGAAAAGGAAGAGATATTTGTCAATGAATAAAAGCATGAAAAATTCATATTTAGTGGGGTGCATGCAATCTACATCGTCAGGTTATGATTATCATATTGGGTCTTTATTTATCTGTAGAAAGACTTTCAAAATGTTTCATTAAATGGGTACTTTTCATCTGTCAATAATCCAAGAAAAGTTGGAGAAGGACCCCAAATTTTATTTAGAAGTACATCATAAATGACAATTTGGGCCATTATCAAATACTACAATGCCATGGATGAAAGATTTATTTTCAAAGCATGGAGAGTGTGTGCCAAATAGAGAGAAAATACATATTCCAGATAATTTCTCAAGATGATAAATCTATAACTTATTCAAAGAATATGCAGAAGGTGCTAAAGGAAATGGTCGATTTATTACATATCAATATTTTGTGAAGATATGGAAGAAAGAATTCAATAATGTCCATATTCCTAAGAAGACAAGGATGGGGATTTTTAGTACATGTACTTCTCTTAAATAAAAAAGGGATAAATGTGAAGGGTCAGAAAGAGGTGAGCATTCATAACTTTAACTTTTAAAACTGTATAGTCATCAACTATGAAAACATATTTCTTAATGACTTTATTTTATGTTGTGTAGATTCCATTGTCAAAGAACTTCAAGAGCATCGTGAACAAAAAACAAGTGAAAGGAAAAAGTTGTACAAGCATCGAAAGAAGTGTTATGATAATCCAAATAAATATTTGGTTTTGAGAATTGATGGTATGGACCAGAAGAAAACACTTCTACCACACTTTGTTCGCTCACCCAAAAATTTACAAGAGGAAAATTTTATTCAGTATCACTTGGTCGGTTGTATGGTCTTCAATGGGAAAAATTTGCCAAGGGTATATTTCACAGCTCCAAATATTCATAATGATGAAAATTTGACAATAACCATAATTCAAGATGTGCTTTCTTATTTGTCTAGTAATCTTCCTAAAATTTTGTATCTACAATTGGACAGCACTTCTCATGAAAACAAAAATCAGATTGTTTTTGGATATCTAAATGTGCTTGTTGAATTGAGAATCTTTCAGAAGGTGAAGGTTGGTTTCCTTCTTGTTGGGCACACTCATGACCATATTGATCAGATGTTCCACAGTTTTTTAGTCACATTGACGAGGAAGGATGTTGGGAGCTTGTCATCATTAATTGAATGTATTAAGAAATCATACATTCCAAAGCCTACTTTTGATGTGTTGGAAGAAACTATTGAGATGTGAAGGTTTATTCTAGGATCGCATGGTGAAGAGAAATTCATTGAACAACTTAATGACATTAGCTTCCAACATCAATTTCATATCAAAAAAATGGATGGGAAAACAATAATATGGGGAAAGAAGTATTCAACTACTGCAAAATGGGTGCCATCATTAGGTTTGGCATTTTTAAAGTTCATTCCATATCATCCAATATTTGCGTTAAATATATTATTATTACAATAATTTTTTAAGTTCATAATGCACACAGGTAGCATAGAGATATAAATTATTCTGATTTCCTAGAAGAAAATTAAAAATGTATTAGATATACATCAGTACTTTGATATTGTTGTTTCAGTTTAGTGGGAATCGTTTTTCAATAATCATAGTGATACAATTTCAAGAACAAAAAATGAAGACATACCTTTGAAAAATCCATTTATTTGGCCACAAAATGTGTCAAATGAACATCAGGAAAGAAACATTATTGAACAGTAACAATCTCATGGTATTATTAATTCTTCACAGGTAGAAGAAAGAGAAATGTATATTGGTTCTAGAAGATCTCGTGCACAACATGAATCCATGGAAGACCTTTATAGGGGTTCAGTATAGGATATTAAGGAGGGTTGCAGGATCGCAGTGCTAGCAGATGGAGATCCCAATGGCTCTCCATTATGGGTTGCTAAGGTTATAAAGGTCATTACAGAAAATGAAGATGTTGTAGGTGTTAAAGTACATTGGTATTCCAAAAATACACACCCATTCAATTGTGTGTATAAGGTAGAGATGGTAGTTGATAAAAAAATTGGCAGAAAGAGAAAAAGAAATGGTACAATTATAAATTGTCACCGCACAGACCTATTAAAATTACAGGATGTTAACATACTTCATTGTGAATTCAATTTAACAAAGAGAGGAACTCTTCGCTTCAAGATGATAGAGATTCTGAAGAGGTTGTTACCAGAAGGAACAGTGTTGAGATGGGAGTCTACTGAAACCAGTCGTAGATCCAGAAGAATTTTGAAACTTGAAATGTTGGGCATGCATGTGGACTCAAATGGGGAACTAGTTGATGAAAGAGAAGAATATGGAACATCTTCATCTGCATCCAGTCATTCATCTAAATATGTGAATTCTGATGGTGTGCAAGAAAATATGAGTGATTTTGAATGATTGTCTAAGACAGTTTATATAAATGATGTTTTCTTTGTATCTTGAAATAGAAATTTTGATTTCTGTATGGTGTTAAATGAAGTTATGAGTCATTTTATCTTTGTTGGATTATATGTTTTAATTATGATGATTTTTATTGTTTAGAATATCTACAATGCAACAATAAATTAGAGGTATAATTTATGTTTCATTCAATCTACAAGTAATGACATTTTTATTAATTTAGTAATGTAATTTCTTCATAATGTCAGGGTTTTTTAATTTTATGGTTGAAAAGTTTCCAATTTTTTTTGTATCTTTAATGTTACGGTTGAAAACAATTAGAATTTTAGCGATCTTTAGTGTCATGTTATTATATGTTTAACAACATGGATGAAAAATGATAGAATTTTAATGTGTTTTAGATCCCATTGTTATATTTTTATCATCATTACTAAAAAATGTTGAAATTATAATAGGAAAGAAAAATGTTATTCTACCAAAAACGTTAGTGTGCTTTTTTCTCAAAAACAACTGTTTTTTGCACACACAAAAAACGGTTTTGCTGTCATTTTTTAAATATGTTGAAAATTAACCCTAAAAAAACATCGTTCCAGTATACACACTTTTCGTTTTTAGCACTATTTTTCATGTTTTTTGGGGTTTTTTGGCTAGGGTTCCCGTTTTGAGTTTATAGTTTCTATTTCAAATTTTACATTGTTTAAAACTTTGTATGTAAAAAGAAGAGAAAGTGTTGCAATGAAGATGAATTATTGAAGTTCTAGCATCTTGTTGATTTGAATTAGTTTCTGGGCACATTGACATGTCAGGAAGAGCCCCTCGATTCAGGTAACACGTTGATTTTTATTCATAGAGTAGGGTAATATTTAGTTTTTATTGATTGTAGATTTTACTTGATGTTTCTTTTCAAATTTTCATTATATTTTTATTTCACATAGTATGAGATTTATTGCTCCATTTTCAGATCTGTTAAGTAGAATACATTATGATCAAGTTTGAATTGATTTTCTCAAACTTAAGATTCAAGCAACTTAACTTTTGGTTTCTTAATATGTTCTGATACCCGATTCAGTACTTATTTCAGTACCAGTGTTCAAAATTTTAATTTACATAATTTCAGTACTTAATTCAGTACCAGAAACCAAATTCTACATCTGAATAATGAATAATTTGTGGTTTATCATTTAGAATTCTTTAATTGATTAAGAGGTTTGAAGTCACTTGGTAAAAGTGTCGTAGAAAAAATAATAACCTACAATTTATCATTATGAATCTAAGCCTCTTTAGCATTTATTTTTGATATTTTATTAATGCATTTCTTGTTGCTTATTGCTTTGTTTTCTTTATTTTCCTCACAGAATTTTTCTTATAGTTGTCAGCATTTACTTTTCTACAACATGTTTAATGAGTTTTTGTATGCAACATTCCAATGTTGAAATGTTGAGTTGCCAAATATTCAAACCTATGTGTTTTCTCCTCTTGATCTTAGTCATATTCATCTTAGATTAGTAAGAGAACTTTATAAGGACTCTCTTGTAATCATCAAAAAATAGAATGAGGGAGAAATTCCTAAGAAAACATATGATAAAATAATAAAACAAAAACCTCTATTCCTCCATTAGATCAACCTTCTACATCCTCCAAAAATCCTCCTTTTCCAAAGAGATTAAAGATAGAGAAGAATGTAAAACAATTAATACCATTAAATTATGATATTCTAGATGAATTAAAGAATCTTGTCTTTCAAATACCTTTATTACAAGAAGTAAAAAATATTCCTATATATGCTAAAATAGTAAACAAATTATGTATAAATCAATCAGGAAGAAAGAGAAAGGAACCACATAATGTGCATCTCTGTGGAAAATTAGCAAATATAATGATGGGAAGAACTTATACAAAAAAAATCCTTATATCTTGGAAGTCCCATTGTAAATATTACCATTAATAAGATTGAAATTCTAAACAATATTATTTATCTAGGAGCAACTATAATTGTAATAACAAAGTACATAATGGATGAATTACAATTAAATAATATATGTTATACAACAACTATTTTACAACTAGTACATAGATCTACTATAAAATTAGAAGGTCTATTAGAATATATTCTCGTGTCTTTGAATTCACGGGATACTTAATTGTTTTTATGGATCTTACACCTAAAGTCAATTTTGGATGATATCCACTAATATTAGGAAGGCCCCGGTTAGCCATGGATGATGTATTTATTAGCTTTAGGTCTGGAAATATGACAATTGATAATGGAAACGTAACAAATAAATTTACACTTTATCCGCATACTAGGAAAATTACTAAATTAGAAAACATTGAATGAAATGATGATGAAATAGTGCAAACTATTCTAACAATTTCACAACAAATGAATTTTAAACAAGATATTGAAGAAAGTCAAATAACAAATTTTACTAATAACTATGAATTTCTTCAATATCTTGGTGAGAAAATACAAACTGTAATGCTAATATGCTAGATAAAAAATTTCAAGAAAATTTCAATATAGAAGATTTTTCATCATATAATTATATGTTATCATTAATTTCTATGACAGAATATGGTAGTGCCCCTGTAAAGATCAATCCAGGAAAATGTAACAGCCCTAGTTAAAAACTCATATAAAAATATATGACCACGGTTGATGGGACGTGTATTCCAAGTTGAATGGTGGGAAAAACATCCTAGTGGGTGTTCATTTCGGGTATTATGGCTAAAGGAAATTATCAAAGGCAATGGCAAAGGATTTGGAAAGGAAAAATGGCATTTTTGGCAAAATTATTTATGAAAATAATGGAAATTAGGAGAAAAGGAAGGTGAAAGGTCACATATTGCATGTGAGGAGGAAAATGAAGGAAAATAATGGAAAATGAAGAAAGTGGAGGCCTCATTGATAAAAATACTTATGAGGATTAGTTGTGAATATTTTGCTCAGGTTTTGCATTGGGTCAAGAAAGGAAAATGAGGCAAAGAGGAAGCAAAAATCAAGCAAGGAAGAGAAGGATCAAGAAGCTACAACAATATTCTTTGCAAGTATCAATTTGCATGTATATTTTCCTTGCTAGATTTGGCATGTATGGTATTTCATGTGGTTCTTCTATCATTATGGCATGGGTTTTTCCAGGTGTGACAACGTTTTCAACCTAGCCTTTCCTTTTCCGGATAGCCATGGTGTGATGGGGTTCACATGTTTTGGTTGAGCTAGATTGCCGGATGGATTTGAAGCTTAGTGAGGTGGATCTCAAAATGATAGAACACATGGTCAAGTGGTCCCTGAACAGGAATATGGATCATAGTAAAGCCACTAGCCTAGTAACCCATGAGATAGAATATGCGTTGGGGTAAAGTCAGGATTGTGCGCCTCGCTGGGCATATGAATCCTTGCTAGTGAATGGTGGGATATATGGTAAATCCAAGAGGTGGATTTCTCTCTATTGGGCGTAGTAATCACGGGTTGTGGTATCCGATAAAGCCTAGAGAGTGGGTCTCGGTTTATGGCCTAGTAATATCAGGTGGATTGTGGTAAAGCTCGAGATACTGGTGTCTCAGTTTAGGGCCTAGTTATCCTGTGTGAATTACGGTAAAGCCTGAGAGACTAGGAGACAGGAAAATTCCTCACGGTGTAGGTGGAGAAATTTGGTGGCATCCATGCTTATTTTTCCTAGTGATAGGGTGGAGATCATGGTAAGGCATATTATTACATGTTTATTATGTTGGCATAGTCATCCTAGATGGATTACAGTAGCACCTGGTTTTTATTCATGAGGGTGAGGTGTTTTAGCCTCGCGATGCCCTGGTTGTTTCTTTTGGTTTGAGTACCACATTCATGCTTGGAATATGGCATGAGGATGAATGATTGAAGAGAGATTTGGCCCATCCATTCTATGGTCGGGTGGAATGTGGTAGTCCCATCTTGGGTTTGATTTTGCATCATCAATGTGAGATTGTTTCTCCTTGGATTTCTAGGAGTATTATATGGTTTATATGTGGATCATATGGTTGTGATTTCATTGGTATTTCTATTGATATTATGTTGGTTACGTATGTGTTTTATGACAGTGGCTATGTATGGCTCTCATCATGTTTTTACTTGTAAATGAATGGAAAATGTATCTATGACCTAATAGACTATAATGCAACAAATGAAATGAGGGAACAATGGTCCTTATCGATTCTCATATAAGTATTACATCCCTATGCTTAAATCTATTTTTCACACCTGTAGATTACATATACTTGATATGTTTGATGAAATGTGTGTCACGGCTAGTAGGGGTCTGGTTAAGGGCTTGTTCAAGTATTTACATTCGCATCATTGTTTCATTTTCATCTTATTGTTATGAAGGTGTCATTCAATTATGGGTAGTGACCTAGGATCTGGGCCTGAAAAAGTGGCTCAAATTTAGGGGATGCTAGCACAACACTGAGAAAAGTAGTCCCTAGACATTGGCATGCCTTGTCATGAGAGCGTCCATAGCCTCCTAGACTCTAGAATGCCCATAGCATGGGAGTGTCCAGAGGTTTAATAGCTTAAAAACTCAATGGCACCGAGGGAATGGTTAGCAGGAATGTTGGGACAATTCATAGGGGTCCTATTGCTGATGTTGAAGGTATGTATGGTGTGTTTCCATTGGTTCCACTTCCTTAATGTGACTTAAGAGATCAAATCATATCATTGTAACTTCTCATCACATGTTTACCCCAGATGGCTAATTGCTTGGGTAGATGTGAGAGGAGGGTGTTACAAATTGGTATAAGAGCATGGTTCACCCCTCAAACTGGATGGGCAGTGTGTTTGTCATGCATTCATTTTTTTTTTATAAGTGTTCCTTATGTTTGTTGCATTTGCATGGTGTTGATCATGGTTGTAGTGATGTTGCCATGTGAGGTTGATGGTGTTGTTGTGGAGTGTGTCATCATGAGTGTATGGTTGTATATGCATTTGTTATGCATGTTAGTGTTTATATGTTGTTATTCATGCATTGTCATGGTTATGGTTATGCATGTATGGTAGGTCAGACATGCCTTATGAGGTCATTGTGTGCATTTTAGGTCATCATGATGATATTGGTATGTTATGATGTTGATTTGTTGAATGAGGTAAACCAGGAAATGCAAACCATCAAGTGAAGTTGTAGCATTTGACCTCAAGGCAATAACATCTCGTCACACATGTTTGCATGTTGGTTATGCACATATGTAGGTTAAGGATTGTTATATGAATTATGGTTATGTGTATGTCCTTCATTCTATTGATGATTAACGGTTACATACATGATAAATGTTAATTGATTAGTGTATTCATATGCACATGTGTCGGATAATCATGAATGATAGTAACCTTTGGTTGTATGAATTGCTATTGTTGTTTTATGTTAGATAACTTGGTGATTATGTTGTTGATGAGTATGATATATAATTTGTTGTTGTTATATGTTAGTGAACTTGACTATTAGGGTTATAACATTAATATGTTGATGTTATATGTATCATACTAATTTGGATTGGTCTATGCAAATGGTTAGGGTTACAATATTTTGTTATGAGTTGTGATATTATGTCATACTAATCTAGATTGATTCTCCATATGTGATTGTTATGCATAAATGATAAATGTTTATGAGTTTATGATGTGAACATGTTAGCTAGTGACTATTATGGATATCATGTCCTTATTTATTTTTGAGATGATACGTTGTGAAGTTATATTGTGCTACTCGATATTGATTATGCAGACATGATAGCCTCCCCTAAGATACATTAAGGTATGAGTTTACTTATATCATCTACTTGGTGCTTGAATGTTTGATTATGTCCTCTAACTGGTGTTTGAGTGTTTGGTGTCTATTATGTCATCTATCTGTCATTTGAATGTTTGATTACTTGAGTGATATGAGTGCGTGTCTATAAGATTTCTTGCTGAAATGATCTTGTTTTAAGATGGTTGTGTTAATACATATGTGTTGAGACAGTTGATATGTACTTGAGTTTAAGTAGGTGATAGTTGTAGAATTATGTATTATGAATGATGAATGTGAGTTTATTGTTCAGTAGGACATGATTATTATTCTTGGTAAAGGTTGATTTCAAATTGATAGATATGATTGTTTTGAGATTTGTAACATGTGGTTGAAATGTGTAAACAGTCGTAGGAAACATGCTTGGAATTAGCGTGACAGGGTAGAAATTGATGTGTTTCTATAACTAACAGTTGGGTGATGTGACAGTACATAGTAAGCCTCAATTGCAACAAGGTAAAAAGGTAAAGGAAAGGAATTGGGAAATAATTCCTTTGGCTATGTTTGGACACCCTAATTCCAAACAAATGAGTTCTTTGCATATAGGAAGTCTTCTTAATCCTGAATTTGTCTGACATTATGTGGATACATGCTATATTTGTGGACATGTATTTGATAGGTATAACAACTTGTTCTAGTTATAGCTAGACCTGTTAAGGGAATTAGAGTCCCTTGAGACATGGCGTGGATGTGTTCAGTTGTAACAAACGAACTTGGCACAACAAGGTAAGGTAACTGATGTATTGTTATGTTTATTTATGCACTGACATATATTTTATGGTAGTGTGATGCAGGGAGTTGCATGGAAAGAGAGGTTGCCATGAAATCTGCTCGGGTTGAGATTTCCTTGTGAACCATGGGGATTGAGTCACGGTGTTTGTTGAGAGTCTTGTGCTTTCAGTCTTTGTGGTTTGTTGAGCATTATTTGTAGTTTTGTTTATGGTGAAAGGCCTTGCCACTTTGTTTGTGGTGTCATATTGTTATCCATTTTCATGGTCTTCTTCTTGTTTGTTTCTTTTTCTTTCCTTTTATGTTTTAATTTTTGGGAATTGGTTGGAAAAGAGAAAAGTTGATGGAGCTCAGGGGAGCTGAATGAAACCTAGTAGGTAATGAAAGACTTGGATAAAAATCGGTGCATGTATAAGAGTAGTTTTTGGGTATCCAAAATGTCATCCACTTTCACCTTCATTTCCATCATTTTACCCTCATTTTGTAACTCTATAGCCACATAACCTCACATTAAGTAACCATTGTCATCATTACATGTGTTTATCATTATTATTTTGTAAGTCATTTATTTTAAGTATTATAAGTGAATTTGTGATTAAATGTTATGAAATTAACATATTTTGATATATATCTAAATGTGTTATGAGTTTTGTGATATTGTAGGCCTACTTGGAGATTCTAGAAGGGTTCTACTTGGCCACCCAACTAAAAATTCGAATTTCAAATTCCAACTCATTAAGATTTGTGGAATAATTGTAGAATATATGGATCACTAACTATGCATATTCAAAGGAGAAGAATCATGGATGAGAGGATTTGTGTCTTACATTTTTAGGAGATTGGTTGTAACCACAAGAGATAAATGTGGATTTAGGAGAGATATAAGGATCTATATTTATTGAATAGTTATCCGCAATTTTTGTTTAAATAAGAGTGCTCCCTTCATACAAAGGGTTGGTAAGGATTAGTTGTTAACTAATTAGTCATTAGGTAGTTTCTAGTTGTTAGTTGGAGGTTCCAAGTTCCATCCAAGATGTGATTTGTAAAGTGAGGATAGAGAATTATTGTAATATATTGTAACTCATTTTAGGAAATACATATTTCCACTTTGGTCTCCAAGATGTGATAGTTTGTTTAGTGTGTTTGCTGAGGAATGGAGGGCCTTCATCAACCACAGTTTGCACACCTTTGTACATATTGGTAACATAATGTAGTTATTTTCTTTCATTTATTTTTAGCAAGTTTGTTTTCATTTTATGCAAGTGTGCTTTTCCTTTCACCAAGTGTGATTTTATTTTAGCATGTCTGAGTGTGATTTCAATTTAGCAAGTGTGATTTCAACTATGGAAGTGTGGTGTGATTTCATTTATGCAAGTGTGATTTTCATTTTCAAGCAAGTATGATTTCCTTTATGCAAGTGTGATTTCAATTTATTTACGTTTGGCTTGGTTTGGATTGGATTGATTTAATTAAATTTATAGTTTGTTTCAATTGTATTAGATTAATCTATTCTGATAAATAACTACCCAGTTTTGTAGTATAGGTATACCTCGTCAACTCTATGAACCCTGAGTTGACAAATTAAATGATAGGGATTTAACTCACAATTAAATCACCCAACATTTTAGCATCATTGTTGAGGAGGTGTACATATATGTTTATTTTGAAGTTTATACAACTAATTATAGTTGCATTCATTTTTAAATTCATGGTTGAAATCATATTAAAATCATTTTTCATATTAGATTTCAATAATTTTTCAATACTTTGTACTAATCTGTGTGCACGACAGGAATTATCAACCAGTTGGAGTAATTCACAAACAATTAAGAATTTGAAGAATGTTCTTCCAAGAACTTTCCTGAATCTTAGCAACAACTTGGATATCTGCCTCTCATGAAGAGTATATTTTAACTGCATGCAAAAACATGTTTGTCTCTCCACCTCCACAAGAAGATCTTCAAGTTGCTTTTGATTCCGCTTGTCAATCGGTTGAAGAGACTCAAGAATCACGCAATAGAATATAAGATTGAGGAATGCATAATAAAGGAGGATATCCAATGTGATCTAAACCAAGAAAGGAATCAGGAATATGATGGCATTATTGAAAGATGGTTCCAATCAAGGACGAAGTCACATCAATCTTCCATTCTTCCTCACTTCTTAATTGTATTATCAAAACATCTGGTCTTTCATGCCTTGATGTGTTTTAATGTATATTTTTCAGAACTACACATGAATATCTTTTTACTCCTGTTACGCCCATGGTTACACTGGAAATATGCATACACTTGAAATAATTTTTTTTATTTCCATAAGAGTAGAGTAGGCTAGAATTAATGAATAAAACCAAGTTTGATGATGTTTTTTTTTTAGTTTTTAAGTTAGATTTTATTAGCAATTTTATTTATTAGTGTTGCAGTAAGAGCCACCCATCTCACTAATCATTTGCAGTAATATGTAGAAAGAGAAGGAATATTTGAGAAGAAGGAGACAAATAGACTTTTGAGAGCCACAATTTGAAGTTAGAAATAAAATCCCTTTTCTTTGTTTGTAAATAAAGAGTTCCGGTATTGCTAAGTATGCTCTCTTCTTGTGCTCTTTGTGACCTGGAAGATTAGAAAAGACAATTGAACAAAGTTAGTTTTAAAAAATTTCAACAAAAATTGGATAAGAGATCTAAATTCATAATAAAAAGTATAATTACAGGCTTTTAGAAATCTCAAATAGAAAAACTAATGTCTCGAATGAATTCATCACTGTCAAAGACCCATGTTTTGACTCTTTTTGCACCTCATTTGGCCAAAAATTGAGAAAGATATCATTGTTTTAAGTTTTTGCCCAATTCTGTTGTTAATAAGCCTACAATTCAACCCAAACCCAGCCTGTGCACCCAGAAAATGGGAACAGAGGTCAAATCTGGCCTTCCCAACTAGTTGTTAAAATTGTGGGATGGTTAAAATTAGCCCCCAATTCTGAAATCTATGGTCATGTGGCACCATTTGATGACGTTGGGTGCCGAAAATCAGGGGCTAATCCTCATTCCTCCACTGGCACCTTTAACTTAAGCACATGTCATATGTGGATGCATGGAACTGTGGGCTGGGCTAAGACCTAGCACTCAGCCATCACTCGTGGTCCTATGGCTCTAGGATGGCCAAGGGCTAGGGCTTAGCCCTGGATCCCTCCCAAAAAGGCATGTATGTTAAACCTTAAATAAAGGTTTGGGAGCTATATTTAACAAGTAATAACGTAGTGGAGTTGGTAAAGCACTTTGTTATTAGTCAAGAGGTCATGGGATCAAACCATGGGGAGGTTGTTCGCCCTCTCATGAAATTTTTTCCACCACGAGGATGTCACGTGGAAACCAATGGTTGGTCCACATATCACTTCATTGGCCCATCACAGTAAAATCGTTGACCAATGAAAAACAACCATGCTTCCATAAGTCAAACAGTGCCAAGTGTCAAATGTCCATTAGCCAATGAAGGTCCAATAAAAACTTGCCAAGTATCATGAGCCAGTTAGCTTACGGACTACTGACTGGGAATTCCTACAACTCAAAATTCATTTTTTTAATTGTTTCCTAAAATGAACAGAACTCGATTCCGAAAGCATCCAAAGTCGGATTTCAGTGACATGAATTGTGTTGGATTCTGAGCAATGAGATGTACACTTTGGCATTAGTTTCAACCTAATCCAAGAATTTTGAATTTTGAGCATTTTCTTGATCCATGGGATCATGGACAAGGGTGGAGAAATAGATAAAAAAATGCAGTCACAGGCTTCAACCTTCATAAAACCTGGAAACATTAAAAACCCAACTATAATAATTGATAAACCACCATTCGAGTGTTCAACATCGACACATTTATTCAAATAGATAAGAATTATGCCACTGAATGGGAACGAATGAAGACTACATGATTTCAACAATTTGTAGCAAGACTCAATTCAAAATTCAGCAGCCATAGCAATAAAGATTCCAATCTTATCCGCAATTCATACAATCAAAGGAAAGAAGAAGCAGATCAAATTCCTTTACTGCACATTCCATGATCTTGCAGCAACATTCACACTCTTTGATATACATAGCTTGTCAACTTTTCAGGTAGGTGAAGTTATGTAATTTTCTAATTTTTAATCATGTAATTCCTTAAATGCTAAAATTGTGACTTTGGAGAATCCCTCACCACATTCATATTCCCTTTCTCATGTGCAAGAAAACTGAAACACCTTAAGTTGGGGGGAAGGGATATTCATATTTCATGCCACATGTCACCTTCCATTTCATCATAACCAACATGCTTTTCCCAAATCAACTAATATTGCATTTTTATTCAAAAAAAAAAAATTTATAAGTTTTGCAATGATCAAATGATGAGCACATTAAATGGCTAACAGTCACTATGGGACTTAAAAAGAATTTTCAATGTTTTCAAGTATTTTGATGCAACAAATATAACAAAAGTATTGATACACAAGAACCAATACTCATAAAATTTTGGTTTTCACACAAGAACCAACCATAAAAGATATATGTTGCAATCAAATGTATTGCAAAGTACACTTTGCAAAAAGAATAAAATTATCAAATGATATGATTATGCAAAGTTAAAAGAGAATCAATACAAACCCAAGGCTCATACAGAAGCAAAATATTTCAAGACGATCAACTTATGATTAAGGGAATCAATGCAATAGTTGCCAATGAGGACATGCAACATCATTAGTTGGGGGGTTATGTTGGGTCTCCAAAACGTCATCCACTTTAACCTTAATTTCCATCATTTTACCCTCATTCTATAACTCTATAGCCCCATAACATTACATTAAGTAACCATTTTCATCATTACATGTGTTTATCATTATTATAAATTGCAAGTCATTTATTTTAAGTATTATATGTGAATTTGTGATTAAATGTTAGAAAATTAACATATTTTCATATATATCTAAATGTGTTATGAGTTTTGTGATATTGTAGGCCTACTTGGAGATTCTAGAAGGGTCCTACTTGACCACCCAACCACAAATTCGAATTTCAAATTCCAACTCATGGAGACTTGTGGAATAATTGTAGAATATGTGGATCATTAACTATGCACATTCAAAGGAGAAGAATCATGGATGAGAGGATTTTTATCTTATATTTTTAGGATATTGGTTGTAACCACAAGAGATAAATGTGGATTTAGGAGAGATCAAAGGATCTATATTTATTGAATAACTATCCTCAATTTTTGTATAAATAAGAGTGCACCCTTCATACAAAGGGTTGTTAAGAATCGGTTGTTAACTAATTAGTCATTAGTAGCTAGTTGTTATTTGAAGGTTCCAAGTTCCATCCAAGATCTGATTTGTAAAGTGAGGAAAGAGAATTCTTGTAATATCTTGTAACTCATTTTATGAAATAGATACTACCACTTTGATCTCTAATATGTGATAGCTTGTTTAGTATGCTTGTTGAGGAATGGAGGGACCCCATCAACCACAGTTTGCATACTTTTGTACATATTGGTAACATAGTGTAGTTGTTTTATTTCATTTCTTTTCAGCAAGTGTGTTTTCATTTTGTGCAAGTTTGTTTTTCCTTTCATCAAGTGTGATTTCATTTCAGCATGTGTGATTTCATTTATGCAAGTGTGATTTCAATTTCTTTATGTTTGGTTTAGATTGGATTGGATTTATTTAATTAAATTTATAGTTAGTTTCAATTGCATTAGATTAATCTATTTTGATAAATAACTACCTAGTACATATAGTACAGGTATACCTCGCCAGTTCTACAAACCCCGGGTTGACAAATTAAATGACAGGGATTTAACTCAAAATTAAATCACCCAACAATATTTTGAAGGTAAAAATATGAAAATTGGTTCGGTTGGTTGGTTCCATTGGGGTAAATGAAAAAGGGTCGGACAATCATGAGAAAGGTAATGGGAAAGGTGAAGTAAATGGATCTAAGCATAAGATGCATTGGCTATGTTGGGAACGATTGTTCTCAATGTCGTGCATTGTTTGCACAAATAAAGGGAGTTCTCTTAACCTTGACCTTATGTTATCTAGTAATTATGTTATGATCATGATTATGCTGATGTTTATATATGTATACATGTATGTATGTTGTGTTTGACAGGGTCGTCATCGACCATGGTTGTTTAATGCTAATGCTTATATGTATATATGTTTGTATGCATATCGTTGTCTGACAAGCTCATGATTGTTTTATGCTAATTCTTATGTATATGTATCTATGTATCTATGTCACTATCTGATAGGGTTGTCTAGGATCATTCTTGTGGAGGAATGATTACTTATGCAGGTGAATGGCATGAGGAGGTTCCTGGTCTTATGGGAATAAAGTGGGAAGAGTAGTCATGACGAATACATGAGGTTACTATCATGTGGATATGAATTGATATTGTATGTTTGTATTATGGCTGTGTTTATGTTATGACACTTAATGTTGTATGATACATCAACACAATGAAAAAAATGTGCTTTGCAACATGTTAGGATAATCATGGATGGTAGAGAGACACTGCAAGCAAGGTTGCTTAGTAGAGATAGTTGATTTTTGGATGTGTGGTACTATTTTTATGCATATGTTGTATATGTTTTACATGTTTCATCTTTGATGTTGTGTGCATGCGGTGTTGCGCATATATATTGTGTGCACGTGCCTCTTATGCATTGTTATGTACAGGGTGGTATAGACAGTGTTGTGCGAATGTTGCATGTGCAGTGCTGGGTATAGATGGTGCTATGTACATGTTAGATATGCGGTGTTGTGTACATATTATATTGTTCACATGATGGATATGTAGTGTTATGTGTATATGGCATTCTGTACATGTTGGATATGCAGTGTTATGTACATAGGGTGCTATGTAGATGTTGTATATCCAGTTCTATGAACATATGGTGTTGTGCTTATGTTGTACATATGGTGCTATGTACATATGGTGTTATGTGCATGATTGTACAAGTGGTGTTTTGAGCATGTGGTGTCGTGTACATGTTGTACATGTGGGGTTGTGTGCATATGGTGTTGTGTACATGTCGGGCATGTGATGTTGGGTACATGTCGTGTTGTGTACATGTCATGCATGTGGTACTGTGTACATGTGGAATTGTGTACACGTTGTATAGGTTGTACAATGTACATGTGGCATTGTGTACATGTTATGTAGGTGGTGATGTGTACATGTGATGTTGTGAACACATTGTGCAAGTGGTGCTTTGTACAGGTGGTACTGTGTACGTGTTGTACATATGGCACTGGTGTACATATGGTATTGTGTGCATGTCATACATGTTGTGTTATGGGTGTGCGGTACTATGTATGTGCATTGTGTAGTCATGGTATCGTGACATGTGTACTTGTTATGTTGTACTCTGTGTAGGTACATGTATCGTGTGGCATTGTACATAAAGTTTATATAGATGTATTATTTTTTACATCGAGTGTAGGTGTATGTATATGTTGTGTTGTACACTGGGTGTAGGTGTATGTATTGTGTGGTGGTGTACACTAGGTGTAGGCACATGTATTGTGTTGTGTTGTACACTGGGTGTAGGTGTATGTGTTGTGTGTTAGGTGTTGATGCATGGATTGCATGGTGTTGTATGTCATGTGTGGTTGTATGTGTGTGATGCACACTATGTGTATTTGCAGATGGTTGAGGAGAAGGCATTGGGTGTTTATCGAGTGTGGCAACTGATCTGGAGTGTGTACGAAATAAGGATAACGGTAGAAGCTAAGGATTGATTAAAGGATAAATATCGATATTTCATTTTAGTTTTATTATGCATGTGATCTATGATTCTGGTTTATGATGGTTACATGTTATTTATGATTTTTTTCTATGATGATTGTGTTTTGGGATAACTTGATGTGATATGTTTGTACATAATAATTTGATCAAAGATGATAGTTTGACTTCTTGTGAAAGGAAGTAAACATGATTATAAGTATACCTTATTGATGAGCTACTAATGATGAATGATGTGAATTTATTTAAATTTATTTTAAATCTAATGGAAGTTACGTGCTTGATACATGAAGCACGGAAATGCCTGGTTGGGTGGTTGAAATTGGCTGCAAGTATTAGTAGCAACATCAAAAGGAATTGGAACATGCAGTAGTATGTTGGTAATGCACTTTAGGAGCAGGGCGAATGTGGGAAATGGGTACCCAATAGTGTCCATTGACTTCCATGAATATGTTATGACCGGTATGTTTGAGGTAGGTATATGCCTTGGATGTCGACCTTTTGATGCGAGGAAGCCTTGCAAAGGGATGGATCACCCGGGATAGGGGATGCTAGGGAGCTTGGAAAGTGTGTGACTGCATGGAAGGGGGTGACCAGAGTTCCTGAGGGATTGTGTAGTAGAGAATGGAAGGTCGGGGATGGATTTTTTTTGTCACTAGCATTTCTAGATGGAATCAAATGCCCATTGGGAGTGTGCCCTGGAACAATGAGTCTGTAATTGTACATTGAGAGGACAAGTGGCACAGGATTGTAGTGTTGGACATTGGATGCAGCTTTGACCATGATAGTGGACTGCGAAATTCCTAGAAAGGAGGTGAATCCTGGCAATACTTTGAGGGTGGACGTGTGAGCATCTAGATTCCCTTGTTGCAGATGCAGACATCGCATCCTTTTATTTTCCGGTTGAGAAAATGTGAACATGTGTATATGTGTGTATTATTGTACATATTGTAGTGAGGTAGATTTATAATTCTCCATAAACAATATGATTATTTTTTGGGTGAAGAAAATGTGTATCTGCGTATATTTGGTCATTATTGTAAATATCGTAATGAGTTGCGTTATAAAGCTCCAGTACATGGTATGTTTGTGATGTTTCAGCGATGGTCATCGTAATACTACAATGATCTATGTTATAAATCTCCATGAGCAGTATGTTTTGTTTTCAATGGTCTTGTTGGTTATATGTGCCATTAGACGGTGTTCCCCCAAGGCGGAGGGTTCTGTAACAACCGTAGTTAAAAGCTCATACAAAAATATATAACACCATGGTTGATGGGACACGTATTCCAAGTTGAATGGTGCACAAAACATCCTAGTGGGTGTTCAATTTAGTTGTTATGGCTAAAAGAAATTAGCAAAGGCAATGGAAAAGGCTTTGGAAAGGCAAAATGGCATTTTTGGCACATTTATTTATGAAAATAGTAGAAACTAGGAGAAAAGAAGGTGAAAGGTCACAGGTTGCATGGGAGGAGGAAAATGAAGGAAAATAATGGAAAATGAAGAAAATAAAGGCCTCACTGATAAAAAGGCTATTGAGGATCAGTTGGCAAGCTTTTGTTCAGGTTTTACATTGGGTCAAGAAAGGAAAAGGAGACAAAGAGGAAGTAAAGATCAATCAAGGAAGCGAAGGATCAAGAAACTGCAAAAATATTCTTTGTAGGTATCCATTTTCATGTTTATTTTCCATGCTATATTTGACATGCATTATTTCAATGTTATGGGATGGGTTTTCCCCGGCGTGAGAGCATTTTTAGCCTAGCCTTTTCATTTCTACATATCCATGGTGTGATGGGGTTCACATGTTTTGGTTGAGCTAGATTGATGGATGGATTCAAAGCTAAGTGAGGTGGATCTCTGAAAGATATAACACATGGCCAAGTGGTCCCTAAACAGGAATATGGATCATAGTAAAGCCACTAGCCTAGTAACCCCTGAGCTAGACTGTGGGTTGGGGAAAAGTTAGGATTGTGTGCCTCGTTGGGCCTAGGAATCCTTGTCGGTGAATGGTGGGATATATGGTAAATCCAAGAGGTGGATTTCTCTCTGTTGGGCCTAATAATCACAAGTTGGGATATCTGATAAAGCCTAGAGAGTGGGTCTCAGTTTAGGGCTTAGTGATCTCGGGTGAATTGTGGTAAATCTTGAGATATTGGTGACTCGGTTTAGGGCCTAGTGAACTGGTGCAGATTGTAGTAAAGCCCGAGAGACACAGAGACAAAAAAATTCCTCACGGTGTAGGTAGAGAAATACGGAGGCATCCATGCTTTTTTGGCCTAGTGATCAGGTGGAGATCATGGTAAATCATGTTATTACTTGTTTATTGTGTTGGCCTAGTGATTTGGGATGGATTATGGTAAATCCTAGTCTCTATTGATGAGGGTGAGGTGGTTTAACCTCAGGATGCCCTGATTGGTTCTTTTGATTTGAGTCCCACATTTATGCTTTGGATATGGCACAGAGGTGAATGGCTGAAGATTGATTTGGCTCAGCCTTTCTATGATCACGTGGAACATGATAGTCCCATCTTGGGTTTGGATTTTGCATCATCAATATGAGGTTATTTATCATTGTATTTCTATGAGTATTATATTGGTTTATATGTGGATCATATGGTTGTTATTTCATGGTTATTTCTGTTTCTATTATTTTGGTTATGTATGTGTTTTATCACAGTGGTTATGTATGGATCTCATCACGTTTTTACTTGTAAATGTATGGACAAGGTATCTATGACCTAATATATTATAATGAAGAAAATGATATGAGGGAACCATGGTCCTTAGCGATTCACAAATAAGTATGATATCCATATGCTTAAATCTATTGTTTAGACCTGTAGATTACATATTTGTGATATGTTTGACGAAATGCCTATCATGGCTAGTAGGGGTCTGGTTAAGGGCTTGTTCAAGTATTTACATTTGCATCATTGTTTCCTTGTTATCTTACTGTTCTGAAGGTGTCATTCAATTTTGGGTAGTCACCTGGGCTCTTGGCCTAAAAAAGTGGCTCAAATCCCAAGGACCCTGGCACAACACTAGAAACTAAGCATCCAGAGCCTCCTAAACACTGGCATATCCATAACATGGGAATGTCTAGAGGTTTAATAGCTTAAAAAATCAATGGGACCCAGGGGCTGGTTAGCAGAAAGGTTGGTGTTGGTGGCTGAATTTGCATGTTTTTACCCACCTTTTTACCCTGTTTCCTGTATCCATTTTACACCATTGTTGGTCAATTTACATTCTAAATTGCACAGGTATACCTCTTTTCATGTCATTATGAATCATTATCAATGAATCATATTCATAGGGGATTGTTGCCTAAGTGGCTTGCTAATTCGATTATTCTTGCAGATTTGGAGGGAGAATGATCAAGACCATGGTTCAACGAATGGTGACCATCAAGCTGGCAGTGCTATCTTGAGACATTAGTTGCAACATTCGACCAACCTTTTAATTAATGCATTGCTATATTTATATTTTATTTCTCTTTATAAACCACTATGTAATATTAGGTAGAAAAGTACCATAATTCTAGGAGTTGTTAGTGTTAACAAATTGCATAAGTAGAGTTACGGGGCTGTGAAAGCCTACAGTTAAGATTGCAGAGAATTACATTAAGTTTGAGTGTGTAACAACATATGTTGTTGGGAAAAGTATCTATTCAAAATGCCCCTATCCCACTCTAAGGTGTGACAGTGCCTTAGCAACAAACAAGGAAAATTACTTGAGTATTCTTCTTTATGAAATGCAAACGAAGAGGAAGGATAAACTAACCTGTGTCTTGCGCTAGTTTGTTGATCCAATCGCTCCTCTCTTCAATAGCTCCCAGCTCCCTGTTCCCTTACCGGTCCAGCTTCACCAAATTCCTGCAAGATCACAAAAGAGAGAAACTACACGAAGATATAGATTTACATTCATAAAAAGCTTAGGATCAGATTAAGCTAAACATGCAAATATAACAAAACATCATTGATACATAGCATGTAGGAGAAACTCAAATAGTTTTATTGATATGATAAGAAAGTCCAAGAGGAGATACAACCAAGTGAGTCCCGATCCAGCATCTACCTCCCAGCAAAGGAATCCCTTCCTCACCTCCAACAAAGCATAAATCACCCAATGTACTAATCTCAATCTCAAACCAACAACAATTCTCTGGAAAGTACAAAATTCCAACCTCCGGATCTCTGGGATGAGGGATCCATATATAGATGTAAGCAGAGAGGATGAGTCAGCTTATGTTTTGACTTGTGACTTCTCTCTGTCAGTTCTTGCTTCCACTTGGAGACTGAGAGCCTCTTACTCATCACTAGTCGAATTCAGTGAGGCAAGTGTCATTGGAGAAGATTCTGGAAGCTTCCATTGTCTCTCCACCTCGTTGAATGACTCTGCCACTTGTCATTTCCCGCTCAACGCACCTGGGTAGTGCATTCAAGTGCATTGCAACGCACCTAGCCAGTGTATTTGGGTGCTTTGCAATGCAGGCAGCTAGTGGAGCACTTGAATTGATCCTGATTTGACTGTTTCTGAGTAGTTTTTGGTGGAGAACTTCTGGGAGAAGCTGTCATTGCTTGACCTTGTTCCTTTAGGGGCAGGAACAACACTTTTAGGGACTTTGGATCCCTTGGATTATGGACATTTCATGCTTATAGCTGTAAGGCACAAAAATGTCTATAACAGTTGCCCCCTAAAGTATGAGGCCGTTTGTCGGGTGAAATGCTTTATTAGGAGGATCCAAAGTTCTTTCAATGCTGGGAGGAGACCTGTAATAAGATACAATACAATACATTATTTTCATACTGTTTTCATGATCTAGCTGAGGCGGGCATTCCCATGCTCAGCTTTATAAATTCATTTTTATGTACATAGGACAGACAATCGTCTGATGGTAGACTGATGATTCTGATGAAATCATCATCCTTTCGGTAGGATGATTATCTGTTCTGCAATGCTGTACATGTCAATGTCTTTTCCTGAATATATATCACAGCCAGGATGGATGAAACTAGATCCGGGGTCTTCAATCTCGTCCAATCTTCACTCTGAGTACAAGTCGATCCATGTGAGAAATGTTTTGAAGTCGAACATGGAAAGACATCGCTTGATTACCAGTCAATGGTGTAAACTGTTAACAAGCGCGAGAGGAATCACCGATAAGGATGATGACCCTCAAGGTACTGCAGTACAATTCACGTGGTGTGAATAAAGGACTTGGCGTCGAAAACCACACAAAATCTTTCGGTCGAAGGTCATTTATGTATACCTGTCGCCGAACGTGAGAAACTTGCCATTGAGGCATGCAAGCTTCAAAGTACTGAAGGGGGTGTTCCTAGATCAACTTCTTGGATAATGAGCTGGTGTCGACAAGAAGCGATCCGTCAAAGGAGGGCCTTGATGAATCCCACATCAATGACACGGAACGGAGCAAATGATTTTGATGAAGGTGAAAACGATCTGATGATATATGGTTCAGGGTGGCGGTCATGAAAGAATGAAGTATAATGTATGGTAGTGGATGGGACAAGGGGGACTTCTCTGGATGACTTCTCTTGAACATATCGGCGACACTTATATGATGGATTGGTAGCATTTACCCCAAAGGTGGATGGTTTGGCGAGACCATGGTGATGTGACCGGTGAATGAAGCAACCCAACCCGACTCAGGCACGGAGTGGAAGTGTCATGTTCAAGAGCGACTTGCTACCAATAAAGGTTCTTTGAGTTTCTTCCCAATTTTTCCCCAGTCATTGCTGACCAGTACCTCTTTATTTTTGTCAAGCTTGAGGAGGATAACATATGCTTGTTCTATAATTTGCCCTTCGGGCAAACCCATCGCTATGTTTTAACGAGCCTAGCGATAGTGAAACTCGTTCTCGTCTAAAGACAAGTTTTTCGCTATTAATGTTTTTTAACGAGTTTAACAACAAAGATAACTCGGTCCTTTTCTTTTTTAAGGAGTCTAAAAAGGAACGTAAAGGTAACTCCGGAAGTCCTTTTTCGTCATCTAATCCCTTAAGTCCGAAAAAGTATAAAACAATACAGAAGGGATGAAATTTCGATAGTTTTAACGAGCTGAACAAAACAAGTGCTCGATCTTTTTGTGCAATAATCCCTCAGGTCCAAAAAGATTAAAATCTAGAGGAGGGATAGCTCTTCCTGTCGCTTTAACGAGCTAGAAGGCCAAAACTCGGCAATCTTTTCATTTTTTACGAGTCAGATGAAAAGAGATTAAAGAAGACTCGTCTTTTGAGGAACGAGTGATAAAACGGGTAGCAGCTGATTCCAGGTAAGGGTTGGAATTTTCCAATAACGGCAGTGTCACAAGGATGGCTAGTGAAATCACTCTTCGCAGCTGTTCCTCAAAATGGGTAAACAATCATATGGAGGTGAATGATCGGCCAATGGAAAAGTGGAGGTGACGGTGCAAACACGACCAAGGCTTTAATGGCTGATAATGTTACATTCACGGTGGTTATTTACCGGAGGTTAGTTCATTTTTTAACGAGCTTAAACGTGGGTTGAAACACTTGCTCGATCTTATGTTTATTTTTTAACGAGCATGAACTATGTGCTAAAACTGCTCGATTATCCAGTCATATGATAAGAATGTCTCATGTAAGATGCCATTTTTTATGGAGCTTGCGCCTTACAAAGCTATGCCCCGCATCCTTTCTTTATGCAAGTTCGGAAACGACTAATCCTACGAGTTTAAAGGGTTAGAGGTCCTAAAAATTTAAAAAATAAATAGCCGCCCCTTGCTTGCACTCCAAAAGGTTTGCATGCCCCCAGGTATAAAGTACAATTTCAAGGTTACCCTTCGATTTGCAGAGAAAAAATTTGTTCTACCAGGAAAGGCCTACCTCTTTCAGGTTACCAAAGATTGTCTCATTTGCACAGCAAACAAAACACTTCTTCGGCGATGTCTACCGAGATAAACAAAGGTGAATGACGACGCCCGCCGATTCACATAACTTTGACAAAAGAATCTTATTCTAGAATAACCCCTATCTCAATCACGGACGGGGTACAGACTAGTCATATTCTCCCGTGGAAACCTACCCTATACCCGAAGTTTTCCTGCCGAAGCAGACCAGGACGCATGCCCCCTGGGTTCTAGTCATATCCTTCCGAATTACTCGCGCTCATCGGGGGGACGGACTGTGGGTTGAGACATTTCTTGCGTGAAGAGACCATTTAGGGATGGTATATGACTATTTGCAATGCGTGATCCGAGAAATGAAAGCTGGTCTACGAGCTTGACCACTCTTCCTTCGTGCGGAAAACACATTACTCTAAAGAGTGAGGAGACGATGGCTCCCATGCAGTATATATAGTCTCGTCCAAGGAGTAGGTTATAATCCAAGGGTCCTTGAACGACCATCATGTTCATTTGAACGGTCTTCCCTTTCAATGTTATGGGCACATTGGGGAGGATCCCTAAAGGTCGACTGGTTCCTTTATCGAAGCCTGTCAGATTTCTCATTTCAGGCAAAAGCGATTGCGAACCAAGCGCTTTCCAAGCAATAGAGGAAAGGATACTCACAGATGCCCCCTCATCAATGATGGTGCCAGCCATGACCATTATGTATATTTGAACGATAATTCGGAATGGTATGCTTGCTGGCAAACGGGGTCTGCCTAGTTGGTTCCAGTCGAAGGATACAACTAGGTTGCTTGGTGGTGGGACCGAGTAGACAACCGGGTATGGCTCTGACGAACTTCCTTCCTGCGATAAAGGAATGGGTAGGTTGCCCCCGTGTTCGTCGGAGTCTGTGTTGATGAAGAGAATTTGGACGGTGTCATCCTTATTCTCCTTAGTGACTGTATCATTCGAAGATAAAACCTTTGAAGGCAAGACCGGGTCAACTGCCACCTCGACCTTTTGACTTTCGTCGGGTATGGATTCAGCTGGTTCATCTTCAATGACCGGCGCTTCAGCTGACCACTTGAGCGGGTCAGCTGGATTTTCAACTAATGAAGGACTCGACAAGAGTTTTTTATATCCAGGAGGAAGTCGTAACGGTGAAACCGGACGATCATCCAAAACTCTTTTAGCTTCGTCTAAGAAGGGACAACGGTGGATGGCATGATTGCCTTCGCACAGTTTACAAGGAGATCTAGCTCTCCCTTTTTGTCTTGGGACTTCACTTTCGCTAGTTGACGGTGTGCTTTCAACATGGCTATCAAAGGTTGACGCCACCGGATTGTGCAAACGGGGAGACCAGTCCCTTAGTATCCGAGGGATGCAAGGACAATCTCTGTGAAAGTGGTCTCCCTTGCAAATGACACATGGCGATTTAGGCCTGGTCAGTGCAGTGTGTGGATTTTCGTTAGACGACACTCGTTAGCCCCCAGTCACTTTTGGCTCCTTCTTCTTCTTCTCTTTCTTCTTCTTTTCCTTCTTCTCCTTAGGAACTTGACTTTTGGTTTTGCCAGCCCCATCAAGCGAAGAGGAAGGGAGAGAGGAAGAATTAGAGGAAGTAGAAGGTTGACGGGAAACTCTGGATTCGTCTAACTGCTGATTCGACTGTTCAGGAATAGTGGTGTTCTGAACGACATTGGTTGAGAAGAGCCAGATTGGCAAGCCTATTGTCAGTCCTGGAAGCGACAATGTGGCCATATGGGGCGCACCAACATCTCCCCAAGAGGAGAAGGGACTAGGATTTCCACCAAGGGGAATTCCTTGGTTGGTAGGCTCCATTTTCTCAACCTAAAGATCAATGCAGGAAAAAGGGTATGAATATTCCGTTTAAAATAAATTTTAACGACGCTTGGACACAACTTGCTTTTTCAATTTTAAAGAGTCGAGAAAAAGCAAAAGATGACTCTAGTCTCCTTCGATTTTTAATGAGCCTGAAGTGACAAGTGCTCAGATGGACCTTTTCCGTTAAGGAGTCTGAAAAGGAACGAAAGGGACTGCTCTGGAGATCTAGGTAGAGGGTGTGCCAAGCCAATCGCAAAACCGCAGAATACTTTTTAGGGTACGGGCGGTCAATCTTCCCGAATGCTGTGTTCAGTGCATTACGATCAGTAGGGCGGCCGACACGGCTTCCTATGGATAAAGGTTTTATGCCTCTAGGGGTCTCCCAATATATACTCGACGGTACGTGGGAGCACAATCCGTACTGGCAATTATCGTCTCTCAGGAGGAATCACCCAACCATCAGTGAGGCCGACAGTCACCAGGTTTTACGACGCCGGAACACGTCTCTAGCCTAGACCTCTATGTTGTGCGTTAAGTTCCAATGCGTTGTTAAGTTCATTCAATTTATTTTAGGTTGATCTTTCTTAGAAGTTTTCCTTTTTTGGATCACCACGAGATGTAGATACAATTCCTAAATGCAGTCTAAAGATGATAAGCAAGCTTTTATCTCTTTTCAACAATGAAAATCCTAGCTACAAGGGGAAAAGAAAGACACAATCTTTTCTCAAAGAGCAAAGAGCTCACTGTAAATGCACTTTTCCTAAATCAAACCATACAAACTGTCAAAATGCAAATGCACTTGTGCATGTATTTATTTTCACTTTCTTAGTATTGATGCCTAAAAAGAAAGTTGTTGTACAAATTTGAATTCGATTTCAAGTGAAAAACACAAACAAGCCTCTTTTCGAAATCAAAAAGATGATTACGACACTTTATGATTTTGAAGTAAGCACTTGTTTCGACACTAGAAATTCACAAATTCAATCCAAAAGACAAAAGTAAAAGCGCAATCAACTGTCAACAGCAAACACACTTACTCCTAAGATCAAAACGACACTTACGACAGGTCTAGATCTAAGGGCGACAGTATGACTAGTCTACTTTTGTAATGGGAAACTGCAAATGATGTAACAAATACACAAAAACAAATACAATTTCTTTTATACAACTGAGGCGGAATTAAGGCAAAGAAAAGGGGTTTTCAGATAGGTACACACACTGATAATAGGCTGCAAAAATCAGAGATAAAACTGAACAAAATGAAGCAAAGAACCACAGCTGCACAGGGCAAAGGCTGATCAACGCACCTGTTGCACAGAGAAACTGAATTGCAGCGCAGGTAGCCCTTTCAGGACCTACGTTGAAATGCAAAACCTCTTCATAGAGCCTGCGCTGAAGCAGAAACGAGAATTTTCTCTGGGTTCTGGGTCACGGTTTGCAGTTTAATCTGTCATTTTTGGCTGGATAAAAGCTATCAGTAAGGTACAATTAGAGGGATGATTTAAAGGAGGACCAAGAGCTATCACAAAGGGCAATTAGAGCATTTTTGGATCAGCTGTTCAGATCATAAACAGGCCCAGTGAATGGACTAGAGTAGCAGATCTCTACTTTGCATTTGTAAATGGCAAATGCAGTTTGATTCGCCACTCCTAAGTTTATGAGAAGAACAACAACAGAAACACAAATAAACTAACTAGATACGATCCCCAGTGGAGTCGCCAATTTGTTGTTGGGAAAAGTATCTATTCAGAATGCCCCTATCCCACTCTAAGGTGTGACAGTGCCTTAGCAACAAACAAGGAAAATTACTTGAGTATTCTTCTTTATGAAATGCAAACGAAGAGGAAGGATAAACTAACCTGTGTCTTGCGCTAGTTTGTTGATCCAATCGCTCCTCTCTTCAATAGCTCCCAGCTCCCTGCTCCCTTACCAGTCCAGCTTCACCAAATTCCTGCAAGATCACAGAAGAGAGAAACTACACGAAGATATAGATTTACATTCATAAAAAGCTTAGGATCAGATTAAGCTAAACATGCAAATATAACAAAACATCATTGATACACAGCATGTAGGAGAAACTCAAATAGTTTTATTGATATGATAAGAAAGTCCAAGAGGAGATACAACCAAGTGAGTCCCGATCCAGCATCTACCTCCCAGCAAAGGAATCCCTTCCTCACCTCCAACAAAGCATAAATCACCCAATGTACTAATCTCAATCTCAAACCAACAGCAATTCTCTGCAAAGTACAAAATTCCAACCTCCGGATCTCTGGGATGAGGGATCCATATATAGATGTAAGCAGAGAGGATGAGTCAGCTTATGTTTTGACTTGTGGCTTCTCTCTGTCAGTTCTTTCTTCCACTTGGAGACTGAGAGCCTCTTACTCATCACTGGTCGAATTCAGTGAAGCAAGTGTCATTGGAGAAGATTCTGGAAGCTTCCATTGTCTCTCCACCTCGTTGAATGACTCTGCCACTTGTCATTTCCTGCTCAACGCACCTGGGTAGTGCATTCAAGTGCGTTGCAATGCACCTAGCCAGTGTATTTGGGTGCTTTGCAACGCAGGCAGCTAGTGGAGCACTTGAATTGATCCTGATTTGACTGTTTCTGAGTAGTTTTTGGTGGAGAACTTCTGGGAGAAGCTGTCATTGGTTGACCTTGTTCCTTTAGGGGCAGGAACAACACTTTTAGGGACTTTGGATCCCTTGGATTATGGATATTTCATGCTTATAGCTGTAAGGCACAAAAATGTCTATAACAACATACGTTGTGATATCCTTTTGATTAATGAAATCCTGATCTTCTGAGCATTTCGTGACTTATTGATCTTGCCATAGTCCTGATCAGGGAGTTGGGCCCACTCTTCTGACCAGGTATTGTTGGATAGATGTGTGCATAGTTTTATTTCAGTTAACTTATTTATTGTTGTGAATGATTATCAGTGTGTTGATGTGAGTCTTATTTGTTGTTACAGTTATCGCTTGTTGTTACACATTGCTAAGTTTATAATTGAATGTCCAGTACTGGGTAGGGAGATTGTGGCATGCATATACTTTGCATGATAGCCTTGAAATAACTCGTAGAGCCCTGGTTTGACAATTAATGTGGAATTGTATGAATTACATGATTCATATCTGAACACTAACATTTTTGCGTCGTTGTCAGGGAGGCTATCGGAGGCGTGAAATTACGACTAGTATTGACCATAGGAATGATCCCTCATCCTTGGGAGGGAATTTTTCACCCTGCTCCAGGTCCTGAGAATTATATCATTTTTCTTGGTTTGATTGCCTTGTTTTCTTTTTCATAGCAACCACTCTCTCATCTTGGGAAGGGAATTTTTTATGTCACCCTGTTTCAGGTCCCGAGCTTAAATTTGTGATTGATTTATTTTCTTCTTTTTCTTTCTTTCTAGGGGCCAATCTCTCGTCCCAGGGAGGGAATTTCACACCCTACTCTAGATCTTGATATTTTGATTTGCTTGAATGTTTTCCTTTTATTTCTTGATTGCATGAATAGAGATAAAAATAAAAGGGGAAGAGGAAGACCCCCAAAAATAAGAGGGAGAGATCTAGAAATAAATACCTACATCCAAGAGATCATTTCAAGAGCTTAGTGAGGAGCACCATTGTGAGTTATTGTTAGGGTGAGATCTCATATGAGATCTGGAGGGAAATCAGTTTCAAAACTATAACCCTCCCCAAAAACAGAAGTGCAATTAAGGGAAGAAGAAGTAGCAAGTAGAGGATCTGACGAACTGCACACTACAAGTTCATAGGAATAAGATTTGAGAAAATTTTGTGTGCAATTTGATCGAGGGAGTGCTGTAAAAAAAATCTTAACTACCTGTTATAGAAAAACTAGAGCCAGAACATGTTGAGATTCCAAGTGAATATTGGAAGATATTCATGGCTCCTGAAACTTATTTGATTGAATTCCCAATTGGAGATATCAGAGGTGATGTGCCTATGAAGCCTATTCCTTTGACAACATTACCTAATTTCCACGGTCTTTCTTCTAAGGATCTAGACACATTCCTTTTTGAATTCAATGTTGTTTTTTAGGGGTATGATTATATTTTTGATGCTCATAAATTGAATATATTCCCTGCTACTTTGAAGGGAACAAATTTGAGATGCTTTATGGGTTTAGGGTGAAATATTACTACATGGGATGATATGAAGACGAATTTCCTCAAGAAATATCAAGATTACTGCAAATCCTAAGATGTGAAGGAAGAAATATTTAAGATTATGTAGGAAGAGGATGAGAACATGGAGGAATTTGTGGAGCATTTTCAATATAGTTTGCAGAGATCAGACCATCGTGA
Organism: Pinus tabuliformis; assembly: GCA_031772625.1. NCBI lineage: Eukaryota > Viridiplantae > Streptophyta > Pinopsida > Pinales > Pinaceae > Pinus > Pinus tabuliformis. Next base: position 1,366,430,508 of record CM062817.1, on the reverse strand, counting down.
ACTGGATAAGAATATCTTGAAAATAATATTTCTCTGTGTACTGAGGGAGGAATCTTTGGAACTACTAAACATGGTAGGAAAAGGAGACATATCCCAAGAGGAATTTGATGCCATACGTGAATTATGCATCAGGTGTTCACGGGGGGATGTGTGGCATAAGCAAGGGATCTGAACTCTGAAGATATCCAATAGTGGAGTTACAAAAGTAGAGATTGGGAACATGCTGGAAAATTTGCGAACCAATATCCTCAACACACTATCATCACAATTGGACGTGTCACAAACAAAATAGAAGCAGATAGAAGGAGAGAAGGTTATGTCCATTTTATTTCCTCAATGTTGGAAGACTCATCCACTAAAGGAATTCCCATTGAATTCCATCAAGACTTGTGTGGTATGTGAACGGAGTCATTCCAGTAGCACCTGTACATCTCTTCCTGGGCTGAAGGAAGCTTTCTAGGGAACAAATGAAGAAATAAATCAGTTATATTTTATGGGATCAAAGAAAGCATGGAAACCATGGCAAAAGAACATGAATCAAGGTATGCCTCAAGACCCTTCTCAATATTTTAATAATATGAATTTTGGGCATCAGTCTGTGCCTTTTTCACGCTCATGGCTGCAGTCTTTTCAATATCCAATACCCTGGAAACCATGGTACCCTCAATCTTGTCCAAACCCTTCATGGTCCCAGAATTGGCGTGGACATTCTCCTCCTCCTTCAGGACAATTCTCCCAACCTATGCGACAACATCAGCTACAACTACCTGCTAATGCATCCATTAGTAATCCTCCTCTTCGTCCACAACTACCTATTCAATCCAATCTAAATCCAAACAATAGAGGGGCTCAGCAGGTTGACACACTCAACCTTCGTGCATATAGTATTGCCATCGTGGAATGTAGCGAATTGATCCTTTGATCGGGTCAGGTGGTGAACACTTAGAATTCACCAAAATTGTTCAACATACTGATGATGAAGTCTTGGAACCAGAGCCTAGAGATTCTACTAGAACTGTTGGGGATGAGTCAATACAAATTCCTATGAAAAAAGAAACCCCTTCACAAACGATTGTTACTGGAGGACGTCAGGCTGGTCCAACTTATCCTGAGAGATTACCATTGAGAAAACAAAGTCCTCATCCTGAATTTTACTTTTAAGGGGAACTACATAATTTATTTGGTAAAATCGCGTTACTAGAGGTTATGAAGGATGTATCGATTTATTCCAAAACAATTAAAGAATATTTCTCTAAGAAACTTGGCAGAAAACCAAAGGATCCACTCACTATTCACGTTATGGAAAAATTATCAGGCATAATATTGGGGAAGCTTATAGTTGTTAAATACGGGGATCTGAGGAACCTGATTTTGATAGTACAGATTAATGGGGTTGATATCCCAAATGTATTGGTAGATTTGGGGGCAACAATTAATGTTATAACCTCTGCAACTGTGATTATCTTAGGTCTGTGAAACCTCAAACCAACTCCCACCATCCTATAATTGGAAGAACGGTCTACTATAAGACTAGTAGGGAAGCTAGCAGATACAACTATTTCAGTAGACTCGTGGAAATACCGTGTCAATCATTTGGTTTTACATACCTAATCCCCAGCTAGTGGACATCCTTTGATTTTAGGAAGGCCTTGGATTGAAACCACAAATGCTTACATTGGGTGTCAGTCTAGAAATATGGTAATATCAAATGGGGAAGTTACAAACGATCTTATCCTCTACCCCCTACTGAACCAAGTTTGTCAAATAAACCAAGATTTACCTTGAAGAAAAAATATCTACCTATGAAAGAAACTAAATCTGAGAATGAAGAAGTTAGACCTATCCTTACCATCAATGGTTCTCTTTGTTTCAAGGATGAAATGGAAGATGATGCCATTAGAAACTTTCTTAGCAGTCCCAACTCCATTGCTGACCCAACCAACCATCTATTCTAATATGTCATGAGTTGCAGTGTTTAAGAAGATATGGAACCAGAAATAGAAGTTAGAAATATTCCTGTAATTATACCCCATGATAGTATTTATGTAGAAATTGAACCAAGGAAAGCATTGAATATTAATATTGGCCTTTCCACCTCTCAAACTAAATGGTTACTGAAGGTCCTTTGGGAACATAAAGAAGCCTTTACTTGGGAGTATACATATATGACAGGCATCCATTTTGATTTATGCACTCATCACATATACATCAAAGAATAATGTCGACCTGTTAGGTAGCCACTGAGAAGAACAAATCCTGCCTTAAAAAACATTGTCAAAGATGAATTACAAAAGCTATTAGACATGGGTTTTATTTATCTGATATCAGATAGTCAGTGGGTTTCCCCACTAGTCATTTTTCTTAAGAAGAATTGAAAGTGGTAGATTTGTGTGGATTATAGGGAATTAAATAAAGAAACTTTAAAATATCACTTTCCCATGCCCTTTATTGACCAGGTCCTTGATACATTAGTTGGAAAGAAGTTTTCTCCTTTCTGGATGGATTCAGGGGATACAACTAGATACAAATAGCTCCTGAGGATCAGGATAAAACCACCTTCACATGTCCTTGGGTGACCTTTTCCTACAAAGTCCTCCCATTTGATCTCTATAATGCACCTGTTACCTTTCAAAGGGAAATACTAGGAATTTTTTTTAAACTAATCAATGATAGTGTTGAAATCTACATGGATGACTTCACCCCATATGAAAATTCTTTTGAAGAAGGTATAGAAAACTTAGAGAAAGTACTTAAAATATGTAAATAGACACATGTTTCTCTTAGTACAATAAAATTCCATATGATGATGGATGAAGGAAAAGTGTTGGAGCACCTGCTTTCAGCTGTAGGAATTTGGGTTGATCCTACCAAGGTAGAGGTAATATTGAATTTTCCTACACCGAAGACACCAACACAGGTACATAGATTTATTGCTTAAGTTGGTTATTATAGGTAGTTTATAGAAAAAAAAATCTAAGACATCATTCCCACTTTTTCATTTGTTACCTAAAGATGTAGAGTCTGGGTGGACAGATGAATGTGAAGTAGTCTTTAAGGAAATCAAAGTACTAGTTTGTAAAGCTCTGATATCACATTACCCTAACTAGAAGCTCCCAGTTCACATCTCTACAGATCCTTCTCAAGTAGTATTAGGGGAGGTCCTAGGGCAACAGGAGGATAAGAGCCCATATGCAATCTATTATATTAGCAATAACTTTAATCATGTTGAATTGAACTATACGGTAACTGAAAATGAATTCTTGGTTGTAATTTATGCTACTAATAAAATTCAGCATTATATTACAGGGTATCCTGCTTTCGTACACACTAATCATACAACTATTAGGTATCTGATGAATAAACTAATAACCCCTGGTCGTATTACAAGATGGTTGTTATTAATTCAAGGATTTGATATTACCATTGCAGATAAGCCAGGGAAAGATAATGTAGTTTCATATTTCTTGTCTAAGATGGATACTAGTGATGAAGATACACCTATCGAGGATATTTTTCTAGATGAACACCTCTTTACAATTTCTACTCACACTCCGTGGTATGCAGATATTGCTAACTATCTTGCTACAGGAAAAGTGCCTCAACACTTACCTTATAAAGAAAAAAAAAATATTATCCATCATAGTGCCATCTATTAATGTATAGGATGATATCTCTTTTACACATGACTCGATCAACAAATCCAGCGCTGCATAAGTGAGGATGACATCTATGATGTCCTGAAAGATGCTCACGATGGCCCCTGCGTGGGAAATATTGCAGTTAAGCGAACAGGTCATAAGGTGTTGCAAATGTGGTACTATTGGCCTTCTATTTTTCGTGATGCATGGAAATATGTTTGAGGGTACGATAGTTGCCAATGGATGGGTCAGCCTATTCAAGCATATGGGATGTCGCTACTGCCTCAATTAGTTCTCGAGCCCTTTGAAAAATGGGATATTCATTTAGTTGGTCCATTTAATCTACCTTCACATCAGAAAGTTCACATTCTGGTTTGCATGGATTATGTGACAAAGTGGGTAGATTCCAAGGATATTGTGAAAGAAATCGAACAAGTTGTCTCAAACTTCTTAGTTGAAGAAACTTTTTCTCGGTATGGAGCTCCTAAAGAGATAGTTTCATATGGAGGGGCACAATTTACATCACATCTAATAGCAGGGCTTATGAAGAAATATGGGATCAAGCATAGGGTAACATTTACATATCACCCTCGAGTGAATGGCCAATTTGAGAGCACAAACAAGGCATTGGAAAATATTCTTACAAAGACTGTAGCAAACCATTGCTGAAATTGGGTTGAAAAACATCTTGAGGCATTATGGGCATATATAACAACATGGAAAAACATAATAGGATTTTCACCATACGAGCTTCTATATGGGAAATCCCCTTTATTTATAGTGGAATTTGAAATTAAGATGCTCAGGATAGCCCTTGAGGTAGGCTTGAATCTTTTAGAAACCCAGAAACACTAACTGGAACAATTAAATGAGTTGGATGAAATTCATTTGGTAGTTTTCTAGAATACTGTTGAAATTCAACAGAAGCAAACTAAATGGCATGATATATTTATCAAGAAAAAGGTGTTTCAAAGGGGAGATTGGGAATTTCTCTATGACTCTCGATTCAATATTTTAAAGGAAAACTTTACTCGAAATGGATGGGACCATATGAAGTTGACATGGTGTTTGATAATGAGATTGTTAGACTTATAACAATTGATGAGGCCCACACTCTTCTGCTTGTAAATAGACATCGCCTCATATTGTATCACCGTCCAGCTTCTAAAAACTCCTTTATTAAGAATTTCTCTGATAATTCTGGCTTTCAAATTGTTAGTGCAGATAACTCTTCCTCTGCACTTTTGATCTAAACAAAAAACAATAAATAAATCAATAATATATATATATATATATATATATATATAGAGAGAGAGAGAGAGAGAGAGAGAGAGAGAGAGAGAGAATAAAATTTTGTTACTACTCTATCATTTTTTTTTCCCTACAAGTACTTCACTGGTGTTGTTACTCCTCCGTTGTTATTACTCTATGGTGATTTCATCTAAGTACTCTAATGCTGTTACTCTTCCGGTGCTATTACTCCTCCAATGTTGTTACTCCATGGCGATTCCAATTAAGTGTTCAAGCAGTGTTGTTATTCCTCAGGCGTTGTTACCTGCCCCGATGTTGTTACTCCTCGGATGTAATTACTCTCTCTGATGTTATTACTCCTCTGCTATTATTACTCTGTCAATGTAAGTTATCAGATACGTCCCTGATCGACTTTGTGGATTTGATCGATAATTCATTTGACATGACTCGATATGACCATGGACAGTCATCCCTTAGTTGGGGGGAGGTATTCTAATAAATATGAAGATGCCATAATGACTTGTCATTATCATCATTGAACCCTGTGCTAAGTGTGTACACTCCACGACCCCCACCATACCTTCGCAGTTATCTATATCCGTCGGGACTTGAAATAATTACGATTGTTTTAATGAATAGTCCTTTCCAATGCTGTTAGATGATTACCATAATTATAACTCATTATTACCATAATCTTCCTTAGAGTTTTCCATATTTCACCATTAACTTCCCAGATTTCACTATCACCACACCCCATCGCCACCACAACACTGTCACTACAAATTTACCTGCCAATACCCCTCCTCAATGGTCTTGTTGCTACTCCAATTGCTGATACTAAGCAACTACAAAATAGGTGAGCAAGCCATTAGGCACGAACTAGAGAATACAGTGCAGGCCCGAAGTAATCTAGACGTATGGTAGGTATTTGTCGATTTAGGATGGCTTGTGTATTTGAAAGACTGTAGGGATTTGACAAAGCTATCAAAATGAAATTCGCATTGAATTTGGATGGAAATCATTACAAAGTTCATGGATTAGATATTTCCATCACAGAGGAAGTAATGTCGAATACCAACATTGATGAGCCTCATAAATGGGTAATTATATGGGCTCGTTTTACCTCCAAACCTAGTGAAATCAACCATTCTCTTAGATTATTGTATGATTTTCTGATTATATTTATGCTTATAGAGTGAGTTGAGTTAGTTATTATGCCATGTGGTCTAACATGTATTTAATGCAGATTATTGATGGATTTCGAGGTCAAAGTCAAGGATCCAGTGGTCAAATGGCAGCAATAACTCAAAGTAGACAGAGGAGAGGACTTATAGGAGGGAATCCCCCTCATTTATTTCTCCTCACTTCAAATTCCCCTTCATTCAGCTCGGAGTACAAGCAGCCGAGTCATGCACTAGAAGGGAGCCGAGCCATTGGACGATGACTAATAGTTATCTCGAGTTTTGGAGCCAAGCCTCCCTGATTTTAAGGAAGTTGTTGGTAGCTTCAGATGTATAAGTAGAGAGGCCTAGGGCCTCACTAGGGTCAGATTTTTTCTCTTCTGTAAACTCTGCTCAAATTTCGAGCTTAATATTTTGTGACAGTTTTATGTAATCTTACTATTGTTTTGAAAATGAAGAAGGAATCATTTTTTAGCTAGCACTAAGTTACCTCAGAGGGTTGAAGCTCTTGGGTTAGGGCCCAATCCAAGTAGCCAAGCTCCTCTTTACTTGTATTTGTATGCTTTACTTCAGTTGTATATTAGTTTGCTGTTAGATGTATTTATTTTATGGTTAAGAATAGGTTCCTTTTTGTGATTTAGTAGTTTTCTTTCATTTGTGCTTTCTGTAGAAGGTTAAGTAGTGATCAGAAAAGATTCAAAAGGCTAGAAATAGTGCCTTGGCCTCTCTTCCTCACTCAGGGACCATGATTTGAGGCAAAGACTATCTTGTTGCCCCAAAATCATAGATTTTCCTCATTCATAGGACTTCTAGTGTTTGCAGCTCTCTAGTAGGTTGATAGTCCAGTTTTTTTTTTCTTTAGATCTTCTTCATCAAGTTCACTTCCTGATTTACAATAGTCCTTTTTCATGCTTTCCTTTGTTGCAGAATTTCCCAACATTCCCTTCTATGCATCATAGTTTAGGCCATTTTAATGAAAAACTCTGTTTTTCCTAGAATGCATTCATTTCAATAGTTGCTTGATTTTCTTGGTTTCTATGCAGCAGATCTCTTCCAATATTAGGCCAGCTTACCAACAATCACACCCTCCATCTGATCCATGCCCTATAGGTCTCCCAAGCCTCACCTCAATTCTTCCCTGGTTTCGTTCATTTTTCATAGAACTTCTTCCTCTCTCCTTGAGCAAACCCAATCATATTTCTCTCTCTTGGTGATTCATGGTAGACCTTAGGCACCCTAACACCTCATTCCAACCTTCATCCACCTTTTCCACCCACTCTCACACCCTCAAAATAGTGAAAATTTCTCTCGGCCTCCTCCTGTAGTTTCCCTGTTTTCCTCCTGTAATTTTCTTGTGTCCTCCTGCAGTTTTTCCTGTAGGCTTTCTTTTGTAGGCCGAGTTTGGGAAAAGCCTCCAGAAGACCACCTAAGACCTCCTAGGACCCATCCACACCATATTACATCCTCCCAAGCTCCAAAACCGCCCTTTAACGCCACCTGTTCACTACCACACTCACACACAATAAATTAGATGCATGTCAAATTCACATAAAAACACATAAAAATCCAAAAATATGTTTTTTTCTTATTTACTTCCAGAACTATCATGGTTAGATGTTTTTTACTTTCTTGAGTAGGTAATGGAATTTCTTTCGTGGTTTTCATAGTGTTTTTGGTAAAAATAGAATTAGCTTGTTAATTAGGGTTTACTAGGTTTTGCTTTACATTCCAGTCTTTCTCCTTTATGCAATTAGAATAGCGTTTGTAGAGTAATCTTTCTTTTCTTTCATCATACATAGATCTTCTTCTGAAGTCTATAGGAGTTGCCTTGAGCTCCTAGTGATCTTGCGCCAACTGAACAAGTGACAACTTGCAGTGTGAACTAGTACTTGTGCACATAGCACCGACGCTTCCAAGTTTGTTACGAACTACCAGGTTGATAAAAGTAAAGTTGGTAGCCCAGGAGTTGTAGCATTCTTGCTACAATACTGGCACTCACCACTTTTTGGCACTGTTGCTGGGGAAGCGTCAGAGTATTCTGTGATTACTGCTTTCTTCTATTTCCTATTGCAACACTCTCCTAATAGTTTATTTCAACAAAAGTAAACTAGTCATTTCTTTTCTTCAAGTTCTACATCTCCTTGCTTTCTTTTTCAATTCTAAAAATTTCCATTCAGCAAAGTTTATTTCAGCTAGTTGCAGTTTGTTTTGTTCAATCAAAATTTCAGTTTCTGTAGGTACTTTCATTGTGGTGAAAAAGAAACAAAAACCAACCAAAAAGATTTCCTTTCATGCCTCGTAGGAATAGAGATAACTTAGGAAAAAAATTTCCCAACACCCCCACTGCTTCACACAGCCAACCTTCTCTCTTCTTCGGTGGCTGCACTCAAGAAGAACCCTTAGGTGAACAACTAGAAATATTTTAAGAACCTATAGGGGAAGAAGAAGAAGAAAACATTCCTCCTGAGCCAATGTCTAAAAATAGAAATGCTAGGGGAAATGGAGAGAGGATAGAGAGTACCTTTCCCATTCGGGAGACCAATGGGGATACCAAAATGAAGAATATGAGCCCTTCAGCCCTACCTCATTTCCATGGCCTGACTACAGAAGATCCCGACACCTTCTTGTTCGAGTTTTCTGTCATCTGTCGAACTTATGACTATGCAAAAGATGAGAAAAAATTGAAATTGTTCCTTTCTACTCTCAAGGACGCAGCATTGCGCTGGTTCATGGGATTACCTGGCAATAGCATCACAACTTGGGCTCAGATGCAGTAGGCCTTTAATGAAAAGTATCGAGACTATTGCAAGTCAAAAGATACTAAAGAAGAAATCTTCTGAATGACCATGAGAAGTGATGAGTCTCTGGAAGACTATGAAGAGAGGTTCTAGCTCAGTTACAAAAGGGCCAAGTGTACACTTGACCCTGAGTATCTAAAGTTGGTCCTGCTCAAGGGAATTTAGGAAAACCTTTTGGACACCCTCCAATTACTCGCCAAGGGAGACATCTACCAACAATCCCATGAGGACATAAAGATTGTTTTCAGAAACCATTCTAGAGCAGCCAGAAAGAAAGGTAGGGGGAGTCAACCCATAGCCAGTGCCTCTTCTTCCAATTCATCCATTAAAGGTGAAATTAGAAACATGCTGGAAGACTTCAAGAGTGAGATGCTACAGAATCTTGCCATGAAAATGGATACCTTACATATTAAAAGAAAACAAGAGGAAGCAAAGAGGACTTTGGCCATTTTTTTCCCTAGATGCACTAGGAGGCATCCTAGGAATGAATGCCCATTGAACTCTATAGAGGTTTGTTCAGTCTGTGAACAAAATCATTCTATAGATAAGTGCCCTTCCTTTCTGGACTTAAAGCTGTATACCAAGAGGCCAAAGGAGTCACTAAACAGATCTATTACATAAACCAAAGGAGACCGCATGGACCTAGACCATACCAGTAGGGGATGCAAGGGACATCTCAGGCATACTACAACCCCAACTAAGTCACCTCCTACCTACTTGGTCCCCACTGCTTATGTTTCCTGGTCCACGCCTCCTCCTCGGTCTTTCCCATCTCAATATTATGCCCAACCAACCACCCATTCATTTCAATCTTATGCTCAGCCATAACCTCAGTGGAATGCATCTCATCAGGGCGGAGGCCCCAATACAACTCTCTTCTTGCTCTTCTGCCTTCACCATCTGCCCAACCACAACCATTACCTTCTGCTCCACCAAGGTGACCCCAAATGCCTGCCCAACCAAATCCAAACCCGAACAACATACATGCTTAGCAAGTGTATAGTGGGAAACCATCATGCCCAACTTAGGTTGTGGAGATTCAAGAAATTAACTTGCGATCCGAGAAAGTTCTCCCAGATAGCCAGCCTCCACCCAGGTAGGTTGAGGAAGATAAAGAGGAAAGTGAACCTAAAGCAAATCCACCCTTTCCTGAGATACTATCCATGACAATCCAGCCTACCCCAGAAGAGACTGAACTCCTGGGGGAATTGAAACACTTATGTGGGAAGATACCACTTCTCCAAGCCATAAAAGATGTGCCTATCTACAATAGGTCGATCAAAGAGAAGTGCTTTAGGCATCCAAGAAGGTGCAAGAGAAATGCGCCAACCATCAATGTCATAGGACAATTGTCCGAACTGATGCTGGGGCAGACAATCTGTCCAAAATATCTGGACCTTGGAAGCTCAGTAGTTGATGTCCACATCAATGCAACCATGGTCCCACATACCTTGATTGATCTGGGAGCTGCCATTAATGTGATGACAAATGACACAATGCTCAAACTTAACCTCCAGGGCTCCTTGAGGAAGACCAGGACAGTGTTGCAGCTACCAGACCACTCCACCGTGACCCATGAGGGGATTGTGGAGGATGTGATTGTCTCTTTTGATTCGTGGGAGTATCCTACTGACTTCTTAGTTCTCCAGCCAAAGGCAAAGCTCACTGGGTATCCTCTCATTCTAGGAAGACCCTGGTTGGCTACAGCAGATGCCTACATCAGCTGCCGAGTTGGGAACATGACCATCAAGAATGGGCATATGTCCAAGAAGTTAATCCTATATTCTCCTGCCCAACCCTTGCTAGAACATGATATACCTCTCTGGTTGGAAGAGGAAGATGAGGATGAAGTTTATTCTGCACCACTTTGTGCATTAGAAATCGCCATGGGGGGAAGCCACAAGATGAGGATGATATGATTGAAAATTTGATTCAGAATCCATCTCTCAGTGCATCACCATTAGAAGACATAGTAAGAGAAACCCAAAACAACCCCTCAATGGATCTCTATGTGGCTGGCCCTACTTCCCTTCATGTCAAATATATAGAGTTTGGCCCAGAAAGAACATTGAAAATCAATCCATCCCTATCTACTTCCTAGGAGGAGGAGCTATGTAGCCTACTGAGAAAACATCTAGATGCCTTCGCCTGGAGTTATAAGGAGATGAAGGGAGTGCACCCTTCAGTATGCACTCATCATATACAAATCAAGGAATATTGCAAACCAGTCAGGCAGCCTCAAAGGAGGATGAACCCAACGCTTAAAGATATTGTTAAGGAAGAACTGCAGAAATTGCTTGATGTAGGATTCATCTATCCCATTTCTGACAGTGAATGGGTCTCTCCTTTAATGCTAGTGCCAAAAAAAAATGGTAAGTGGAGAATCTGTGTTGACTATCAGGAATTGAACAAAGCCACTAAAAAGCACCATTTTCCTTTACCTTTCATAAATCAAATGTTAGACAGTCTGGCAGGGAAAAGCTTTTCTCTTTCCTAGATGGGTTTAGCGGGTACAATCAGATTCAAATCAACTCGGAAGACCAACATAAGACCACTTTCACTTGTCATTGGGGTACCTTTGCATACCGGGTCCTTCCTTTTGGTTTGTGCAACGCTCCAGCCACTTTCCAAAGAGCGGTATTGAGTATATTTTCTAAACTAGTTCATGATGCAGTAGAAATATATATGGATGATTCTACTCCTTATGGCTCTGACTTTCAAGAAGCTTTATCTAACCTAGGAAAAGTTCTGGATAAGTGTATTGAGATGAACTTGTCCCTAAGTCCAAAAAAATGTGAATTCTTGATGACTGAAGGGACCGTGCTAGGTCATGCAATATCTCAACAAGGACTATAGGTAGACCCCAACAAAATTGCCATCATCCGAAGGGTCCCACCTCCTCAAAAGGTGAGAGATGTCCGAAGTTTCCTAGGCTTAGCCAGATATTACAAGAGATTCATTAAAAACTTCAGAAAGATAGCCTCTCCTTTGTTTGGCCTCTTAGGCAAAAATGATGAGTTCATATGGTCAGAAAACTGTCAAGAAGCCCTAGATACCTCGAAGAGCAAGCTAGTGACTGCCCCAATTCTTAGAGGCCCAAACTGGGCCCTACCCTTTCACATTCACACAAATGCCTCAAATAAAGCAATAGGAGCAGCCTTAGGACAAATTGATGAAAAGTTGGCTTATGCCATATACTTTATAAGTAAAAACTTATCAAAGGCAGAGTCAAACTATACAGTGACTAAGAAGGAACTCCTAGCTGTCGTGCATTCCTTAAACAAATTTAGACATTATATCGCTATCAAACCTTTGTGTACACTGATCATGCTACAATGACTTTTTGTCTAGAGTAAATTTCCCTATAGGTGAAAAAGGAATGGTGGATGACCAAATGCTAGATGAACATCTGTTTTCTATATCAGTACTCTCTCCATGGTTTGCTGATATAGCAAACTACTTGGTTTCAACACAGTTCCCACCATACCTATCCTCAAAAGAGAAGAGCTAGATAGTAAGGAAAAGCACCCCTTTCACCTGGATTAGAGGCAATCTCTTCAAACTTGGCCCAGATCAGATCTAGAGAAAATGTGTTAGGGAGGAGGAAGTCTTTGACATCCTCCTGAGCTGTCATGATGGGCCTTGTGGAGGTCATTTTGCAGCAAAAAGAACCAACTTCAAGATATTGCAAGTAGGCTACTACTGGCCCACTCTTCATCAGGATGTGAGGAGATACACGAGCCAGTGTGATCAGTGACAAAGGATGGGGAAACCCACTCCAAAAATGAAATGCCCATGCAACCTCAGTGACCTTTGAGCCATTTGAGAAGTGGGGCATGGAATTTGTGGGGTCTATCAACCCCCCTTTAAAGCAGAAGCAATACACCATTATGTGCACCGACTACCTGACAAAGTGGGCAGAGACAAAAGCGATCAAAGCAGTGACAGAGGAAAGGGTAGCTGAGGTTTTGAGGGAAAACATATTCTACAAGTTCGGGTATCCAAGAGAGTTGGTCACAGACCAAGGCAGTCAGTTCACTTCCAACCTGATTGAAGACCTACTCACACATCATAAGATCAAGCACAAGACTTCCACTCCTTCCCATCCACAAGCCAATGAGCAAGTGGAGGTCACTAATAGAGCATTAAAAGGGATCCTAACCAAGGTAGTGAGCAGCAGCAGAAAAGACTAGGCAGACAGATTAGTTGAGGCCACTTGGGCCTATAACACAACATGGAATACCACCACCGGGTTCACACCCTATGAATTGGTCTATGGGAAGAAGGCTTTTTTGTCAATAGAATTTGAATTCAATACCCTAAGGATGGCAGCTCAGCTGGACCTAGACCTCAGCCATGCACAAAAAGAGATATTACTTCATCTCAATGGATTGGATGAATATAGATTATAGGCCCTTCTCCATACAGAGGTAGTTCAGCTTCAGAGAAAGATATGGCATCACAAAAATATCAAGGAGAAGCAATTCCGAGAGGGAGATTGGGCACTACTCTATGATTCAAGATACAAGGATTTCAAAGGCAAGCTGAGGAAAAGATGGTTGGGACCCTACATTGTGAAGAAATGCAATGGCAATGGTTTAGTTATGATCAAAACCATTGATGATGAAGCGATCCCCATGCTTGTCAATGGACATCAGTTGAAAGTCTACAAGAAACCCCTCTCCAAGCGAGAGTTTATTGAAGATTTGAATAAAACAGTGATGGTAGTGGAGCATGTCTTAGCTTCCACTTCACCCACTCACTAAAGAAAATAAAAAAAAAAAAAAAAAGGACTCAAGTGAAAACCTCCATGAGGCACTTGAGTCCCATCATTGGGTTGAAAACCTCTTTTGAGGTGGCCCAGTGATGTAAAAAAATAAAAGAGGAAAAATAATAAGATCCCTAGGTGAAAACCTCCCTTGGAGGCGCCCAGGACAGGCAATTAAGGTGAAAACCTCCCTGAGGCACCCTAGTTGTTTTAAAAAAAAAGGAATTTTTATTGCATTGAAGGTTTGCAGGAGGACTACAGGGAGCAGAAGAAGGTGCCAAGGGAACCCTTACATTCATACCAGCACCCATCTCATCTTCTCCACACCTTCCTCCATCATTTTTGGCATCTCTTTCACCCCACTTCACCTTTTTCTTCCAAAACTATGTTTTCTACCGGAGGCTCTATGTTTTCTACAAAAAGCTCCTGTAGGAATTATAGAGAGCCAAAAGTGTCTACAGAAGGCAGTTTGAGGGACCAAGAGAGATTCATGAGGAACATATCACCCCTCTTACCACCTTCAAGCCTCCTTGCCATCATTTCCAAGCCTGCATCACACCCCAAGCATCATTTTTTCCCTATCCAAGAAAAAATACAGATGAAAAAAACAAAAATAAAAAATAAAAATAAAAAGGAAAAGGCACCAATAACCTTACCTGAAGCTTACATATTATCCCTCCATCATTCATTATCGAGCTCCAAGCATAGAGAAAAGCTGAAGTTTCCAAGGGAGAAGCAGCTATAGGAGCTCCTGTAGGAATTCCTGTAGCAGTTGATCTCATAGTAGTCCAACACCAACAGCAAGAGAGTGCACACATGAAGGTCGAAAAAGCACATGAAGCTCAGCTCCAGCAAGAGAAGAACCTGCACAAGCACACAACCACACATCAACGAACATAAACAACATGCATAAAGGGAAATGAAGGCATGGAACAGAGAAAGCCACAACAACTCACAACAGATACACTCGGATCACAGGTAAGTAACTAAGTCACTCCTCTCTTTGAATTTGTGTAAATAGGATTCATACGAAGGCAACGATATGGTTGAGATTGAACGAGGGAAAGGTGGTGTTGAAGGCTCAAAAAAGTGGGTCTCCAACAAGGGGGATAACCACCCAGTCCGGACCTTAATGCAGCTCCTTTTCTGTTTGGAATAGTGGCTCCGACTAGGGATGATGGGACCGGTTTCCCAATCTATTTATGATGTGTGCGCTAGCGGGATGATGTTTTTCTTTTTGGGGTTTTATGGGGTGAATGCTTTTTCTAAATCTAATCTATCTTTTAACTATCATATGCAATCTATTGTAATCAAAGAAAACATCTAACTTTAAACTATCACGGGAGTAATGTTTACTTATGCAATCTAGAATAATTTCTAAAAGCAATTGATAATGAAAATCATTGAATCACAATGAGAATATAATCCATTTAAAAATGATTGTTTCGTATAAAAAGTTAGCCGAAACAATTATTATAAATATATCGCATAAGAGTCATTTACATATTTAGCATAAAGAGTAAGCCATCACCATACAGAAGTGTAATAATGATAACTAAACATTTCAAACTTTCATATATAAATAACTGAAAATGATTTATCACTTGACACATAAGTAAATAACATTAGGAGATAAAAATACCATTTGTAATATGTTCTACTCATGAGCTGCAACAATATAGATCTATCTTCAAATCACTTAACATCCACTAAAAGTACAAAAGTGCAATTCAATAGCAGATGTTAAACTCATATAGAAAATAAATCTCATTCCATTCATTTTATCAAAACCTCCTCAGTGGGGGGCGAAATGCATGTTCTGAAGAATTGTTTTTTGATAAAACTCTGGACCTCTCTCTATATGCATGAGAGGGGTTTAAATACTACTCTATGAAATCTAAAAATAAATATTACAAAAATAGATGAGGAGGTTTAAATGACCTACCTCATTTTAAGAAAAAAATAAACTAAAACAAAAATAAACTGTATCTATGATAAATCCTGCATCTGATTCTTTAAATCGCAAATATGCAGCATTGGTTTCAAAAGCGTTGGTTTTCTGACTTCAACTTTTAACTACCCTGCAAATACGGTGTTGGCAAGAGCTGGCACTATCTTCTCGGCAGAAGTTATGAGGCACTTTAGGGTCATCCATTGGCTATGTGGTTTTACCAGGTACTGCTAGTATGTCTCCCAGTTTAACTTGTTTACCTATTTAATTGCTTCTGCCCTTTCCTCTGTTGTTTGTTTCCACTCTGTTTGAAGTTGTTGTGCCTTTGGAAGGAAGCCCAGAGTGGTCTTTACTACTAAATTAGCCTTGTACATATTTTCATTTATGCATTCAATGACATTGTTCACTGTTGCTGCTACCTCTTCCATTGCATGTTCCGCTTCTTTTAACCGAGAATCCCATTTCATGAATAAAATCTCTTTCTTCGATTCGTCAATTCTGGGCATGTCTGCTCTTTTCCCCTCTTCAGATCTATGCCAGTTTAAGAAGTCTAAGACCTTAAAAATTGAATCATATTCAAGTCGCAATTCTATGACCTGATTAGTAATATTATCGCTCATTTCGCAATGGGAATTCCATTGCAAAATCTTCTGGCATAGTAATTCTTTTTGTTGCAAAAGCTAAGAATTGAGAGAAAGTGCTTCTGTGATGAACTCCCCAATTTTGGGATCATCTTTATGCAATTATATCATATCCTGTAACTGCATATCTTTGCTAACCAAACTACTTTGATGTGCCAATTGCATTTGCTGGAAGTCTTGCTGGAGTTTTCCCAATTGTGTTTCTGCTTCTTGATTGATGCTGACTTGCTGTAACTGTTATTCCAAAAACAAAATCCTATCCTCCTTCTCTTTAAGTAACAATTGAACTTCTTCTTCTTTATCAATAGTTGTTGAAGCGTATGCTCCTGTGATCTGTGAGAGCTTAGTTAGATTTTCTAATGGGTCTATAGTGGCGTCTTTCCAAAGAACATCCAGGGGTTCATCCTCGGGAGCGAGCACAACATCTAATTTTCGTTTCTTTCTTTACGTTTTGGCGAAATTTTTATGTTAAGGGCTATAAAACACATCTAGAGGAGGAATTTCCTCTATCCTTAGTACAATCTCAGACAAAGGGGCAACAGGAATGTGCTTCATTTCCTGAGTATTGACAACCCTTTCTATTACCATCTTCGTAGTCATTTCTTTTGGATTTATTAGGGCTCTGGATTTTGTTCCTTTGTGCTCAGAATCTTATTAAAATTTTCCCATTCCCCTTCTAGATCAATTATAAGTGCCTTTGTTGGCTTTGTAAGAGGGGTGGTAACTTTATCTTGTTTTGGAGACAGCATGATGATCAGGCTTTGATGTAGATTGAGCTACCTCTTTTATTGACTCTTCGCTTTTGTTGTGTTCACTCTTGGACTAATCACTGGACTTTTCAACTAATTCTTTTTTAGAACCTGTTTTGGACTTCTCTTTTGAAACTTCACTTATGCTAACACTGGGAGTAGGCTCTCTTATTGGTTCGATGAGCAGTTGGTCCAATGGGACCTTTGACAACCTCTTCTTTCTATAATTATCAAAATTTTGGACATTTTCTTGGTCAAAAACAATTCGTGCTATATGCTGGACCTCTCTGAAGGTGTTTTTCTACAGAAAAACATCATCAAAGGGATCTTATTCATGAGAAAATACTTTTATTTTAACCATTGTAATAAAATTACCCACAACCCCAAAGGGATCATATTGCCTCCCAGGGAACTTTGGTAGTTGTAAACATAATATATTATCGACTTCTTTGAAAGCATGACCTAAGTCATGCAATGCAAATGCTCCGCATATTATAGGAAATTGGGGCCAAATGGCCTTCTTGGAATCTTTGGGTACTTTTCTCATTCACCACACACAGTAGGTCTGATAGGCTATCTCCCTAGCCATCAGTTTGTCGGGGACGTAAAAAGGTAGCACATGGGGTGAAGCAATGCTCCCAAACACTTTGATATACGTGAAAAATTCTTCCCCAAACCACCTTGCCATTGAGAGAATATCCACTTCAGCTTCTGCAGAAAACCTTGGGACATCTCGGTTGTAGAGCATTTTAAAAGTCGGGAGCATAACTCTGTGACAAATTTTGAAGAAATGTGGGATGAAATTGGATTCCCACAATACTTTGTGATAAACCTAAATGGGAAGTGGATTTTGTACCGTCCACCTCCATCCCATAATAGGAAAATCGGAAACAAAACAAATAGCGTCCATAACATAAGCGCTCAAAAAGAATGGAGGGTAAACCCTCGAAGTAAGGCTTCTTTTAGTTCTGTATCCTAAAATTGCAGTGGCTAAATTGTCCGACATGATTTGGACCCAATTCATTATTGTGGCATTTGTAGCCGCATCCACTAGAGGTAACCATTCTGATCAAAACTTGTTGATGTCTGGTTTCCCGAACAATCGACATAACATTGTAGTGGCAAAACAATAAGGAGAACAAAGAGAGCCAGTGGTGTGCATACCATTTTTATCCTTTTTTAAACTTTCCTCATTGTTTGACCAGTGTTTTTTGCATTATGCCAAGTCTTCATTCTCCTTGGCGAACTTCTCGATGAATTTCTTGTTGTAACTGGCTTGGGGTTCTGGTAAGTGGTACATACGCCTCAAATTGCTTGGAGTAAATGACCCCATGACTTCCTGGCTGGCTATCTTGAACTCTCTATCAGATATGTCTGCATCATCTATATTCCATTTCACCATGTCAGTGTAGGGGAGTATATTCAGCCTTGGAGCAATGTGGTGTACAAAACGAGCATGCAAGTTTAGTTAGGGATGCTTCAGAAGAGCCACGTTAATCCGTTGTAACCATAACTTCCATAATTCTTGGCTTTTCATCCTCCAACAACTGATACATAGCTTCCCACATAGATATCCCTGCATCCCGACTACAGGTAGTGTATGTGAATAATGGGGCCATTTTTGTCTTCTCAGACGCAGGAGCCTTGCCTTTCTTCCCCATTTCTTCATGTATTATGCTCTATGTGATCTTCCTGAAAGTTGCAAGCAGAGAGAAAAAATATGATAAGATGATAGTAAATACAGGAATAATCAATAGAAAGATGAAAATAAGGTGATGGGAGATCTTTAATTCTAAATCATATCAAAAGATATCAACTTGCGTCAAATGGTCCTTTACACTGATCTAAATCGTTTTTAATAAATGACCACTAATGGACTGTTATGCTAAACTTTAATGTTCATAACTTTGCATCGAACGCCAGAAAGTATTGTCTTAGAACCCTGAGCCCTTCGAATCGTGATAAAAGTGATTTTCGATTTTCTTCGCAATATCGCAGATCGCTATATCACAAAACCCGCTTTTGTTAAAAACCATCGTTACGTTGAGCCGTTGCGATATGCGATTTGCGAGATGCTATTGAATTTCGTGATATTTGGTTATGTTACATAAATTAGCACTGTGGTATTGGAATTTGCAATGCGATGAGGTTGTAAGCTTCATGATATCGCATTCTCGCAAATCGCATTTTCAAGGAGTAACTATCATAAGGGATATCCGCTGTAACCTTTTGCGATGCAAGAATAATCTTTTCTAAAATGGGTTTTTCATAGTTTTCTTATATATTCAAGACTTTCCATTACAAAGTTTTTCTTTAGTTCTTATGATCATGTAGCGCTTTTTATAAGGAAACTCGTAGTTTGTGAAGTTTTATGTGCTTGGAGTATGAAAAGGTAAATTTGCATGTTTTAGCAAGTTCCACTTTGACATCTTGTTTTATTCTAAAAAAAGGCAACATTAAATTCTAAGATTTGATTTTTTGGAAGGGTCCCCATTTATTAATGTTATTACTAACACTAATAAAAAGGGGTGTTGTTGATGGTCACAACAATTGGTGATTCACTTGAAAGAACTAGTTATCTCTGATGGTTTTTTGAATTTTCTAAAACTTCCAAAATAGAAATGGTTTTGAAAATGAAACTTCATTGAAGAAATATAAGGTAAATAGTCCTATTTATTAATAACAACATCTTGTTCTAACTATCTTTATTCTGGTTATCTTCTTCCTAGAGTTAGTCATTTTACTCACATCAGCCATTACTTGATTGTAAATATAAAAACAAAGACATGTCTTTAGATCAATTTAGGTGTACTCATTTGTCGTAGGTAGAGCCTCTGCTACCAGCAACCATTCATAGCCTCGATAGGGTTACCTGTTACCCAGCAATGATCCAGTGTCCCACTCGAGAAGCATGCAATTTTCAAAGATAAATCCTCATATACACTTATTACTTTTTCTTTTCGTATTTCTCTTTTAATTCTTAAAGAACAATGTCTTGGTTTGGTGGCCAAAATTAACAGTGCCATTCACTCGATTTATAACTTAACTAAACAAGCTGGCTCATGATGAGACCCCTTGTGTTTTGATTGAAATAATCTCAAGCCATTACCCTGTTTTGATATGCAGTATGGGAATGTTAGTTAGTTATAATCTTTATGATCATGATAATCCAGCTCTTGATGAGACCTCTTATTCTTTAAGTTTAAAGTGCATAGTTGGATTACTCTTTGAATCTCGCAATTTCCTAAAGTGGGGGGGAAGTCATTGGTTCCCTAAGAATTATTTTGGATGAAAATTGTAGAGTTTAAAAATAGCTTTTCCGCAGAGAATCTTTGTTTTGTTATTGATAATTTTTATGGCTGATATAAGGAATACTTCTTCCTGAGGTTGATTCTAACCAAAATTTGTATAGTTGAAACAAAAGAACAGGTAAAATTTTCAGAATGATAGCACTTGACCCTATGTTTCAAAAATGGAGATTAATTTTCCTAATCACTCCCACTTATACAAGCGAAAAAACAAAATTGACACGAGACACTATTCTTTTCATGGAAACCAAAAGTGAACATTCTCAACCTATTTTATTATTAAAAGAAAACTTAAGTAGACTATAATCTACAAAAAATAGAAGAGATCATCTTCTATGGGAAATATTTTTTTAGGATCTGTCCATTAATAGGTAAAGGTTCTCTTTTCCCTGCTAAATATTGTAACATGAAAGTTGATGAACCAATGAGTTCGACAATTTGGAATGGTCCAAGCCATATCCGTTGGAATTTAGTATTTTTGCCTTTCTCCTCATGGGCTTTATCCCATTTTAATACTAAGTCTCCAAGTTGAAAATATTTTCTAGATACCAAGTTTGAATCAAAGGAAGGTTTTACTAATTGTTGATGATGCGCGTGGGTAATTCTGGCATTTTCTCGTTCCTCTTCAAGCTTAAGGATCTGCAATTGTCTTAATTGCAAGGATGAGGAAGTGGTTTCTTCAATGAATTGAACTAAGGCGAAAGAAGGAATAACTAGATTTGTTGGTAGGAGCACTTCTTTCCCATAAACTAAATTAAAAGGAGAAGTGCCAATAGAAGTTTTTTGAGTTATTCGATCTACCCAAAGAGCATACATTAAAGACTTATGCTAGTTTCTATGATTTTGGTCAATAGTCTGTTTAATGATTCTAATAAGGTTTTTGTTTGTTGATTTAGCCAACCCATTTCCTTGTGGATAATAATTAGTAGAATATTTAAGTTTAAAACCCCTTTTGAGCACAAATTCAGTCATAGCATTTCCTGAGAAATTAGATGCATTATCAAATATTAAAGCAGAAGGTAAGCCAAACTTGGTGATTATGAATTGATCTATAAATTCGATGATACTCTCAGAGTTGGCTGCCTTGAGTGGAACTGCTTCTACCCATTTGGTAAAGTAATCGGTAGCTGTAAGGATGTATTTATGCTATTTAGAAGAGTGAGGAACGATCTCACCTATTATATCTAATCCTCATTGTTCAAATGGTTGATCAAATTTGACCGATTGTAATGGCAATGATGGCTTCCTCTGTCTTCAAGCAGTAGTTTGACAAATCTGACATCTTCTTACATAGCTATGTGCATCCTTAAATAAAGTTGGCAAGTAGTAGCCTGCACGCAGGATTTTATGAGCTGTCGCATCTCCTGCTTAGTGTCCGCCTGCTGGTCTGTCATGAAGTTCCTGCGATACTTTTTCTGCTTTAGATTTCTCAAGGCATGTAAGGAGAACAGAATCATAATCATCCTAAAGAGTACATCATTTACAATTTGATATTGTTTAGCTTTTATACTTAGGGATCTTTTCTTTGTATGATTCAAATGTGGAGGAGCATATCCATTTTTTAAGTAAAACATGATATCAACATACCTTGATTTAGAGTTGTTTAGGCTTACCTCACACACTCGTACTTCACTGTCTGGAGACTGCGTTTCTAATATGTGCGATGCTCCAGCGAACATCCTGCAAAAACCTTGACCTTTTACAATATTTGTTGGTTTAATTTCAGCATCATATTCTTGCAAGGCTGTAACCCAATTTTCCCTCTTTTCACCCACCTCCTTTTGTACCAATAAATTTCTTACCGCTAGAAATGGTACTATTATTCTGGTATGAGTCTTGAGAAGGGAGGGTCTGAAGTGTTTGATGCTTTGAAAACAACATAAGCTTGTTTCTCAACATCAAAGTAATTTAATTCAGCTCCTTGCCAGTTTGAACTGAAGAAGGCAATTGGGGCTTCGACTTTATCTCGATTCGCTTATGTAAGTATGGCGGCATACAATTTCTCAGAGGCGAATGTATATAAAGTGAAAGGATCAGAAAATTTTGGAGTCACTAGAGATGGGGCATTTATAATCACTTGCTTTATCAAGCCAAACGCTTCATGTTCTGCATGACCCCATTTGAAGAGAGAGATTTTTTTTATCATGGCTTGGAGAGGTTCCACAATTCTTGAGAAGTTAGGGACAAATCTTTTAACAAAATTGATCTGACCAAGGAAAGACTACATTGTTTTTTTGTTATGGGGTAAGGATATCTCAGAAATTTCCTTAATCCTATCTGGGTTGATATGGATTCCATATTTAGACACTATGAATCCGAGAAGCTTTCCTTCACTTAATGCAAAAAAATATTTTTTTGGATTAAGTGAGATTCCATATTTTTGACATTGTTGGTATATCTGTTTTAAGTCTCTGAGATGATTACCGCTTTTTTAGAATACACTGTTATGTCATCTAAGTAAATCACCATTGACTTGTTCACTAATCCTTTAAACACAATGTCCATGGTCCTTTGAAATGTGGCACCAACATTAATCAGCCAAAATGGCATCTTTTGATACGCGTAAGTGCCCCATTTCGTTCTAAATGTAGTTTTCAATTGATCATCCAGGTGGACCAAGATTTGATTATACCCCAAGAAGCCATCTAAAAAGTACATTAGTTCAGACCCTGCGATCGATTGTAATATCTGTTCCATATGGGGCAATGGAAAATTATCCTTTTGGCAAGCTTTATTGAGATTTCGAAACTCAATACAAATCCGGATATCTCCATTTTTCTTTCTAACTGGGACAAAGTTGGAGACCCATCTAGAATTCCTAACAGGAAAAATAATCTTGGCATTTAGTAATTTGTTCAACTCAGAATTAATCTTGTTTTCCAAATTAGGATGGATTTTCCTCAATTTCTGCTGAATAGGCTTTTTGTCAGAGATCATCGGAATTGTATGCTATATAATCAAAGTGTCGTAAGTTTTAAGATCATCGTAATTCCAAGCGAAGACACTCTTGTATTGTTTCAACAGTTGAATGAAAGCTGATTTTTCCTCGGGTGTTAGACCAAGACCTAGGTTGATGTTCGGTGGCTTTATGTCAGTTCCTAGATTTACTAATTCATATTTCGGATTTGAACTCTGAAGTTTTGAATTGGTGGACTGTTTGAATCTGTCCTTTAGGTCATATAGGTCCTCTAACTTGACTATGGATTTTGGTATAGCATTATTGTTGTTTCCTTGTTCCAACTGCTTGTCATGTTGGCCTTCATCAATTATCTGATTATTGTAAGAGCCTTCTGAAGTCAGAAAACTCACAATATCAGGGTCATTGTTGAAAATGCTCTAATTGGTAATGTTATCAGGAATGGAGGGTCTAAAGATTAATTCAATCGAGAATCTTTCTGTGCTATAGTCCTCTGACGGAATAAGCTTGGAAGCTACATTAGCAAGGAGATCAACACTAGCATTTTCGAGCCTCGGAACGGATGAAATATTGAAGGATATAAAGTGTGGAGTCAAGCCTTGTACTAAAGTTTGATAATGTTTCAAGTGTCTTGACAGACAATGTATAGTATTTCTTACCTGTTTGATAATAATCTCAGAGTCTCCAAATACTTGCAGATATTTGATATTAAGCCCGATTTCCTTATAAATCCCTAAACTAACACTTCAAATTCGGCAATGTTGTTTGTGCAATCAAACTCGAGTCTACATGTTAGCATGGTTTTCTCTCCTTTTGGACTGACTAATATACAACCTACTCCTGCTCCATCATTAGACTTAGAACCGTCAAAAAATAATTTCCAAAACAAAGTTTTATTTATAGGTATATCCACAAAATTTATGCATCTAGAAGTGTCCCGTTTGAGAGAAATTTTCTATCTGGGATAAAACGGGATTTTCCAAAAAAGGTGAAGTATGAGCATTGAAATTCCCTAAGAAAGAATCAACAAAATAGTTTCCAATTATATTGTTGTTGTATGCTACAGGCTCGTTTTCTCCTTCTAACTCTGTCATTATATACTTTTAGTGTCTTTCTCGTTCAACCTTGATCTGATTTGGTTTTCCGTTTTAAGGGAGCCACACATGAGACCAGTCGGTCGCAAAGTAACCATGAAGCTTCTCTGACCAATCCCTGCTAAGGATTAGTCCATAAAATTCAGGAATATTTGCGACAAGTATATCAATAACTTAACATACCTTTGGTTTGATGAAAGCCTTAGGGTCACTTGATTAAGTTCACCGATAACCTCTACTTGAGACCGATCCAGTTATACTATTCGTACTATAGATTTCCGAGATTGGAAATTTAACATTGCGCAAACTGTCTTAGGAAAAATATTAGATGAGGCACTGGAATCTACCAAACAGTTATGAAAATTTTTATTGAAAACTTCAAAGGTAAGAATAAATGGCGGAGTATGGGATTTTGACCTTCCTCCAATCAAAGCAATGTCATTTGGATCAACTTTATTTGCAATGCCAGTCAGAGGTATTCCCATTTCATGAGTAGCTTGTGAAATTACAGTGGTAGGTGGAGGTGTAATAGGTATTGCATTCAGCTCTTTCAAGAGAAATTTCTGTTGATGCTTTAATTTGCTGAGCTCATGAAAAGTAATATTAGCCCTAGTTTTCTTCATATCTTCAACAATGTTATACTCCATTTCATCAGAGATGATAAGTGTTTTAGATGGAGTTGTTGAATCAGATTGGACTGGGTTTGTCTGAGTAGCCTTTGGTGATGATTTCTTACCTTGGGAGTCGGACTAGGGTTTTTCTGTTTAGAACTGGATTGTGTAGGATCAAGTTGATTTCTACTTCTTATAGCAATAGGTAATACATATTTGATCTTCTTCATCTGGAAGAATGAAGTCCCACATTCTTTGTAATTCCACGACTTCATCATCATCGGTTTGTTCCTCATTCAAAACTTCTTCTTCTTCCCCTTCCAATTCTGCATTTGTTATAGAATTTCATGGTTTAGGATCAGTTGAATGATTTCTCCTAAAAGGTTTAAAAGGTTTCTTGGAAGAGGTTTCTGCTACTTGTTTCTTAATATCAACCATTTCGTTGGACATGGTTTTCAAAACTTTCTGTAACCACCTTCATTTAGTTGACTCCATTTATCCGAGATGTCACCCACACATGTGCACAGTCAACTCAAGCACAAGATGTCAAGGACAGGTAATGGGAGGAAGTGTGAACTCCGATGCAATAATAAGGGATGATTACGAGGAGGGGCCATAATGACCAAGCGGGTGGGACCAACGGTCCCAATATGGCCAATGTACACCTTGCCAGCTCAGCGTTGATAACCGAAAATAGGCATAAAAAGCAATGAGCACCCCTCCCCTTGCATTCTCACTACCTTTTCTTCATTTTCTCCTCATAACTCAGCCACAACAGTCTTCTTGTGCCCCCAGAGCCTCGTAACCACCATCCTCCATCGATTTCCTCCCTATCTTTACTTTCGGCGTTTTCTACAAGAGCACCTATAGGAAATCTACAGGAGCACCTACAGGAAATCTACAGGAGGGACAGCGGGGTTCTATAGGAGGGGTAGTGAGTCATTTTGAAGGGAGAAAACACGATTTTTAGCACGAATTTCAGTTTGGAGAGGTAGGGTTCATGCATGCCCCCTGTTGAATATCAATATATGAAAGAAGTGGTCTAAATTTGAGGATGAAATAAGTCTTTAGGAGGGCAGAAAATACATAAAAAAATTCTGATTATTAAAATATTGCCTATACTTTTTTAACCCAAATATGGAGGTGGAGACAAAGAGTTTTGCGAAAAATAAAAAAACACAGTCTCCTCTATTTTTTTATTTTTCTCAAAACTCTTTGTCTCCACCTCCATATTTGGGTAAAAAAAGTACAGGCAGTATGACAGGAGGGTTTATGAGAAAGGAGCCCACTAACTCCACTAGGCTCCATGCACATCCTCAAGTGGTGGACATATTCACAAGGGAAAACTGGATGAATTTCTTTGAGAAATTTCGAGGGTTTGATGATGAAATTGCCCAAGAATTTTCTCTCTCTCTGGTCCCTCACACAATAACTCATGCTACTATAACCATTAGAGGCCTGTCCATGGAAATATCCCCTGAATTCATCAGTAGGGGCACTACCCTTCCTCTTGGGCTACCTTGGAGTAAAGATGAGAAACCAATTGGCCAGGTTGCCAAGAAGAAAATTTTCCAAAATAATGAAACCTCTGTTCAAGATAAAAATGGAATTAGAAGGGCTAGTATACCATATCCCTGGGATGAGGTTAGCTACCAAGTAATCAAATACATTTCCTGTGAGGGGAGGCACAACATTGTCTATGGATATCATTTCAGAATCCTCCATGACTTGAGGTATGGCATGGATACTCCAGCACCTCAAAAGCTCAGTATCCCTTACTTTCTCCTTCAGTCCCTCATTGACTCCAACACCAAGGTACAAGCAGGAAATTCAGGGCAATTAGCTCACCATGGCTTAATCAAAATCCTAGTAGAGGAAGCCCTCCATACCTTTACACTCCCTATAGCATGGGAAGTTTTCTGAAATATGATAGATGAGGATGACATAAAAGAATTAACCTATTATGGTAGTCCTACTAGCAGTGAGGAGGAATAAATGCAAGGAGGAGAAGATGAAGCCAGTGGTGGCATAACAGAGCAATAAAGCAAGGAAGAAGGAAAAGGAACAGAGGAGGGAAAAGTTGAAGAGATAGAAAAAGAGACCGAAGGAGGAGAAAAAGAGGCAGAGAAGGCAGAGCAAGGAGAAGAGTCCCTTGAGACTTTGGAAAGAGAGGCAGCCACTGCCCTCACTACCCTCAGTACACCAGTTAAGCCAAAGAAAAAGAGGAAAAGACAAACCTGCATGTATTTCAGGGCAAGGAAGAGCACAAGAAATAAAATAGGCAAACCTCAACCCTCTTCAAAAGTTCCCATTACCATTTCACCATTTTCCAAGGTGAAAGAATCTCCTTCCAAGACACCTATAACATCTTAAAGGGGGACTCCAAGATCTTCTACATGGAAGGGAAGGGCAGTACTACAGGACCCAAAACCAGACCTACAAGAGGCTAAAACAGTCCTACAGGAGACACTGTCCAAACTACAGAAGACCCAAAAGCTTGAGGAAAGGATAGGAGGATAGCCAGAGGTGAAAGAGGAAGCACAAGCACAAAGGCTACAAGAACCTTACCCCCAGCCTAGCTTGGCCTCCTATTACAATCTACTTGAGGGAGGCAGGATAATCCCACAAAAATTTGCAATTCCATTTTTTTTCAAATTGGAGAAAGAAAGAGTGAGAACACATAGGTGGATGCAGATAACCAAATCTAAAGGAGTTGAGGATGTTGGCCATATGGAAAACAAACTCAAGGAAATGGGAAAAGAATTGAGTGCTCTCAGAGACAGAGAAGCCATCACAAGAAGCTACCTTGAAAATGAGAATGAAATCCTAGGGAGGCAATTCCAAGAGAAAAAGACTCAGCTGACATACATGGCCAACTTATCCATGGAAGCATTACAATGTAGAACACTAGCCAAATATTATGGCCTCTATCTGAAGGACCAGTGGCTTCAATTCCAAATAAAGACTTTGGCACAAAGAAGCACAATGCCTTTCCATGACTACAGGTAGTTCATGGACCTGTTCGACCAAAGAACCTTGGAGGATAAAGCAAAGATGGAAGATTTCTACCTACACAACATGGCCCTCACAGACATGAATGTGTGGGACCCCAATGCCAAGCTAGGGGACCTGCAATTAATGGCCATGACCTCATGGACGAACCATGACGAATTGAGGGCAACAAAAATGGAAAGATTGATGATAAAAGAGCAGAATGAGCCATTAATGATAAGATCTGAGCCATCAGATCCTATGGCACTCATCAGCACACACAACCTGCTTTCCAATGACCCTCAGATTGCCCCTAAATATCTAATCAATCAGGCACAAGCCATTGCACACTTTGAATATAAGCAAAGGATACTTGGGGATGACTATGTGCATGCATGAATGAGAAGATGGAACACCTTACCTCACATTTTTCAAATCAGGGAATACCATTCCCCCATGAGGTTGAAGGAGGCATTGAAAAGAGTGCCAATGTATAAGTGCTCCATGCAAAGGCTGAAGGTCAACTAGATTGGCCTCAAACTAAGTCCCCCACTCCTATTAGGCATGCTGGAAGGCAGAAGAGAAGAAGACGAGGAGGAGCAGTGGAAGGACATAGACAAAAAGGCAGGATTTTATGGAAAACATGAGTAGACCACATCAGAAGCCTGGGATGCTAGGGAGGCCACCAGGGCCATAAAAGATGAGGAGATTGACTAGGTTGCTCAAAGGATGAGCAACACCTTTAGTAGGGGTGATGATGAGCCTCATAAATGGGTAATTATATGGGCTCATTTTACCTCCTAACCTAGTCAAATCAACCATTCTCTTAGATTATTGTATGATTTTCTTATTATATTTATTCTTATAGAGTGAGTTGAGTTAGTTATTATGCCATGTGGTCGAACATGTATTTAATGCATATTATTGATGGATTTTGAGGTCAAAGTAAACGATCCAATGGTCAAATGGCAGAAATAACTTGAAGTAGATAGAGGAAAGGACTTATAGGAGGGAATCCCCCTCATTTATTACTCATCTCTTTGAATTCCCCTTCATTCAGCTTGTAGTACAAGCAGTCGAATCATGCACTAGAAGGTAGTCGAGCCAGTGGAGGATGGCTGATAGTTATCTTGAGTTTTGGGAGCCAAGCCTCCCTAATTTTAATGAAGCTATTGGTAGCTTCAGATGTATAAGTAGAGAGGGCTAGGGCCTCACTAGGGTCGGATTTTTTTGCTTATGTAAACTCTGCTCAAATTTCGAGCTTATTATTTTGTGATAGTTTTATGTAATCTTGCTATTGTTTTGATAATGAAGATGGAATCCCTTTTGAGCTAGCATTGAGTTACCTCAGAGGGCTGAAGCTCTTGGGTTAGGGCCGAAACCAGGAAGTGAAGCACCTCTTTACTTGTATTTGTATGCTTTTCTTCAGTTGTATATTAGTTTGGTGTCAGATGTATTTATTTTTTGGTTAAGAATAGGTTGCTTTTGGTGATTTAGTAGTTTTCCTTCATTTGTGCTATTTGTAGCAGGTTAAGCAGTGATTAGAAAAGATTCAAAAGGCTAGAAACAGTGCCTTGGCCTCTCTTCCTCCCTCTAGGACCATGATTTGAGGCAAAGACTCTCTTGCTGCCCCAAAATCATAGATTTTCCTCTTTCATAGGACTTCTAGTGTTTGCAGCTCTCTAGTAGGTTGATAGTCCATTTTTTCTTTGCTTTAGATCTGCTTCATCAAGTTCACTTCCTGATTTACAATATTCCTTTTGCATGCTTTCCTTTCTTGCAGCATTTCCCAACATTCCCTTCTGTGCATCATAGTTTAGGCCATTTTAATGCAAAACTCTGTTTTTCCTAGAATGCATTCATTTCAATAGTTGCTTGATTTTCCTGGTTTCTATGCAGAAGATCTCTTCCAGCAGTAGGCCAGCTTACCAGCAATCACACTCTCCAACTTATCAATGCCCTATAGATCTCCCAAACCTCACCTCAATTCTGCCCTAGTTTCCTTTATTTTTCATAAAACTTCTTCCTCTCTCCTTGAGCAAACCCAATAATCTTTCTCTCTCTTGGTGATTCATGGTAGACCTTAGGTGCCCTAACACCTCATTCCAATCTTCATATACCTTTTCCACCCACTCTCACACCCTCAAAACAATGAATCTTGGCCTCCTCTTGTAGCCTCCTGTAGTTTCCCTATTTTCCTCTTGTAGTTTTCCTGTGTCCTCCTATAGTTTTTCCTGTAGGCCTTCTTTTGAAGGCCAAGTTTGGGAAAAGCCTCCAGAAGGCCACCTAAGACCTCCTAGGACCCATCCACACCATCTTACATCCTCCCAAGCTCCAAAACCGCCATTTAATGCCACCTGTTCACTGCCACACTCACAAACAATAAATTAGATGCATGTCAAATTCACATAAAAACACATAAAAATCCAAGAATATGTTTTTTTCTTATTGACTTCTAGAAATATCATGGTTAGATATTGTTTACTTTCTTGAGTAGGTAATGGCATTGCTTTCGTGGTTTTCATAGTGTTTTTGGCAAAAATAGAATTCGCTTGTTAATTAGGGTTTACTAGGTTTTGCTTTACATTCCAGTCTTTCTCCTTTCTACGATTAGAATAGCATCTGTAGAGTAATATTTTTTTCTTTCATCCTACATAGAGCTTCTTTTAAAATCTATATAAGTTGGATTGAGCTCCTAGTGATCTTGTGCCGGCTGACCAAGTGATAACCTGCAGTGAAAACTAGTACTTGTACATATAGCACCGACGCTTCCAAGTTTGTTATGAACTATTGTGTTGATAAAAATAAAGTTGGCAGCCCAGGAGTCGCAACATTCTTGTTGCAATACTGGCGCTCACCAAACAGATTGCCACAACAAGGGCATAACTGATTTTCAAGGAAATCTCCTTTGCTAGAGTTCCCAGAATTGTTCTTGCAGGCTGGAGAAACAGCAGTCTAGAAGGGTAGGAGGTATGATCGAAAGTATTTGCCACACCCATGTGCCGAGGTTGCATATTTTGTCTTGAGGTACATTACTTGTGAAGGTTGGACTTCTACCTTGTTTAATTATCATTTCAAGATTGTTTCATGCCTTTGGTTTCGACATGCACAGATTCATTCCCTAGATACGCCATATTTTCTATGGAGTAGTCTTCAGCTAATGGCGCAGTCTTCTCATTGGCTTTGACAAGAATTAGCGGTCCTTACAAATCATGGGTTGGTCAGACTATTAGTGGTGCATGCTCTGTCTCTAACTTTTGTGGCTTGGGAACAATTCACTGAGCTAGAAGAGGAAGAACTTGTGGGTATGATTCCACCAAGGGAGGATGAGGAAGAATTGATGGAAGAAGAAGAAGAGGTTGCAGATGATGCTACTCCACAAGAACCAGTGTCACCTGCTGGCCCAACAGGAGTAGAAGCAATGGAGACAAGAGAGGCCACATATGATGTTGCTCCATAAGAACTAGCGTCCCTGGTTGGCCCAATGGGAGTAGAAGAAATGGAGATAGAATAGAATGCAGTCACCATTTTTTTGTAGGAACCATCAGCGACTGCCAATTTGAGGAGAGAATCATCGTCCTTGGATGAAATTGCAGGTGGTGATGACACACAAGAGCCAACATCACTTATTCAAGAAAATGAGGAACCTTTGGATGAGGCTTCAAGTGGTGTTGATACACAAGAACCATCATCACCTACTCAATCGATTAAGTAACCCTTGAAAGAAACAGGGGCCGCAGTCAACACTGCTCCACAAGAGCCAGCATTTATTGTTGAGGAGGAGGACAAACTAGAAGAAGCACACGAAGAAAAATAAAAAGGGAGCATGAACTAGCCAGTGAACACAAGGGAAGAAGGGCCTGAGGCAGTAGTCACTGAGAGAATGGACACTGAAGAAAACATGTTTCATTCTCTGTTTCTTGCATCCTTACCAAGAGGGACAAGGAAGTTTCGTTCCCCGGGGTGCCTGGTGAAGGAAAAAGCCTCTCCCCTGATCTAGTTGACGCCATTTTCGACATCAATCCATCAAACCCCACACTAGTTGTGAGACCAGTCGAGGAGGTTGCTATCAAACAAGAATTTATTGAGCAATGTGTAAAAATAAGGCCTCCTCTTAAATAAAGGTACCAGTCATACTTTAGGGAAAACTTGCAGCTAAAAATGGAAATCATCAAGCTAAGGAGTCAAGTACTACATTTACGAAGGAAAGTGAGGAGGCATAAGAAGAATTTCTCAAAACCTTCTATTGAAACCATTTTAGTAGAAGTGCAAAACAAAGACAGACCCACAACCTCTACGGCTACACAGACCGATTTGTTTTTGCATGTGATCGAGGCACGAGAATTTTTCATGGCTGCAGAGATTCAGAAGTGGCAAGCTGTTGCATCTTAACTTCAACAGGGGACCATCCCTTTAGAAGCCCACTGGGAGTAGTGAGGGGAGTTCGTGAGAAAGATGCAAAAATAGTTATCGATTACATGGAGTAGATAGAGAAAGAGAAATGAAAGCAGGAGAAGTAGCAGAAGAAAAAAAAGGAACTGGAAGGGCAGGTATAGCTACTAAAGGCTGATAAGGAAGAAATGTTCACTCTGACACAGTAGGTAGTGGCTTGCCGACCCCCTTCCCACAACTATGCTATGTTCCTCCATGAATAGTATTTATTCTTTTGTTAAGAAAGCATCCGTCAGGAAATCAACCATGTAATGGACAACCCGATACAGTTTTTGTGTATCTTGAGGAGCCACAATATTCTGAATCAACACCTGATGTGAAAACTCTATATGCATGATTACTTTATGGGCGATGATCGATCATTCAGCCAAGTGCCATACATGGGAGATATTCAATTGAGATCCTTTGCCTCCTACAGAGTTAATCAGATTAAGTGGAAGAAGGCCTTTGACATGTTGGAAGAGAAGAAAGCAAACAGGCCACTTGTCCTTTGGATGGAGAATTGTCAGTCTGTGAATGTCTATACAAGATAGCAAACCTTCTTGGAGATCAAAGGAAAAAAAGGATAAATGTTGGCAACCCAGAAATGGTGCATTGACATATGCATAAAACAATTTTTTCTTGTCAAGAGGAGGGTTTGGATAGCTGCCAGAAACGGTGGATGTTATCATGATGAGACGTCAGGATATGTGAACCTTTTAGGGCCCCCAATTTTTCTTGGGATTTAAATAGAGCACCTCGATATATTTCATGCATGCAACTCCATGGGGTCTGATGGATGGGTTTGAGGTTCTGATTCCACATTATCTGGCTGCCAGTCGATCAGTATACTCCAACTTACATGGTAGGCAACGATTGGTGGAAAGAGGTCCTTTAGATAGATGGATATAAACCTTCGGGGACAGAAATGGCTATAAAATATGATCTCTCATGCTGATCGCCACAACTCCATCCTAGATCTACACAGACGATGAGCTTCATGAGGACATGGAGAAAGACTAGTTAGGGGGAGATGTTGGTGGCTGAATTTTCATGTTTTTACCCACCTTTTTACCCTATTTGCTGTATCCATTTTACACCATTGTTGGTCAATTTAAATTCTAAAATGCACATGTATACATCTTGTCATTTTGTTATGAATCATTAATCAATGAAGCATAGTCATAGGGGATTGTTGCCTAAGTGGCTTTCTAATTTGATTATTCTTGCAAATTTGGAGGGAGAATGATCAAGACCGTGGTTCAATGAATGGTGACAATCAAGTTGGCAGCGCTATCTTGAGACATCAACTGCAACAGTGGATCAGACTTTGAATCAATGCACTGTTATATTTATAATTTATTTTGCTTTAGAAACCACTATGTAATTGTAGGCAAACAACTATCGTAATTCTAGGAGCTGTTAGTGTTAACAAATTGTCGAAGTAGAGTTATAGGGCTATGAAAACCAGCAGTTAAGATCAAAAAGAATTACATTAACTTTGAGTCTGTAACAACATACATTGTAATATCTTTTTTATTAATGAAATCCTGATCTTCTGATAATTTCATGACTTATTGATCTTGCCATAGCCCTGATCAGGGAGTTGGGCCCACTCTCCTGATGAGGGTTTGTTGGACTAAGATTTGTGCATAGGTTTATTTCGGATAATCTATTTATTGTTGTGAATGATTATCAGTCTATTGTTGTGATTCTACTTTATTGTTACTCTTATTTGTTGTTACAGTTATCGCTTGTTGTTACACATTGCTAAGTTTATAATTAAATGTTCAGTACTAGGTAGGGAAACTATGGCCTGCATATACTTTGCATGATAGCCTTGAAATAACTCGTAGAGCCCTGGGTTGACAATTAATGTGGAATTGGGTGAATTTCATGATTCATATCTGAACACCAACAGTCGGGATGGTTACTAGGGATCCTATTGCTAATGTTGAAGGTATGTATTATATGTTTCTGTCAGTTCCACTTCCTTAACTGTCTTAGGAGGTGGAATAATATCATAGTAACTTCTCATCACATGTTTACCCTAGTAGGCCGGTTAATTGGGTAGATGTGGGAGGAGGGTGTTACAGAAAAACTCTAAATATTAACTCTAACTTGGAGGGGTCTTAAAAATCTCAATTAATACAGATGCTATAAAAACATTCCTCTACTTTTAGATGGGAATATACATATATGAGAGGTATAAACCATGCACACACACACATACACACACAGACATATAAGAGAATGCTAGACCAATTAGGCAGACTTAAAGATGGATGAATCCCAATCTAAGGATATATTCACCTTTTTTTGTGCTCTAATAAAGAATGTTATAGAAAAGGGTTCGCATTTTACATCTAAGTGATTTTGGAAGAGTTTGGAGGAGTACAATATCAAGCATCAAAATTCTTCTCCATATCACCCACAAGCCAATGGGAAAGTAGAATAAACAAATAAGTTCACCAAAGCCATTATGATGAAGACAATTCAGCTACATTTTAAGAATTGGGTAGATAGTCTTCCCAAAGCATTATGGGAATTCTAGAATATATAAAGGAACACTACTAGTCACACCATATCAAATTGTAAATGGATTACAAGTTTTGCTTCCCAAAAAAAATCAAATAAATACCATAAAAACAACAACAATATTGGGACTAGAACTCTCAAATCAACAAAAGAAAATGTTAGATCAACTCATTGAACTATATGAGATTCAATAAGATGCAGTTCAAAGAACCAATGTCATCAAAAAACAAACGATAAAATGGCATGAAAATTTTATCAAGTTGAAGAAATTTGAACTAGGTGATTGGGCCCTCCATTTGATTCTCAATTTAAATATTTTAAAGGAAAGCTTCAAATGCACAAGTTATGTGCATATGAAATAAAGGTAGTCTATGATAATGGATCAGTTCAAATGAAGAATATTGATTAGGAGGGTGGTTCTTTTCTTGTTATTTGAAATATATTGAAGTTATATCATAAGCCCTTAATAAGAGAACAATTTGTTAAAAAAAATCTTCAACATTCATAGATGGAATTAGTGAATGGGGATAATTATTCTCCCCATCCTAAGTCAATTTATTTTTCTTCCAAATAAGTAATAATAATAATAATAATAATAATGTCAATCAGGGTTATCTTGGGTGGTTGAGAAGAATGGTTGTTATCTCTCGCACCCAAGTTCAATTCCTTGCAAGTGACATGATGATGAGAAATATTTTTGTATTGACCCTCACTCTTGCTCTTGGGCTAAGAGATAGGATGAATTCCATTGAACAATAATAATAAAAAAGTGTAGTCATGAAAACCAAGATGCTGACATAACTACACAGGAGTTCTAGTTGAAAAACTAGTCTCTGGTACATAGAATTCCCCTTTTTGAGACCCTTGTCAAAAGAAGTTCCATAATTTAGTCTACATTTTTAGCATGCAAAGTCTTTCAAAAGTAAAATAAATTAGTAGTAGATAGCAGTGGCATTCATAGCATCAAAATATTTCTATTCCAAGGTTTCATAGATATTTTCAGATTGATTTCAAATAATTTTGTTCTATAAAATTGCTTTCCAAACCTTTGATCCTAGTAATCAGCCTTGCTAGGTTAAGGTCCAAAACTGGAGTATTGGAAACCATTGTGTTTATAATGACATGGGAATCGCCTATAACAATTTCTTCATTTATGTCCAGATCTTTGAGGATCTTGAGTCCTTGGAAGAGGGCCAAGGCCTCAGCTTGAATGCTGGTAGAATAACCAAGTCCCCTAGCATAGGAGAGAATTTTTTCCCCAATTTGATTTAGAACAACACCTCCTGCACCAGCTTTGCCCGGATTTCCCTTTGCTACTCCGTCAAAAAAGAGGAAGTGCCTTGCTTGCGATTTAAGCCAATCTTGAAAGTCGTTCTCTGGTTTCCTTATTTGCCAATCTTTAATAGTAGGGGCTTTTCTAGCTGCTGGATAAAATTGAAGTTCTAGAGTTGAACCCCATGCAATGTCCTGTTGACTGAGATTGGAGTCATCTTTTATATCAGTCAAGCACTCCTTTATGTGGCATTTAATCTTGGCTTCTAAGACTTTGTGGCTCTTCTTTGTATTTCTAAAAAAAATTTTGTTACGTTCTAGCCATATCTGCCAACAGATAATCTTTGGGAGGACAGCCCATGCTGATTTAATAATCAGGTTTTTAGGGGGTGAACCTAGATATCTGTTTGCCCATTTAGAGAAAAGTTCAGAAGTGGAGCAAGGAGGTGTGAAACTAGGATCCAAATCTTTGATAAAAAAATACCAGATCTGCCTGGAGAAGCTACATTCTAGAATTAGGTGAAATGTTGTCTCTGCGTTTTCATTGCACAGTGAGTAGATGGATGGGCCGTGAAATCCTTTCCTCTGCAAGTTGTCATAAGTTAAGATTTTGGCATGACAGAAAAGCCAGGCAAAGAAATCTACCTTGGGCCATGAAGACAGTCGCTAGACAACTTGCCAAGGAGCTGGATCAGGGGGAACGTATGGCCTCTCATTCAGTTTAGCGTACCCTAAGGAGACTGCGTATCCTCTGGCTTTCGGCCCCCAGCCTTTCACATCTCTTTTCCTCGAGTGCGTGGGCGCCAATCCGTGCAGGGAGTCAAGCAGCGTGGTCCATTTAGAGGTCAGGTTATCCAGCACCTTTATACGTTTCAAGCCTGCCCATACCAAGTCGTTCCAGCATGAGATATCCCATAGCATTCGTAGTCCCTCTTTGTCCATCCAGCAGCGCAGCGATCTAATGGAGACTCTGTCTTCTATTGATTCCTTATTCATGATTTTGTCCGTCTAGATGTTGATTTTTTCCCCGTTGCCTGGGATCCAGTAAGAGTGAGCAGTGATGAGAGGGGCAGCTCTAGCATATATTTTGAGAAATAACAAGTTTGCCAGATGGATCACGTTTTCTAAAAATCTGGATCTTGGTCCTCTGAAATATTTTTTCCAGAGCGCCTTTTGGGCCCAGCTAGGATTGGGCGCAATGATCCTCCAAATGATTTTTGCAGCCATTTCCACATTCTGTTGACAAAGATTTTTAAAATTTAGACCACCCTCCCACAGTGGCTTGGAGATGGTTTCCCAACTGATAAGGGGGATCTTTTTTTCATTCTATTTTCCTCCCTTCCAAAAGAACCTCCGTATGTACTCCTCCATTTTTTTTAGAATGGATGCCGGAGAGAGAATCCCAGCAAATTGAAATAGAGGCAAGCTGGTGAGTATTGATTCAATTAAGACTGTTTTTCCAGCAGTATTCAGCTAGTATCCCCAGGCTTGAGTCTTAGCCTTGAATTTTTCCAGCTGAGGGAGCCATTCTTTGCTTGCATTTCTCTTGCGAGATACAGGTAGGCCCCAATATTTAAAAGAAGACCAAGAAGTGGAAGCTAAAAAGCCCAAACATCTAGAAATGGTAGATAGCAGTCTGGGTGTAATATTCCAGCTGAAAATGTGGCATTTGCTCTTATTAACAACGCTACCTGAGGCCTCACTGAAATCGTCCAGAACTGCTTTGAATTTTGTGGCAGAGGAGATAGAGGCAGGACCCAACAGCAAAGTGTCATTTGCAAACAAGGCATGATTAATGTTTTTGATCCCTCTTGCACTACACAACCCATTAATTTCTTGGTCTTGCATATTTTTTTCTAGCAGGAAGCTTAGAACTGAGGCTTGGATGACAAAGAGTAGAGGGGATAGAGGACACCCCTACCTAAGTCCTCTCGAAGCTTTAAAAAAGTCTGTGGCTCTTCCATTAACAAGAGGGGAAATCCATGGCTTCGAGACACATGCCCAGATCCATTTAATGAAATTTGCTCCAAAACCAAACTTGCTCATGACATTTAAAAGAAAGTTATGATTTACTTGATCAAAAGCATTTGCTAAATCAAGGTTAATCACCATACCTTTCTCTTTTTGGAGGAGACTTGAATGAATTGCCTATTGTACTAGGATGAATTTGTCCACGATCTACCTTCCTTGGATGAAGCCTCCTTGATTCTCTGGAATTATTTTGGGAAGAATGAACTTTAGTCTATTTGCAATTACTTTGGTGATTAATTTGTACCCTGTGTTGCATAGGGAAATCGGCCGAAATATGCTGAAGTTATTGGCACCTTTTTCCTTGGGTATGAGGGCTAAAAATGCAGAATTAGTACTGCCTCCTATTTTCTGAGTATTTTGAGATTTTTGACCCATTTTGAGGAGGTCCTTTTCAATAATCGGCTAGCAAGCTTGGAGGAATCTAGCAGAGAAACCGTAGGGCCCAGGGGCCTTATCCAGGTCCATTTCAAAAAGATCCTTTTTCACTTCATCTTTAGTGACTTTGGCCTCAAGAGATTCATTCATTCACTGAGTAATTACATAGGGTATATTATCTAGCAAATCTGGATAATGGCTTGGATCCTTGTCTTCACTATACAAGTTTTGGAAATGAGCAAAAGCTGCTTTCTTTATGTGATCAAAATCCTTATGGATATCACTCTCTTATTTAATCTCTGAGATGGCATTGAAGCATTTCCTTGCCTGGGCTTGTTTGTGGAAAAAGGCAGTGTTCCTATCCCCTGCTTTAAGCCAGAGGTTACGAGATTTTCATCTCCAATACTCTTCATCAGCTAAGTAGGCTTTGTGGTAGCGTTGTTTCAGCTGGGCTTCTTGATCTAATAAATCCTTTGTGAGAATGGCGTTCTCCATACCATTTTGATGGGAAACAAGAGCGGCTTTAATGGTTTTCCTCTCTGTAGCCAGATTGGACAGCGTTTTGGCCCATCTTTTTAGAGCACCTTTCAACCCTCTGAGCTTTTCCTCCCAAATATAGAATGGTGATCCTTTAACTGGATGATTCCAACATTCCTTGATAGTTTGCATGAAGTCTGGCTCCTTTACCCAGAGAGGGTTGAATCTAAATAGAATAGCACCCAGATCAAGGTGAGCTAGGAGCTCTAGCTTTATGGGCTTATGATTAGAGATGCTGCTTGCAAGAATATGCATTCTAGGCTCTAAACCTAGCAACAAATAGGAACTTTGAATAATAAATCTATCTAGCCTGGCAGCAATGTGTCCAGGTCCCACTCTTTTATTAGACCAAGAGTACTTACCGAAAGAAGGTTTGATGTCCAGCAAGTCCCAATCTTGCACTATGTCCTCCATCCATTCCCTTGCCGGGTCTCTAACTACGCTGCCTCCCATTTTTTCTGATGGATGAAGAGTGAGGTTGAGGTCGCCAGCAATTATTATATTTTCCAGGTTTGTCAAATCTGCCTGGTGTCTTATAGAGTCCCAACATTATTTTTTTCCACAACATTGACTGGGGAGTAAACATTGAATAGAAAAAACGTTTCCTTAGTGTCCAAGTTCTGCATTTTCAGCAACAACCAATGAGTATTCCTAGCCTCAAATAGGACTGTAAATTTATTGGCGTTCCAAAAAGTGCCTATCCCTCCTGAGGCACCCTGGGCAGAGATTTCTCTTGATTCACTTTTATTCCAAAGTTTCTTGCTTGCTTGAAGGAAGACTATGTCTTCCAGCTTTGTCTCCTGGACGAGAAGTAAGTCTGGGGTTTCTGTCCTGATTAGGCTTATGATGGCTTCTTCTTTAGCTTTGCTCCCCATACCTCTGCAATTCCAGGAGATGACCTTCATTATTTATGCTTTTGGTGGCCCCCCTTGGATCCTTGGGGTAGGTTTTTCAGTATCTTAGGCTTTGAGGCTAGCATTTTTTCCAAAGTTGGTTGACTGCCCTGAAGTTTCTCTTTGTAGGTCTCCTGCTCCCTGTTCTCCCTATCAGTTTTTCAGCCTCTTGTCGATCTTCTTACTGAGGTATGGGACTCTCCTATTTCTCCTTCCTCTTCTGATTCTTCCATTTCCTACTCTTCTTCCTCATCTTCTATAATCATTCCTTTTGGGTCTTCAGCACTTGTTCCTTTGTGGGAGGCTGAGGGAGTACCTTTGCTTGTGGGAGCTGTTTTTTGAGCCTCGATCTCCTGAGTAGCTTTTGCCTCCTTTTGAACCTTGCCTTCTTGTGTGTTCTCTGGTTGCGAACTTAGGGGATCGTACTTATTTTCTGCAGTGGATTTGATGAGGATCTGCTAGACAGTGGCCTGATGGGTTCCTTTGTCATTAGGGCCTCCCTGCTTCTGATTCTTGGGAAAAGGTTTGGATCACTTGACTTGATTCCATCCATCCTCTTTCCCCTGCACAGCGTCATTTTTGGTTTGGCATCCTCTGGCGAAATGACCATAAACATGGCATTTTCGGCATTTGAAGGGTAGCTGCTCATAGTCTAGTTTCTGCATATGTGTCCACTTCCGACCTTTATTGTGATGGCCTCTGGTAGTCCCACCTCCAAATACACTTCTACACAAATCCTGGTGCAGTCGTACTAGTCCTTGTTGTTCACATGATCTATAAATTTCCCCAGGTCGTTTCCAATGTGTCTCAAAGAATCCCAGTTCCAGCAGTGCACTGGGAGATTTGGGAGCTTGAGCCACACCGGGACTGCTTTGGGCACATCTACTGCCAGATTGAAGTCCGGGGTCCATTTATTCAAATACAGACCCTGAGGGCCCATGAAGTAGGGGCCATTTTGGAAGATCAAGTCTTTGTCTTCTTTTGATGTGAATTCGAAGAGGAAGTATCCTCTCCCCAGAAAGTAAGAGGTGAGACTTTCTTTGATCAGTGGTGCCCAGTTTCTGTTGACCCAGCTTTCACTGGATTTTGGAGACGGCCATAGCCCAGTGAACTGACCGATGAGAGCCCGTTCCGCCAATGACAGGGAAACTTGGATCGGGGTTTCTGGAGGGAGGGAGATCACCCGATTATCATCCAATCTTTTAACAAATTTCGTAGCTTCAGTATTTTTTTTCTTTGGCAGCTCAGCCAAGAGCCTACTGAAAGCCTCAGAAGGTGAGGTCGGTGGAGGAGGCGGAAGAGACGACTAGGGAGTGCCCAACCCCTCCATGGTCTCTGTCCCTGGGATCGGGTTTGTCAGACAGCGACTCGATCCATGAAAGTCAGGCCGCAGCAAGCAGTGAGACCTCAGGCGGGCAGGTTCGCAGGAGCCAGGCCAGCAAAGGGCGGGGGCTCGCTGTTTGCAGCTCGCCAAAGGTGCGGATCTCGGTTTTTGTAGGGCCGAGGGTTGCAGAGCTCCGGATCACTCTAACAAGTTTTCCAGTTAAACATAAATTCAACAATGGAATAAATTTTATGCATTGAATGGATGCTTATTTTTTTTCATGCAATCAATAGATTTTTAAGCATTGAATAGATTTGTAAGCATTTTATCAATAATTTTTTATGGATTGAATAGATTTTATTGTTATCAATAAAATAAATTATATGAATTAAATAGATTTTATGCATTGAATAAATTTGATGCATTGAATATATTTTATTTTAATCAATACATTTGTATGCATTGAATATATTTTATTCAATAAACATAATGCATTCAGTGTATGCAATTTATTACATAATGCATTTACTATATGCAATTTATTGAAATATATTGAAAGCATTGATTGCAATTAATTGAATAAAATCAAATTTGCAATAAATGTATTCAATAGATTTTTTTCTGTATTCAAGCTTCTGTGA
Source organism: Pinus tabuliformis (assembly GCA_031772625.1). Classification (NCBI taxonomy): domain Eukaryota; kingdom Viridiplantae; phylum Streptophyta; class Pinopsida; order Pinales; family Pinaceae; genus Pinus; species Pinus tabuliformis. Next base: position 1,366,388,568 of record CM062817.1, on the reverse strand, counting down.
TCCATAATGAATTAAACAAAGTTTTTCGGTAGAAATCACATGAGAGAATTTTTTGGCGGACGCGTTTCGAACCAACAAGTGTGGTTCATCATCAGGACCAGATGAAGAGGCAGACCATGGCAAAGGCTTAAATAGAGAGCAATGTAGAGACATAATTTCAAGTAACGGCTATATTTGAACAATAATGTTTAAATTATTATTTTAATTTATTAATATATTAAAAAAAATATTATTAAGTAACGGCTATATTAAACAGCTAGTTTTTGAAAAATAATAATTAAACTAATTTCTTAAAACCAAATATTACTAGTTCTTGAAAAATGATATTTAAATAATGATATTAGTTTATTAATTTATTAAAATATGAATATGTAACGGCTAGTTTTTGAAATAATATTTAAATTAATGATATTATTTCATTAATTTATTAAAAATATTAATAAGTAACGACTATATTAAACTGCTACTTTTTGAAAAATAATATTTAAATTAACTTATTAAAACCAAATATTACTAGTTCTTGAAAAATAATATTTAAATAATGATATTAGTTTATTAATTTATTAAAATATTAATATGTAACAACTAGTTTTTGAAAAATAATATTTAAATTAATTTATTAAAACCAAATATTACTAGTTTTTGGAAAATAATATTTAAACCATGATATTAGTTTATTAATTTATTAATTTATTAAAAACAAATATTAATAAAATTAAAATAAATAAATAAATAATAGAAACATATATATATCCAAAGAAAAACAATCAATAAATAAAATGGGGTCAACAATAAAATATGGGGTTCAGGCCCATTAAACAAATAACAAAAATACTAAAAGGAGTTAAGAACGAATAGGATGATAAAATACATAAAAAACACGAAGGATCAAGAAAATAAACTCTAATGAAGAATAAATCAACAACAAATACTATAAAAATGATGCCAATACCTAAAAAAAAAAAAAAAAAAACACAAAACCTAGGAGGACAAGATAGGGATCCAACTTCTACTAATATTCCAGCCATCATCTCTATTCAAATTATTGGGTCTTTTTTGAATTTCTAGGGCCTCCCTTGATTTATGATGATGAAAATGACTAACCTTATCAACGACTTGGGCCTCCTCAACGCGGATGTGATGCTTAGATTTATCTTAATGCTCTGCCAAAGTAGAGGAGCGGGTCCTGTCATGCTTGATGTCAGCAGCATGCTCACGAATCCTTCCAATAGATGTACTCAATAGATGTTAAATTCTTCCAATAGTTGCAATAAATGCATCAAATACATTTGAATGCATCAATAAATTGTATAGATTGAATGTTGGACAATATAAGTTGGTTGAGCAACTTAGTGTTAATTTTTAAGTGGTGATTTTTGTACGATGTTATTGTTAAAACCATTAATGATAATACAACTTAGTTCATTTTCATTTTAAGGTTCAAGAATGAGTTGCCATCTCTCTTTCCCACCAATTTCACTCCCCAAATTCCATAGAATAATTTATTTTTTATAAACTATCATAGATTTTAATTATAATTTAGGTTTATATATAAAGGATATATTTTAATTGTAAAGTGAATATTAATATATTAAAAAAAAATTGAAATGTTTAAAGTAGAAAATTTGAGGAACAATTATTTTTATGGAAATCTAAGGAATAATAATTTCCAGTTGGATAAACTTTTTTATATGGATGGAGTATATCTAACAATGAATAGATCTTTATTTTATTTTTATTTATGCAATCAATAAATTTTTAAGCATTTTATCATTAATTTTTTATGCATTGAATAAATTTAATGCATTGAATAGATTTAATTTTAATCAATACAGATGTATGTATTGAATGCATTTTAATCAATAAATCTAATGCATTCAATCAATTCCCTTGGTGGAGTGTTTTTAATATTTTCAATAATATTTTGGAATTGGACACATGACATGTTAATAGTGTGGATATTAGGTGTTTTGAAACTGAAAAATAGTTGAAATTCCTTGAGACAATGTTACAGAGAGTAGGGGTAAAAATAAGAATGTTTTATTACATACAATTAATATGCATATAATGAAACCATGTTGTTAACTAAAGTGGTGTTCAATACACCAAACGTTAACACAAGTGTCATCTATTATATATACTAGATTTATGTAATTTTAAATCTTTTTATAGATTCTATTTTATAGATTTATGTTAAATCTACGCGATAGATTTATTTTATGTAATCCAAAATTTACAACAAATCATGAATTAGAACAAAAAAAAACATAGAAAAATATTTAGAATTTAGTTCAATTAGGTTTAAATACAAATATTAAGAATAGATTAAAAAAATGTGTTGATAATAAAACATCTAAAATTTCTTATTGACTTAATTTGTGTTTTCAATATAAATTTTTTATTTTTTATTTATTTTATTTTTATTTATTTTTATTTTTATTTTTATTTATTTATTTATTTATTTTATTTTATTTTTTTATTTTTGTAATAGATTTATATAATACATTTGGTTCATCTTAATTTGATATAAAATATTTATGTATTAAATTTTTGTTCATTTAGATTTAAATAAATAATTTGAAAATCTATGTAAAAATTGTGTTAATAATAAATTATGTTAATTTATTATTAATCCAATTTATCATATTCATTATAAAATATGTAGAATATATTAAACATCAATATATTAATATTTATTTTATATTAATATTAAACATCAATATCCCTTTTAATGTTAATTAATATTAATATTAGGATTAAGATATTTGGTAATTTCATATCATTGGGTTCACGTAGCATTGTGTTAATTTATAACAAGAGATTTATAAGTTTAGGTTTTTTAAAATTAAAAAAATGGTTTAATGTTAATATTTATATTGAAAAAAAAATTTGATATCGATATTAAAAATATACTAATAGAAACATTATAACATCAATATTAAATGTAGACATTAATACAAACATAATTATAGGTTTACTAACATTAATAATATTGGATTATAGAGATTATGTTTATAAAGTTGTGGAATTTTGTTCATTGTTGTAATAATGTTCTGAATGCTCATTTGATTTTATACAATGTGTATATGTGAAATTTTTTTTGTATGTGTAGATGGTAAAGTATGTATGTATGTTACTTTTAATTTTATTCAACATTAAATTTTTTTGTTGATATTAAATGTGGTTTTTTTTATGTTAGGTGATTTCATTGTTTGATTATGGATCCATCTATTTGGAGTTGTCTTCCATTTGAAATTCTTGAAATTGTCTTCCCCTGGCTCCCTTTATCGGTTGTGATAAAGTTTAGCATTGTTTATAAGCAATGGAAGGATGATTTGCAAAACCATTCTTTCTTATTGCATTGAAAGCATGTCTCTATGAACAAATTTGGATTTATGGTTCCTCTCATCAATAATCAAGACAATTATTTTGTTGCTGAATACCTTAATTATAATAAGCACATATCTCATTTTCATTTGTGATTCATAGATTCAAGATAGAAAGTCGAGTCTACTGTTGGACCAATGGTGGTTTTATCCTTATCAATAGGATGCTCCCATACATACAACTATTTTGTAATGAATCCATTTACAAAGGCCTTTAAAAAAATAGGGCCAATATGAATTTGAGAATGTGTATTCTTTTCATTATTGGAAAATGCAAGCAACATAAAATATGATTGGGTTGTTCTAAAACATATGTAAGATGTAATGCAATCTAAATTTTATGTTTACAATACCCTTGATAGGGTTTGGAAAAGGGATGATCTTCCATTTGGTAGCACTCCACCCCCTAACAATGGAGTGTTTGATAAAATTAATTTGTTTTGGCTCTATCTAGACAAGGAGTATGAAGATTATCCTCAACATGGGGTATACAATCTACTGGTTTGATGTAATAAAAAAAATGAATGGGGTTTTTTTATTTGTTCCAATCACCGACATACGGTGTATTTTGGTAGCAATATACATGGATCAATTGATAAGCCTTGTCAACGATGGCTCCACTTCTGTATGGTCAATTAAGGAATTAGATCATTTCCAATTTTGGTCAACTGTGTGTTGAACGAAGAATTGACTACTTTGAGGATGATTGGGGTTTCAGATGGAAGTTGTTGAAAGAAATTTCTACAGATATAAATAGAAAATGTCCTAGTTATTTTACATTTCTATCAGTCCATGGTATGGTTCTTAGGTGCAACTGCAGTGAAGTTCCTTTCCTATTATATGACATGATGACTAGCATGACTAGCATCTATTTTCCAACAGATATTTATAATTCAACTAATAAACAGATGTCTAGGTACATTAGAGGATTGCAATGATTTGATTAATTATGGAATTTATTTTTCAATTGCTCCCCGTATGGATTCTATTGATGAGATTCCACCATTGGGTATGGATATGGATTCTTAGGCTATTAGTCTTGTTAGGAGTTCCTATAAATATTTTCATTTTATATACTTTGATGGTTGTGGAAAATATTCCCATTTTTGGCTCTATACATACTTTGGGTCTTTATGGTAATACTTTAAAATTATGCCTGTATCGATCTTTATATGCTTCCCACTAAAATTTCAAGAATATGTGTATGTATCAGATGTTAGATATTTAATCCCATTGCAATTTGTTGGAAAATATTTCATATTGTTTCCCCTAAAGTTTTCTGAATTGCATTTTTCTTTATTTATATAATTATAATTGCTATGAGTTATATTATAAATGTTATTTGTATTGGTTTTTCTCATTGATTCTCAAACAATGTTATAACTTTATGCACATTTTAATATTTGCATTTATATTTTGATAGTATATAGTTCCAATTTTTAAGATATAATTCCAAGTCATATATTTCTTACAGTATTGTTTCCCAATTGTTTGGGTTCCGTTTTGGTTCCAATATGATACATGAAAATTTATACTCTTTTGTCTAAGCCATCTGGAAAAATTCATTTTTATTTTTAGCCATTCGGAAAAAGCCTTATACATTTTGATAAGTTTATATGGTTGAAAAAATTAACATATACACTTTTTATGTTTTTATACGACTGCAAAAATAAACTTGTGCCTTTTTCATTCTTTTGTGTTTGTTTATTTTATATATATATACTATGTTCCATTTTTATGGTTCCTTAATGAATATGTTATTATTCATTGTAGACATATCATTTGAAGTCACAAGCAAGCGGACAAGAAAAATAAATTTGTCACTAGCATCACCTGACAGGTCTAATGAAAGTCGTCGTTTATGGTACCAACAAAATAGGGATGCAATAAATGAGCATGGGAGAGCTACATATCATAGAAGAATGAGTGAATCCACTCTTCAAAATGATTTTATAATTCCTCGTAATTATCGTACTATGGATTATATAATGGAAAGAACATTTCCCATTGATAGTTCAATATCAAAATATGCTCCTTGTCAGCATTATTTTGTTGTTCGACTCTCTCCTAAAAATGTTCATAATATTGTGGAAACATCTTGCAATCACGAAGAACAACATTTCAATAACGTGGATGGAAATGTTTTCCCTGACCCTTCTGTGTCTGTAATTTCATGTTTCGACCAAGGCCAAAGGTTGTAAAACATCCTTGGTGGAGGTAATGATGAAATTGTATGTGATGATTTGGATGATAGTTTAATTGGTCATTTGTTTGATAATTTGGAGCCAGTTCCTCGAAACATCAAATCTTCCAACCCCCCTTCTCAAAGTAATGTGGTCCCACCAAGAGAATCAGTCATCCCTCATAGCATTTCACATGGAACAATGGAGGTAACACAATGCTATTTTGACTTTTGCTACAAGAGTGGTTGTTTTATTACATTCATCTATTTACAAACTTTTTTTTACTAAACTTAAAATCTATTTTCTTCTCTTGGAATTGGATACAACTTGTTTTAATAGAGGTCTAGAAATTAATTCCCAAAGTGTTCCATCTACTAATCTGAGAAGTGAATATGAAGCATGTCATAACCTTCCTGTGTATTCTCCTTGACAATCTAATTTCCAACCTAATGTAAATGGTCAATGCATTTGATTTGATTTTAATTTTTTTAATTTCTAGTTGGTTGGACATTGAATTTTATGACATATTTTATTTTCTTCGAACACGAAACAACTCATTTCAATAGAGGCAAACAAATTAACTTCGTGGATGTTCCATCTACTTATGTTAGAAGTGAAGAGTAACCATCTCATAGAGTTCATCTACATCACCAAACAAATGTAAATATTGAGTGCATTTGATGTTTTTCTCATTTTTTGATTTAGAGTTAGTTGGCCATTGTATTTTATAACCTTTTATGGAAAAATATGATTTCATCTGCTCAGGTTGGAGAATTGGAATCCAAAACATCAAATTGTAAAACTAATGAAAATGTTTAATGTATTTGATTTGTTTTCCATTTTTGAATCTTTATTTGTTGGACATTTAGTCTTATAATGTATTTTATTTTGTTGAAATATGAAACAACTCATTTGAATAGAGGCATAGAAACTAACTCCCCAAATGTTCCATCCACTGATGTTAGAAGTGAACAGAAAAAATCTCATAAACCTCATCCACATCAAGAAACAAATCTAAATTTTGATTTCATTTGATTTTTTTTTTCACTTTTTTCATTTATAATTAGTTCGAAATTAAATTTTAAAATCTTTTATGACAAACACACGTTTACATCCTCCCAGGTTCGAGAAATGTAGACCATAAATTTGGAAGGGCCATGTCATAGATCCATTCAAGGTGCTTAAAATTTGGGAAGGGAATCTCATGTTCATGAAGATGAAGTACATTTTAGAAGAAATTTTACTCTTCCAAATGGTTATCAACATGGTTCGATCGATAGATACCATATTCATTTTGATGAAAACATGATTGTAGTGCATAAAATATTTCAAGAAAAGATAGATAGCTTGCCAGTTGTCCAAATGTGCCACATAAGAATCATATCCTGGAATCCAAGTTTTGAGAGATCCTGAAGGACTTGTTCGCAGATGACGTAAGAGTGAAAGAGGTGCCCATCATTTTTTTTGATGTAATAACATGGATATTGGTGAGAAACCTCATATTTTAAGTGTTCTTACTCAATTTGAATAAATGCTAATATCACGTGTGAATCCTATTTTGCAAGTGACACATGCTTGAGGTGGGAAATATAAATATATCAGTCATACAATTATATTTCCTCAAGATATTTCTACAATTGTAAAATTTCTTCCCCAACATGTTGAAGATATTTACTTTATAATTGTGGGGATACATGCTGCTCAGTCTAAATACTATGAATTTTATGTCAAAATATCTTGAGTGATGGTTGCATTTCTTTTCAAAATCCAACATTATCAATATTATCGAGATGTTGTAATTGACTATGATAAAGTGAATTCTCTACCTGAAAGATGAGCATATGTCTCCTCCAGGCTTAAATTTGTTGATTGTGTTATTCAAGAATCTGAAATCAAAGCAACTAATAATGAATGGTTGCCTACTGAGCATTTGTGCTATCATCCTTATTATTTTGTTTCTCTCCTACCAAATGAACGAAGATAAGTGGAATAAATTAGGGAATTTATTGATAATTTTGATTCTTCACATGTTTAAGACATGGATTGGCCTATTATTGGAACCTCTCTAGTGAATGAATATAATACAGAGGGGTTATTAGATATGGAATTACCAACATTATTCTCTACTGGTAATGCCGATTCATTGCAACCACATATTTGTAGCGTTTAACTTCATGAGTATGCATTAAATATTATTAGGTACAATGATTAGAGATTTGGAAGCCATCCTCACTTTCTATATTACCTATTGAGCATGATAATGAGGCATCGGAGCGAAGCAACTACTGTATTTTTTTTAAAGAAGCATTTGCATGATAACTCACCTACAACAATTGAAGAGTTTCATCACCAAATTTTTGATTTACCAGATAATAAGTTGGTTGAGCATCGTATGCGGACTGGTTCTTCTCTGAGAGATACAAGGGCATACTGGACTAAGTGTCGGGCTAAATTTACTAGCATGATTACTCGGTTGGGATGTCCATCTTTATTTTTTTATTTTGAGTGCAATTGACACGAAGTGACCAGAGTTGCATAACCTCATGCCCATACATTCACACTATCGCTCTTTAAATGAGCATCGCATGAAAATTGAGAATGTTATCCAGTACCCTCATATTGTTTCCACATTTATGCACCATAGATTCAATATTTTTTAAGAGGAAGTTATCCAAAAATATTTTAAAGCTAAATACTTCTGGTACAAGTTTGTGTTGTTGAATTTATTTTCTATACTTTGACAATTTTTTATTATGATTCTATCTATATTGTTTGTAGTAACTATATCTTCATTTTTTTCAAATATGAGTGATATCATAGAGGTTCAACACATATCGATGGTTTCCTATGGTTGGAAGGTGCTCCTGACATGGAAATACTTGATTGGTCAAATGGTTTTGATGTACAAATTGCAAAGACATTCTTTGACAAGTATGTAACTTCATGGAAACCATGTGACATACATCATCGCGACATAATGGTTCCATGAAGCATCAATCATTAGGGGAATTTTAGGTTTAAAATGGGCCTCCTAAGAAAAATGTACAATTAAAATAAATTTTATAAGAACCAATAAGATTTAAGATGATAATGTCAACCATGGGGGATGATTCATCATTTTTGGAGTAAAAAAGTAAAAATATTAAAAAATAATAAAATAATAAAACTACTTTTTCAACTCGTATTTTCAACTTATCTCCCTATTTAATAGATCTGACTTGGGTATACTACACCCTAAAGTTTTACTCAAATTTTGAGTAGGAGTCATCGTTGGATACAAAATTTAATTCCTCATCCAAGGAGTACCCATGTTGCATACTCTCGATGAACCCTACTACATGAAAAATGAGAAATACATGAAAAAACGTGATTTCTATCATGTTTTTCATGTATTTCTCATTTTTATGTAGCGGGTTTTATCAAAAGTATGCAACATGGGAACTCCTTGGATGAGGAATCAAATTTTGCATCTAACGAATGTTTCCACTCGAAATTTGAATAAATCCATAGGGAGATAAGTTGAAAATACAAGTTGAATTTTTTTTTTTTCTTTTTTCCATCTAAATTTTGATGATGTAATCTAATCTTATTTTATAATTTCCTTAGGAAGCCCATTTTATACCTCAAAATTCCCCTAATGGATGACCCTTGCATATTGAATACTGATCATATTTTCTCTTTCATTCCTCATAATGATTATGAAGAATTGTTAAATCATGTCCAAAGGCACACAAAGTGTAGTGTAAATTCTTGTTTGCGCAAAAAGGGAACTATTCTGACATGTCAATACAATGCTCCATGGGATCTTTGTGATGAATCAATATTGTTCATAGATGATCAAGGAAGAAAAAACATGAACCAACTATAAATGATGATAGGCTCAATGTACATAACATTGACCTTCTAACAATGTGGCGTGCAAATTTTGATTTCCAACCAATGTTTTCTCGCTATGTTGTCTTGAAATATATTGTTAAGTATGCATCAAAAGCAGAAAAAATGTTTGAAAGTTATCATAATATGTTAACTAGAATTTCAAATTCTATTAGGTATGAGGATCAGGCTTTATGTGCTTACACAACATTTATTGCAGAAACAATTATTAATCACGATATTAGAGCACAAGAAACATGTCATATGTTGCTTAAGCCACCACTTGTTGTTTGTAGTCTGAAATTTGTTTCCTTAAATGTTGGAAGAAAGTTTTTCATGAAAATATCAAGGGATGTCTTGCAATGTTAATCTGAGAATAATTTTGTTCAACATTATCATAAGAGACATTTTTCCTTGAACATCTATCTTTGATAGAAACTACAGGATCTTGGGCATTTGATAGCAAGCAAAAAAAATATCCATGAAAGCCTAGAGATGTTCATGCTATTGTTCAAGTTTGGCCATGGTTTTATTCTATTCCTGGTGAGGCTTCAAATGAATTTGAAACCTTATGCTGGACATAATTTCTCTTGTACAAGACACTTCGTGACATTCTTGTAGAAATTGGCCTTTCAACTAAAATTATTATTGAAAATTGGAGGAATTTTCGATATCGAGCATGGCATGTTGACCGAAATCCATCAATTATTGACAATATTGAAGATTAAGAAGATGGTAATTTTTCTAACCAGGAAATGAATCTTGAATATGATTTTCAAGAATGGAAGATTTTCTCTTGCTTCGTTCCACTAAATGATGTGAATGTTTCTGATCTTCACACCCTTGGTCAAAGGTACTTTGATATATGCTTTGACTAGGAAAATACAAATATTTATGTTGATATTGTAGAAGAAGCTATTAAGTTTACAAGGAATGGAAAATCAAGGGTTGATATTGTTGACCTTTCAAATAGAACATTTGCATGTCCAAATTCATTTTCAGAAAAATAACGACTTGCTTTTGAAATTATTTTAAGGAACTTTTCTAAATATGAGATTCATGAAGCTCTTCTTATGATTATTTAGGGCATTGCAATCACTGGGAAGTCTTTCCTTATCCATTTTATTTTTCAAGATCTTTCTAATTTGTCAAATAATGTAAGAAAACCTTTGCTTCTTCTTTCCCCAATAGGAATAATGACTTTTAATATACATGCAAAAACAATAAACTCACCTCTAAAAATTCCAATTAAAGATATGAAACCACTAGAGGGGCAGTCACTAGTAGTATTCCAAGAAGAAATGAGACAAATTATCTATATATATATATATATATTGAAATTTGATGAAATGAGCTTTCTAGGATCAAGGTTGTTTATGCAAATAGATGCTCAATTATGAGAAGCATTTCCAGAGAAAAATAATTGTTGTTTTGGTGGGAGATCCATCATCCTTGTGGTCAACCTTGGCTACATTCCTCGTGTGAGAGATAAGCCTTTGTATGCAGGTAATACAACAGAAAAAATTTTGTGGAACAAATTCAACATTGCTGTCACTCTTGACAAAAAATTTCACCAACAAGGGAATGCTGAGAAACAATATTGTTTTCTTAGAGTCCTCAATAACATAAGAAATGAAGAACATGTTCTTGAAGATTTAGAGTTTCTTATGTCACGGGTTGATATGAGGTTGCATCCTAGAGAAAGAGATTTATTTAAAGCAATAGTTCACATGTTTCCAACAAATAATTTGGTGGCCTTCCATAACAAGAAGATATTAAAATCATTAAATCCTCCAATTATACGATGTATTGTTGAGCATTCAAGGCGTTCAAGAATCATTAGTGCTAATGAGGTCTAAAATGGGCCTCCTAATAAAAATGTACAACCAAAATAAACTTTATAAGAACTAATAGGATTCAATATGATGATGTCAACCATGGGGGATGATTCACCATTTTTGGTGTAAAAAGATTAAAAAATAATAAAATAGTAAAACTATTTTTCAACTTGTATTTTAAACTTACCTCCTTAAGTTTTTACTCAAATTTTGAGTGCGAGTACTTGTTGGATGCAAAATTTGATTCCCCATACAAGGATTACCCGTGTTGGATACATTCGATGGACCCTTCTACATGAAAGAGAAATACATTTAAAAATGTGATTGCAATCATGTTTTTCATGTATTTCCCATTTTTCGTGTAGCAAGGTCAATCAAAAGTATGCAACATCGGTACTCCCTACACGAGGAATCAAATTTTTCATCCAATGAGTGTTGTCACTTGAAATTGGAGTAAACTCATATGGAGCTAAGTTGAAAATATGAGTTGAAAAAATATTTTTTTATTTGTTCCCTCTAAAATTTGATGATGTAATCTAATATCATTTTATTATTTCCACTATTATTTTATAATTTCCTTAGGAGGCCCATTTTAGACCTCAAAATTCCCCTAATGGTTCTTCTTGTATCATATCAACATTCATAGTTCTAATATGGCCTTCTTCTATTTCTTACCTTGGTTGTTCTTATGTTGTAGCAAGATCCTCAACATGACTTTCCCCTTCTAATTCTTTTGTTACAGCATGGGTTTCAACTTACATCTTGAACTTTGATTCCTCAGATCCTTTTTCTTCCCCCATCCCATTTTCTATTTATTCTATGAGATCAAGGATTTCTTTGTCCATTATCCTTCCTATTTCTTTTGTGGAAATAGGGTTTTCTTCCTCTTGTGTTGTAGTGTCTTCTTTTTCCACCCCAGTAGGTTCTTTTGTGATGTCGTTTTTTTCTTCCTTTTCTTCCTAAGTCACAACAACTAGGTTCAGCTCTCCAGTGTATCTTATTCTCTTCCTCCTAGGTGTTTCCACATACATATGCCTCTTTTTCATACATCTTAGCCTCTTCATTAGATTATTTCTTCTAATAGTATCCAAATCACTGTCATGGTTGGCTTCTTGTTGGGTCTTCTTCCACTATAGGAGTTGCGATAAGAACCTCCTCCTCTATGATAGTTCCAATACAATATTCCTAAACTTCAAAAGTCTCGAAAATTTCAACCTCTGAAGTTGCAACAACCTCAACCTCCAGAGTTACAGTAGTCACAACCTTCAAAGTTTTAGCAGCTAGAACTTCATATGGAGTTGCAATAGTTTCTTCTTTGGTTGGTACCCTTGCTACGTCACTCTAGACATGGCCTACCACATGTAGTGAACGCTCAAACAGAATGTCTATAAGGCCATCATGTGATATGGAATCCCTGGGGATCTTGGACCTATACACATGTTTTTTCATAGTTTGGAGTGTTTTTTAAATAAATAAAGGCATTTTGATCAACCTTCCATGCCTCAAGTGGTCCAACAACTTTAGATGTTGTAGGTATGCCTTACCATTGTGACCCTCACATGTGAAATACCTCTGCAATACAAGGACCATAAATCAATCAAATTCAGCCAAAGGTAACCTAAGGTAGCCATTTTAATTATTTATATTAAAGAAAATATAGAACATACAATGTATGGAAATTTGGCATTTAACCTGAGCTCACAAGAGCCATAACTTAAAATCATTTTTCATAAATGTGATAACATTTCATTTCATGACTACCCACATAATATTATCTACCATATATTTTAAGCCCTAATTCATTAGATGATATGGTTTTTTCCCTTGGTGCTTTGTGAATCCTCCTAATCACAGAATCATCTCACAACTCATCCCAACCTGATGAAGACACTAAAAAAATATCTAGACCTGCATTATTTACATCATGGTTCAGAAGCCCTAAACGTTCACAGAGGATAGATCAGCAGGGGAGCATATGAGTTTCTTGGGAATCACCTTTTTGATCTCATTAGCAGTTTTCATGATTATATGCGACAGATCTTATTTTTCATCATTATTTCCACCTAAAACATTGACGTCTTAACTCAATTTCTTCCACCTTTTCACTTCATTTGCATTCATTTCCTGCCATTATTCCTCCTATACTCCTCATTACCTTGTGAAATCAATGAAAAAAGATTACTGTTGATGGATTAAACTTTTGAATGTTGAGGATTCCTCTAGTAGTAAGATTCAAGTCTAGGACTAAATATTGGAAGTAGATTCAAAGTGTAGAAGAAACATTGAGAAAGGAGTTTGGCTAAAGTTCTTAGAAAAAGTTTCAAGGATATGACATAGAGGTAACCAAAGCTTTCACCATAGATTTTGATGGATTTGAAGAAGGCATTGGTTATATAAAACTCAAGGTGACAAAATATTTCTTGGCTAAGGCTACTAAATTTCCGAGGAATCATGAGAAATAGTTCAAGAATCAAAAAATTAAAGGAGACACGTGGAAATATTTTATCATAAATATTGAAATGGAAAAAATTGGTGGAAGGGAATACCTATGTCTACATTTAAGATAAAATGGAGGGATATTCTCTTTATTCTTCATAAATATGTCAGTTGTGAAGAAAGGTATGGACCAGTACTATTTTATCATGTTTTCCTCATAATACCTTTTCAAAAGGGTTTTGAAATAAATATACCTTATTGTCTCCTTAATAGTCTTAAAATGATGGCTTCCAATATTTAGGGAATTATAGCAATATAAATAATAGTCTGTATCATTTTGGAATTGTCAAAAGTTTGGTTGAGGCTAAGTTACACTAGAGAGGAGAGAATTATGATGAATCACTTTAAAGAAACTTTTGAAGATTCTTGAGAAACAAAAGCTCTAGTTTCTAAAAGCAAATGCACTAGGGCTATGGTTTTAATGGCCACGGCTATAAACTCTGAGCACATCATTTATTAAATAAACGAAATAATTGAAGAAATGGTTTTGATCTCAAAACTTGAAGAAGCTTGGGCAAAATTGCATAAAAAAAATAAATAAGAAAAAGGCAAAAGAAATTAAAGGAAAATGTAAAGGAGATAAATAAACCATAGATTTCTAAAATCCAAAATCATTTCCCTATGGAGGGGATACACGGAGTGAAATCATTTTACTCAAAAAATTTAGAGTGAAGATAGCAAGAAGAGCTGTAGATCTCTCATTTAGCTCTTCTACTATCAACGTTAAAGAAGTCTTGATGATGGATCCCTGTTGGGATTTGAAAAGTTGACGAAAATGGTTTTTATTGTGGGTTCTCTGTAAACTAAGTCAAAATATATAAACCACAAATGTCTAAAATCCAGAGATAAATGAAATCGTTGTACTAGAACCAAAGAGAATTCCAATCATAGAAGACACCATAGTGAAGAAGGTGATAAAAGAAAAGGTTCCACAAAAGGAAATTTTAGTGAAGATTAACCATGAATTTGGAAACAAACTCTATGTAATTACTCGTAGCATGACTAAAGGAGTAAAGGAACATGAAAAGGTAAAGAACTCAGTAGTTAATGTTGAAAGCTGTGATGGAGAGGACAATAGCTCATTAGAAAAGGAAAGGATTAGTAGAACAAGGCCAAGGGTCTCTACGTTGGAATCTACAATACTACCAGAACAAAAGGTTACTAGCCCAGAAATTGATGTTGCTCAATAGAAAGTCTATCAATATATTGTTTTTCTTGAGAAGGAGGCACATAAATATAAGATACAATCTCATGTCTATTCCCCTATTTACATTCCATCAACATCTCATATTCATAGTCCATTTCAATCTCCTACCTATAGTCTACCATTTGATTTTCATGAAGAGAAGGATATAGTAGAAAAGTTAAGAGAAGAAATCAGAGAATTGAAAGCTCTTGAGAGACATATAAAAAATGTGAATGAATTTCTAAAAAAGAAAAATTAGAGGATGTTAAATAGGATGCAGTATTGGAATAAAAATAACTTTAAACTTAAATAAGACAATAATAATTTTTGTTCCAAGATCAAACATCTAAATGCTAAGATCTTCCTAAGGAATCAAAGATGGTTTATTTCTATGAAGAGGAAACTAACTCTAGATTGTAACTTGGATATCCTCATCCAAGCTAATGAGACTATGCTATGATAGGAGAGAATCACAAAATTTTGCAATCTTTTTTGTGGATGAGGACATGAAAAATCCTAAGCATGCGGGAATGTTGAGGCCCAAAAAAGAAGCCATTTTTTCATTTTGCTAACATTGTTTTTGTTTATTTTATTCTTAGAATCTTATTGTACCCATCATTTCGCAATCCAATGTTATCATTTTTGCATAAGAGTCATATTTGAGCTACAGAGGTTACAAATGGATACTTTCAAGGTAAGCATGTCCATTCTTCCACTCTTTTAAATTCTCCTTTATACAAAAAAATCATAATGTCATAGCTATATAATCTGACACATTTTGTGGTTGGTATTTTATTTTTTAGTTGAATCATCGGTTCATATAGTTGTAGATATGGTCTCGCAAAACTGATGATTGGAGGACATGGAGAAAATTAGATATAAGGTTTGCCACATATTTTAGATAACCATAAGTCATCCATATCATCGTAGAGATGCATTCAATGCTACAATCAATGGGTTTAAATGGTGGTAGAGTAACATGGTAGAGCATATGATCTTCTAATGCTAATGATGGAACGAATCCACACAAATCGATATTGGAGATATTTATAGGAAAAATTCATGTTTACTATCATGGATTTATCATATCAAACTGGTAGCTCGATCCATAGATCCACAAAATCTACAAGTTGGTTATTATTTTTTAAAATCTTGCAACAATATCCTAAAACATTTTTTGCCTAGAAATGTATAAATACTCATAATTCTTGCGATGGAAAAAGGTCAGATGTATGGAAACAATATGAAATTAATATAAATATATTTTTCTAGCTATTTGTTTCCTGTGTAGCGTGTTGTTCATAAACAAATTCATAGTTGTATCCACAACAACCTAAAAGCACTAGTTTTACTTAACACATTCAACCAAACAAGGAAGGACCCCTTTTCACAAGGAAGAGTGCTATCCTCTTCCATTTTTATGGTTTAGTTTTACATCATTAGAGACCAAGATTTAATCATTTACATACTATTGTAAGATTTTAATGAACGATTCATTATGTACTTAACAGAAGTGATCACTCAATTTTATTGTTCATAGTCTAATTTACTTCCAGTTTGTATCTTTAGTGCCTTGTAGTTTGAATTCAATTCTCAACTTCATTTTCTTGTGTGTCAATACAATGTAGTATAATCAAATGGATCCCCCAATTGAATAGAAATTGTTACTTTCACTCACTAATTGCAACAATACATTCGTCAATTATATATTTTAATGAGCTCGTAGTTGCTTGATAACAATTATCTATATGACATGAGGATCTAGAAATTTTCTAGAACCATGGATGTATAGAGTTAGTTAGTTTATGAAAGTTTTTCATAGACCAAATTTTTCCTTTTATGTCAAATTTCGCTATATTAAGTTAGAAGCCAAAGGCTATAAGTAGATATTGTGCATTGCACTTCACAAGTTTACCAACCTAGATTGATGATTTAAATGTAGTGGAAATCTAGAGAAATTGAATTGATTAACAATTATCACTAAGACTACCAGATTACACATCAAGGATTGGGCTAACCATATCCATAAAGTTGTGATGGCTTACCAGAATACATGGAGGACTGCTACCAATTTCACTTTGAATGAATTAGTATATAGGATGAGAGTACTTTTCCAAATTGAGAAAGACCTCCGTACACTTAGAACATTAGTACAAATTGGAATGGACTTTTCCAAAGCTCAAAAGCAAAGACTCCTCCAGGTTCATGAGTTGTATGAACTTCTTGAGGATCGCTTGCACTATACATCAATAATACAACACTCAATATCTTTGTGGCATGACAAGTTCATAAACAAAAACAATTTTAAAGCTAGAGACTGAGAATTTTTATTTCATTCCAAGTTTAAGTATTTTAGAGGAAAGTTTCATGTTCAATGGCTCAAAACTTATGATATTGGAATTGTATATGACAATGAAGCCATCAAACTTTGTATCATTAATGAAGAGAGGATACCCCTAGTGGGAAATAGACACAAGTTTCGGTTATATCATATACCACTACCAAAGAAAGCCTTCTTAAGGAAAATCAACAACAGATAACTAGATAGAAACTTGGAGAGTGTCCATAGGGGAGAGATCACCAAATAAATTATTCCCACATCCCATTTCATTCAATTTAAAAATTAAAAATAAAATTAAAAAATCCTAGATATGAAAACCCTTAGGGGCATGACTTATCTAAAAACTAGCCTAGGCCGTCACATGACATGTTTTAAAAATACATGAATAAATAAAAGAAAACAGAGAAAAATTTAAATACAATGAATAACTATTCTACTTATGAGACTCATGGGCTAATATTCTTTCTAAGACATGCAAGAGAGGAAGTTGGCATTGTTACAACTTCTTTGTTTCAACTCTATTGTGACAACTCCATTGTTCCAACATAATTACTATGACACCTTTTTGCAACTCAAATGTTGGAACCACATTGTTGCAACTCCATTACCGCAATTGGATTATTGCAGGTCCATTGCTGCAATTTCACTAGTTGATTTGGATGGAAATAATCATATTGGGATGAAACTCTACCTCAATGACCCCAATATTGTAACTCTCATGGTAGCAAGGATTCCAACCATCATTTTGAGGCTAATGCCACAACATGATGAAGGTATGGGACATAGAAACTTTATTACAAAAATGGAATGAAGTGACCACTCATGGTAGGTTAGAAGATACATTTCCTGACTAATATTCAATGGCATTGATTTTGCAAAAATGACTTGACAAATGGTCTTTTCATATACATCAATTATTGTTTCCATCGATCTATGACATAATCCCACATAAAATAATTATTCTCTTTCCACAATTGGGAACTACATTTTCCAACTCCCCTTCAAACTGTTCATTTCACCATGTAGATGGTGAGCCAAACTAATCTCTTAATAGAAAGAGAAAATGAGATTCTCAATGAATCAAATGGAGCTCATATAAATTTTGTTATTATCAACATATGACCACATTTAGGGTACATTTTAGAATGGAGGATTGATTGAATATGTCCATAAGCTCTAAGGATATGATGATGATGTGGTGATTGAGTTCACCATGAATTTCAGAGACAAGAGGTCACTGGTGGGAAAAATAGTAGTGTGTGTGAATGAATACATCATAGAAGAGGTTATAGGGATACCACAAACTAGGGAATGATGTTATTGTAGGAGCATTCCAAAACCATAAATCACGGAGCAATTCCTTGATCTTAGTGAGGGTTTGGTTAGGAAAGAAACTAGATTTGACCAAAGATAATTTATAGATCCTCGAGGAGATGTAGACATTGTATTGCAGAGGTATTTCACATGTGAGGGTCACAATGGTAAGGTATACGTACAACATCTAAAGTTGTTGGACCACTTGAGGCATGGAAGGTTGATCAAAATGCCTTTATTCATTTAAAAACACTCCAAACTATGAAAGAACATGTGTATAGATCCAAGATCCCCAGGGATTCCATATCACATGATGGCCTTATAGAAATTCTGTTTGAGCGTTCACTACATGTGGTAGGCCATGTCTAGAGTGACGTAGCAAGGGTACCAATCAAAGAAGAAACTATTGCAACTCCATATGAAGTTCTAGCTGCTAAAACTTTGAAGGTTGTGACTACTGTAACTCTGGAGGTTGAGGTTGTTGCAACTTCAGAGGTTGAAATTTTCGAGACTTTTGAAGTTTAGGAATATTGTATTGGAACTATCATAGAGGAGGAGGTTCTTATCGCAACTCCTATAGTGGAAGAAGACCCAACAAGAAGCCAACCATGACAGTGATTTGGATACTATTAGAAGAAATAATCTAATGAAGAGGCTAAGATGTATGAAAAAGAGGCATATGTATGTGGAAACACCTAGGAGGAAGAGAACAAGATACGCTAGAGAGCTGAACCTAGTTGTTGTGACTTAGGAAGAAAAGGAAGAAAAAAACGACATCACAAAAGAACCTACTGGGGTGGAAAAAGAAGACACTACAACACAAGAGGAAGAAAACCCTATTTCCACAAAAGAAATAGCAAGGGTAATGGACAAAGAAATCCTTGATCTCATAGAATAAATAGAAAATGGGATGGGGGAAGAAAAAGGATCTGAGGAATCAAAGTTCAAGATGCAAGTTGAAACCCATGCTATAACAAAAGAATTAGAAGGGGAAAGTCATGTTGAGGACCTTGCTACAACATAAGAACAACCAAGGTAAGAAATAGAAGAAGGCCATATTAGAACTATGAATGTTGATATGACACAAGAAGAACCATTAGGGGAATTTTGAGGTCTAAAATGGGCCTCCTAAGGAAATTATAAAATAATGGTGGAAATAATAAAATGATATTAGATTACATCATCAAATTTTAGAGGGAAAAAATAAAAAAATATTTTTTCAACTCATATTTTCAACTTAGCTCCCTATGAGTTTACTCCAATTTCGGGTGACAACACTCATTGGACGAAAAATTTGATTCCTTGCTACACGAAAAATGGGAAATACATGAAAAACATGATTGCAATCACATTTTTAAATGTATTTCTCTTTCATGTAGAAGGGTCCATCGAATGTATCCAACATGGGTAATCCTTGTATGGGGAATCAAATTTTGCATCCAACAAGTACTCGCACTCAAACTTTGAGTAAAAACTTAAGGAGCTAAGTTTAAAATACAAGTTGAAAAATAGTTTTACTATTTTATTATTTTTTAATCTTTTTACACCAAAAATGGTGAATCATCCCCCATGGTTGACATCATCATATTGAATCCTATTAGTTCTTATAAAGTTTATTTTGGTTGTACATTTTTATTAGGAGGCCCATTTTAGACCTCAAAATTCCCCTAATGAATAAGAAGAGAAGCGATCAAACACACCAACATAAGCACAAGAAGCTATTGCCACAAAAGAATAGAATAATACCTCCAAGTTCAGGAAGTAGAAGAAAACAAGAGGTATGCTTTCCTTTATTCCTTTTTATACCTCTCTTATTAGAAGGAAAAGAATTCTTGAAAAGAAAAACAAAAAACTTCATAACATCAAAGTCAAAAAATTAAATAGTGGAGTAAGAGAAGACAAGAACTTTGACAAGTTGGAATACCTTGCTCAAGAAGTAGGTTACTTTTTTGTTAAGGAAATATGGGAACCTATACCAGAGGAAAGGGAAACAACCTAGGAAGAACCACATAAGAAAGAAACCCTAGACAAGGCTATACAAAGAGAGCATAAAGAATATGGGATGATATAACTTTCATTTTAAATAGATCTTGTTGTGACGGATGATCAAGAAATCCAAATGAACCTCTTAGACTAGTGGGATAAAGTTAAAGAAGATAGGTGGAATTTTATATTGGTTTATTATGAGGAAATGGTAATGTCTGTCAAGGGACATTAACAAATTATTAAGAACCTTAAAGATCAATGGGCTAAGTAGTTGGAAATACACAAAACTAGATGGGATTAATGGAGGAAGCGAATGGATGAAGAAGCTGAAATCACTACCAAACTACAAAAATAGATGGATAAACTAGAGGTTGAGAAGTTCCATTTTGGATTATAAGTGGACTAAACACGTAGTTTCATAGCTCCTTCCATTGTATACAATATGTACTTGCAGGAAAATTACTTCATGTTCCAAAGGAAGGCTCTCATGACCTCCATGCCATATTAGATCACATCTCCTGGCACATTCATTAACGCTTATTATGCATGCACCAATGAAAATAAGAACCTATTATGTGAACTCTATCATCACAACATTATGCTGCATCATGACCCCGTCTAAAACCATAATCATTTTGTATTGGATGTTCAATTGTGATAATTTTCATCTTGAATAACCACATTGATTAAAAATTGCTCATCATGTGGATGAGAACAAATTTAATTGAAATATATCAATTAAATGGGAGTAGTAGAGACCAAAGGGTGTTCTTGTACATTGGAAGTGGGTAAAATTCCCAAGACATGCATAATTTATGGCTTGAAACAAAAATGAGTACATTGAACATTGTAATACATAGATTGAAATGCTACCAAAAACAATTGTAAAATGGTGTACTAAATGCTAGGAACAAGCCATAGAAGGCATGCCTAGAAGATATCCCTTCAACCCCAAAGACTTTACAGTGCCTCTATAGAGGGTACACCGATGCATCAATCATATAAATATTTTTTAAAACCACTCGATTGGACTCTAATTTCACTATCCAATGATTTGGCCTCCCTCTACAAAGTATTAGAGGGACTACAATATGCCCAAGAAAGAAGAGCTTTCCTGTTGGAAGCATGTTGAGGAATGGAAGGGTTATTACCATGCTCATGATTTATTCGAGGTGGTATATGGTATAAGTAACCTCCATGGACACTATAATCACTCAGGATCAGACTGACTATTGGTTGCATAAGGAAATGCAACAATTTTGGTTATGGGGATATGATGGGCGTCCAATTTGGCATCTTTTTGGCACTCATCTAGAAGACAATTTTGGACATATTTTTCCCATTTTCCCATTTTCACCTCATCCCAACAACCATTTCTATCGTTATCCTCTTAATATTTCATTTTAATGCCTATTCTTATGTGTTGAAGGAAATAATTCCATTTATGTGCTAACGAATGGTATTTAGGAGGAAAAACTACAATGGTACCTTATGAAAAGAGAAGGAAAAATATGTTGCAACTCATCATGGATAGCTGCTACAAATCCCTATTTCCAACTGTTGCAATTTTTTATTGTTACGTGCTATAATTCCGTGTTGCTAGGTGTTGCAACTCTCATTTTCCACAAGCTAGAAATCACTATTACTAGTTGTTGTAACTCCAAGGAATTAAAATTTGTGTTGTAACTCTGATGTGCTTAAGATTGTGTGGGGAATCCAAGGCACTACCACTCATGCTATGATTTTAAGATTTTGACACTCATACTCTGACACCCTATTATTGTAACTCACACCAAAAGTGATTGTTTCAACTCTTAGCTAGTTAACCAATTGGGAATGGAACTACAACTCTAGACAATCGATATAATGCATCATCTTAGCTACATGGGTGTTGCTAATAGATCACCTGAATCAATTAATCAACCAATATCCAAATGAAATAAATTGATATGGACAATTGGTCGCTCCATAAGGAAAGAATGGAGAAACTATCATAGTTAATCGATTCAACATTTTCCCAATTTTCTATCTTATGTTGAATTCATTGTAACTAAATGGAATAGTCAAATGCTTATGATTATCCATAGAAATCTTTATTTAGTTCAAAAATGTGTATAAATAAAACAACAAGAGATGAACAGAATAATCAATTAGAATCTAAAATCTAGAATATGGAGAGACTCAACTAGTTTGTAACTATAATTTAGTTTCTACAATATAAGTTCATGTTTCTTTCTAATTTAGATTGTTTGGTGATTTTATTGGATGGATCATTGTTGTTCCTTTAACTATAAGTGACTCATTTAATGAGTTAGGCCCCCTTCAGCCATTTTTGTATTTCCAGTAATTCCTTTGTTTATCATTTTGATGCGACTAATATATAATTTTGTTATTTACATATTACATAGTGCTACAACTTTGACAATTGTAAAATGTGGTTTGATTATTCGTACAATTCATGTGCAATTATACTTGTAGCTCACATTTTAGGGTAATGTTCCAACTCCCATTTTTGAGACTCTTCAATTGATATTATAGTGCTTTGTTTTCATATTTACCTTTCACTTCACCTTATTTTCTATAATCTGTAAGTGTTTTTGTTTGTGTGATTATTTATAACACAATGTGGTTTGAATCTCTTACAACTTGTGATTTATTATAGACTTGTTAGTTATAACTTTTCATGTGCATTCATATCACACAATTTAAGACCATTTAAAATAATTGAACAAGTCACCCTTTACTCCTTCTTTGTTTACTTCATGCAAGAGTGTTTAATGAAAATGTGCTCTTTACTTTCCTGCAAGAGTGTTTTTTATTACAAGTGTGTTGTGTACTTATCTTGGTGACTTGTGAAGTAATCTTAATATATTTTGTTGTTTCATTTATAATAATACAACTACATATTGTACTAGTATATATGGTGCATGACAGTTCACAAGTTACATATCAACCTCCTTTGTCAATTAAACGCTTAAAATTTTGGTTTTCACTTGGAGAAATTTGAAAGGTTATTAAAAGGGTTGTCACAACATACACAACCATTAAAATACATGGGAATTTTTAACTAGCCTACACAATCTTCTAATGAGATCCAATGTTGATCCATTTGTATCTTTTTCTCTTCGAAGTGATTATAGAACAACTACAATCAATGTTATACATTACAAGTCAAGGAACTTATGGTAATTCATGTAGAAGTGATGTTCCTTCAATATAACTATGCTATTTTCACTATTATACGACCAATTCCTGTATGCGATATGAACCACTATGCTCACCTACTTTAAGTGAGAATATTAGTTTTAAATATCATTTTATGGTTGAATGTATAGTTATTATCAAAATAAAAAATTGATAATATAATACCAATGAGAAATGCATCTCTACATATTCTAAAGTGTCTATACCTCCATTGAGCCATAAAGACATGTTGAACATATAAATGAGTATTTTTGAAGAGGTTCTTGATGAAGTAATAGACTCATACATTAGAAGAATAATAAAGGCATTAATAAATTCATGTACGTAGAATATGACCTTACATTATTTTCCATACTTAAAAATTGGTGATGCAAAGAGAATTTGCAAGGAAAGAAAACCAATGGCTAAATGAAGCACAAGAAAGAGATCATGCAAAATGGCAAGGTGAAAACCAAAGTGACAAACATGGCCTAAGAAGAGACAACATAGGGGATCATGATGTTAAGGATTGGAAAAACAAAAAATAAGGATAGGTTTTAGCTTCCACTTAACTCTCTAACATGAACATTTTTTCATTTATTAAGAAGGTTTATGGTTCATTTTGTCTCTCTAAGTGTGATTTTCCTTTCATGATCTCTTATCTGATTTGTGATACAAGTGGGTGTTGGAAAATCAAAGATATTATAGTAGGGTTTGATTCTCTGATCTTGATAATTACTTATGAGTGTGTTGGCTTCTTTTACTTCTTTATTATCTTATCTTTCATCAAGAAATTATACATACATGAAAATAAAATAAAAAAGAGACACAAGATATAGGCACATGCTAGGCAAAAGCCCCCCTCGAGGGGAAAACACATTCAAAGGAATTCTTCCTTTCAATTGTATTCTTTGAGACTCTTCACCCTAGGCCACGACTAGACTTTCACTCCACACCATGTCAACCTCCAAGATCTTCGACCCCTTTCGAGCAACTTCAACTATGTAGAATATCCTAGCAACATGCAACTTCTAGCAGCAACAAAACCGTAGGAGACTTCGATCTCCTAAACTAGACCAAGAAATAGAGAGAGAGAGAGGTACCAAAACTTCAATTTTCCTATTATCTAGAGACTCCCCCAAACTCACACTTCTTTCCTCCTTTTGGAAGTAGAATTCGCATCCCCAATAGTTCCTAGCACTTCCCAGAAGATATTGAATTGCTTGTGAGATTGATGCTTCCAAATGACTTCGACCTCCTTCATTATTTAGCCTTCTAGTGGGTCGAATGAGGATCTCTAGGCTGACATGATCTTCCTTAGGCCAACATGATGTGGAGAACACATAATTCATATTCTTCTTGATACAAAACATTTTTACATAATCTGAAATCCCAAGAAGGGTCTCTTCGAATGTACAATGACTACATAAACTCAATATTAGTCCTAAGAGTCCACAATGGGGACTTTAACTAATATAATGATGACCCAAGCATGAAACCCATGCTTTAATGAGTCATTGTTACATTAGTAAAAAATCTTTTTGTTATTCTTTTGACAAGTAAATTACATAATAACACAAGTACATTATTGAAGACTGAAGATAGTTACTTTTTCCAACACTCCCTCTTAACTAGGGAGGTATTCATAATGTGGAAATATAATGGAAGAACTCAAAATATATGAAAACATGAAGAAACTTTAGGCACCGCAATGCCATGGACTGGATTCTTGACCTGGGAAATCTATCCAACCAACCACTGAACAATTTAGGCACCGCAATGCCATGGACTAAATTTCTAACCAAGGAAATCTATCTAACCAGTCAGTCAACAATTTATGCATCGCAATGCCATGGACTAGATTCCTCACTAGGGAAATGTATCCAAGTGGTACTAAGGTTCACTCAAGCTTTCATCCCCTCTAGGTACCATTAGGCTTACTTACTAACCACCAACCCAAACATACAGGTGTGTATCCAAAAACCGAACTCAATAAACAACATCACCTTTCCATTCCAGGATTCCTAACATCAACAGAGAGTGTCGACCTGATGTCTCATTATGAAATGCTTCACTTGCAAAGCCTCAACAAATATCTTCCATTCCTTCATCATCAATAAAATCACCAATAGCTACCAAACCCAGCAGGTTCCTTAGATATTTGAACTTCTTATTAAGAAGAGCCTTTGTCAAGATGTCTGCTACCTGTTCATCTATCAGAACATATTCTAGCTTCATGACCCCATACTGCACCAAGTTACTAATAAAGTGGAATTTATTATTGATATGTTTCATCCTTGAGTGAAACACAAGATCTCCAAACATCTTGATACAACTTTGATTATCACAGTTAATCACAGTAGGGCTGAGAGACTTTTCGAATGAGTGTGTCAAAAACTTCCTTAACCAAACAAATTCCTTTCCTACTTCACATGCAGACACATATTCTGCCTTGACACTACTCAATGCAACCGATCTTTCTTCCTACTCCTCCATGAGATCATAGCATCTCCCAAACTAAAGCATCCTTTGGTAGTGCTCCTTCCATCGGTCTCACTGGCACCTTAATCAGGGTCTATGAAGCCAATCAAATTTACTTCCTTACTATCATACTTTAGGCAGTGATGTATAGTGCCATGAAGATACCTCAATATATGTTTGGAAGCTATCCAGTGATCATGACAAGGCTCCAACTGAAACTGACTAAGAATTTTTACTGCAAAACATATATCTCACCTAGTATTTACCAGATACGTTAGGGAACCCACCAATTGTTGATATCAAGTGGGATCCACGAGAGTCGAGTCATAGCTTCTCAACTTCTTGAGATTGGTGACCATAGGAGTAACCATTGTCTTGGATTCCATTATCCCAAATTTTTGGAATAACTTGATAATGTACTTTCCTTGCCCCAAATATATCTCCCTAGGCCTTTCCCATACTTCTAGACCTAGGTAGTAGTGCATCAGTCCTGGATCCTTCATCTCAAATTCCACTACCAACATCTTCCTCCATTCTTTAATTCTTCATTCTACACCAGCGATGAATAGATCATCCACATATAGTAGAATAATGATTGCCTTATTATTCATGACCTATATATATATATATATATATATATATATATATATATATATATATATATATATATATATATTCAAATCAACAATACTCTCCACAAACCCAATCCTGAGAAGGTATGCATCCATTCTTGTATACCATACCCTTGGTGCTTGGTTCAACCAATATGGAGCCTTCTTGAGTTTTCAAACATGAGAGTCCATGCTATTCACTTCAAATCCTTCAGGTTGTTCAATGTACACTTCTTCACCAATGGGCCCATTCTAAAATGCAGCCTTAACATCCATTTGATGGATATTCCACCCCATTGTAACAGCTAGCGAAACCGATGATCTAATGGTAGTGTACCTAGAAGTAGGTGAAAATGTTTCTTCATAGTCAATGCCTTCCTTTTGAGAGAAACCCCTTGCAATGAACCTTTCCTTGTATTTTCCTATACTTCCACATTCCCTAGAGGATCCTTTTACAACTTCATGTCCTTCAAAATCTTCTAATGTAGATATCAACCAATATGACCTTTTCCTTGTGGTTGGGATAACCATCGATTGAATAGGCTCAGTTGGTCCTTATTCTTCATCATTTGGACTAGAGTTCTCATGAACTTCATCTTCTTCAAATACAGGAACTTCTTCATCATCAAAACCAATAAGAATATCCTTTGATTTCTTGTAAGCTTAATTCTCATCAAATATGACATCCTTGCTTACTTCAATGCATCTTCCCTCCTTTACGTAGATTCTATAATCTTTTCAAAAGATACTATAACCAACAAATATTCCCTTGATGCTTGTCGAGTCTAACTTCTTTCTCTTGTCCTTCGGAAAATGGACATATGCTAGACTTCCAAATATCCAAAAATGATCCACACTCGACTTCTTTCCTATGAATACTTCTTCGAGTGTAGTATTATCAAGAATGTTATGAGGACTTCTATTTTTAACATATACAACAGTCATTGTTGCCTCACCCCATAAGAATTTTGGTAGATCTTGATCAAGGAGAATAGTTCTAATGCATTATTCCATTGACCTATTCATTCTTTTGGCAAATTCATTTTTCTCGGGATAGTAGGGAATAATGAGGTCCCTCTTAATACCTACATCCTTACAATATTCAATTAACTCTTTAAAGGTGTATTCTCCACCATTGTCAAACCTTAGAGTCTTTATCTTCTTCTCGGTTAGGGTTTCCACCTCAGTCATAAACTCCTTGAAATTATAAAATACTTCATCTTTAATTTTGAGTAAATAGAGCCATGTCTTCCTTGAATGATCATCACTGAATGTTACATAATAGAGATTACCTCCAAGTTTCTTATCATACATGGGCCTGTACACATCAAAATGGATGAGATCTAATATTTCTTTAGATATA
Organism: Pinus tabuliformis; assembly: GCA_031772625.1. Taxonomy (NCBI): domain Eukaryota; kingdom Viridiplantae; phylum Streptophyta; class Pinopsida; order Pinales; family Pinaceae; genus Pinus; species Pinus tabuliformis. The sequence goes on along the minus strand of CM062817.1, from coordinate 1,366,360,327 downwards.
TATTTACTATGATGAAATGGATTTCTAGTATGCTTCCCCAAAGAACATCCCTTGCATACCCCTACATGATCCACCTTCATATTAAGAATTCCACTAACCAATTGACTAAGAGTAGGGATGACCCTATAATGAAGATGGCCATACCTTTGACTCCATAGTTCAATGGGACTTATTTCCATATGAACAAGATCTTGAGGAGATGGAGTGATAACTTGGTAAATACTTCCTTCTCGAACTCCAATAACCCTAGCTTTGCCAATACTAGAGTTCTTTACCCAAACCAATGCTTTTTAATGAACAAAAGAAATTATTTTCTCTTTATCTTCTAAACAAGAAATAGAAAGAAAATTCATTTTCAAACCTAGAACATAGAGAATGTTGTTGAGATGCAGCTTCGATCCATTATCCAACTTTAATGATGTAGATCCCATGCCTATAACGTCATAGATTTTTTTGTCACCCAATTCCACTATATCAAAGGATGATTCCTTTGATAGTGTGTTAGGTTGCCTACTTTCACCTATCATATGTCTCGATGCTCCACTATCAATGATCCATGCATTATCATCAGTAAGAGATCCTATAAGGGCAACCAAGAATCCATGACTCTTGACTTTGTTGAATAGGTAGTAGATGATCTTCTTGATCCGTCCTTAAGATGATTTGAAACCCAATGTTATGTAGTTCACCATAGAGGGAGAATCCATGCCAAAAAAGTGATCTTCGACTTCTCTTGACCTTAGCTTTGATACCATGTTGGAAAATCAAAGATATTATATTAGGGTTTGATTTGTCGATCTTGATAATTACTTGTGAGTGTGTTGGCTTATTTTACTTCTTTATTATCTAATCTTTCATAAAGCAATTATGTTATTAAACCATCTCACAAAAAGATATAAAAGATAGATCAATGCCTTGGAATTCAACCTCTTCGAGGGGGCAACGTCCTTTGCATTACACAAATGAATAACTCTTGGATGATACAAATGACTAAAACTCCCTTCTATAAATAGGAGTCTAACGGGTCACAATATAATCAAGCCAACATAATAGTAATAACATAAGGGCACAACAATAACAATAGTGGGTTTCTATGGGGCACACTAATAACAATATGGGAACAATAGGGGCACAATAATATCAATAAGGGCTACAATAGTAACGGGGGAATCACTAGTATTATACGGACCTAACATTCCCCTCTCCTTTTGAAAAGTGTTGTCCTCGATGCTTGAGTAGTTCTGGATGCTTTTGTATAAAATTCTCATCCTCCCATGTGAAATCTTCAGCAGATAAGTTCTTCCACTTGATGAGATACTCCGAAATTGATCGATTACTTAGTTGTCGAGTTCTTGTTTCTGTGATTGCTTTCGGTTCCAATATGATTTTTCCTTCCTTGTCAAGTTCTGGCAATATTGTTTGAACTAGGATCTTGTCACCTAAAACCTCCTTTAAAAATGAAACATGGAAAACTGGGTGCACTCGGGAAGCTGCAAGAAGCTCCAATTTGTATGCCATAGTAGAAATCTTTTGCAACACCTTGTATGGACCATAATACTTTGGTGATATATTATTATCCTTCTTAGATTGCTTGAGGGACATTTGTTTATATGGTTGTAGCTATAGGAATACCTAGTCACCTACCTCAAAACTTCTTTCACTGTGATGTTGGTATGCCTGTTGTTTCATTCTATTATGCACCAACGTGAGGTTATCCTTTAAGAGTTGGAGAACTTATTGTTGATGCTTGATGTGATGTTCCACTGCTTGAACCTTAGATTTTTCTCCTAAATATGATGTGATGGATGGTGGATGATATCCATAAAGTGCCATAAATAGGGTCATTTTTGGTGCAGTATGGAAGGAAGTGTTATACCTCCATTTAGCCAGAGGAAACCAATTGACCCATTGTGTCTATTTATCAGATACAAAGCAATGAAGATATCCTTCCAAACATTTGTTTACTATCTCAGTTTTCCCATCAGATTGAGGACGATAAGATGAGCTATGAGCTAACTGAGTACCGAGACAAGAAAACAATTATGTCGAAAAGTTTGCAGTGAAAATGGGATCTCTATTGCTTACAATAATCTTTGGGTTTCCATGTAGCTTTTGAGTTGTTTCCATAAATGCAATAGAAACTATGCGTGATTTAAATGGATTAGATAATGCACAAAAGTGTGCATCCTTTGTAAGTCTATCAACTACCACCATGATGACACTCTTTCCTTCGGACTTGGGTAAACCTGTGTTAAAATCCATTGAAACCTCCTTCCAATGTTGGCTTCGAATGGATAAAGGTTGTAATAGACTCGAGGTCTTAATTGTTTCAACATTATTTTGTTGGCAAACCAAACGTTCCTTCACAAACTTTTGAATATCTGATTTAAGGCCATCCCAAAAAATTCCTTCTTAACCCTGTGGTAAGTTTTTAAAAACCCGAGTGCCCTCCTAAGGGAGAAGTCAAGGAAAATTTTAAGCATGGAAATTTTTCTTGAAGTTTAAAAACATTGGCAAATCTCACTAATCCCTAATATGGAAAATATAAATGTTTATTGGCATATTTGTAAAATTATTCAGATTTATAATGATTTTATATATAGTCTCTATATAATGTTGGCGATTTTTAAGGGAAAATAATTTTATATTCTAAAATTTGGGCGAATCATGTTTTATAAAATTGGAAATTGGCGAATCTTTTTTGTGGAAAAACCATTGAAAATTAGCCCACTGGGTGAACATTAGCCCCTAAAATTTTCCATGGGAGAAGTGTGCAATTCCATAAGAATCTTTTGTTTGAGTTGGGAATTCTTACATAGGTATAAACACTCTTTGTACCATAACGAATCATTTTTCCAGCTAAATGTATCAAATGTACTGGGATCTTGTTGTAACTTTTGAATGAGTGCCCACACTTCTTCGTCATTCTTCCATTCATCCCTTGCTTCATTTATCCAATCTGGTTAGATAATATAAATGGCACACAACAATGCTTCCACACCCTCATCCTTTCTTGAGAGTGCATCTGCCACAACATTTTGCTTCCCTTTTTTGTAGATGATTTCAAAGTCATAACCCAACATATTTTTGACCCATTTTTGTTTCTCTTCATAGGATAATATTTGTTCTAAAAAGTATTTAAGACTATCATGATCCGTTTTTACCTTGAATTGTCTTCCCATTAGGTAGGGTCACCATTTCTTAAGTGCATGTAGTATTTCCAACATTTCCTTCTCATAAATATCTTTGTGTAAATAATTTCCTTTGATTGGACAACTTTCGAAAGCAATGGGTATTTCATCTTGCATTAAAACAACACCAATTCCATTTCCTGAAGCATCAAATTCCACAATAAAGGTTTTTGTGAAGTCTGACCTAGCTAAGACTGGTGCTTGGCACATTTCCTCTTTAAGATGTTCGAAGGCCTTTGTTGCTTCTGGAGTCCATGAAAATGCATCTTTCTTCAATAATGTTGTTAGAGGTGTTGTTACTCTCCCAAAATCCTTAACAAACTTGCGATAATACCCTGTCAACCCAAGAAATCCTCGCAAATGCTTTATGGATGTGGGGATTTTCCATTACTTAATGGCTTTAATTTTTCTAGGGTCTACCTTAACACATTCATGAGATACAATATGACCCAGATATTCCACCTCTTCTACTCCAAAGAAACATATGGAGATTTTTTGGTATAATTTTTTCTCCTTCAATAATTCGAGTAGCCTGCCAACAGTTGAACGCGATCCTTCCAAGACTTGTTGTAGATTAGTATATCATCAAAAAATACTAACATAAATTTTCTAAGGAAGGGTTTGAAAATGGAATTCATCAAACCTTGAAATGTAGAAGGTGCATTGGTAAGGCCAAAAGGCATGACCAAAAATTCATAATGACCCTCATGAGTTCTAAATGTTGTTTTCGGAATGTCTTCAGTCTTCATTCTAATTTGATGATAACCTGAATGAAGATCCAACTTGGTAAGTAAATTGATCCATGCAATTCATCCAATAATTCATCAACGATAGGAATGGGAAATTTATCTTTAATAGTGAGCTTACTGAGCTCCCTATAATCCGGACACATGCACCATGATCCATCCTTCTTGTGCACCAATACTATTGGAGCAGAGAAAGAACTTTGACTAGGTTGAATTATAACAACCTCTAGCATTTCTGCAACCATATGTTCAATTTCACTCTTTTGGGCATATGGTTATCTGTATGGCCTAATGTTTGGAGGAACACTTCCTAGAATCAAATGAATAGCATGATCATGATGAGAATAGGTGGGAGGCCTTTGGGAGTCTCAAATACCTTGGAATGATTGTCCAAGGCTTTTTGGATATCTGGAGAAATATATGATTTCAATGTGGGAACCTCTAGCGAACATAATTGTGCAATTACGCCTCATTGTTCCTTCTTTGGAAGCTTTGTCATACCGTTAGAGCTGATTATCTTTACCGGTTTCCCTGCAATACCCCTTAATTCAACTTCCTTTCCTTCCACTCAAAATTTCATGAAATGTTCTTGAAAATCAAAAGCTATTGTACCCAAGGATTGTAGGCATTGGACTCCTAGTACAACATCAACACCAGCCATTGGAATGGAATGCAATGGGCTATTCAATACATATTCTCCCATGGATAGCTTGATATTATGGCACTTTCTAGAGAAATTTATGGTTCCTCCACTTGCAACCATCACTTGACACTCTAGGGCTAGATACAGGAAACAATTCAATTCCTTGTCTATCTTACAATGAATAAAATTATGGGTACTTCCCGAATCAATAAACACTATTACCTTTTTCTTCTTGATATGTCCTTCTATCTTGATAGTTTGAGTAGTGGTAATTCCAGCCAATGCATTACAAGATATGGTCAGATTCATTTCTTCTTTATCTAGGGTTTGTTATTGGAGTATATCCTCTTCTTTTGACATTTCTTATTCCTTTTCTTCCTCCTCTTCACAATACATGTAGAATAATTTCTTCTTAGCACACTTATGTGTAGGCTTTAACCCCATACAAAAATTACCTGCATACGAATTTTAAAACACAGAAAATAAAAATGCGAGAGCATAACACATAAAACACATATACACAGAGATTTTCCCCTAGATCCCATAACCAGGACTACCCGCTTGATTTTTCATTATATTCCTTTCAATGTTAAAATACATATTTATACATGCTAAAGCATCCAATACCATGGACCGAAAACCATGGGTAGGTTCGCCCAACCTAATATAGGGTCCAAAAAAAAAATTCCCCGAGGCACTACCCCGGACCCCGTAGAGGGGGGCTACCCACCCCCCTGTGATGCCCCTGCTGTGCAATTGATGCAACAAACCCCCCCGTTCACTACATAGGTTAGTCGTAGAAAGAATATAACACAACCCAACATTATGACCTTTATTGTATTTTCTATCACAACTGTAACAAAGCCCTTTTTCTCTTTTTTATTCCAATTGTTGTGGTGTCAACCTTGTAGGTTGTGGAAGGCTAAGGGAAACAACACTTCCATATTTATAGTTGTGAGTGGTAAGCTTCCTGGTTGCCATAATTTTGCTTTCCATTTTTCTTGCTAACCTAAATGCCTTCTCCAATGAATCAAGTTCCCAAAGGTGAACCTCATGTTGGATATTATCCTTTAAAGTCCCTATGAACACATCAATCATATGCTCCTCTAGAATATCTTTTACCCTTATGTTAAATTTTTGGAAGTCCTCAATGTCCTCCATCATTGAACCCTTTTGTTTGAGATTTATCAATTGGCTAAAAAAGGTGTTGCTTTTTGTATCCTCATAATGTGCTATCATTTCTTCCGTAATAATTGCCAAAGTGACAATTTGTTTATGAGAGCAAAGCCATCAATACAATACAAACTTATTTGGTTCCAAATATAAAGTTGTAATACATACCTTTTGTGTGTTTTTCACATTATGGAGATCGAAAAATTGCTCCATCTAAATTATCCATGTTCCGAGATCCTTCCCATCGAACTTCCTCATATCGATTTTTGGAACATGGTGGGTCTTCAATCCAACATTAGAGTCTATGAAATCATGATTAACATTTCTTTTGTTCTCATCATGAGTTTCCCTTACTACCCTTTCACCATTAGTAACCATTTCTTGTAGCAACTTATTCAAATTTATCTTCAATTCTTCCATCTTAGAGTCCATGCCATTCATCTTAGCGTCCATGCCATTTATCTTACCTTCCATGCCATCCATCTTAGGTTCCACGCCATCCATATCGGCTTCAATTACCTTTTTTGAGAGTGAAATTTGTTGTACTTGGTCTTGTAATTTTGATATTCACTATTCCCTCTGAATTCCTTAAAAGTAATTTTTCAAACCAATCTTATGCAAAATTTTAAAAAAACTACACACCTTTTTTTTCACTTTGTACGAGCTCGATATTGAATCGGTTGTATCTCTGTAACTGAGGATCTATAATATATGAAATTGCGTCCTATAATAGCCCTTTGAGTCCTCTTTCTAACCCCGCAAATCTGATCAATATTGGATTCTCCAAGGAATAGTATGTCAAAACTCCCACGGTGACCTGATTATAGACTAGTTCAGTAGAGCAAACTTGTACAAAGTGCCATGTGTCACTGTTTCGACCTTAGTACCTGAAACTGATACACAGAAACCTACAGGCCGTCTGCTTTCTAAAACTTCTTATGAAATTACAGTCTGATGCTCAGAACAACAGTTATGACGATTTTCCTCAGGTCACCTGTTTGGAATGTAATTCGGGAGTATGCACAAACCTTAACTTCCTCAGATCATATCTCCACCAATATAGCAAGACAAGATCTAAAATTTGGATCTGAAGTTCAGAACGAGTTCAGATCAAATGGGTTTTCCGTTTAGCTTCTGACACATCATAGAAAAAAAATTATAGCGAAAATTCCACGATGACCTATTTGGAGTAGCGAAACCCTAGAATCCAAAGCTCTGATACCAAATGTCATGAAACCAGCTCACAAAAAGATAGAAAAGATAGATCAACGCCTTATAATTCAGCCTCTTCGAGGGGTAAACCTCCTTTACATTACACAAATGAACAATTCTTGGATGATACAAATGACTAAACATCCCTTCTATATATAAGAGTCTAAGGGGTCACAATATAATCAAGTTGACATAACAGTAATAGCATAAGGGCACAATAATAACAATAGTGGGTTTCTATGGGGCACACTAATAACAATATGGGGACAATAGGGGCACAATAATAACAATAAGGGCTAAAATAGTAATTGGGGAATCACTAGTATTATAGGGACCTAACAAATTATACATACATGAATATCAAAAAACAAGAGACACAAGATATAGGAACATGGGAGGGAAAAATCCCCCTCGAGGGGAAAACCTAGTCAAATTAATTCTTCCTTTCAATAGTATTCTTTGAGACTACTCACCCTAGGCCAAGACTAGACTTTCCTTCCACACCATGTCAGCCTCCAAGATCTTTGACCTCTTTCGAGGAACTTCGACTATGCAGCAGATCTCATCAGCATGCAACTTCTGGTAGCAACAAAACCCTAGGAGACTTCAATCTCCTAAACCAATCCACGAAATAGAGAGATAAAGGTACCAAAACTTTGATTTTCCTCTTCTCTAGAGACTACCCCAAACTCACACTTCTTTCGTCCTTCCGGCAGTAGACTTCACATCCCAATCACTTCCTAGAAGATATTGAATTGCTTGTGAGAGTGATGCTTCCAAATGACTTCTACTTCCTTCTTTATATAAACTTATAGTGGGTTGAATGAGGGTCTCTAGGCCGACTTGATCTTCCTTAGGCCGACATGATCTGGAAGACACATAATTCATATTTTGCTTGCTACAAAACCTTTTTACATGATCCAAAAGCCCAAAAAGGGTCTCTTTGAATGTACAATGACTCTATAAACTCAATATTAATCCTAGGAGTCCACAATGGTGACTTTGACTAACATAATGATGACCCAAGCATTGTTACAATAATAAAAATTATTTTCTTTATTCTTTTGACAAGTACATTATATAATGACTCAAGTACATTATTGAAGACCGAACATAGTTACTTTTTCCGATAGTGGGTTATGATGATAGTTTGTTGTTTCAATTGCTTTATTATATTCATTATTTCCTTGTGAAGGTAAGTGTCATTTCATATGAATAATGGTGATAAATTAGTTGATTGCTAGGTTTTCTTAATGTTTAACGTATTTTCATTTGTAGGGTGGCTTGTTTTTCACTTTGATTATGTCTTAGTAGCACATGAGCTATAGTGTTTGGCCATGCTAGTCTTTAACCATGTATCAATGAATAATATTCAATAACTCTTGTGTTATTGGAGAATTGAAAAATATTCAGTAGCATTTATGCTTGTCGATAAATCTCCATAAAGAAAATGCATTGAGTTCATTATTTGTAGTTAAATAAAGTGAAATATTTTTGGAAACATTTACATTTATAGTTTTATTTTCAACAATGCATGGGTAAATTAATAAAAGGATTGAAAAAAATGGAAACATTTATGCTTGTCAAAACATGGTTGGAAATAAAATTGGAAATATAAATTCTCCTAGTTGACAAAATTTGAACAAAATATTAAATTTGTGATAGTGTGACTCAGATGATACAATCCAAACCAATAATTAAATTATTACAACATATTTGTTGGTTGATAATAAATTTAAACAAGGTAGCTAAAAATAATTATATAATTTGTACATTTTTTTTAAGGAAACACCACCAACCTCTCAACACACATTCCATCTTGAAGTGGTGTGATAAAAGTAGATGTTATATTGATATGTGAGGGTGGTTTATGAGAAGGATGGATTGAGGTTTGAATGTTCGATTGATGCTTCTTATTAGTAGTAAATTTCCAAATGAAATAAAACGAGATAAGACCATAGTGGCCTATTTATGTATTATTAATAAAAACAAGGAGCTAAAAATATTCATAAAGGCACTAATCCTTGATCATGGTATAGGTCTTGATCAATGATTTAGTTAACATTTAACATAATTTTCATCGAGGATATTCTGGTTTCAAGAAAAGCCTCAATCAAGGTCTTATTTAAGTGATTTATTAAGCACTTAAAATATATATTTCTTTTGCTCAATGTCTCTCCTAAAGGAAAAGGCCTTAACCCCTATAAGAGATATTAGAGGAAACTATCATTCAACCCCCTCACTATCACCTCAATGCCTTTTCCTGATTATTTTGAATAAAGGAAAAATATATTGTATTAATGTAGGGAATCTACAAGTCAAGACAAACTAGGTCATTGAGTTAGAAGACGAGTTCTCTAGATCAACTAGGGGAAACTTTAATGATATATATCTATTTACTATCAAGGTGTAAGGTAAGTTTAAGCATGTGAATATTTTATCAAACATATAAACTTCAATGAGAAATAAATAATGATTTACTTGTGAGTGTTTGAAGATTTTAGTGGCATTAATCTTGAGTATCTTGCATATTCAGATTATTAACCACAATATCCAAATGTGCTTGTTTATGAAGTGTGATTTTGTTAAGAGAACAGAAAGAAATGGAACTTGCTCAAATTGAAATCTCAAATAAACATTAACCATAGAATCATCTAAATGTTATAAATGTTTCATTCCCATGTGAAACACATATCCAACCATAGCTAAGATAGAATAACACCACAACAATTCAATTGAATCATTGCATAAGGATTGAAAGATGTTAGAAATGTGTTTTCATTAATGGGAAAGAAAAAGAATTGATGATTCATATGTTGATAAGTTGTTACTCTCAAAGGTGCTACAATGGAAAAGTAGAGAAGGCTGCAAAAAGAAGGAAGACCAACATATGTATGGCAAAGGTGTTGCAAGGATCAAATATTTCCAAGAATATTGGTGAACAATAATGGTAGAGATCATTGGCAAAGGTGCTTTAGAGTAGGTCACATTAGGCAGTGTTCCCTAACTTGGTGGAAAATCCAATGGAATAGTTGGTGGAGACGTTTGGTTAATAGGTGGGCATGTCAGTTGTTGGATCAAGCCCCTTGCATCCCCCCATCACAGCAGAGGTATTCCGAAAGGTCAACAAGTGGAAGTTTTAATATGAAAGAGGGTGTCAAAATCGGTAGATTGCTCATATTGCCAATCATCAAATAGATGTAAAAGGTTCATTCCGACACCCCCCCCCCCCCAAATTCCATAAACCACGCAATAGGGGTCTCAAAATGGGCAGTGTTTTCTAGCATAAACTTCCAGTGAAAATTGACAGACAAGTGGATGATGACAACATCTAGGGACAATGAAATCCTCACGGGAGTAGTGTGGAAGGTTGCAAAGGGTGCACAAAGGATAAGGCTTGAACAATGTGGTAGCAACATAGTGCAGAAAATGGTTAGGTCCTCTAGAAAAATTTATAAAGAAAAATGGTGCAAAACTAAGGCTTTGGGAACCTTTCTCTCCTTTGACATCGCAGATGATGTTAGCATGACAACAGTTATGGTGGACATGTGGCATGTAGATTTAGTTTTTTTGTGTAGCCAAATCGACCATTTACAAGTGGCATGTTGGCCACTCACAGAGCGCCACGTGGAATTGATGATGTGAGCATGATGTCATCTGATAGGGTAGACCCCAGGAGGTTTGAAGCAAGCACAATTGAAGAACTGAAGAGATGACTAAGTGCCGGGCTGACACACCAAGTCTTAGAGACAAGTCAACCTGTCATGTAAATGATTGGCTCATAGGTGCAGCAGGGGACCCACCAAGACATATCACCCCTAAAGGCAGACCCTAGAGCTAAATTAAAGGTGCGAGAAGGATCATCAGGATGAAGAGCATTGAGACATGTCAACTATCTTGCTGGGTAGCAGTGACCAATGGGAGAAGCACATAGGAGGTCCCACAAGACATGTCATCCCTGCGGCATGACCCCGAAAGGAAATAAAGGTGCAGCAGAGGAAACATCAGGATGACAAACGTTAGGACATGTTGGCAGTAAAAAGAGACAACATCGACCAATGGGAGAAGGTAGCAGGTGGACTCACTTGATAGCTTATCCCACAATGAAGACCTTGGAGGTGTTTTGAAGGTGCAATAATGGAGCACCAGGGTAAAGGAGGTTAGAGCTAAGCATAAGATACAGTACTTGGTTTTGGTGTGGCTTGATGACCAAAGGCGTGGAGAGAGATAAGCCCTCGAGGCTTAAGGTCCAAAGGACTCGCAGTTAAGAACTTAGGGACTAAATTCGAGGTCACACCGCTTGGTCTTATGGGAAAAAGGACCAATATATAAAGAGCAAGGGGCTTAAAGGGTCAAATTCAGTGGCATGGATAAGTTAATAGGTAGTTCTGGTAGTTAAGTCAAAGTTAAGCCCGCTAAAAGTAGAAAAGCTCAACTGAAACCTATAAAAGTGCTAGAATAGCTAAATTTAGCAGGTTAACTCACAAATTGAGTTCATAACAATAAGTCAATGATTGAAGACTTAAAGAGAACATTCAAAAGAATTACTTGAAGGAGGACAAAAGAAAAATTAATGGCTTCATTCAAGCATTCGAGAGTAAGCAAATTTAAGCTTCAAATTCCATAATAATATATTTGAGTAATAAAGCTATGTTTTTCAAGCAGAAGCATGTGAGTAGTGAATGATAACTTGAAGAGCATATTCAAAAGACTCAGTTGAATAGTACAAAGGCAAAAAATAAGAAATCCATGCATAGATAAAAGTGTAAAGTGAATTAGAGGATATTTTAGCCTAGAAGTGCCCATGAAGTTATCATGTAATTCCCATGTTATAATATGTAAATGAAGAAAAATCCTTAAAATTTAAAAAGAGGTACATGTAAATATTTTGGATGGAAAAGAAGAGAAACTACTTTTTTTAATTGTATTTTTTGCTTATTTTTGGCTTTTTGGTTAAGAGCAATTCAAACAACCAAGCACAAAGGGCCTTTGCCTCTCAAAGGAAATATTTCCAGTGGCCGAATAGTAGCAAGGGAGAAAATATCAATCCAAGAAATTGGACAAGCAAAACATTTGTTAAGAAGAATAATTTCTTTGCCTCTTCTTGAATAAAAAATGCCACAGGTGTAAGAATTATGGGCGCAAAGTAGCTGCATGAAAATTTGGAAATAATTCACCTCATTTCCAAAACATTGTATACAAATGCATGGATTATGTTGAGAGATCGCAAGCACAACTACATATGAGTTATTTTGACAATCGAAATAGAAGAAAGGCATATGGTGCGTTGAGGCAACAAAGACTAGTGTTTGTCTTTGAATATTATTAGCAAAAGATTAGCATATCGAATTCTAAAATTCTTATGGCTAATCTCTCTTATATATCTGCAATAGGAAGAGACTCCAATCAAACAAAAGGAATAATAGCGTTGTAATTTCTTCATTGCAGAGAGCAAGAACATACAGTGAGAAAGAAGAGAAAGAGGTAGATTATAGATTGGGTTTAATTGGTGCTAGAAAAAGGAATGATTAGTGGTTTGGTAGGAAGAGACTCAATCATGGAAGAATACAAGACCAACGCTAGCAACAATCTCATGATATTGACCAAGTAAAAACTTAGCATACCCAGGTGTGGAAGAAAAAGGGTGATAGTCTGCTGAAGGGGAGTAGAGCCCTTGTTCCTTTTCATTTACAAGAAGAGGTTGGCTTTAAGAGAAGCGAAAAAGGTCAGATGCAATAAGCAAGAAGGAACATGTCTAATATTTCATCTGAAGTTTAAGGGAAGTATGCCATTTTTTTTATTTCTTGAGTTTATGAAATTGGTGAAGATCACTGATATTGCTAAGTAGTGTGGTTGATTTGATGATTGACAGAACAATCGTGATAGCTTTTTTACTATGAAATAATTTTTAGAGTTTACTAATGCAAATAGGAAGCATAAAAATAGGGGGAGTATATTCAAGCTGAAATTTGAGCTTCAGATTTGTCCATTAACAATTGGTATCATTAATTGGTATCACTTGTTTGTTGATTAATCATAAGCATGGAAGACATAGGCAATTGGTGTTTGTTTGATATTAATGTTTCATGAATGAGAAGAGATTTGTGTTGCAAATATGATGAATGGTTTGATTGATTGGTATCATACATAAAACACCCAGTGGCATCAATTTGGTAATTGGTATCATTTATCTCAAAGGTATTATCAATTGGTATAAACTAATATTAGTTGTTGTAAGAGTGTGGCATTCATATTGCTAGTAAGGAGATTGTCAGTCCAAGTATTGGTGAAAGAGTCCTTATTTAAATGCTACTAATGTTCATGATGAGTCAAATTTTAAATATGGAGTCTGTTGTAATTAGAAGTATGTCAAGAAGAGTATGAGTTGATGGTTTAAGCATGCATTTGTGAGAGTGACTCTATGTTTGTCATATAAGCATTCTCAGCTTTGTACTTTGTTGATTATTAGTTGACAAGTTGATAGTATCAGTCATGCATGAGATAGATTGTTGTTATTGTTAGAGGTCGAGTGTATGTGTCCATGAAGAGACACTATTATGAATGTAATCCTAACTGATACTTAGACAAACATGCATTATTTGTTGTTTTAACAAGAGATTCGTCTTGTCTATTTGAGGTAGAGATTGGGAGTAATCACTCCTCTCCTTTAAACTTAATCTTATTCATAGAATAGAAAGGAAGTTGCTTGGATTAGATATGATGTCAACATGACATTAGGTACAGTGGACACATGACATGCAAATTTTGTGTTTTTTTGTACCTGGATGGGCCATTTCTGGGTGAGATGTGGAACACCCATAGAGCGTCATGTGGCACTGATGACATGAACATGATGTCATCTCATGTGCTAGACCCCATAAGGTTTTAAGGGATCGTAAAGGAAGAATTGATGTGATGACTAGGTGTCGAGCTAACATAGCAAGTGCCAGAGACAGAACAACTCGTCGTCCAAATGATTGGCTCGCAGGTGTAGCGAGGGACCTATCATGAACACTCATCCGTGAAGGCATACACCAAAGGTAAGTTAAAGGTGCTGAAAGGATCATTAGGATGACGAGTAGCGACACACGTCGATAATCTAGCTAGGCAATGGTGACCAATGGGAGAAGCGCACAGGAGGTCCCACAAGACATGTCAACCTTATGACATGACCCATGAAGGAAATAAAGGTGCATCAAAGGAAACAACTGCATGACAAGCACTGAGACATGTTGGGAATACAAAGCGGTAGTGATGAGCAATGGGAGAAGGTAGTAGGTGGACCTACCTGACAACTCATTCTGCAATGAAGACCATGGAGGTGTTTTGCAGGCACAATAGTGGAGCATCGAGGTAAAGGAGTGGGGCGCTAAGAATAAGCATCAAGACTTGGTTTTGGTGCAACCTAATGACCAAAGATGCTAAGGAAGATATTCCCTCTCGGCTTAAGGTGCAAAGGACACATTGTTAAGCACTCAAGGACTAAATTGAAGGTCATAACCCTAGGTATTATGGGAAAAATGGCTAATATATAAAGTGCTAGGGGTTTAAAGGGTCAAATTTGATGGCATGGATAAGTTAAGAGGCAATTTTGACAGCTAAGCGAAAGTTAGAGCCCACTAATAATAGAAAATCTCAACTAAGACCTATAAAAGTGTCAGAAAGACTAAAATTAGTAGTTTAACTCGCAGATTGAGTTCGTAACAATAGGTCATTTATTGAATACTTAAAAATCACATTCAGAAGACTCATTTGAAGGAGGAGAACATAAAAATTAATGGCTTCATGGAAGCATTCAAGAGAAAACAAATTAAAGTTTCATATTCCATAATAGAAAATTTTAGTAGTTAAAGCTCAGTTTCTCAAGCAAAAATAGGTGAGTAGTGAATGATAAATTGAAGAGAATATTATGAAGACTTAGCTGAATATGAAAAAGTGAAAAAATACTAAATCCATGCATATATCAAAGTGCAAGGTGACTAAGCTTCAATTCCAAAAATATCAGTCCAAATTTCTTTGTAAGCAAAATTCAATCAACCAAGGTGAAGAAGTGGAAGTTTATTGGTGCAGCGAGATGCATAATGTTAAGATGCATTAGGGGTGAATTAGTGATCATATATGATATCTAAAGGGTATTTTAGGGATGAAAAATGTGCATTGGTGATGTTGGTAATATTGGTTTAATGGCGTTTTGGTTTGTTTAACAAAGGTGATTTTATGCTGATTGGTGTTTCTGGTATAGTTGGTGATTTTTTCAGTAATCAGAGATTTTTGAAATTCTTTGTATGGTGGTTTCAGTGAGAAGACGCAGTGAGAAAATTATTTGTTTATGAAGGAAAGTGGTCTATTGGTTCTAGTTTGAAAATAGATGAAAGATGAATAAAAAAGGCCAACAAGTGGTAGCTTTTGTTTCAGGGGAAAGAATCCCTTTTAACAGAGGATGATAAATGAGTAGGGGAATTAGTCCCTTCTAGTAGAGGTAGATAAACAAGCAAGGGCAAGATTCCCTTTCAGCATAGGATGAAGGACGAGCATGGCCATCAATCCCTTTTAGGAAATACTGATAAATGAGCAAGGATAGAAGTTCCTTTCAGTAATAATTGATAATCCTATAAGTAGTAGATTGTGGGGCAATGTTGTAATCAAGTTAAAGCTTGTAGAAATAAAAGGAAGATTGGTGTCTTATGTATATGTTTCTCATGTTCTTTATGATGATTGTGTTATCTTTTGCATGATTGAGTTGTGCTGTTGATCCATGAATAACTGCTAAAGTGATTGAAAAGTATAATTTGTAAATAATTGTATAATTTGGCCACACTTCATGATATCCATTAAAGTATCAGCAAGCATTAAGAGTATTTGTTGTTTTCAAGACAACATCCACACCAATCATATGTAATATTGATATCTATGGTTTGGGAGCAACAAAATACAAATTCAAAATATGTAATTGGGAAGTAATATGTCAAGCATGATCACACGAAATCAAAATCATGCCCATATGTGTATCGAGTTTCTTCAGTTTATTACTATTTATGGACATCATACATATTATATTAACATACATATTACATTAATAATAAGTAAACCATTTCCAAACTAACATCATTTTAGAGATTACAAGTGACATGTTATGAAGATAATTCATGCATGTTACTCACTATCATTTCACTATGTTAGGAATAAATTTAAATCATGAAAACTAATCTATCCAAAAATGTAAACAATCCCATACAATAATAGTGATCTATTTATCACATTAGGTGGACTATGTAAAGAGATCTAACCCTTAATTGCTGCACTAATTGTGAAATATTAAATATATTAAGCAATTAAGATACATAAATGGTTACCATAGGTCTGCCATATCATTAAATTCTCTGCATTAAGATGATATAACTACTAATGAAACCTTGAATAATAAACTTGAACATCTAAACATTTGTCCAAAAACCAAATTGTTGTATAAAATCTCCCACTAAATTGTTATAAGAGATAATTAAGACCATATATGTGCTAAAATTGTTACAGGCTATCCTTAAGACCATACAATGATTATCCTTAATAACATACAATGCTAAAATGTTACAATAAAATTAATCATTACAACAAACATTGATGTTGACTATTTTGTGAAAGGTATAAAATTATTTACTTAAACGATTAAGATTTCCATTAATTGTGTAATGATATGTTTATGTAAAGCATTGTGAAGTTAATAATTCCATAACATCACCAAATTTTTATGTGTATGTCAAATCAAACATAGAAATAAACCATGATCGTGTTTGGTAAAGCTTGAAGGTATCTCACTTAGTGATAAAAACATTGCATATAATATGGCACCAATCCACTTATTTCTAAGTGTTGCAGCCATGAAGATACCCAATGTTGGAATTAAAACATGAAATTCTTGTTGATGAAGTGTTTAACAAGCTCAAACAAAATTATAATATGTACTTTCTAACACTAATAAGATAAACACAAAAGAAAGATGTGATATTTGGAATTTTAGAGTTTTTACAAAAATATGGGTTACATCCACAATTGTAATAGGTTAGAATCGATATCTAAAACCAAAATTTGAGCTATCTAAATTAGTTTACTTATGCAAACTCCAAATTGGTGCAACATGAAACAGATAGTTAAAACAAGCAAGTTTTAACCTAAGAAAAACAAAAATATTAGAAGTGAACCTTGGATCTAGTCATCTAACTCAAAATTTTAACACTCTAAGTTGCAAAAAAGAAAAATAGATTAAAAAAAAAGAAAATGAAATGTTTTTTTTCGAAGAGATCAGTAAAACCACTGCCTAAAAAGAGATATGAGGGGAGGTCCCTAAATATATCTTAGGCTAAGTCTTTAACAAACCGAGTTAATGTTGAGAACACCAAAAATAATTTCATCTGAAGCATTAATTAGGGTAGGTGGACTTATCAAACATGGATAAGGGAACTATCTACTATAGATTCTCCCGAAGTAGTAACAATAATTAGGGTAGGTGGACTTATCAAACATGGATAAGGGAACTATCTACTATAGATTCTCCCGAAGTAGTAACAAGGTCAACGTAAAGTTTGGCAAAGGAAAAATAATCAAAAAGAATAAAAAAAAATTATATACCTTAAGTCCCCTTATACCAACCCATTCCACTAGCACACCTAAACAAAATACCAAGAAGCCTTACAATATCCTACATCAACACACTTAGAAAAAATAATGAGGCACAATAAACTTAGTAGGACAATACGCGACTTTCAATGTTATGCAACAAATGAAAATGAACAAGGTACCCTCATATAAATATGGTGAAGCGTAGAACATAAGAGTCGTGGACAACTGCGCCATGTTCAACAACGGCCATCACATGTGTGAATATTTGATCAACAATAGGACTTAGAACTATGATGGTCATCCATCTAAATTTGTGATGTGAAGAATAGATCATCTCAAAGTGTAACAAAATCCCAACAAACTTGACATAATGCCATACATGTGGGACATCCAAGATGAGATTCCAAGGCTATTGCAACTTAATAAAATAGCGTGCTTAATGCCATAACAACCTATAATTATTGTATGAATTTGCGACCAGGACAGTCTTCAACGGCCAAAAATTATTATTATTTTATTTATAAATTATATAACTTATAAAGAAATAAATAATGTAAAAAAAATAAAAATTAATGTTACATATATGAAAAAATTACACAATCCTTTAAAGTCAAATTATTCATTATTAAAATAATTTTAATTTAAACTAAAATTAATTTGGTAAAATTAAAAAAATTAAAATTTATATATATATATATATATAATTTATTTTTCAAAATAATTAATGTTAAAAGATTTAAATATGAACATCGATCAGACAATATTAAGGTGCGTTAAACATTTGATTTTTTATAAGAATCTAAATGGTCTGTGATGTCGTGATGAAATAGACAATACACCTTTCCAATATCACGAGGAGGAAATAGACAATACACATTCATTGCTTCGACAAAGCAGAGAGCTGCACCTTACAGTTGATGCTGAAATGTTCGTAAATTTATAAAAAGAGAGTAACGAATGCAGGCGTTGGGCAAGGGGATTGCCAATAAATTCAAAGAAAATCAAATCAAAGAATATCGAGGCCAAGTTAATTTATAAAAGCACAATGTCCTCGAATTTGCCCTGCAGTGCGTGTTAGGACACCGATTTTGCCCATCTTTTCCATCGACGTTGCAAAATCTGAGAAGAACGACGGGCCCTGTAATTCCGTGTTGACATATGCTTTTGCCTCGTTGTTGGTTACCAGCGCAGCATCGGAATGAAAGAGGCCTCTATTCTTCTTTACATTCATGTAATAATTGGTGTCAAATGTTCGAAAGCTACCGGGATCCATCTCTACTATCGTCTTACTGTCCCCAGGCTTGCATTTTATCTTCAATTGAGCAGCATAATATTTGTCTAGGGATGGATCCGTATCCCCTTTTCCTGTAAAATTGTAAAGCCTGCTGCTAAAGGAGCTGCAATGGGACGTCCCTATTGTGTGGGCGCCTGTTGTTATACATAAGTCATGAGATTATGATGCCACAAAATAACAAATGAGAAGAGAATACTGAATTAATTACCTGATAACACAACAAGGTCCTTAACATCAAGACCATTGCTAGCAAACATTGATGTGAGCTGCGAGAAATTCGCGAATGGTGGAGGAAGTTCAGTGAGAGCTTCGTTCGCGATAGACACCATTCCATCTCTGCGTCCCGTTGGAACGTTCCAGAATGGTCCACCCAACTAATATTTTGAGTTACGAATATAAACCATATTAGTGGCTGCCGAAGAAATATGATAATTGAAGAGGAAAGGAAATGTAAGGGATGTATTATGATTAAACAGAGAGTGTTACCATATGGACAGCATCCCGTGCGACGAGTGCAAGAATATCAGCGCATGACACCACTCCCGGGCACAACTTCTCCACTGCAGCTTTGGCTGCGTCGATGACTTGAAATCCTCTGAGAGTGACATTCGGAATCGAATCCTTTTCCGCTTTCGATGAATTCGTTGAATTCAAGAGCACCGATCCATCGCAACCCTTCATCCAGTTAAACATATCTATTTACTAATCCAAAAAAGGCCATAAATACTATTCTTGTTCAATGCACCATTATTGGTACTTAAATATATCGCAGATGAAACCTTAAAGATACTCACTCTGACGAAGCAGTCATGAAAGTGCATTCTGAGAAGAGGAGCCTCCAGAGTCGGGGCTTTGGAAATGTACTGTCCAACTACACTCTCTACTGTGTTATAAACTGTGGGGCAAGTCTTGTCATAGAAGTTCAGCGCGAGTCCTCCACCTTCATCCGAAAATACACAGGAGAATAAAAGAAGACTAGCAAGTGCGGCAATCAGATTTCTAACTGTAGTTGTCTTCATGATATTCCCAAATGAAGAATTCTATGCAAAATGGAATTCTATTATATTCCTATGACATAGGCTTGGTAACAAAGCTATTAGTATTTATACATTGAGTAGTTGCGTGGAGTTGCGTGTTGATCTAATCAACGCAGGCAAAAGATGAGATAAGGAACTCTTACAATTGGAGTTGGTTGATATGCCAAAGCCATCGTAGCTGGTATTCTTGTGAACCATTTCGCAAGGCATACTTCATATTAATTGTTTATAAATCTAATTGACATGTTCACAAGCGTCGCATTGTTTATATGGCGCTTTATCTTCATACACGCTCTCGATCATTGGGCTATCTTATCCTTTTCTGATTTTCGTTAGCTGGCACATTGACACTGGCTGCGTCTTCCCTCCACGACTCAAATAAATTTCCCTAATTCGTAAAGTAACATAGCATATACAAGCGAAAAACCATCCATGCGTACATTGTCGGATCATATGGTTTGGATTTGTCAATCCAACGGTATCTTGCGCTTTCCGTCGGATCATTACAATTATATATATTTATATTTATATTTATATTTATATTTATTATAGCCATTCTTGAATTTGGATAAGAAATTTTTAAAAATCTTAATTATTTAATCATATTTTTGATAAAGAAAATGAATTCAGCACCATCAAAAATTTCAGACACCCAATGTCTTGAAGTTTTACAGCTATAACTTGAATTTACAAAAAAATCTACCAAATTTTATCAAAATCTGGCCCAAATTTATACTAGCAATTGCCAGAAAGGTGCAGAAAGAGACCAATAGATATGTTGATTGAAATAATTGTATTTTGGCTTAAAATAATAAATGTTATAATAATTCAATCATTCAAACTAAACCTAATCAATAAATTGGCTAAAATAAAATAAATCCTTAATTGAAATTATACAAATTATTTTTTTTGTTTCTCTAGATTATCTATATAATAAAATCCAATCAATCATTCAAAATAAGTCAAGTCAATAAATTTCCCAAATTAAATTCCAACTAATCAAAATTATTTGGGAATATATATGTATAACCCAATAAAAAAATTATATTTATATGGTACAAAAAATAAAATAAAAAATTCTAATGGAATTAAATAAATACGAAACCATAGAAATTAAAAATTACTATTTATGATTAAGTGTTGGAAATTTTAACATAATAGGAACACATTTTTTTCACCCAAATTAAAATTATTTTTTAATAATAAATCAAACATTGGAAATATCAACATGATAGAATTTAGCAGGAAAAAACTTGCTAAACAATAGAAGATTTTATTTATAATTTATACTATTTAACTATTCAAATTGATATATCAAATTATTTTTTTTATATTAATATTTATAAATAAAAGAGAAGAAAATATTAATATACAAGCGACAAACCATCCATGCGTGCATTGTCGCATCATATTGTTTGGATTTGTCAATCTAACGGTATCTTGCGCCTTCCGTCGCATCATTACAATTATATATAGTTAGGGTTAGATTTAGATTTAGATTTATTATAGCAGTTTTTGAATTTGGATCATGAAATTTTAAAAATCTTATGTATTTAATTATATTTTTGATAAAGAAAATGAATTCAGCACCATCAAAAATTTTAAACACTCAAAATCTTGAAGTTTGACAGCTATAACTTGAATTTACAAAAAAATCTACCAAATTTTATCAAAATATGGCCCAAATTTATGCTAGAAATTGTCCAAAAGGTGCAAAGAGAGACCGATAGATATGTTGATTAAAATAATTGTATTTTGGTTTAAAATAATAAATGTTATAATAATTCAATCATTCAAACTAAACCTAATCAATAAATTGCCCAAAATAAAATAAATCCTTAATCAAAATTATACAAATTATTATTCTTCATTTCTCTGGATTATTTATATAATAAAATCCAATCAATCATTCAAAATAAGTCAAGTCAATAAATTTCCCAAATTAAATTCCAACTAATCAAAATTATTTGGGAATATATATGTATAACCCAATAAAAAAATTATATTTATATGTTACAAAAAAAATAAGTAAAAAATTCTAATTGATTTAAATAAATCTGAAACCATTGAAATTAAAAATTACTATTTATGATTAGGCGTCGGAAATTTTAACATAATAGGAACACATTTTTTTCACCCAAATTAAAATTATTTTTTAATAATAAATCAAAGGTTGGAAATATCAAGATGACAGAATTTAGCACAGGGAAAAAAATCTTGCTAAAGAATAGAGGATTTTATTTATAATTTATAATATTTAACTATTCAAATTAATATATCAAATTAATTTTTTTTATATTAATATTTATAAATAAATAAAAGAAAAGAAAATATTAATATTAATCATTTATATATTTGTAAATTTAAATAATTTTTTTTAATAAACTATATAAAAATAAGAATCTAATTTTAGAGACATGTTAAATAAAATAAAAAAATAAGCTATAAAGAAACTCTACTTTTCCTAAACATCTTACTTAAAAAAAAAAAAGCAGCAACACAACCAAATCAAATGAAAAACATAGAATTAACATGCAAGCAATGCGGGAGATGTTAGTTGACAATATTGAGAAGCTTAAAGTCTAGCATCTCATCATCATCAATAAAACATGAACTCAAACATTTGCATTTCATTGTATGAAATTAAAATCTTTAATTTTAAATTGAAAATCATAAGTTGAAGTATCCATTAAAAAAGAAATAAATAAATAAATGTTAGAATATAATAAATGTTATTAAATTTTTATAATATATTTTTAGATATTATTATTATGTTAGTATTATATATAATAGTGTGTATTTAAAATTAATTTAAATACAT
The DNA here is from genome assembly GCA_031772625.1 of Pinus tabuliformis. Classification (NCBI taxonomy): domain Eukaryota; kingdom Viridiplantae; phylum Streptophyta; class Pinopsida; order Pinales; family Pinaceae; genus Pinus; species Pinus tabuliformis. The sequence goes on along the minus strand of CM062817.1, from coordinate 1,366,337,596 downwards.
TATATTTTTTAAGAAATTTAATTTTTTATATAGAATTATATGATATTTATTTTTATAATTATATATTAATCTATAATTTTATTTTAAAAATATGTTTTTTCATCAAATATAATAAATATAAAATTGTAATTTTTAATTGAAATTAATCCATTATAATTATAAGTTATAAAATATATTTTTTTTTCATCAAATATAATAAATATAAAATTGTAAATTTTAATTGAAATTAATCCATTATAATTATAAGTTATAAAAATGTTTTTTTTCATCAAATATAATAAATTGTAAATTGTAAATTTTAATTGAAATTAATCCATTATATTATAATAATTGTTGAGGTACATGATGAACAGATGTAACACTACACAACTATGACAAATATAACCAACACAACACAACAATGACAGATGTAACCAACACAACAAGTTACACAACTATGACAAATATAACCAACACAACACAACAATGACAGATGTAACCAACACAATAAAAAAGGTAAACCTGCCTAACTAATTATTACTTGCAATTGCCCTTGCCCCAAAAAGTGCAAAACATACCGATAGGTTGTTTTTTTATATTGGACAAGGAACACATTTGTACATTGGTTTTGTTTTTTAAATTGGAAAAATTGTAGAAGTTTTTTAAATTGGATATGTATTTTATATTGGACAAGGAACGCATTTGTACATTGGTTTTGTTTTTTAAATTGGAAAAATTGTACAGGTTTTTAAATTGGACAAGGAACACATTTGTACATTGGTTTTGGTTTCCAAGTGTGAGCTGGTTTTGGTTTCCAAGTGTGAGAGCTGAGAGCTATGGATGTTTTTTAAATTAGAAAAATTGTAAAGGTTTTTTAAGTTGGACAAGGAACGCATTTGTACATTGGTTTCCAAATGTGAGAGCTTAATGGATATTTTGAAGCACACATCATTCATCATATCGTTCATCGTTGTTGACTGATCACCTTGAACAACATAATACCTTCCAGCAGACAACAACATAATACCTTCATTGTTGACTGATCACCTTGAACAACATAATAACTTCCAGCATAATAGTATTTCTGTGGGGAAAATTAGTCTTCAACTCTTGCTAAATGGTCTTAGAGACCTATAGAAGCCAAATGGTTTTAGAGACATACTACACTACTATGGTTTGTTCGTTGTTAATTCTCGCAATGTACTTATGATGGCCGAATAAAAATATGATATGTAAATTAGCCCATAACAAAAGCAAATATAATATGTAAATTAGCTCACACTAAACCCACTGCATTCTTTCCAGAGATTCCAAAAATTCAAAAACACAGATTGTTGCATTGAACCCACTACATTCTTTCCATAGATTCCAAAAAACTAAAAACACAGGTTGTTGCATTCTTTTGAATGGAAATTCAGAAACATAAAATTAGACAATCAAATGGCCAAAATTGCAACAACAAATTGAACAAAATATCATTATACCAAAAATGAGTATTCACATAAAGAAGAGCTCAAAATAGTTCCTTTCCAAAAAAGAGCTCAAGTGAATTCCTTTCCACCAAGTACACCACATCACCAATAGGTGTGAAATTGTTGGCATTATCTTGATGCCAAATTTCTTATCCTTTAATAAGTGATTCACTGGTCTGAATGTTCAACTATTACATTAGTCTTAACATATAAAATAAATCGATAATATTTGTTTTCTACAGAAGCAATTTCATCCTACACTATTTGCGCTTTCCGTAGCCACAAATTTCATCCTACAAGCTACAGTGTTTTATATTGCTCAAAACCAAAATCCAACAACAAAAACACCCATTTAAAGTTCGTCATTGGAATCATCATCATCAGTGTCTCCTTCAGAGGAGGATCCCCCTAATTGTTGATAAACTGTTGATAAACTTTGGTCACAAGAGGGTTGCAAACATACTCCACTTCATTGAGCTTCTCCTCGTAATCTTCCTTCTTGGCTGACTGGTTCTTGTCCAACCATTCGAAAGCCTCCTTCAATGTTGCATCTATTTTCTCCTTATCATTGGAGTCGATTTTTTCAGGAAGCTTTTCCTTGTCATTAATTGTGTTTTTCATATTATAAACATATGTTTCCAAACCGTTACGGGCACCAATACGTTCCTTGACATTTTTGTCCTCCTCTGCGAACTCTTAGACCTCTCTCACCATTCTTTCAATTTCCTCTTGGCACAGTCTTCCTTTGTCATTTGTGATGGTGATTTTCTCATATTTTTCAGTGCCCTTGTCCTCTGCTTTAACATTCAAGATACCATTGGCATCCACTTCAAATGTAACTTCAATTTGAGGAACTCCCCTACCAACATATTACAGGTTTGATTCTCTGGTCCACCAGACTCGACTCACCAAAAATAGAAACATGAACAAAGGAATAGAAAAAAACCTTTGAGCCAGAGGAATTCCAGAGAGCTCAAATCTCCCAAGTTCTCTACAATATTTTCTTAAACTTCTTTCACCTTCGAAGACCTGCAAAGGAAAATGACTGAGTCAATCATCCTCCATAAGCTCGTGCTATTGTAAAAATTGAAATAACCCATCAGGTAGTTTTTAGAAGAACGATAGAAAAGATTTTAGACCAACCTGAATCGACATGGTTGTCTGTTGATCCTGATAGGTTGTAAACACCTGAGACTTCTTTGTAGGAATAACATTGTTCCTTGTAATTAGCTTTGTCATCACTCCACCAACAGTCTCAATACCCAAGGTTATAGGAGCCATATCCAGTAAAAGTATTTCTGCACATAAATAAGGGCAAAAAGATTTCAAATTGTTGGATAAAAAACTAAAAATTCGTTCATATCTGAACAGTATAAAATGCAGAAACTGTGGACCTACTTTACCTTTAGTTTCTTCTCCACCTTCTCCACTAAGAATGCTACCTTGCACTACTGCACCAAATGCAACAGCCTCATCAGGGTTTACACCCTTGTTTGGCTCTTTTCCATCAAAGAAATCCTTGAGCAATTGCTGAACTTTAAGAATATAGGTACTTCCACCAACAAAAACAATCTCATCAATCTGATGCTTCTCTAGACCAGCATCATCCATGGCCTTTTGAACATGACCCATGGTTTTTCTAAAAGGGTCATTGTTCATCTCCTCAAAGCGAGCCCTAGTAAGAGGCTCAGAAAAGTCTATGTCGTCGAAGAGAGACTCGATCTCTACTCGACCTGGTGTTGGATACTCAAGGCTCTTTTAGCATGCTCAGCTTCCCTTCTTAGTTTTCCCAACGCTCTGTTATCCTTACTAATATCCTTTCCGTGCTTTTTCTTGATCAATTTGATGAAATATTCCATTATCCTTTGGTCAAAGTCCTCACCTTGCATATTAGTGTACATCCCAGTAAGTTCAAAGCTCAAAAGACAACCAAAAAAGTCAATGATAACCACCGTCGTAATGTACAACTGTCAGATAGATTACCTCCAAGATGGGTATCACCATTTGTAGCCAAAACCTCAAAAACTCCATTGTCAATAGTCAGAATGTTACCTTCAAATTGTATTTCAATGGGTGATTAAAAACCCATAAAACTTAAAACAGAGGATTTCATCACCACAATAGCACCCTTCAGCATAAAACATCATCCCATGTGGGTGAGTGAAAACCCATAAAACTTAAAACAGAGGATTTCATCACCATAAGTAAGGTCCATGCACACCATAGCCTTTATGGCAATAGACTACTAAAAGTCCAAAAGGGTTTTGTATTAAGGCCGCTACTATGAACCAATACAGGGAGAATACATCCATATTCGTTGAGAAGCAAAGCATCCATTGAAAAGCCCCGAGTCAAATTATTCATATCATATTCCTGCACTGTATCATCGATGACAACACAATATGCTCAAGAACAAAGCACCCTTGAATATAGATTTATATATATACGCATTGTAGTTGATATGGCCACCAAGGATTCTCCCTACAATAATAGTAAAACAAGAAAGAAAGAAATGGATTTAAGAACGTATCAAATCTTATCGATTTAAGGGGCTTTCACGACAGGATTGGCCTTGAGAATGGCGAGGCGGCTGGTGGTCTTGTAGTAAAAAGAGCAGTCATGCATATCAAAGTACCTGTGCTGAGCGCAGAAAAGGTCACCACAGCAACACTTAAAGCCCGTCAGACGGTGCCTGCCTTTTGCACTCAAAACACCTTTTCTTGCTCTTCCTCGGCTGCTCCTTGTCCTGTTTATGTTTCTCCACCTCTTGTTCTACCAAGCTGGATGGAGCGGTGCCAATGGTCGTCTCCACTGCTGCTACTGCTTCCACCATCCGGGCATCACTACTTGAGGGCACCAATGCCGCAGGAAGCGGAATCTATGGGTATTTCGCCACATTGCTTAGCTCTTACATTTGAGTCCCTCGAGATCTTCTTCCCCAGGTGACTGTAAAATTCCTCCATGAGGGTTGCTTCAAGATCTTCATCACTCACATCCAAAATGTAGAAACTTCAAACCCCAATCTCATCAAACGTTGGCCACAAATTTACTTGTTATCTCCAGAAAAACCCAATTCAATTGGCCACAAATTTCCCTGTTATCTCCAGAAAAACCCAATTCAATTTGGTCATTATCAATGTGTATAGGAGTAGGAGGACGACCAATACAGAGGTCGTGTAATAGGAAAAGTCCATTATGAAAAACTAGAGGAAAGTTACCGTGAGAGTTACCATGAGGCACTTCCAAAGCCTCAGACCTCAGAATGATTCTCATAACTCGCGCGTAGGAAATTTCCTTTCCCGTGTAGATCGAATCCATAGTATACACCATGGCCGTCGTGGACAGCAATGAGAAGGGAAAAATGAAAACTGTGTAGGCCTCTAGAATTACAAACAAATATGTCCCTACCAATGCCAATTCACTCATAATCCTCCCTAGCGACAAAAGTTGCAAGAGAATCTTTCCTTTGGGTATCTCGTTTTGCAAAGACGGCCCTGAACCCAGAAGCCAGTGTAAGCCTCTAGAATTACAAACAGATGCGTCCTTGCCAATGCCAATTCACGGCGATAGAAATTCCAAGAGAATCTTTCCTTTGGGTATCTCGTTTTGCAAAGACGGCCCTGAACCCAGAAGCCAGCACACAGAGAATTTTTCCCATTAAAACCAATGAGAAAAAATCAGTTACAGCTCCTTACTTTCATTATTATTGTAACTAATTCATTGTTATTGCAGTTGGTGACTAGAAAAACTCGAGCAGTGCGTGGATACGTGTAGCAAAAAAAAATGACGTGACTAAAGTTTAACCATACAAGTGTTTTACAAAGTGTGTTCCAGGTGTTAAAAGGAAAACAAAAGTGTAGATGATTGAACTAATTCAAAGAAAGGCCTATCGGCCTAATTATTTTCGAATGTTGCACAGGTACCGCTCCTGGTCGTCAGAGAGCAAGTACCCCAACCTTCGGAGCTCGTGGGAGCTTAGGAGCTGGTACGAAATGTTTCAAAAAAAGCAGAAACTTCTGTTGGAGCTTTGGAGCTTTATGGGAGATTTTATCAGTAAATTGAGCAATTTCTGGAGCTAGTTTCAGGTAGGAGCTTATATCAGGAGCCTGTGGGAGCTTATATCGAGAGTTTTAGGTCAATAGACGCTCCTCGATGGATCAAAGCTCCTACAGGTTCCCGATCCATGCGTACCCGAAAAATCCCGGGAGAAATAGGCATAGTTTTCAGGGGCAAACGTATTTCTGATTGGTGGCAAAAATGGAATTGGTGGCAAAACTGACGGGTTTTTCTATATAATTTTCCATCACTATCTCTCAATTCATCAGTGATGGCCTATTAGTCTATTCAACTTTGTTTGCAGGTTGTTGTATTCACTGGTTAGGAGTTCTGAGTAAGCCATTCAAAACTTTGTTGGCCTTCCTGTTCGCTCACTGCTTTCCACCTGCATGTAAGTGTTCTTGAGTCTTTACATTTTGATGTGCATGGAATATTATTATATTAGTTGCTGACATATATCATATTATTATATTCCATAACTGATTAAAACTATATTATTGTTTCTCAATTAAAAATTGATTATTCATTTTCAATAGTAGAGGGACACCCAATATATATATTTCTATATTTCATGAATATTCTGCTAATACTAACACCGTGAAGTTTACGTGAAGATATTCTTAACACTTGAATACAGGTTCTCCGGTATGTTTCCACATATTTCTTTATTTCATGAATATTATATTAATACTAACACCGTGAAGTTCAAGTGAAGAAATTATTAACACTTGATCATGAATATTCTGCTGATACTAACACCGTGAAATTCACGTGAAGAAATTCTTAATACTTGAATACAGGTTCCCGATATGTTTCCATATATTTCTGTATTTCATGAATATTCCGCTAATACTAACACCATGAAGTTCAGGTGAAGAAATTCTTAACACTTGAATACATGTTCCCTCTATATGTTTCCCTATATTTAATGGCTTTTTTTAAATTTTTATTTGGAATTATATAATACATAATTTAGATTTAGAATTCCAAAATATCCACTTGAATACAGGTTTCTCGATATGGTTCTATATATTTAATAGATTTTTTAGAAATTTGATTTAGAATTAAACAAGGAGCCACTGCCGTGGCGGTAGTCCCTGCCGGGTCTGCAAGGACAACACAAATGGATTGTAGGACAACACAAATGGATTGTATACTGTCTGATTTGAAATGGGATTTGAAATGGAACTGAAATAGTTCACCTAGAGCTGTCAAATCGATGGTGATGTGCGGAATTTAATATGCAATTGGGTTTTATTCGAAACCTATGGATTTTGTTTTAGTTAGACCTACTGATTAGCTGAAACAGATTTCAATATTTATTGACATATTTTGAATATTATGGTGAGAAAATTTTGATGTCTTATCCTTCAGTGCATATGTCTTAGTCACACATATGTGTATTTTTAATATTTTTCCCAAACGTATAAATATATATTTAAAATAAAATAAAATTATATAATAAAAGCATATAAAATTATATAATAAAAGCTTTATATATCAAGCTTAGTGCATTGGGAGATCTCTTCCATGGTTTTATTGGAATGCTAGGGAAAAGTTTCTTTTATCTTTATTAAGATTAAAAAATATAATGGTTAAAATGGATATATAATTTCTTTTATCTTTATTAAGATTAAATAATATAATGGTTAAAATGGATATATAATTTTATTTTATCTTTATTAACATTAAATAATATAATAGTTAAAATAGATGCATGCTACTACACATAAAAATAAATATTTTTTAAGACTTAATTCAGATTTAAAAACTAGCAAAGATGTTCACCACCTAAACTATAAGACATTTTTCATGTTCACCACCTAAACTATAAGACATTTTTCATTATTCATAATGCAGTGCAGTGTTTTGAAGAAAAGAGTAGTGTTTTTATTGATTTTGCAATTATGTAATTGATCTGGATATTTTTAACTTGGGAATTCTTAAATCTTTTACAATATTTTTAAGTTAGAAATTCTTAAAAATAAATATTTTTTAAGACTTAATTCAGATTTAAAAACTAGCAAAGATGTTCACCACCTAAACTATAAGGCATTTTTCATTATTCATAATGCAGTGCAGTGTTTTGAAGAAAAGAGTAGTGTTTTTATTGATTTTGCAATTATGTAATTGATCTGGATATTTTTAACTTGGGAATTCTTAAATCTTTTACAATATTTTAAAGTTAGAAATTCTTAAATCTTTTTACATTTTTATTTGTACAAGTTTTTGATATTAAATATTAATTCTTTACATCATCCATTTTTTAGGAAACAAGATATTACAATTTATTATGTTCAAACTTCAATAAAACCAATAAAATATAAAATATAAAAGATTTTACACTAAAAAATTATATATACTTAATCTTTCAATGACTTTCAATATATTTGATTATATTATATGTAACACAAAAAAAATGTATAATTATGCATTTCATTTTTACTAAATAAATGGAGTTATAAAGTTATATATTATATATATATATATATATATATATATATATATATATATATATATATATATGATTTAAATTACTTTAATTTTTAATGTAAAGAAAATTTCAAAATATTTATATATTTATATAATTTAAAGGAAAAAAAACTATAATAATTAACCAACTGTAATTAGAATCCAATACTCTCCAATTTCCCTACTAAAAAAAAAACAAAAATAACAATAATAAAAATATTTAAAAATTCACGAAATCATAAAAATAATATTTTATATTGAAAAATATATATTTTTATAAGTAATCCCAATGCACTGTGTGATTACATTAACCAATAGGAATCCCAAGGACATTGGTCCTCTACTTATTAGTATATTTCTACCATTCATGAACAATGCGTTCACCGCATGAGGATGAATTGATATAATCACGTCACTTGTTTTCAGTATTTACTAAGATACTTTGAATATTATGAGAGGGTTATTTTAATATAAAATCAATGTATATAAATGAATTTTATAAAAATGTTCCAAGTGAGCATTGATTTTTGAATTCTGGAACTTATTGGAATGGTCTATTAAATGGAGCCACTATCTTGGATTATAACCCAACATATCACACCACGTATATCTTGTTATTTAACGGAAAAAGTATGGATTGACACATGGGCCTCCATGCAAAGCACCATTGAAACAGGTGGACAGCGATGCAAACCACTGTTGGCTCGAACATCATGAAAGAAAAACATAAATAACCAAATCATTTTTGTGCCATAGCTACTGCATCATCAGCCATAACAACTGCCTAATCAACCAACTGCTCTATTGATGCCCCTTTAGATATAGTAATCGGGCAGGTATAAATAGAAGTACGAAAAAAGGAAATGGAAAAAAAGGCATTTGTTACAGGTTGGACAAAAGGAAATTGCAGGTATAAATAGAAGTTTGAAAAAAAGGAAATGGAAAAAAAATGTACATAAAAGCAATAAAGGTTAGAAAAAAAGAAATGTATAAAAAGGAAGAAACAAAGGTGCAGAAGACACCTGAAGTACCTGGATCATATGAAGGAAGTTTTAGACCTGAAGGAGAGGCTAGGCGTAAACTGAAACAGGTTTTTCAAGAGTGTTATTTTTTGAGTTGCGATTGTAAATTGAAACTGGTTTTTCAAGAGTGTTAATTTTTGAGTTACAATTGTTGTTTTATGGGGCCAAATTAAATTTATTTTCATTTAAATCAGAGTGAATTCAACCTTGTGAATATGATTGATTGAGTTGAGTTTCGGCTAACACGTTTTATTAAGGATATTGAAGTTAAAATTCTTTTCATTTAAATCACAGTGCATGCAGCGTTGTGAATATGCTTGAGTCGAGTTTTGTATAATACTTTTTATTAAAGATTTTGAAGTTGTGGCTTTTGAGTTTACATGTATATCAATTGTTTTAAGCCTAATCTTGGAATTATAAGAAGAATCTTATAATTAAGCAAAGAATTAAATGAAAAATGTTTGTATTTCAACAAATTATTTAATAAAATTCTGAAGCCAAACATAAGTAAATTTGAATTGAATGAAAAATGTTTGTATTTCAACAAATTATTTAATAAAATTCTGAAGCCAAACATGAGTTAATTTTAGAGAAACATAGACATAATTTAATACTCCAATATTCTTGGAAATTTGAATCCTCCCATATTCTTGAAAATTCCAAAATTCAAAAGAAAACGTGAATATATTTTAGACCAAACATAGACAGTAAAGCAAAGAATCCTCCCATATTCTTGAAAATTCCAAAATTCAAAAGAAAACGTGAATGAATTTTAGACCAAACATAGACAGTAAAGCAAATATCAATCAATTTTAGACAGTAAAGCAAATATGAATAAATTTTAGACTAAACTTAGACAGAAATTTGAAAATTAAACACTAAAAATTCAAGAGAAAACATAAGTAAATTTTAAATCAAACATAAACAGACTTCAGTATTAATTTATAATGCATCAATATTCATGAAAATTCAAAAGAAAATATTGGAAGTTCAAGAACAGACAAACCAACTCTTATTCCGCCCTTTCTGGAGAGTGTTCTATTATGAGTTTGTTCTATTCAACCTTGGATACTGGTTCAACTTGGTAAATGGGTTATGGAATGCTTTGACCTCTGCTACTTTACTTCTCGGTGCTTCCCCTCGAGAAAATGAAACTATTGGTAGTGCTGCTAAAACTGTTACTCTATCTACATCCTCACTTCTCCTCGAGTAAATGCAATTGCTGGTAGTGCTGCTAAAACTGTTACTCTATCTGCATCTGCACTGGAAAGAGCGTACAAACCACACCGAAGAACAAGGTTATTTGATGTTCAAAACCAGCGGAAATTACAGAAATTGTCTTCTGGAAGCTACTGTGACTATGACTAATTAATTGGGGTTATCTGCATCACAAAGAAAAAAGGGCACTTGAAGATCGAGTACTAGACCCAACTCTGTTCATCCCCATCCAAAAGCGAAGAATTGTTGTGGGAAGACCCAACCCCAAAAGCGAAGAGAGGAGCCACAAATTGTTGTTTTAGCAGTTGTGGGAAGCTTCATAGATGACAAATGGCTAACATGCCAACAGCCAGTTGTGGTTAACATAGCCTCTTATTCAAATTTTATTATTATTAATATAACTTCGTTATTTCACCTTACATTCGTAACTCATACACTTGTAAATTTTATCTAACGCCCAATAATATTTATTTTCAATTAATATAATAATATAAAAATTATTTTATGCAATTGCATTTTTTACGGTGTCCTTAGTCATACAGCCAGATCAAATAATTGAGATACGAAAGATTTTAAAGTAAACAGTTATGTAAACTGAAAATATCAAATAGATCAAATAATTAAGATAGGGAAAGATTTTAAAGTTCATAGTTCATTTACATCGGGGCACGTGAAGCCTGCAATAAGACCTCCAATTCACAACTTTGGTTATAAATTTCTTACACCAATATTTGCAGAGATAAACTTTGGTTAAACTTTGATAGTGGATAAATTTTTTTGGTCAAAAGACCGGTTAATGTATAGTCAACGATGGATCGATCGCTATTAGTCCCAGGCAGGGACTAATAATACATTCTATATATTTAATGGATTTTTTAGAAATTTGATTTAGAATTAAATAATACATAATTTAGATATAAAAATTCCAAAATATCCGTGACAATTTTAAAAAAATTAATTAAAAAATATATCTTAAAACAAAAAAACATTTATATTTGTTAACTTTGTATTTTTTTTTTCACCATTTGTATTCCAATGTTGCATTGTAGCAATATTAAGATTTTGGAATATGATAATATCCCTTCATTGCTATTTAGATTTACATAAAAGATAGCTATTTAAATCAATGTTTATTTAAATCTAAATATTTTAGCAAATTTTCTCACGGAACGAGAATAGCAATAACTTTTTGAGAGAAAAATAAATTATTATATTTCAATAACTTTTCCAAATAAATGAGAAAAAAATAAAAGTGTCCTGAAATTCATAAATTAAAATTATCGTAAATGTCATAAATTAAAATTATCATAAATGACCTGGCATCCAACACATGACATTATAAATTATTCTTTCTTAGAGAAAGAGACTTAAATTCTTCAATTCCTTTGACCTTATAGGAAACTATAATATCCCTGAGTTTTTGGTAATTTTTAATACGTTAATTATTGGAGTTAATTATTAGTTAAAAAGCTATCAGTTTCACTGCACGTCCATGTTGTTTTTTTTTACTTCAAGAAAGTTGAAGAGATATTCATAAATATAAAACCAGAAAAGTAATTTATTTAATGTTCTATTATAATTTATATCTCAAATAGTTTTTCATTTTATAATCAAGTGATTTTCTATTTTCATTATAAAGATTTTCTGTTTTCATTATAAACATTGATAATTACTAAATATCTCAAATAGTTTTTTTATTTTATAATCAAGTGGTAAATCATGCTGCTTGCTAATAACAATAGTGGCATTTGAAGAGAAGACCATTTCAAGTGAATATTATGTAGTTTATTGAGACGCTCTGGTGAATAATATAGTTTATTGAGTTGCTTCGTCCTTGTTATATTAGATCACATTATAAAAGATAACGATCCCAGTATAAAAAATAACGGAGAAAATTACTCCCATATAATTCCTGAAACTTCAAACTAAAAAAGGTTATTGGAAAAATGTTCAATTTAGAAGCACTTATTTTAAAGAAAGATTCCAAATAGGGTGGTATATATACTATTTAAATTGCATTGTGTAAAACTATGCAGTTTCCATTATCTCTAAGAATCTAGGGATTTAAAATTTGCACCTATGGATTACTAATTAATTTTTTTGTAATCACATAAACGTTTTCATAGATTATAAGTTGCAAAATACAGACAAATTTTCTGCATTCTATTATAATTATATCAAATTTCAGTAAATGCGGCATGAGATCATTCAGTTAGCTAACTAAACACAACAATATACAAACCAATTTGTTTTAGTAAAGCCATAGATATTCAGTGGGCAATATTCTGTATGAATCATGTACCTAAAAATCAATTTACTATGCATCTTGGACTTCAAAGTGGAAGGAATTTTTGTCTTTATATTAGGGGGAAATTGATTTCTTATAATTTATGCATAGAATGGTTTTTAACATACTGAAATATTAGCAAACATGGATGCTATAAATTTATCAGACCAAACAACATTATTTAGTTTTGTTCATGTTATGAGAGTGAAAGCAATTTAAGATAATTACGCAATAAGGGGTTTCCCTTTGAAAAAAACTTCCCTAACTATCACTGTGTCACTCTCTACACCATCTCATCAAATGTTAGATGATTGAAATGTTTTAAGCCATTAGATCCACAATCTCTTTTATTTAGATAACTAACTACCTAATAACTAATAACTAACTTACTAACCTAATCTCTCTTGCACCAAGCTATGATATACAAGGTCGATTTGCAGGTCTTTGTTGCGACCCTGAGCCAAATGCTTAATATACAAGGTCGATTTGCAGGTCTCTATTGCGACCCTGAGCAAACATTGAATGTGATCCTCCTTGGTATCGGTTTGATTCCAATAAAACGGTTACCCTCGGGACATGGTCTGTCATCGGGAACCTTACAATGTGAGCGTGAGCATGCTTGATATACAAGGTCAATTTGCAGGTCTCTGTTGCGACTCTGAGCCAAACGTTGAATGTGATCCTCCTTGGTATTAGTTTGATTCCGATAAAACAGTTACCCTCGGGACATGGTCTATCATCGGCAACCTTACAGCGTGAGCGTGAGCTTGAGCCTGAAACTGCCTGTGTAATGGAGGAGGGCAAGGCGATTTTCTGAGTATGCTTCTGAGTATTTTTTTAACACTAGCGTAATTTTAGTCTATTTACACTCTGCTATTATTTGATTCTTGTGGGTTATACTTTATATATTATAGTTTGCAGAATTGGTATTATGTACTTGATTTTCTCCTTGCATAAGAGAGAATATTTTTTAATTTATTTTCTTATTTAGTATACTGTCTTTGTAAATTTTTCCATGCAACTATTTGTGTGAACTAGGCTTATTTCTGTGTTGATCTCCACATATCTGTTGGAGCCACTAAATTCTATGTGTTTCTTTTTGTGTTCAACTTCATTTACTTGCAGGAGCCCCTTGAATGCAATGTGTAATATACCCCGGTAACCTAGCATGTAAAAGGTAGGGAGTTAGAAATTTTTATACAAATTACCCACAAGTAATTATCCAATTCACAACTCCACAATTCATCTTTAACCATTAGATATAATGTTCATTAGCACATCAAGTAAATTGCAATAGAAGACAGTAAGTTGTTTAACCATTAACCACCACTATGGTAGTGTAATAACATAAACTGTCTCATGAATCCTTGCATCCAATTCATGATTTCCTTAACCATATTAGTTAATCACATACTTGGAAATTATGATTATGCCATCAAATAAAGAACCATCAACATCAAGGATTCATCATCATCAAACTGACACAAAAGGCAATCACACCATTGAACACCGATATACCCTGGAAACCCCGTAGGGTGAAAACCAGCAAACGTTTAATCTTATTATTAAACGCTCGTGAGGGTTTTCACCCCTCACTCAATGGCTTATAAGGGATTCCATCCCTTAACCATTGTCATAAAATCATTACAATGAATTATCATTAAGTTGTCACATAACTAGCTAAAAGCTAATACAGTTTCCATGTAATCTTTTACTTACATACCGCCACATACAACATTCCTTGTGGCATGATCCTTGTGGCATGATTGTTCTAGCAAAGTACGATCCTGCTACTCAAACTCATCTGCATGGTCCATTAATCCTTTTCCTGCCACAAGGTCAAACATCACTTTCCTTTGGCACCATCCGCCATCGTTTCCTGTCAATGTAGTTGTCAACAAGCTTGGCAACAAGATTAGATATCATATTAATAATCAATAAGCAACCTCTAAAGAGATCTTTTAACATCTACTCATCTGCATGAACAAGCATAACATACTAATTAACTGGTACATATATTCAAATAAATTCTTGTTCTACTTTTCACAATGCTTTTTCACACTAATGCATCTTTCTCTTTAAGAGATCTAACCATTAATTTAAGTGTATATAAATCGGCATACGTATTTAGGATGGAGCATCGTTTGTTCATTTGTTTCTTTATTTCCGTTGTTCGTTATCGTATGGTTACATTTACACCAACCTCATTTATGGGTCTTGTTATTTCGTTCAGCAGATGTAATTTCTCGAATATGCATTCGATGTGCTGGTTACATATTTAAGAAGCTTCCTTTCGTATTGATGATAAGAAAGTAATTTATGTTTAGATGTAGTAGTTACAATTCCAAAAGGGTCTGAGGGATTGCTCTTCACTGTTGGTATCAACTTGGTTTGGGAGACTAACGCTCAGTTTCTCCCTTCACCAACTGTTAACCTAGATTAATACGAGTATTCTAATAATGCTATTCGAGAGGTCCATGCTTTTCTGCATGATAACTATTAATTAGCGCAGAAAACTATTAATTAGTTTATCCCTGGTTACTTTCATAACAGCATATGTATCACGGATAAATGATACAATCCCTCTGATGGTAAGGGATTTGGATTGATTCATAGTCGTTGACCTCGTCAACTTGGCCTAGAATCTAACCCCGTACCCTGTAGAGTGGTTTACCATTTCTTCTGGTTCAAAAACTCACTTATTAATTTAACAATCATCTCACATTCACATTCGGTTTTTCTTTTGTTTTGGTAACAACACACAAACTGAATGTCCATCATATCCAACACTTTTTAAAATGCAATACTAATAAGTAACCACAGACTTGACAATTATAAATTGAACAACTAATTCCTACTAAAATAATACTCATATGTTTTGCAAGACTCCATTGGACCGCCAAACCATCATGAATGAAAAGCTCCACCCAACCACTGCCAATGAGATCAGTGGTTCACTGCACCTCCTCCGAGTTTGCTGCACGCTCAGAATAGTTTTCAGGACAGTAACAACACAAGGTCGTTCTCTTTTCTGAATATTTAGTTTTAGATAGACTCCGTTGACCAAAGAGCTCTAGAGTCTTTCATGACAGTGTCTCTTTCACACTTCTGCGCTTTTCTCCTCTTCTTGCATCAGGATCCCACACGCTTCCGCTGCATGCATTATCCTTATCACTGGAAGCCTCCTTGCCTCCATCACCATGCGTGGCATAGCTAATCTCTTTAGTTTAATAGCAGAATCTCCATGAAAACACCTTCAGCATCATGTGTGTCAATGTACCATGATTCATAGTGTTTGGAATCATTGTGCCTGAATCAAATATCGGCTCCTTGTGCCAGCGAATCCTGAACAATCATCAATCCTTATCTGACTTCCTCGCTGTTAAATCTTCTGTCACCCATTCGAGTGATTATGTGTACAGTTTTCTGTCACCACCATGAAGCAAACATGCTTTCCCCCAGGTCTCCAATAAGCTACCGCCCTCCTTATTCAATGATTTACCATCAAGTAAACCAAAGGAAATCGTAATCTAGAAACCGTTTTTTGGGTACAACATGGAAGATTTATTACGTGAAAAACAACCTCAAATTTCTTCACTGCAAAGAATTAATGATTTGTCTGCCACTTCGTCCCCAAAATAATTGGTAACCAACTTTGTTTTCGGAAGCTGTACTGATTTCCTCCTCCTCTCCCGTATTTCTATTAGGGCACTGGCCGATCCATAGTTATAAGATGCGGAAAAATATATCTATGAGAAGAGTGGCACGTTTGAAACATAAATTATTGGAGAAAAAGAGGAAGTATCAAGAATTAGTTTTATAACTAATTCGTAATCTTTTAAAAGAATTATTATTTACTCAACTATGTAGTTTTACACCAAGTTATTTAGGGATTGTGTATACACCGAGTTATTTAGGGATGTTACACAATGCTTTTCATTATTCTGTTGAACTTTATTTTCTTGGTAGTGCAGTTTCAATGTAATGTGTTTCTTAAAAAATTATTTAGCATCTTTTGATGGTCTGCTGTAGCTGCTGAATGTGATGTGTTTCTTTTTTGTTGAACTTCATTTACTTGCAGGAGGTCATTGAATGTAATGCATTTCTTTTTTTCTTGTTAAATTTCATTTTCTTGGTGGTGCAGTTTTAATGTAACGTGTTTTGGTGGTAGCATCTTTTGATTGTTTTCATAAAGAAAATACAATTAAACCAGTAAGCAGCATAGTTACTAAATTCGGTGAAATTGGAAGAAAAAATTCGAAAATACCGAGATTTGATTCGGTTCCTGAATTAAATCGCCCATTCGAGGTTTGGTACGACATATTTAGTTTACAGGAGAGCTCAACAGTTTTCCACGTGCTCATCCGCTCTTCATAAACCCTTTCCCATCCATGAAATTACATATAACTTTCCATCAAAGGAATTAGATTTAGCATATTCTCTTAGAGGCACAGTGGAGCCGGTTTCCAATCAGAATTACAGATTTATGGTACCATCTGCTTTTCGATGAGATGGCAACTTACCTCTTAATGAATGGTAAAGTTGGTTGGGGTAACCCCTTTTGACTTTTTATAAAATGGATTTTCACAAGGTAAAATAAAATCGGTAAAGACTTATGGTTTAGGATTTGCAAAGTGAATTTCTCAAGAAAGTTGTTAATAAAATCGGATGGTCAATAGAAGTGATAAAATAGATGATAGGTTGCAAAACAATATATATATATATATATATATATATATATATTTTAAACCAAAAAAATGATAAAAAAAATTATTAATAATTTAAAAAATTATTATATTATAATGTTTAAAATAGATTATGTGTTTATATTCACTAAATTTAAATAAAAATATATTAGAGAAAAAAGTGATTAAAAAAATTATTGAAAATTTGGTTCAATATTATATTGTAGATTTAATAATTTTAAATTTGGTAAAACAATTTATTTAAGTATCTGTAAGATGTCTACAATATTGAATTTTAAGTATTTGAATTTTTTTTGTATTGAATCGAATTTAAACTTGGTAACTATGGTAAGGAGATAGTTAATTGGGTTTGACTTAAAATTTTATTTGCTGGTTTAAAATTTCCCTTAAAAAAATCCTGAAATACAAATTATTAAAATCCTTAAATACAAGTTTCCTTACTAAAATCCCTTGAATAAAGTGAATAAAGCGTCCGGGCTATCACTATGTTTGTAACACACCAAAATACAGAAAACTCTATAATAAAAAATAAAAATAAAAACAAACAAAAACTGTCATGATGGTTGCCATCAATGAAAAGCACATCTGGGCTATCACTATATTTGTAACACACCAAAATACAGAAAACTCTATCATAATAATAATAATAAAAAAAACTGTCATGATGATTGCCATTAATGAAAAGCACAGATTGTTACACAATCTTCTATCTTTATAACTTTATGCACCTTTATCATAATAATAAAAAAAAAAACTGTCATGATGGTTGCCTTTAATGAAAACCATAGATTGTTACACAATCTTCTATTTTTATAACTTTATGTGCATTCGATTTCATAACAATCTTCTATGAAAAATGTACTTTTATATTTTTATGTACTTTGTTTTTCAAACCGGGTTTTGTACAAATCTTACTTTACTTTTGTTATTCAATCTGTTCTTGAAACATACAATCTGCTAAATTTTTAATAAAATGAACCAGAAATGAAATGTTCTCTTATTGTTATGGTTTCTCTATTTTGCATTAAGATTTCATTTTTACCTATGCTTAAACATTTATTCTTATTCTCTTCTATTAAAGTGATATTCACATTTATTCTCATTCGCTTCCATTAAAGTGATATCCACATTTATTCTCATTATCTTCCACTAAAGTGATATTTAGAATTAAGACTAGTAAAGTGATATTTAGAGTTAAAGTGATATTCATATTTATTCTCATTCTCTTCCATTAAAGTGATATTTAGAGTTAAGACCAGTGAAATCTCGTTCCATCTAATCTGCTCCAATATGAATAATGTAAATTAAGTAAATTAAAAATCTCTTAGAAAGGTGACATATTTCCATTTTAATGTATTTTGGAATTAAGGAATATCTAATTTCAATGAGAGTGATGTAAGTTAATTCTCTATATGAATAATGTAAATTAAGTCAATTAAAAATCTCTTAAAACGTGATATATTTTCATTTTAATGTATTATGGAATTAACTAATATCTAATTTCAATGAGAGTAATGTAAGTTAATTTCATTTAAACAATGTTATCTTTAAATTTTCATCCATTTAAAATAGCCAAAGCAATGAGAATGTCAAAGGAAGTTTTTTTAATTCCATGTACAAAATATTTTTATTTATAATTGTTTTCTAAAAATCCAAAATAAATTTTCCACCATCCATTTAACTTTTTCCAATGTTATTGTTCCATTTAAATTGTGTAACTATGTTTAGATTGGAAAAAGTGTATGTAATAGTAATTGTTGTTATTGAAGAATTGAACTATAATTGAGTATCCCTAGAATTGTAGTGATATCAAAACAAATGAATATCTAAAAATAAAAATAATATTTATGTCAAACCTATATAATCAAAACAATTAATAAAATCAATATAATAAAATAATCAAAACAATTAATTCTAAAAAATTAAAAATAAATAAAAATAATAAATGGTCAAACTTGAATAAATATAATCAAAACAATTAATAAAATCAATATAATAAAATCATCAAAACAATTAATTCCAAAAAATTAAAAATAATAAATGATAAAACTTAAATAAAATTATTTAGTTCAAACCTAAATAATTATAATACTAAAATAAAAATAATATTTAGGTCAAAATTAAATAATAATAATAATAATAAAGAAAAAATAACTAATCGTTTATTAATAGTCAAGATAAAAATTCAAATAAATAATAAAAATTAAAAAAACAAAATATATATATATATATATATATTAATTGGATCCGTGATATATATATATATATATATATATAGAACATGTAGCAATACTCTTAGCTATGGAGTTTCAATTCCATTTTATATTTACTCTCAATTTACTATATATATACTTATAAAATAAATAAAAACCCATTATTATTATTAATTAGAAAATAATAATATACAAGTGAAACATATATATAAAACATGTAACAATACTCTTAACTATGGAGTTTCAACTCCATTTTACATTTACTCTCAATTTACTATATAGATACTTATAAAATAAATAAAAACTTAAGAAGATAAATAAATAAAAACTTAAGAAGCTCATGTACTATAGAACTATAGAAGTTCCATTTGTGTGGTGTTTTAAAATGCATTCCATGAAATTCCAGATCTCATCAAATTTGATCCTACATGCTCAAACTAGATTGTTACATTAGAAAAAATCTATGTTTTTGTTTTTGGGAATAGCGGTCTCTCATCATGTCAATGGAATTTGAGATACTGAAAGTCATTTCAAAAATAGATTGTTACATCAGAAAAAAATCTATGTTTTTGCTTTTGGGAATAGTGGTCTCTCATCATGTCAATGGAATTTGAGATATTGAAAGTCATTTCAAAAATTTTCTAACTTTATTTAGGACAATTGATTTTGGCTTTTATTGCCAAAATCTATCATATGTCATTTCAAAAATAGATTGTTACATCAGAAAAAAAATCTATGTTTTTGCTTTTAGGAATAGTGGTCTCTCATCATGTCAATGGAATTTGAGATATTGAAAGTCATTTCAAAAATTTTCTAACTTTATTTAGGACAATTGATTTTGGATTTTATTGCCAAAATCTATCATATGTAATAAGTTGGCTTAGAAGGAATTGAATTTGCTAATGCTGCCTCTCCTCTCAATTGAGGATGGAAAACGAAATCCTGCAAAACAATGAGATTCCAACTGTACGATGACATGGTGTAGGATTCCAACTGTAGGATGACATGCATTACGGTTTCAATTTACTGATTTTTTCTATTTTTCCCTTTTGTTTTTTATTTGACTTATACAACAGAGAAACAAAGCTCTTAATAGTTTGTATGCTTTCACAATGTTTCAATTTGTTGAACTTGTTTTGAGTATTAACCACATCTATGATTTTTTCTACAAATGTTGCAGTTGCCACTTTCAGTGTTAATGCTACTATTTCCTACTCTTTTGTATGTTTTAAAAATGTTTCAAACTATTGAATTGGTTTTGAGCATTAACCACATCTATGATTTTTTCTCCAGATGTTGTAGTTGTCCCTTTCACTGTTAATGCTACTCTTTCCTAACCTACTGCCTTACGACGTTTCCATTGCAACAGTTGGTGCAATTGCTAGTTTATGTTCAAATAAATATGGTTAGTGAAAGCAATTTATATTATTCATAATTTATATTGTTAGTAACTTAATCACTAACTTTGTATTGATTTAAAAATAAAAGTTAGTAATTATTTATAAATAATTTTATTTAGTAGTTTAGTGATGGACTAACAGTAATGATATGCTATTTAAATATACATAATATTCCCTTCCATTCAAACAAGCTTCCTACCCAAACTCATATCTAAACAACTTATTAATTCCTTATTGAAAAAGTGGCCCAAAGAGGTTTTATTTATTACTGGGAGTGAGGATATTTTCACTTGTGGGTAACCTTCAATTCTCAACACTCATATCTAAATAACTTATTAATTCCTTATTGAAAAAGCGGCCCAAAGAGGTTTTATTTATTAGTGGGAGTGAGGATATTTTCACTTCTGGGTAACCTTCAATTCTCATCATTGTTATTATTATATGCATGTCGTCATTTCTATAGTCATGTATTTATTTAGATGAATTAGTTGAACATATGGTTACAATCAAAAGGGTTATATAAAATAATGTCATGACCCATGTACAGTATATCTGGATTAAAGACCACCTCTGTGTGATATAATTTCATTTCTATGTAGATTTAAACCTTGTAAATGAAAATTGATGATTTAGAATAAAACTACCATGTAAAATTTTGTACATTAGCTAAAATAATAAGAACCACGCTATTATAACATGTTTGCTCTAGGAGTTACAAATTTATATATATATCATCACCATAATTCAGTCAAATAACCATTTCCAAAATTACAGTTTTCCATTGATTAAAATTTTCAAAATTAAAACCTCCATTGATAAAACAATAATTTTTGAAATAAAATAAATTTAATATACTAACTCAAAGCACCTTATGAATAATAATTCATAACACATTTAGATTATAGAATATAAATAAATATTTATAAACAATTAACCTTATTTTTAATGTACATTAAATACAAATATGCAAATTAAATATACTTAATATAATAACATTAAATATGAGAACTCACAATATGCGAATTAAATACTAGTAGTGTGATTTCTTTTTTTTTTGTCATTTATGTACATTGTAAAATATGTTTATTTGTTGTACTTCTAATTTTTTTTTTGTGTTTTAATGTAAATTTTCAGTATTGATACCACGGATAGAGGGTTGGGCAATGAATATGGTACCAACAACAGTAGGATGAGACCCCCACTACCTCCACAAGCTCCACAATTTCAACAACATAATGTAGAGGCAACAATAGATACCCACAAGAAGTCAAGCAACATTTCCAAGAAGCCCTTAATGAAGTTCATGAAAAAAATAACACAAAACAAGACAAAAAACAGTAGGGGTTGTGAGGAATGGAAATGAAATTTGTGTGACCATGTTTTTAAGGATAGCTATACAAGAGAATGGCATCATCTTTTGGGCATACTTGGGTTAGGAGTGAAGAGTTGCACATGTAACCTTGAACAAAGAATGGAGATGAGTAAGCTTCACCTGAAAGCAAATGGAAACAATGAATGTGATAGTAGCATTGTATCTCCTAATAATAAGAGAGGTAGACATGAAGATTCATCCCAATGTATGAATGAACAAAGTCACATCCAAATTGAGACTAATCAAGGAAGTTCTAGTACTAAGAGGACTATTGTAAGTGACTCCATTCAAAAGATGTACAATGTTTTGAATAGGGATGAAGCAGATGATGCCACAATAGATTTTTTATTGAAAATGGAATGTCATTTAATGCCACTCGTTCACCATACTATAAAGAAATGGTGAGAAAAATCATTGCTGCAGGGACAGGATATGCACCCTCGGGGTACAACAAAATGAGGACTTCATTATTAGATAGAGGGGTGACAAGAATGCATGAACTTATGAAGGACCTCAAACAATCTTGGGTTCATTCAGGTTGTTCAATTGTCATGGATGGTTGGACAGATATTCAACGAAGACCTTTGTTGAATATTATTGTCACATCACCAGAAGGGCCTTATTTTTTAAAAGCAATTGATTGTAGTGGTAAAACTAAGGATGCTACTTTCATTTTTGAAATGTTGGAAGGATGCAATTGATGAGGTTGGTCCTTCAAATGTGGTACATGTCATCACAGATGCAACACCTATTTGTAAAGTAGCAGGATTGATCATCCAAAGTTGATACATGCATATCTTTTGAACTCCTTGTTGTGTACATGCCCTTAACAATCTCTTAAAAGACATTGGTAAAATACAGTGGATTGAAAAAATCATTTCAAATGCGAGGGAGGCACAAATGTTCATCTGCAACCACCATGCTTCCTTGGAAATTTACATGATGTATTCAAATAAGAATTTTTTAAAACCTGCAGAAACAAGATATGCCACATATTTTATTTTGCTTGAGCGCATGGTTGAAGTCTATGTATCTTTACAAGCCACTGTTGTTTCTTCATAGTGGAATGCATGGACTAAGTCTAAGTCACCTCAAGCGAAGAAGATAAGAGAAATGTTTCTTAATGAGGATTGGTGGGCTGATTGTAGATATGTTGTCTCTTTCACAGCTCCAATTGTAGAGTTGATCAGGTATGCTGATTCAGATTCTCCTTCTCTTGGAGAAATATATGAATGTATTGATACCATGGTGGGCAAGGTAAAACACATCATTCGCCAAAGAAACCCTTCTTCGGAGTTTTTCCATGAAATCCATAAGTTGATAGCGAAAAGATGGCTTAAACTCAATACCTCCCTTCACATGGCTACATATGCCCTTAATCCAAAGTGCTATATGGAAAGACCAAATATAATTCTTCCTATTGACGATGAAGAGGTAAAACAAGGGTTTCTTGATGCTATAACTAAGATGTATATTGTTGATGAAGCAAGTGTGATGAGCAATTTATTGATTTTGGTACATTAAGCCATCCTTTATTCAGCCAAGATGCAAAGAGGGACATCAAGAATTATGCTCAGAAGAAACCCCTTGGATGGTGGAGAATGTATGGGGGGCAGGTCCCAAAGCTCCGAAATCTTGCTTCACGCTTGATATCTCAGGTTGCTAGTTCCTCAACTGCTGAAAGGAATTGGTCCACTTATAGTTTCATACACTCTATTAAGAGGAATAGACTTACCTCTAAGAGAGCAGAGAAACTTGTTTATGTGCATAGTAGTCTTCGACTTTGTTCAAGGAAGCTACCTGAATATTTAGAAGGACCTACTGCACGATGGGATGTGAATGCTAAAGATGCTACCCAAATTGATGATGATGATGACAATCCTTTACCAAATGCAGGATTAATTGGCATACCTTTAGATGACATTGTTGCATCTGATGATGATGATGATGATGATGACATTGATCCATTACCTCGTGAGGAAGCTTATAAGGATCTCCTTTATATTGAAGATTGTACTATATGACCATAAGCTTTGTATTTTTGTTGCTATATTTTGGTTATTGGGCATTTTGAATTATGTACTACTTTAGGCTTTTGCATTTTTAAGTTTTTTTCTAATATGAACATCAATATGATTTTAAGTGGCTTTTAATTTTAATTTTAACTTTTTATGATTGTCTCTTGAATGATGAATCATTTAAAAATTTAATTTGATAGGGACATTTAATCTTTACACTTTAAAAAAATAATATATATTAAATTTTAAATTTTAATATTGTTACCCCTCCGTCCCCACGTATCCAAAGTATCCACGTACGAGAAACTCGTGCAACATAGTTATTTTCAGAGGAAAAAACAATCTGTTTAAACTACTGCTTAGAAAAACATATTTAATAATGAATAAGTTGGATATAAAAAATATAACACCAAGAGTAAAGTATATTTAAAAGTGAGTAAGTTAGATATAAAAAATTTAAAATTCAGCAACAATGAGAGTCTATAGAAGAACTTCCTCTTAAACCTTACAAAAAAAAATGTTAAATAAAATTTGAAACATAGTGCCATAAACAAAACATCATTATTAATATTAATATGATAATCGAAGCATATTCCCGTGCATGCAACAGTATGATGATCGGAGCATATTCTAGGGCATCCACGGGCATTGGAGTAAGCAATGGGACAGCGGACGCGCAGCCTTGAGAGTTGATCCGCCCGGAATGATTTTGAGAAACGTTAATGGCACATGTTTCGTCTTCCGCAAGCAGAAAACATGTAAACATGAAGGTCCAGGTTGAGGCATCATCAAACTGTAAAATCACCATGACCGGCGTATACCCGAGATACCGTGGTGGACACGGCATCCGTGACGGCAATTGAAACATGATGGAATTCGCCCACGCCCTGTAGGAGCATGGAGTAAGTGTTAACTAAGGTACAGTACTAGATAATGTAAACTATAAAGTCACAAATCGAAGTAGTTGAAAATGTCACAAATTGATAACTCTATTCAACTGTATCCACAGTTAGAGGACTCACTCTCACCTAAACTAAGTTCAACTCCTTAGCTAATCACCATTCATAATATTTGTTATTAAAATAACAAACATGGTAATTTTGTTATGATATTATGTAAATTAAAAAATTAAAATGACAAATAAATAACATTAAAATTTTAAATAAATTAATATTGAAAATATGATCCATAAGAAGAATATAACAAATTCTTCACTCCAAAAATAAATTAAAAATAACAAATTATTATACGCTTTCAATAATTGATGCCCTATTGTAAGTAACGACATTTCATTACTGTCGTTGCAATCTATCGTTGAGCATTGGTTAGTTGTAAACCAATAATTCTGTAATAGTACGTACGAATTGGCTCATAGGTGCAACAGGGGACCCACCAAGACATCTCACCCCTAAAGGCAGACCCTAGAGCTAAATTAAAGGTGCGAGAAGGATCATCAGGATGAAGAGCATTGAGACATGTCGACTATCTTGCTAGGTAGCAGTGACCAATGGGAGAAGTGCATAGGAGGTCCCACAAGACATGTCATCCTTGCGGCATGACCCCGAAAGGAAATAAAGGTGCAGCAGAGGAAACATCAGGATGACAAACGTTAGTACATGTTGGCAGTAAAAAGAGACAACATCGACCAATGGGAGAAGGTAACAGGTGGACTCACCTGATAGCTTATCCCACAATGAAGACCTTGGAGGTGTTTTGAAGGTGCAATAATGGAGCGCCAGGGTAAAGGAGGTTAGAGCTAAGCATAAGATACAGTACTTGGTTTTGGTGTGGCTTGATGACCAAAGGTGTGGAGGAAGATAAGCCCTCGAGGCTTAATGTCACGCCCCTACACCTGCGGTGATCTTCCAACCGCTTGTAGCGAGGTGCGGCACCACCGAACGCTTTCTTTTTAACAATACTAACGTTTATGGACTACGCCTACTCCAACATAAACTTACTTTAACTTATGTTTTCTTGCAACCAAGTAAAGAGTTATCCTTTATACTTTAAAGAAGATCATTCTCAATCATTAACCATATATCATAAACTGAGAACGTCAACAACAATCAAGTGCAAAGGGAGGGGCAACTCCCAGAAAGTCTGCCCAATCAATATATTATATCAACTTCTTCAAATTTACAATACAAGTGTGCTTGACAGACTTCAAGCCAACACTTAGAATATTTTTACAATCAAGGCTTAGAATAGCCTTCTACAATCATATGCACCTTTGCACAAAATGAAACGCTCACCCGAGCCTCTATTTCACCATGTCAAATCCTGCACATAGTCTTCTGCACATAATCTGGACCTCGGCACGCTTGCCTTACCCAAACCGGCACTTAGAAACCCAAACTGCACTTACAACTGAACTCCAACACCTCAAACCGCAAGAATACACCTACCTCGCACTTGGGCTGAAGCACGCATGAGATATGCGTCTTCCTTTCCAAAAGTGCGCAGGTATTTACCCCTTTATGCGCAAGAGATGTGAGCGAAGTTGTTTGGTGTAAATGCCCTCCTCTCCTGCCATATATATACACATGCCATCACGTTTTAAAAAGGGTGTGTCCAGCCATAAGGCCGACCCCCAAATCATAATAATATGCCCCCAAATGATGTCAGCTTTGTTAAATGTTCTCACCCACCGTTCTTCGCATATAAATGCGCCATCGCATATCTACAATATGCGTGCCCAAGTGTAAGTTCGAACACTTAGCCATTTTTCATGTACTCCATAACGTAGCATGGTTACGTCACATGTCCAAGTCTTCATCGCATGTGGAGCACCCGCTCGTCGTAAGTCTGCTCGCCCGTCGCCCACGCGCCCGTTCGCGCGCCCGACTCGCCTTCGTGCACGATGCGCCCGGCGCTCCACAGCTCGGAGGCCTTACATTCTCCTCCACCTGAAATCGTTGTCGTCCTCGACAACATACCATCAACCATGATATCGTCCCTTCCACATAAGACAAACATCACCGCAACATATGTAGAACCACTGTCATCTACAATACGTTGTCCATGTGTGTGTCTCCTCCAAAGTGAAGAGATCATCTCATCAAACCGACTCTCGATGTGCCCCATTCAGGTCCATGAAGCTCTCTCCATCATCTTCAATGTGCCATCCTCAAGTATCCAATCTTATCAACTCTTGATGTGCCCCATTCAGGTCCATGAAGTCCTCTTCATCATCTGCAATGTGCCATCCTCAAGTTCACATGTCACACTAGCAAGTCCTCCTGCATAACATTCCTGCCCTAGCACCTTGTTAGGATGTCCCTTGACATCTCTACAAGTGCTTCCACACAATGTCCTTGCATAGGTCTCTGCCATGCTCCATGTCTTCAAGTCTCCAACCTGATGTCCATGACTAAGCTGCCCATGTAGTCCAACCAAGTAGACACATCACAACATCTGGCCATCTCATCCAAGTCTTCAAACTTTGGTTTAGTGAACTCGGTCACTCAACCATCTCACCATTGTGTCATCATGTCATGAGTCTCTTCATCATAGCTCCTCCACCAAAGTGTCCATCAAGACTATCTCTTGGTCTCGGCCATGAGAAGCCCACCCAAAACATCACAAGTGTGTGCCCTCCTCAATCTGTCCATGAGTCATGTCGGGCACTTAGCCAAAGTGGCTAAAGCATGACCCAATCCTCCGCAACGATCATCAAGTTCCACCCTTGTCTCGGGTTCTTGCACCTTCCATCACAAGGTCACAAGTAGCCCCAACAAGCCCTGCAACGTTTGACAATCCTTGCTTCTCCATACAAGGTTCCATCATAGTCATCCATGGTGAGATCCTCCCTAGCATTGGCAAACTGGCTTTGCCCTTTCCTGCACATGGTCCATCTCCCAAATGCCCAAATGAAACACAAGTATCATCACTTATTTCGTCATCATGAGGCTCCTCCATGTGAGTGACCTCATCCATACATGTTGACAAACTGTACGATCCTGGTTCAACTTGATCAGCCTCAAGTTTATCCTCCATCATGTTCAAGTCTGCAGCATCTTCCTCTATCACGGCTTCCTCTTCCTTGTTGGCACAATCTGCAACTTCACCTTGCTCCATTGCCCAACCGGGTTGAAGAAGTTCTTTCTCAGCTTCAGCCTCCCTCTTCAAGGCTATGAGATGCCTCAATTCCTTCTGTCTTATCTCGAGCTCCTTGAATTCTGCTTCAATCAAGTCTCCTTCCTTTGCAAGTCGAAGAGCTTCCCCCATATCAGGAACCCCTTCCTTAACCAAGGCACGGAGAGCATCCCTTGTTTCAAACATCCTTTTGCCACATTCTACAAATCTTTGTGTTACTCTTTCTGACTCTTCAAGTAGACTCCTTCCGAATTCTTTGAAGGATGTATAACCCAATTTCTGCAAGATAGACATCTTCACCTGCAACCTGAACCGGCCCTTGTCTCACTTCGTGTGAAACGGTCTCCTTCACCT
Organism: Pinus tabuliformis; assembly: GCA_031772625.1. Taxonomy (NCBI): domain Eukaryota; kingdom Viridiplantae; phylum Streptophyta; class Pinopsida; order Pinales; family Pinaceae; genus Pinus; species Pinus tabuliformis. Next base: position 1,366,308,932 of record CM062817.1, on the reverse strand, counting down.
GCAAGTATCCTTGTCACTGTCACGAGCAACCTTTGCTCACCAGCTCCAACCGAGCTCTGATACCAACTGTCACGCCCCTACACCTGCGGTGATCTTCCAACCGCTTGTAGCGAGGTGCGGCACCACCGAACACTTTCTTTTTAACAATACTAACGTTTATGGACTACGCCTACTCCAACATAAACTTACTTTAACTTATGTTTTCTTGCAACCAAGTAAAGATTTATCCTTTATACATTAAAGAAGATCATTCTCAATCATTAACCATATATCATAAACCGAGAACGTCAACAACAATCAAGTGCAAAGGGAGGGGCAACTCCCATAAAGTCTGCCCAATCAATATATTATATCAACTTCTTCAAATTTACAATACAAGTGTGCTTGACAGACTTCAAGCCAACACTTAGAATATTTTTACAATCAAGGCTTAGAACAGCCTTCTATAATCATATGCACCTTTGCACAAAGTGAAACGCTCACCCGAGCCTCTATTTCACCCTGTCAAATCCTGCACATAGTCTTCTGCACATAATCTGGACCTCGGCACGCTTGCCTTACCCAAACCGGCACTTAGAAACCCAAACTGCACTTACAACTGAACTCCGACACCTCAAACCGCAAGAATACACCTACCTTGCACTTGGGCTGAAGCACGCATGAGATATGCGTCTTCCTTTCCAAAAGTGCGCAGGTATTTACCCCTTTATGCGCAAGAGATGTGAGCGAAGTTGCTTGGTGTAAATGCCCTCCTCACGTGCCATATATATACACATGCCATCACGTTTTAAAAATGGTGTGTACAGCCATAAGGCCGACCCCCAAATCATAATAATATGCCCCCAAATGATGTCGGCTTTGTTAAATGTTCTCACCCACCGTTCTTCGCATATAAATGCGCCATCGCATATCTACAATACGCGTGCCCAAGTGTAAGTTCGAACACTTAGCCATTTTTCATGTACTCCATAACGTAGCATGGTTACGTCGCATGTCCAAGTCTTCGTCGCATGTGGAGCGCCCGCTCGTCGCAAGTCTGCTCGCCCGTCGCCCACGCACCCGTCCACGCGCCCGACTCGCCTTCGTGCACGATGCGCCCGGCGCTCCGCAGCTCGGAGGCCTTACACTTAAGGTCCAAAGGACTCGCAGTTAAGAACTTAGGGACTAAATTCGAGGTCACACCCCTTGGTCTTATGGGAAAAAGGACCAATATATAAAGAGCAAGGGGCTTAAAGGGTCAAATTCAGTGGCATGGTAAGTTAATAGGTAGTTCTGGTAGTTAAGCCAAAGTTAAGCCCGCTAAAAGTAGAAAAGCTCAACTGAAACCTGTAAAAGTGCTAGAATAGCTAAATTTAGCAGGTTAACTCACAAATTGAGTTCATAACAATAAGTCAATGATTGAAGACTTAAAGAGAACATTCAAAAGAATTACTTGAAGGAGGACAAAAGAAAAATTAATGGCTTCATTCAAGCATTTGAGAGTAAGCAAATTTAAGCTTCAAATTCCATAATAATAGATTTGAGTAATAAAGCTATGTTTTTCAAGCAGAAACATGTGAGTAGTGAATGATAACTTGAAGAGCATATTCAAAAGACTCAATTGAATAATACAAAGGCAAAAAATAAGAAATCCATGCATAGATAAAAGTGTAAAGTGAATTAGAGGATATTTTAGCCTAGAAGTGCCCATGAAATTATCATGTAATTCCCATGTTATAATATGTAAACGAAGAAAAATCCTTAAAATTTAAAAAGAGGTACATGTAAATATTTTGGATGGAAAAGAAGAGAAACTACTTTTTTTAATTGTATTTTTTTGCTTACTTTTGGCTTTTTGGTTAAGAGAAATTCAAACAACCAAGCACAAAGGGCCTTTGCCTCTCAAAGGAAATATTTCCAGTGGCCGAATAGTAGCAAGGGAGAAAATATCAATCCAAGAAATTGGACAAGCAAAACATTTGTTAAGAAGAATAATTCTTTTGCCTCTTCTTGAATAAAGTTGAATGCCACAGGTGTAAGAATTATGGGCGCAAAGTAGCTGCATGAAAATTTGGAAATAATTCACCTCATTTCCAAAACATTGTATACAAATGCATGGATTATGTTGAGAGATAGCAAGCACAACTACATAGGAGTTATTTTGACAATCGAAATAGAAGAAAGGCATATGGTGCATTGAGGCAACAATGACTAGTGTTTGTCTTTGAATATTATTAGCAAAAGATTAGCGTATCGAAGTCTAAAATTCTTGTGGCTAATCTCTCTTATATATCTGCAATAGGAAGAGACTCCAATCAAACAAAAGGAATAGTAGCTTTGTAAGTTCTTCATTGCAGAGAGAAAGAACATACAGTGAGAAAGAAGAGAAAGAGGTAAATTATAGATTGGGTTTAATTGGTGCTAGAAAAAGGAATGATTAGTGGTTTGGTAGGAAGTGACTCAGTCATGGAAGAATACAACACCAACGCTAGCAATAATCTCATGATATTGACCAAGTAAAAACTTAGCATACCCAGGTGTGGAAGAAAAAGGGTGATAGTAGAGCCCTTGTTCCTTTTCATTTACAAGAAGAGGTTGGCTTTAAGAGAAGCGAAAAAGGTCAGATGCAATGAACAATAAGGAACATGTCTAATATTTCATCTGAAGGATAAGGGAAGTATGCCATTTTTTCTTTCTTGAGTTTATGAAATTGGTGAAGATGACTGATATTGCTAAGTAGTGTGGTTGATTTGATGATTGACAGAACAATCGTGATAATTTTTTTACTATGAAATAATTTTTAGAGTTTACTAATGAAAATAGGAAGCATAACAATAGGGGGAGTATATTCAAGCTGAAATTTGAGCCTCAGATTTGTCCATTAACAATTGGTATCATTAATTGGTATCACTTGTTTGTTGATTAATCATAAGCATGGAAGACATAGGCAATTGGTGTTTGTTTGATATTAATGTTTCATGAATGAGAAGAGATTTGTGTTGCAACTATGATGAATGGTTTGATTGATTGGTATCATACATAAAACACCCAATGGCATCAATTTGGTAAGTGGTATCATTTATCTCAAAGGTATTATCAATTGGTATAAACTAATATTAGTTGTTGTAAGAGTGTGGCATTCATATTGCTAGTAAGGAGATTGTCAGTCCAGGTATTGGTGAAAGAGTCCTTATTTAAATGCTACTAATGTTCATGATGAGTCAAATTTTAAATATGGAGTCTGCTGTAATTAGAAGTATGTCAAGAAGAGTATGAGTTGATGGTTTAAGCATGCATTCGTGAGAGTGACTCTATGTTTGTCATATAAGCATTCTCAGTTTTGTACTTTGTTGATTATTAGTTTACAAGTTGATAGTATCAGCTATGCATGAGATATATTGTTGTTATTGTTAGAGGTCGAGTGTATGTGTCCAGGAAGAGACACTATTATGAATGTAAGCCTAACTGAGACTTAGACAAACATGCATTATTTGTTGTTTTAGCAAGAGATTCGTCTTGTCTATTTGAGGTAGAGATTGGGAGTAATCACTCCTCTCCTTTAAACTTAATCTTATTCATAGGATAGAAAGGAAGTTTCTTGGATTAGATATGATGTCAACATGACATTAGGTACAGTGGACACATGACATGCAAATTTTGTGTTTTTGTGTACCTGGATGGGCCATTTCTGGGTGAGATGTGGAACACTCATAGAGCGTCATCTGGCACTGATGACATGAGCATGATGTCATCTCATATGCTAGACCCCATAAGGTTTTAAGCAATAGTAAAGGAAGAACCGATGGGATGACTAGGTGTCGAGCTAACATAGCAAGTGCCAGAGACAGAACAACCCGTCATCCAAATGATTGGCTCGCAGGTGTAGCGAGGGACCTATCATGAACAATCATTCGTGAAGGCATACACCAAAGGTAAATTAAAGGTGCTGAAAGGATCATTGGGATGAAGAGCAGCGACACACATCGATAATCTAGCTAGGCAATGGCGACCAATGGGAGAAGCGCATAGGAGGTCCCACAAGACATGTCAACCTTAAGACATGACCCATGAAGGGAATAAAGGTGCATCAGAGGAAACAACTGGATGACAAGCACTGAGACATGTTGGGAATACAAAGTGGTAGTGATGAGCAATGGGAGAAGGTAGTAGGTGGACCCACCTGACAACTCATTCTGCAATGAAGACCATGGAGGTGTTTTGCAGGCGCAATAGTGGAGCATCGAGGTAAAGGAGTGGGGCGCTAAGAATAAGCATCAATACTTGGTTTTGGTGCAACCTAATGACCAAAGATTCTAAGGAAGATAATCCCTCTCGGCTTAAGGTGCAAAGGACACATTGTTAAACACTCAAGGACTAAATCGAAGGTCATAACCCTTGGTATTATGGGAAAAATGGCTAATATATAAAGCGCTAGGGGCTTAAAGGGTCAAATTTGATGGCATGGATAAGTTAAGAGGCAATTTTGGCAGCTAAGCGAAATTTAGAGCCCACTAATAATAGAAAAGCTCAACTAAGACCTATAAAAGTGTTAGAAAGACTAAAATTAGTAGTTTAACTCACAGATTGAGTTCATAACAATAGGTCATTTATTGAATACTTAAAAATCACATTCAGAAGACTCGTTTGAAGGAGGAGAACATAAAAATTAATGGATTCATGGAAGCATTCAAGAGAAAACAAATTAAAGTTTCACATTTCATAATAGCAAATTTTAGGAGTTAAAGCTTAATTTCTCAAGCAAAAATAGGTGAGTAGTGAATGATAAATTGAAGAGAATATTATGAAGACTTAGCTGAATATGAAAAAGTAAAAAAATATTAATTCCATGCATATATCAAAGTGCAAGGTGACTAAGCTTCAATTCCAAAAATATCAGTCCAAATTTCTTTATAAGTAAGATTCAATCAACCATGGTGAAGAAGTGGAAGGTTATTGGTGCAACGAGATGCATAATGTTAAGATGCATTAGGGGTGAATTAGTGATCATATATTATATCTAAAGGGTATTTTAGGGATGAAAAATGTGCATTGGTGATGTTGGTAATATTGGTTTAATGGCGTTTTGGTTTGTTCAACAAAGGTGATTTTATGTTAATTGGTGTTTCTGGTATAGTTGGTGATTTGTTTAGTAATAAGAGATTTTTGAAATTCTTTGTATGGTGGTTTTGGTGAGAAGACGCAGTGACAAAATTATTTGTTTATGAAGGAAAGTGGTCTATTGGTTCTAGTTTGAAAATAGATGAAAGATGAATAAAAAATGCCAACAAGTGGTAGCTTTTGTTTCAGAGGAAAGAGTCCCTTTTAACAGAGGATGATAAATGAGCAGGGGAATTAGTCCCTTCTAGTAGAGGCAGATAAACAAGCAAGGGCAAGATTCCCTTTCAGCATAGGATGAAGGACGAGCATGGCCATCAATCCCTTTTAGGAAATACTGATAAATGAGCGAGGATAGAAGTTCCTTTCAGTAATAATTGATAATCCTATAAGTAGTAGATTGGGGGGCAATGTTGTAATCAAGTTAAAGCTTGTAGAAATAAAAGGAAGATTGGTGTCTTATGTATATGTTTCTCATGTTCTTTATGATGATTGTGTTATCTTTTGCATGATTGAGTTGTGTTGTTGATCCATGAATAACTGCTAAAGTGATTGAAAAGTATAATTTGTAAATAATTGTATAATTTGGCCACACTTAATGATATCCATTAAAGTATCATCAAGCATTAAGAGTCTTTGTTATTTTCGAGACAGCATCCACACCAATCATATGTAATATTGATATCTATGGTTTGGGAGCAACAAAATACAAATTCAAAATATGTAATTGGGAAGTAATATGTCAAGCATGATCACACGAAATCAAAATCATGCCCATATGTGTATCGAGTTTCTTCAATTTATTACTATTTATGGACATCATACATATTAGATTAACATACATATTAGATTAATAATAAGTAAACCATTTCCAAACTAACATCATTTTAGAGATTACAAGTGACATGTTATGAAGATAATTCATGCATGTTACTCACTATCATTTCACTATGTTAGGAATAAATTTAAATCATGAAAACTAATCTATCCAAAGATGTAAACAATCCCATACAATAATAGTGATCTATTTATCACATTAGGTGGACTATGTAAAGAGATCTAACCCTTAATTGCTGCACTAATTGTGAAATATTAAATATATTAAGCAATTAAGATACATAAATGGTTACCAAAGGTCTTAAACCCAAACCATATCATTAAATTCTCTGCATTAAGATGATATAACTACTAATGAAACCTTGAATAATAAACTTGAACATCTAAATATTTGTCCAAAAACCAAATTGTTGTATAAAATCTCCCACTAAATTGTTATAAGAGATAATTAAGACCATATATGTGCTAAAATTGTTACAGGCTATCCTTAAGACCATACAATGCTAAAATGTTACAATAAAATTAATCATTACAACAAACATTGATGTTGACTATTTTGTGAAAAGTATAAAATTATTTACTTAAACGATTAAGAATTCCATTAATTGTGTAATGATATGTTTATGTAAAGCATTGTGAAGTTAATAATTCCATAACATCACCAAATTTTTATGTGTATGTCAAATCAAACATAGAAATAAACCATGATCGTGTTTGGTAAAGCTTGAAGGTATCTCACTTAGTGATAAAAACATTGCATATAATATGGCACCAATCCACTTATTTCTAAGTGTTGCGGCCATGAAGATACCCAATGTTGGAATTAAAACATGAAATTCTTGTTGATGAAGTGTTTAACAAGCTCAAACACAATTATAATATGTACTTTCTAACACTAATAAGATAAACACAAAAGAAAGATGTGATATTTGGAATTTTAGAGTTGTTACAAAAATATGGGTTACATCCACAATTGTAATAGGTTAGAATCGATATCTAAAACCAAAATTTGAGCTATGTAAATTAGTTTACTTATGCAAACTCCAAATTGGCGCAACATGAAACAGATAGTTAACATAAGCAAGATTTAGTCTAAGAAAAATAAAAATATTAGAAGTGAACCTTGGATCTAGTCATCTAACTCAAAATTTTAATACTCTAAGTTGCAAAAAAATAAAAATAGATAAAAAATAAATAAATAAATAAATGTTTTTTTGAAGAGATCAGTAAAACCACTGGCTAAGAAGAGATATGAGGGGAGGTCCCTAAATATATCTTAGGCGAGTCTTTAACAAACCGAGTTAATATTGAGAACACCAAAAATAATTTCATCTCAAGCATTAATTAGGGTAGGTGGACTTATCAAACATGGATAAGGGAACTATCTACTATAGATTCTCCCGAAGTAGTAACAAGGTCAACGTAAAGTTTGGCAAAGGAAAAATAATAAAAAAGAATAAGAAAAAATTATATACCTTAACTCCCCTTATACCAACTCATTCCACTAGCACACCTAAACAAAATACCAAGAAGCCTTACAAGATCCTACATCAACACTTAGAAAAAATAATGAGGCACAATAAACTTAGTAGGACAATACGCGACTTTCAATATTATGCAACAAATGAAAATGAACAAGGTACCCTCATATAAATATGGTGAAGGGTAGAACATAAGAGTCGTGGACAACTGCGCCATGTTCAACAACAGCCATCACATTTGTGAATATTTGATCAACAATAGGACTTAGGACTATGATGTTCATCCATCTAAGTTTGTGATGTGAAGAATAGATCATCTCAAAGTGTAACAAAATCCCAACAAACTTGACATAATGCCATACATGTGGGACATCCAAGATGAGATTCCAAGGCAATTGCAACTTAATAAGCTTAATGCCATAACAACCTATAATTATTGTAAGAATTTGCGACCACAACAGTCTTCAACGGCCAAAAATTATTATTATTTTATTTATAAATTATATAACTTATAAAGAAATAAATAATGTAAAAAAAATAAAAATTAATGTTACATATATGAAAAAAATTACACAATCCTTTAAGTCAAATTATTCATTATTAAAATAATTTTAATTTAATCTAAAATTAATTTGGTAAAATTAATATATCTATATATAATTTATTTTTCAAAATAATTAATGTTAAAAGATTTAAACATGAACATCGATCAGACAATATTAAGGTGCGTTAAACAATTGATTTTTTATAAAAATCTAAATGGTCTGTGATGTCGTGATGAAATAGACAATACACCTTTCCGATATCACGAGGAGGAAATAGACAATACACATTCATTGCTTCCACAAAGCAGAGATTAAATTTGAGCTGCACCTTACAGTTGATGCTGAAATGTTCGTAAATATATAAAAAGAGAGTAACGAATGCAGGCGTTGGGCAAGGGGATTGCCAATAAATTCAAAGAAAATCAAGTCAAAGAATATCGAGGCCAAGTTAATTTATAAAAGCACAATGTCCTCGAATTTGCCCTGCAGTGCCTGTTAGGACACCGATTTTGCCCATCTTTTCCATCGACGTTGCAAAATCTGAGAAGAACGACGGGCCCTGTAATTCCGTGTTGACATATGCTTTTGCCTCGTTGTTGGTTACCAGCGCAGCATCGGAATGAAAGAGGCCTCTATTCTTCTTTACATTCATGTAATAATTGGTGTCAAATGTTCGAAAGCTACCGGGATCCATCTCTACTATCGTCTTACTGTCCCCAGGCTTGCATTTTATCTTCAATTGAGCAGCATAATATTTGTCTAGGGATGGATCCGTATCTCCTTTTCCTGTAAAATTGTAAAGCCTGCTGCTAAAGGAGCTGCAGTGGGACGTCCCGATAGTGTGGGCACCTGTGCGACGTATTGTTATATATAAGTCAATGCGAATAACAACCAAATGAGAAGGGAATAAAGGTGAGTATCGATCGAAGTATTGGATTAATTACCTGATAGCACAACAAGGTCCTTAACATCAAGACCATTGCTAGCAAACATAGATGTGAGCTGCGAGAAATTCGCAAATGGTGGAGGAAGTTCAGTGAGAGCTTCGTTCGCGATAGACACCATTCCATCTCTGCGTCCCGTTGGAACGTTCCAGAATGGTCCACCCAACTAATATTTTGAATTACAAATACAAACCATATTAGTGGCTGCCGAAGAAATATGATAATTGAAGAGGAAAGGAAATGTAAGGGATGCATTATGATTAAACAGAGAGTGTTACCATATGGACAGCATCCCATGCGACGAGTGCAAGAATATCAGCGCATGACACCACTCCGGGGCACAACTTCTCCACTGCAGCTTTGGCTGCGTCGATGACTTGAAATCCTCTGAGAGTCACATTCGGAATCGAATCCTTTTCCGCTTTCGATGAATTCGTTGAATTCAAGAGCACCGATCCATCGCAACCCTTCATCCAGTTAAACATATCTATTTACTAATCCAAAAAAGGCCATAAATACTATTCTTGTTCAATGCACTATTATTGGTACTTAAATATATCGCAGATGAAACCTTAAAGATACTCACTCTGACGAAGCAGTCATGAAAGTGCATTCTGAGAAGAGGAGCCGCCAGAGTCGGGGCTTTGGAAATGTACTGTCCAACTACACTCTCTACTGTGTTATAAACTGTGGGGCAAGTCTTGTCATAGAAGTTCAGCGCGAGTCCTCCACCTTCATCCGAAAATACACAGGAGAATAAAAGAAGACTAGCAAGTGCGGCAATCAGATTTCTAACTGTAGTTGTCTTCATGATATTCCCAAATGAAGAATTCTATGCAAAATGGAATTCTATTATATTCCTATGACATACGCTTGGTAACAAAGCTATTTATACATTGAGTAGTTGCGTGGAGTTGCGTGTTGATCTAATCAACGCAGACAAAAGATGAGATAAGGAACTCTTACAATTGGAGTTGGTTGATATGCCAAAGCCATCGTAGCTGGTATTCTTGTGAACCATTTCGCAAGGCATACTTCATATTAATTGTTTATAAATCTAATTGACATGTTCACAAGCGTCGCATTGTTTATATGGCGTTTTATCTTCATACACGCTCTCGATCATTGAGCTATCTTATCCTTTTCTGATTTTCGTTAGCTGGCACATTGACACTGGCTGCGCCTCCACGACTCAAATAAATTTCCCTCATTCGTAAAGTAACATAGCATATACAAGCGACAAACCATCCATGCGTACATTGTCGGATCATATTGTTTGGATTTGTCAATCCAACGGTATCTTGCGCTTTCCGTCGGATCATTACAATTATATATATTTATATTTATATTTATATTTATTATAGCCATTCTTGAATTTGGATAAGAAATTTTTAAAAATCTTAATTATTTAATCATATTTTTGATAAAGAAAATGAATTCAGCACCATCAAAAATTTCAGACACCCAATGTCTTGAAGTTTTACAGCTATAACTTGAATTTACAAAAAAATCTACCAAATTTTATCAAAATCTGGCCCAAATTTATACTAGCAATTGCCAGAAAGGTGCAGAAAGAGGCCAATAGATATGTTGATTGAAATAATTGTATTTTGGCTTAAAATAATAAATGTTATAATAATTCAATCATTCAAACTAAACCTAATCAATAAATTGGCTAAAATAAAATAAATCCTTAATTGAAATTATACAAATTATTTTTTTTGTTTCTCTAGATTATCTATATAATAAAATCCAATCAATCATTCAAAATAAGTCAAGTCAATAAATTTCCCAAATTAAATTCCAACTAATCAAAATTATTTGGGAATATATATGTATAACCCAATAAAAAAATTATATTTATATGGTACAAAAAATAAAATAAAAAATTCTAATGGAATTAAATAAATACGAAACCATAGAAATTAAAAATTACTATTTATGATTAAGTGTTGGAAATTTTAACATAATAGGAACACATTTTTTTCACCCAAATTAAAATTATTTTTTAATAATAAATCAAACATTGGAAATATCAACATGATAGAATTTAGCAAGAAAAAACTTGCTAAACAATAGAAGATTTTATTTATAATTTATACTATTTAACTATTCAAATTGATATATCAAATTATTTTTTTTATATTAATATTTATAAATAAAAGAGAAGAAAATATTAATATTAATCATTTATATACTTTAAATTTAAATAATTTTATATTAATATTTATAAATAAAAGAAAAGAAAATATTAATATTAATCATTTATATACTTTTAAATTTAAATAATTTTTTTTAATAAACTATATAAAAATAATAATCTAATTTTAGAGACATGTTAAATAGAATAAAAAAAAAATAAGCTAAAAAGAAACTCTACTTTTCCTAAACATCTTACTTAAAAAAGAAAAAGCAGCAACACAACCAAATCAAATGAAAAACATAGAATTAATTAGCCAGTCATGCTTTATACATAAGATGTGGCACACAAGCAATGTGGGAGATGTTAGTTGACAATATTGAGAAGCTTAAAGTCTAACATCTCATCATCATCAATAAAACATGGACTCAAACATTTGCATTTGATTGTATGAAATTAAAACCTTTAATTTTAAATTGAAACTCGTAGGTTGAACTATCCATTTAAAATATAATATATATATATATGAATATAATAAATGCTATTAAATTTTTATAATATATTTTTAGATATTATTATTATGTTAGTATTATATATAATAGTGTGTATTTAAAATTAATTTAAATACATTATATTTTTTAAGAAATTTAATTTTTTATATTGAATTATATGATATTTATTTTTATAATTATTTTAAAAATGTATTTTTTTCATTAAATATAATAAATATAAAAATGTAATTTTTAATTGAAATTAATCCATTATAATTTTAAGTTATAAAAATTTTTTTTTCATCAAATATAATAAATATAAAATTGTAAATTTTAATTGAAATTAATCCATTATAATTATAAGTTATAAAAATGGTTTTTTTCCATCAAATATAATAAATATAAAATTGTAAATTTTAATTGAAATTAATCCATTATATTACAATAATTGTTTAGGTACACGATGAACTAAGAGATGTAACCAGCACAACATAACTATGACAGATATAACCAGCACAACACAACAATGACAGATGTAACCAACACAACAAAAAAGGTAGACTCGCCTAACTAATTATTACTTGCAATTGCCCTTGCCCCAAAAAGTGAAAAACTTACAGATAGGTTGTTTTTTATATTGGACAAGGAACACATTTGTACATTGGTTTTGTTTTTTAAATTGGAAAAATTGTAGAAGTTTTTTAAATTGGACATGTATTTTATATTGGACAAGGAACGCATTTGTACATTGGTTTTGTTTTTTAAATTGGAAAAATTGTACAGGTTTTTTAAATTGGACAAGGAACACATTTGTACATTGGTTTTGGTTTCCAAGTGTGAGCTGGTTTTGGTTTCCAAGTATGAGAGTTGAGAGCTATGGATGTTTTTTAAATTAGAAAAATTGTAAAGGTTTTTTAAGTTGGACAAGGAACGCATTTGTACATTGGTTTCCAAATGTGAGAGATTAATGGATATTTTGAAGCACACATCATTCATCATATCATTCATCTTTGTTCACTGATCACCTTGAACAACATAATACCTTCCAGCAGACAACAACATAATACCTTCATTGTTGACTGATCACCTTGAACAACATAATAACTTCCAGCATAATAGTATTTCTGTGGGGAAAATTAGTCTTCAACTCTTGCTAAATGGTCTTAGAGACCTATAGAAGCCAAATGGTTTTAGAGACATACTACACTACTATGGTTTGTTCTTTGTTAATTCTCGCAATGTACTTATGATGGCCGAATAAAAATATGATATGTAAATTAGCCCATAACGAAAGCAAATATAATATGTAAATTAGCTCACACTGAACCCACTGCATTCTTTCCATAGATTCCAAAAAGTCAAAAACACAGATTGTTGCATTGAACCCACTACATTCTTTCCATAGATTCCAAAAAACTAAAAACACAGGTTGTTGCATTCTTTTGAATGGAAATTCAGAAACATAAAATTAGACAATCAAATGGCCAAAATTGCAACAACAAATTGAACAAAATATCATTATACCAAAAATGAGTATTCACATAAAGAAGAGCTCAAAATAGTTCCTTTCCAAAAAAGAGCTCAAGTGAATTCCTTTCCACCAAGTACACCACAATACCAAGTACACCACATCACCAATAGGTGTGAAATTGTTGGCATTATCTTGATGCCAAATTTCTCATCCTTTAATAGGTGATTTACTGGTCTGAATGTTCAACTATTACATTAGTATTAACATAAAAAATAAATCGATAATATTTGTTTTCTGCAGAAGCAATTTCATCCTACACTATTTGCGCTTTCCGTAGCCACAAATTTCATCCTAAAAGCTACAGTGTTTTATATTGCTCAAAACCAAAATCCAACAACAAAAACACCCATTTAAAGTTCGTCATTGGAATCATCATCATCAGTGTCTCCTTCAGAGGAGGATCCCCCTAATTGTTGATAAACTGTTGATAAACTTTGGTCACAAGAGGGTTGCAAACATACTCCACTTCCTTGAGCTTCTCCTCATAATCTTCCTTCTTGGCTGACTGGTTCTTGTCCAACCATTCGAAAGCCTCCTTCAATGCTGCATCTATTTTCTCCTTATCATTGGAGTCGATTTTTTCAGGAAGCTTTTCCTTGTCATTAATTGTGTTTTTCATATTATAAACATATGTTTCCAAACCGTTACGGGCACCAATACGTTCCTTGACATTTTTGTCCTCCTCTACGAACTCTTCGGCCTCTCTCACCATTCTTTCAATTTCCTCTTGGCGCAGTCTTCCTTTGTCCTTTGTGATGGTGATTTTCTCATATTTTTCAGTGCCCTTGTCCTCTGCTTTAACATTCAAGATACCATTGGCATCCACTTCAAATGTAACTTCAATTTGAGGAACTCCCCTACCAACATATTACAGGTTTGGTTCTCTGGTCCACCAGATTTGACACACCAAAAATAGAAACATGAACAAAGGAATAGAAAAAAACCTTTGAGCCAGAGGAATTCCAGAGAGCTCAAATCTCCCAAGTTCTCTACAATATTTTCTTAAACTTCGTTCACCTTCGAAGACCTGCAAAGGAAAATGACTGAGTCAATCATCCTCCATAAGCTCGTGCTATTGTAAAAATTGAAATAACCCATCAGGTAGTTTTTAGAAGAACGATAGAAAAGATTTTAGACCAACCTGAATTGACATGGTTGTCTGTTGGTCCTGATAAGTTGTAAAAACCTGAGACTTCTTTGTAGGAATAACATTGTTCCTTGGAATTAGCTTTGTCGTCACTCCACCAACAGTCTCAATACCCAAGGTTAGAGGAGCCATATCCAGTAAAAGTATTTCTGCACATAAATAAGGGCAAAAAGATTTCAAATTGCTGGATAAAAAACTAAAAATTCGTTCGGATCTGAACAGTATAAAATGCAGAAACTGTGGACCTACTTTACCTTTAGTTTCTTCTCCACCTTCTCCACTAAGAATGCTACCTTGCACTACTGCACCAAATGCAACGGCCTCATCAGGGTTTACACCCTTGTTTGGCTCTTTTCCATCAAAGAAATCCTTGAGCAGTTGCTGAACTTTAAGAATATAGGTACTTCCACCAAAAAAAACAATCTCATCAATCTGATGCTTCTCTAGACCAGCATCATCCATGGCCTTCTGAACATGACCCATGGTTTTTCTAAAAGGGTCATTGTTCATCCCCTCAAAGCGAGCCCTAGTAAGAGGCTCAGAAAAGTCTATGTCATCGAAGAGAGACTCGATCTCTACTCGACCTAGTGTTGGATACTCAAGGCTCTTTTAGCACGCTCAGCTTCCCTTCTTAGTTTTCCCAACGCTCTGTTATCCTTACTAATATCCTTTCCGTGCTTTTTCTTGATCAATTTGATGAAATATTCCATTATCCTTTGGTCAAAGTCCTCACCTGCATATTAGTGTACATCCACTTGCATATTAGTGTACATCCCAATAAGTTCAAAGCTCAAAAGACAACCAAAAAAGTCAATGATAACCACCGTCGTAATGTACAACTGTCAGATAGATTACCTCCAAGATGGGTATCACCATTTGTAGCGAAAACCTCAAAAACTCCATTGTCAATAGTCAGAATGCTACCTTCAAATTGTATTTCAATGGGTGATTAAAAACCCATAAAACTTAAAATAGAGGATTTCATCACCACAATAGCACCCTTCAGCATAAAACATCATCCCATGTGGGTGAGTGAAAACCCATAAAACTTAAAACAGAGGATTTCATCACCATAAGTAAGGTCCATGCACACCATAGCCTTTATGGCAATAGACTACTAAAAGTCCAAAATGGTTTTGTATTAAGGCTGCTACTATGAACCAGTACAGGGAGAATACATCCATATTCGTTGAGAAGCAAAGCATCCATTGAAAAGCCCCGAGTCAAATTATTCATATCATATTCCTGCACTGTATCATCGAGGACAACACAATATGCTCAAGAACAAAGCACCCTTGAATATAGATTTATATATATACGCATTGTAGTTGATATGGCCACCAAGGATTCTCCCTACAATAATAGTAAAACAAGAAAGAAAGCAATCGATTTAAGAACGTATCAAATCTTATCGATTTAAGGGGCTTTCATGACAGGATTGGCCTTGAGAATGGCGAGGCGGCTGGTGGTCTTGTAGTAAAAAGAGCAGTCATGCATATCAAAGTACCTGTGTTGAGCGCATAAAAGGTCACCACAGCGACACTTAAAGCCCGTCAAATGGTGCCTGCCTTTTGCACTAAAAATACCTTTTCTTGCTCTTTCCTCGGCTGCTCCTTGTCCTGTTTATGTTTCTCCACCTCTTGTTCTGCCGAGCTGGATGGGGCGGTGCCAATGGTCGTCTCCACTGCTGCTACTGCTTCCACCATCCGTGCATCACTACTCGAGGGCACCAACACCGCGGGAAGCGAAATCTATGGGTATTTCGCCACATTGCTTAGCTCTTACATTCGAGTCCCTCGAGATCTTCTTCCCCGGTGACTGTAAAATTCCTCCATGAGGGCTGCTTCAAGATCTTCGTCACTCACATCCAAAATGTAGAAACTTCAAGCCCCAATCTCATCAAACGCTGGCCACAAATTTACTTGTTATCTCCAGAAAAACCCAATTCAATTGGCCACAAATTTCCCTGTTATCTCCAGAAAAACCCAATTCAATTTGGTCATTATCAATGTGTATAGGAGTAGGAGGACGACCAATACAGAGGTCGTGTAATAGGAAAAGTCCATTATGAAAAACTAGAGGAAAGTTACCATGAGGCACTTACAAAGCCTCAGACCTCAGAATGATTCTCATAACTCGCGCGTAGGAAATTTCCTTTCCCGTGTAGATCAAATCCATAGTATACACCATGGCTGTCGTGGACAACAATGAGAAGTGAAAAATGAAAACTATGTAGGCCTCTAGAATTACAAACAAATATGTCCCTATCAATGCCAATTCACTCATAATCATCCCTGGCGACAAAAATTGCAAGAGAATCTTTCCTTTGGGTGTCTCGTTTTGCAAAGACGGCCCTGAACCCAGAAGCCAGTGTAAGCCTCTAGAATTACAAACAGATGCATCCCTGCCAATGCCAATTCATGGCGATAGAAATTGCAAGAGAATCTTTCCTTTGGGTATCTCGTTTTGCAAAGACGGCCCTGAACCCAGAAGCCAGCACACAGAGAATTTTTCCCATTAAAACCAACGAGAAAAAATCAGTTACAGCTCCTTACTTTCATTATTATTGTAACTAATTCATTGTTATTGTAGTTGGTGACTAGAAAAACTCGGGCAGTGCGTGGATACATGTAGCAAAAAAAAATGATGTGTCTAAAGTTTAACCATACAAGTGTTTTACAAAGTGTGTGCCAGGTGTTAAAAGGAAAACAAAAGTGTAGATGATTGAACTGATTCAAAGAAAGGCCTATCGGCCTAATTATTTTCGAATGTTGCACAGGTACCGCTCCCGGTCATCGGAGAGCAAGTACCCCAACCTTCGGAGCTCCTGGGAGCTTAGGAGCTGATAAGAAATGTTTCAAAAAAAGCAGAAACTTCTGTTGGAGCTTTGGAGCTTTATGGGAGATTTTATCAGTAAATTGAGCAGGTTCTGGAGCTGGTTTCAGGTAGGAGCTTATATCGGGAGCCTGTGGGAGCTTATATCGGGAGTTTTAGGTCAATAGACGCTCCTCGATGGATCAAAGCTCCTACAGGTTCCCGATCCATGCGTACCCAAAAAATCTTGGGAGAAATAGGAATAGTTTTTAGGGGCAAACGTATTTCCAATTGGTGGCAAAAAGGGAATTGGCAGCAAAACTGACGTGTTTTTCTATATAATTGTCCATCACTATCTCTCAATTCATCAATGATGGCCTATTAGTCTATTCAACTTTGTTTGCAGGTTGTTGTATTCACTGGTTAGGAGTTCTGAGTAAGCCATTCAAAACTTTGTTGGCCTGCCTGTTCGCTCACTGCTTTCCACCTGCATGTAAGTGTTCTTGAGTCTTTACATTTTGATGTGCATGGAATATTATTATATTAGTTGCTGACATATATCATATTATTATATTCCATAACTGATTAAAACTATATTATTGTTTCTCAATTAAAAATTGATTATTCATTTTCAATAGTAGAGGGACACCCAATATATATATTTCTATATTTCATGAATATTCTGCTAATACTGACACCATGAAGTTTACGTGGAGATATTCTTAACACTTATACAGGTTCTCCGGTATGTTTCCACATATTTCTTTATTTCATGAATATTATATTAATACTAACACCATGAAGTTCAAGTGAAGAAATTCTTAACACTTGATCATGAATATTCTGTTGATACTAACACCGTGAAATTCACGTGAAGAAATTCTTAACACTTGAATACAGGTTCCCCATATATTTCCATATATTTCTGTATTTCATGAATATTCCGCTAATACTAACACCATGAAGTTCTGGTGAAGAAATTCTTAACACTTGAATACATGTTCCCTCTATATGTTTCCCTATATTTAATGGCTTTTTTAGAATTTTTATTTAGAATTATATAATACATAATTTAGATTTAGAATTCCAAAATATCCACTTGAATACAGGTTCCTCAATATGTTTTTGTATATTTAATCGCTTTTTTAGAAATTTGATTTAGAATTAAATAATACATAATTTAGATTTAAAAATTCCAAAATATCCGTGACAATTTTAAAAAAATTAATTAAAAAATATATCTTAAAACAAAGAAAAAACATTTATATTTCTTAACTTTGTATTTTTTTTTCACCATGTGTAATCCAATTCTGCATTATAGCAATATTAAGATTTTGGAATATGATAATATCCCTTCATTGCTATTTAGATTTACATAAAAGATAGCTATTTAAATAAGTGTTTATTAAATCTAAATAGTTTAGCAAATTTTCTCAGGGAACGAGAATAGCAATAACTTTTTGAGAGAAAAATAAATGATTATATTTCAATAACTTTTTCAAATAAATGAGAAAAAAATAAAAGTGTCCTGAAATTCATAAATTAAAATTATCGTAAATGTCATCAATTAAAATTATCATAAATGACATGGCATCCAACACATGACATTATAAATTATTCTTTCTTAGAGAAAGAGACTTAAATTCTTCAATTCCTTTGACCTTATAGGAAACTACTGAGTTTTTTTGGTAATTTTTAACACGTTAATTATTAGTTAAAAAGCTATCAGTTTGACTGCACATCCATGTTGTTTTTTTTTACTTCAAGAAAGTTGAAGAGATATTCGTAAATATAAAACTAGAAAAGTAATTTATTTAATGTTCTATTATAATTTATATCTCAAATAGTTTTTCATTTTATAATCAAGTGATTTTCTATTTTCATTATAAGATTTTCTGTTTTCATTATAAACATTGATAATTACTAAATATCTCAAATAGTTTTTTATTTTATAATCAAGTGGTAAATCATGCTGCTTGCCAATAACAATAGTGGCATTTGAAGAGAAGACCATTTCAAGTGAATATTATGTAGTTTATTGAGACGCTCTGGTGAATAATATAGTTTATTGAGCTTCTTCGTCCTTGTTATATTAGATCACACTATAAAAGATAACGATCCTAGTATAAAAAATAACGGAGAAAATTACTCTCATATAATTCCTGAAACTTCAAACTAAAAAAAGTTATTGGAAAAATGTTCAATTTAGAAGCACTTATTTTAAAGAAAGATTCCAAATAGGGTGGTATATATACTATTTAAATTGCATTGTGTAAAACTATACAGTTTCCATTATCTCTAAGAATCTAGGGATTTAAAATTTGCACCTATGGATTACTAATTAATTTTTTGTAATCACATAAACGTTTTCATAGATTATAAGTTGCAAAATACAGACAAATTTTCTGCATTCTATTATAATTATATCAAATTTCAGTAAATGCGGCATGAGATCATTCAGCTAGCTAACTAAACACAACAATATACAAACCAATTTGTTTTAGTAAAGCCATAGATATTCAGTGGGCAATATTATGTACGAATCATGTAACTAAAAATCAATTTACTATGCATCTTGGACGTCAAAGTGGAAGGAATTTTTGTCTTTATACTGAGGGGGAAAATTGATTTCTTATAATTTATAATTTATGCATACAGTGGTTTTTAACATACTGAAATATTAGCAAACATGGATGCTATAAATTTATCAGACCAAACAACATTATTTAGTTTTGTTCATGTTATGAGAGTGAAAGCAATTTAAGATAATTACCCAATAAGGCGTTTCCCTTTGAAAACAACTTCCCTCACTATCATTGTGTCACTCTCTACACCATCTCATCAAATGTTAGATGATTGAAATGTTTTAAGCCATTAGATCCACAATCTCTTTTATTTAGATAACTAACTACCTAATAACTAATAACTAACTTACTAAACTAATCTCTCTTGCACCAAGCTATGATATACAAGGTCGATTTGCAGGGCTTTGTTGTGACCCTGAGCCAAATGCTTGATATACAAGGTCGATTTGCAGGTCTCTATTGCGACCCTGAGCAAACATTGAATGTGATCCTCCTTGGTATCGGTTTGATTCCAATAAAACGGTTACCCTCGGGACATGGTCTGTCACCGGGAACCTTACAATGTGAGCGTGAGCATGCTTGATATACAAGGTCGATTTGCAGGTCTCTGTTGCGACTCTGAGCCAAATTTTGAATGTGATCCTCCTTGGTATTAGTTTGATTCCAATAAAACAATTACCCTCGGGACATGGTCTATCATCGGCAACCTTACAGCGTGAGCGTGAGCTTGAGCCTGAAACTGCCTGTGTAATGCAGGAGGGCAAGGCGATTTTGAGTATTTTTTTTTAACACTAGCGTAATTTTAGTCTATTTACACTCTGCTATTATTTGATTCTTGTGGGTTATACTTTATATATTATAGTTTGCAGAATTGGTATTATGTACTTGATTTTCTCCTTGCATAAGAGAGAATATTTTTTAATTTATTTTCTTATTTAGTATACTGTTTTTGTAAATTTTTCCATGCAACTATTTGTGTGAACTAAGCTTATTTCTGTGTTGATCTCCACATATCTGCTGGAGCCGCTAAATTCTATGTGTTTCTTTTTGTGTTCAACTTCATTTACTTGCAGGAGCCCCTTGAATGCAATATGTAACATACCTCGGTAACCTCGCATGTAAAAGGTAGGGAGTTAGAAATTTTTATACAAATTACCCACAAGTAATTATCCAATTCACAACTCCACAATTCATCTTTAACCATTAGATATAATGTTCATTAGCACATCAAGTAAATTGCAATAGAAGACAGTAAGTTGTTTAACCATTAACCACCACTGTGGTAGTGTAATAACATAAACTGTCTCATGAATCCTTGCATCCAATTCATGATTTCCTTAACCATATTAGTTAATCACATACTTGGACATTATGATTATGCCATCAAATAAAGAACCATCAACATCAAGGATTCATCATCATCAAACTGACACAAAAGGCAATCACACCATTGAACACCGATATACCCTGGAAACCCCGTAGGGTGAAAACTAGCAAACGTTTAATCGCTCGTGAGGGTTTTCACCCCTCACTCAATGGCTTATAAGGGATTCCATCCCTTAACCATTGTCATAAAATCATTACAATGAATTATCATTAAGTTGTCACATAACTATCTAAAAGCTAATACAGTTTCCATGTAATCTTTTACTTACATACCGCCACATACAACATTCCTTGTGGCATGATTGTTCTAGCAAAGTACGATCCTGCTACTCAAACTCATCTGCATGGTCCATTAATCCTTTTCCTGCCACAAGGTCAAACATCACTTTCCTTTGGCACCATTTCCTTTGGCACCATCTGCCATCGTTTCCTGTCAATGTAGTTGTCAACAAGCTTGGCAACAAGATTAGATATCATATTAATCAATCAATAAGAAACCTCTAAAGAGATCTTTTAACATCTACTCATCTGAATGAGCAAGCATAACATACTAATTAACTGGTACATATATTCAAGTAAATTCTTGTTCTACTTTTCACAATGCTTGTTCACACTAATGCATATTTCTCTTTAAGAGATCTAACCATTAATTTAAGTGTATATAAATCGGCATACGTCTTCAGGATGCAGAGAGCATCGTTTGTTCATTTGTTTCTTTCTTTCTGTTTTTCGTTATCGTATGGTTACATTTACACCAACCTCGTTTATGGGTCTTGTTATTTCGTTCAGCGGATGTAATTTCTCGAATATGCATTCGATGTGCTGGTTACATATTTAAGAAGCTTCCTTTCGTATTGATGATAAGAAAGTAATTTATGTTTAGATGTAGTAGTTACAATTCCGAAAGGGTCTGAGGGATTGCTCTTCACTGTTGGTATCAACTTGGTTTGGGAGACTAACGCTCAGTTTCTCCTTTCACCAACTGTTAACCTAGATTAGTACGAGTATTCTAATAATGGGTCCATGCTTTTCTGCATGATAACTATTAATTAGCGCAAAAAACTATTAATTAGTTTATCCCTGGTTACTTTCATAACAGCATATGTATCACGGATAAATGATACAATCCCTCTAATGGTAAGAGATTTGGATTGATTCATAGTCGTTGACCCCGTCAACTTGGCCTAGAATCTAACCCCGTACCCTGTAGAGTGGTTTACCATTTCTTCTGCTTCAAAAACTCACTTATTAATTTAACAATCATCTCACATTCACATTCGGTTTTTCTTTTGTTTTGGTAACAACACACAAACTGAATGTCCATCATATCCAACACTTTTTAAAATGCAATACTAATAAGTAACCACAGACTTGACAATTATAAATTGAACAACTAACTCCTGCTAAAATAATACTCATGTGTTTTGCAAGACTCCATTGGACCGCCAAAACATCATGAATGCAAAGCTCCACCCAACCACTGCCAATGAGATCAGTGGTTCACTGCACCTCCTCCGAGTTTGCTGCACGCTCAGAATAGTTTTCAGGACAGTAACAACACAAGGTCGTTCTCTTTTCTGAATATTAAGTTTTAGATAGACTCCGTTGACCAAAGAGCTCTGGAGTCTTTCATAACAGTGTCTCTTTCACACTTCTGCGCTTTTCTCCTCTTCTTGCGTCAGGATCCCACACGCTTCCGCTGCATGCATTATCCTTATCACTGGCAGCCTCCTTGCCTCCATCACTATGCGTGGCATAGCTAATCTCTTTAGTTTAATAGCAGAATCTCCATGAAAATGCCTTCAGCATCATGTGTGTCAATGTACCATGATTCATAGTGTTTGGAATCATTGTGCCTGAATCAAATATTGGCTCCTTGTGCCAGCGAATCCTGAACAATCATCAATCCTTATCTGACTTCCTCGCTATTAAATCTTCTGTCACCAATTCGAGTGATTATGTGTACAGTTTTTTGTCACCACCATGAAGCAAACGTGCTTTCCCCCACATCTCCAATAAGCTACCGCCCTCCTTATTCAATGATTTACCATCAAGTAAAACAGAGGAAATCGGAATCCAGAAACCCTTTTTTGGGTACAACATGGAAGATTTATTACTTGAAAAACAACCTCAAATTTCTTCATTGCAAAGAATTAATGATTTGTCTGCCACTTCGTCCCCAAAATAATTGGTAACCAACTTTGTTTTCGGAAGCTGTACTGATTTCCTCGTCTCCGTATTTCTGTTAGGGTGCTGGCCGATCCATAGTTATAAGATGCGGAAAATATATCTATGAGAAGAGTGGCACGTTTGAAACATAAATTATTGGAGAAAAAGAGGAAGTACCAAGAATTAGTTTTATAACTAATTCGTAATATTTTAAAAGAATTACTATTTACTCAACTATATAGTTTTACACCGAGTTATTTAGGGATGTTACACAATGCTTTTCATTATTCTGTTGAACTCTATTTTCTTAGTAGTGCAGTTCCGATGTAATGTGTTTCTCAAAAAATTATTTAGCATCTTTTGATGGTCTGCTGCAGCTGCTGAATGTGATGTGTTTTTTTTTTGTTGAACTTCATTTAGTTGCAGGAGGTCATTGAATGTAATGCATTTCTTCTTTCTTTTTTTAATTTCATTTTCTTGGTGGTGCAGTTTTAATGTAACGTGTTTTGGTGGTAGCATCTTTTGATTGTTTTCATAAAGAAAATACAATTAAGCCAATAAGCAGCATAGTTACTAAATTCGATGAAATTGGAAGAAAAAATTCGAAAATACTGAAATTTGATTCGGTTCCTGAATTAAATCGCCCATTCGAGGTTTGGTACGACATATTTAGTTTACAGGAGAGCTCAATAGTTTTACACGTGCTCATCCGCTCTTCATAAACCCTTTCGCATCCATGAAATTACATATAACTTTCCATCAAAGGAATTAGATTTAGCATATTCTCTTTAGAGGCACAGTGGAGTTGGTTTCCAATCAGAATTACATATTTATGGTACCATCTGCTCTTTGATGAGATGGCAGCTTACCTCTTAATGAATGGTAAAGTTGGTTGGGGTAACCCCTGTTGACTTTTTATAAAATGGATTTTCGCAAGGTAAAATAAAATCGCTAAAGACTTATGGTTTAGGATTTGCAAAGTGAATTTCTCAAGAAAGTTGTTAATAAAATCGGATGGTCAACAGAAGTGATAAAATAGATGATGATAGGTTGCAAATATAAAAAAAATTATTAATAATTTAAAAAAATATTATATTATAATGTTTAAAATAGATTATGTGTTTATATTCATTAAATTTAAATAAAAATATATTAGAGAAAAAAGTGATTAAAAAAATTATCGAAAATTTGGTTCAATATTATATTGTAGATTTAATAATTTTAAAATTTTGGTAAAACAATTTATTCAAGTATCTGTAAGATGTCTATTTCTGAAGTTTTACAATATTGAATTTTAAGTATTTGAATTTTTTTTGTATTAAATCGAATTTAAACTTGGTAACTATGGTAAGGAGATAGTTAATTGGATTTTATTTAAAATTTTATTTGCTGGTTTAAAATTTCCCTTTAAAAAATCCTGAAATACAAATTACTAAAATCCTTAAATACACGTTTCCTTACTAAAATCTCTTGAATAGAGTGAATAAAGCGTCCGGGCTATCACTATATTTGTAACACACCAAAATAACTCTATAATAAAAAATAAAAAAAAACAAACAAAAACTGTCATGATGGTTGCCATCAATGAAAAGCACATATGAGCTATCACTATATTTGTAACACATCAAAATACAGAAATCTCTATCATAATAATAATAATAAAAAAACCGTCATGATGATTGCCATTAATGAAAAGCACAGATTGTTACACAATCTTCTATCTTTATAACTTTATGCACCTTTATCATAATAATAATAAAAAAAACTGTCATGATGGTTGCCTTTAATGAAAAGCATAGATTGTTACACAATCTTCTATTTTTATAACTTTATGTGCATTCGATTTCATAATATCTTCTATGAAAAATGTACTTTTATATTTTTATGTACGC